>JAQAHW010000070.1:0-1200000 GCA_027580185.1 Tuta absoluta | reverse complement strand
AACTGGAAATGCTTTTTACTTGTCTTTCTAAAATGCTCGAATAAATCTGACAGAAGGAGGACATCCGATTTAAGATACAAGTCTGTAAATTGTCCTAAATCTTCTATGTTGAAACTCCGCCAGACTGACTCTGCGTGAGAGTAATCATTTTGTGAAATATCTGCATTTAAGAGAGAACTAAAAAAATGATCTTTGGTAGGTAGAACTTTTTCCTGGTAACGTGACCAGTTATCAAAGTATTCGTAAGGGTACACACCTTTACGAGTAAGTAAGTCAAACTGAGTAGAGTTAGGATAAAAGGTACTTAAATGTTTGAAATCCTGTTTTTTCATTGTTTCTACAAGTTTTTCTAAACTTGTACCTAAAAATTTATATGAGTCAACAAACCGCAATGGGAAATATACGTTATCAGATATATGAATTAATTTCGTAAAAGAAATGTAATTTTCTTTAGTTTTTGGAATTATTTTGATTGAACCTTCAGTTTCTCCTAACGCTTTGATAAACAAATGACAGTCATAACCAGACAAATTGTGAAAAAAGACGGGAACAAATTTTGGGACTTTTGATTGTAGATTACAATAATTATGAGCTGCGCCTCGATATTGACCAGTTAAGTGACAATGGTCTTTAACTTTATCTCCTAATAATTGTTTTTCACAAATATGACACACTTTTGCGTTATCAAAATCTTCTGCATCGTTTTCGTTAAATATCATGGGCTCATTCTTTGACAGAAACTCATAAATTTTACGAGCATCTTCAGAAATAGCAGAAACAAATTTTTTTACACAGTCCTTCCCACGATACGAGACATATCTATTGTAGCTAGGATCCACAGAACAAACGATGTGATATCCAAAAGCAACAGGCACATGATGGTGTACTGCTTTAGTATTTGAGGTGTCATCGGGTTGCATGTTACTATGATGCTGTGATGCGCTTTGACATTTTACTAACATAGATTCAAAATCTGCGTAAATCACAAAAGGAACGTCTTGTTTCCGACCAAAATTTTTAAATTTGATAACTGATCCTGTATCTGGCAGTATTGTCATGATACCACCACATACATGAGTTTCTAAGTCTTTTGAAGAATTGAAAAAAACTAGACATGTATCACAAAAGTAAAGCTTTCCATGGTGGTTTGTGATTTGACTTCGAACGAGTCGAGATAAATCTTTGATAAGACAGTAATGTGCACTGGAATCATTTTCTAAATACAGAAGATGAATTGTTTTTTTACTTTTTTCCGTGTCTGACTTATAAAGAGGACCAACAATATGTTTATCATTTTTTAAACCGTATATAATAAAGCTCAAATCTGGATTTTTTTTTTCGAAAAGCCTTATGTCAGAAAACGAGATAGGAAAAGACATTCCTTTTGTGTTTACTACATTTTGAAAATGTGGATAAGATGATACTCTGTCTGGGTGACTTTTTGCAGGATGAAGAGCAGCTATGACACTCCAAAGAAAACAATATTCATCATTGTTTCGGATATTGACACATGCTTTTTTATTTTTTATTACTTTTGGGAGTTCTATAAAGGTGGAACCACCTCGCAAGGGTTGGTACTTATTTATATTTACTTCAAGGTGAGTTGCATATAAAAAAGCCCATCCGCTGTCACGTTCTTGGAATTTTTCCACCTTCTTTTTCAACTTATTTATGATTTGGTCAAATAAAGAATCAAAGTCATAATGAAGGTAAATTATAATATTTTTTGTGTTAACCGATTTTACTTCTTGAGTATCATCTTTGAATAACAAGAACATTGAAAACAATTCAAAGTTAACTTTCAAACATGTATGTTTTTTTAAATTCTCATCCAAAAGTAACTTTAATTTTTTTTTTATATCATTAAGAAATATATCTAAAGAACTCTGATTAGAATCATCGGCTAAAATTCTAAATGTTATAATGCGTGACTGAAAAGCTGAGGTTATTATTTCAATACCTTCACTATGCACCTGACCTGCATTATTAGTTTTATGAAAATTGCTTCGCAAATGTCCTATCCAGGATGTGTTTTTAATAGTAAGGTTACAAGTCGAGCAAAACGGCATATTGTTTCAAACCAAAACAAAATATCAGAAGATGAAGTGAAAAATTATTAAATTACCTTGTGTGTGCTTATGTGTGTGTGTGTGTGTGTGTGTGGGTCTAAAATTAAAATAACAGAAAGAGATTATTTTAGAATAAGCAATGAAATTGTTTGAATGTATTTAAATAACCAAATTATAAAAACATCAATTATTATATATTATTTATATTTCAAAGCGCAAGACATAATAGGTAGGTATAATACAGTAAATATTATACTATTTATTTATATGTGAAAAACACTGCTTCACAACCCTCAAACACTTTGTTTGAGGATCTCATCAGTTCCTGCAGAGCCGCCCACTCCTTGGACCCGTCTGAGCACTGTAATTTTACAGAGGCTAGTGCTTTTTTATAACGCTGGTCTACTGGCACAGATCGAACGTCGTCTACCTTGTACAGTTTACACTCAAAGAAGTAGTCTCCGTTGAGTGTCAAAGCGCGACGTGTATGACCCGAGGCCACGCGAGTCACGAAGCTAGAAGTTTCGAAGCGCGGGTTATCGGTAGCAGTCGCAGTCTCTTGCGCCGTGATGATTGAAAAAATGTCTGGCTTAGGCTTCTTGGATCTGAAAATAATAAAATTAGAAATAAATCTCTGTTACATAAATTGTTTATCTAGGTACCTAATAGTAAAAAGTATTAATTTAAACTTTATAATAAATAATGAACATAATTATATAAACAGACGACTTTTAAAAGCACCGGTTACTTTAGTCACTATAACCTACATAAAGTATATGTCTCACCAGTATAAATAATTTAAAAGTAACAGTGTGCATAGTCATAATACAGGGTGTAAGGAAAAGTACTATGGAATGCAGTGTCAAGGAATGAACCAGCCAATGAAACTGAAAATCTTTCTCCAAGAAGCATAGGTCGAAATATGAAAAAAAAATTGACCTCCTATACAAAATATAACAGCGAACCAAGTCTGGTTGTACATGAGGTTAATTTATATATATATATATATATATTGGTCAATGTTCCTTGAGGAAAGTTTTTAAGTTTCATGGGCTGGTTCATCCCTTAAAAGGAATGCAGTTCTTTTTCTTACGCTCTGTATAGAGCAACTTTTAACAATTTATCAAAATAGGTACCTAAGTTAAGTTCAAATAAAAAATTAGACCTTGTATAATACGAGTAAGTACTGTATACCGAAAACTCGTTCAGTATATGGAGTGAACACGTGAGCAAAGTTTTCGGAACACTGGTACCTTACATTGCAATTACTTTCTAAAAGGCATCCAGAGGCATATAATTTGTAAAAGCAACCAACAAATGACAATTTGCAATATAAGTGCAATAACTATAATTTACTAATATGATACGATTAAAATAAATTTAGAAACCCATAATCTAATCAAACGGCTTATGTTTTCAACAAGTAATGTTTTTTTTACTGATTTTGATGTTACCTCTGGATTCCTCTAAATAGATAAGAGAGTCATCAAACAAAATGCAAGTAGAACTAGCTCACAAAATACATAAAAATATATACCTTGCAGTGTCTTCCGACGACTTGCGTTTTCTCGACGATCCGGCTGTGGAGGCAGCTGAGTTGTTGGCACGCTGCTGCTGCGATGGCTGATGTACGATCACATCAGAGAATTCGAACTCGGAGTCAGACCTGAAATGTTGAAGATTAAAATTAACTAAAAATAAAAATTTGTTCATGACATAAAAAGTAAGACAATAAATATTAAAGAATTCGGTCAGCAAAAAACAAAAACACTTACGTACATTTTTCTCGAAGGTTTTTTTCTTCTTGAGAGGGTTCTTGAAATAAGTATGACTTCTGTTGCACGGAGCACTACTGATCAGGAGCAGAATTTAAAGGGAAATGAGGAAAAATCATATTATATAGGTTCAAAATTGAAAAATCAACACAAATATCATACTATGTATGTGATTGTAAGACAACATAGGATATTATACCTTATGTGATATTAACTATTACAGAAAATTAAATCATTTTAGCGTAAATTTCATAATGACTTTAGACTATTGAATGTGAAATACAACTTATTGCTTACACAGCAATCAGCAAAATCAGTTGCAAACCGCACAAAGACATAAGTAGCGTTGTAATTTAAAGAAATTTGAACTTTATGTTGTTTACATTTACGTAACAAGCATTTAATTTTGAAATAATAGCTATTACGTTTTTCATAATTTCAAATATTTTTCTTTGAAATCAAGCGGTCCGGTGGCGGCAACGATCATAGTTGAAAATTTATACCATCTCAAGTTGCAGTCATGTTGCAGTAAAATAAAAAATATTACTGTTTAATTCATTTTGAGAAAAAACACTTGTACTCGTTTCACAGTTTTATTGAGGGGTAACCCAACCGGTGAAACGGGGAAACTGTGAAACGAGTACAAGTGTTTTTTGTTAAAATTAATCAAACATAGAGTTTCACCAAGCGCCAACAATCGCAAGTATTAACTATATTACTGTTCAAATTATTTAGGTTTTTTTTATTAAATTTCAAAATCTGTTTCGTTAAATAATAAATCCACTACGTATCGTTTTCGTTAACAATACATTTTCTCAGCATGCAATAAATACATAAACCTCACTAATATGAATAATCACTCTTTCTATTTAAAAAAAACTGATTCAAAATCTATGCTGAAGTTTTACATACAGACAGACGCATGAAGCGACTTTGATTTATATTATGTAGTAATATTTATAACTTTTTAAGACAATGATAATGATTTTCTTAAATTCAGTTTCAAAAAGATTATATTTCTTCTATTTAACCTTATTCATAACAACCACAACAGTCCACTGCTGGACATTGGCTTTTCTTATTGAAGAGTATTGTAATATTCACCGCGCTCACATGTGGGTTAGCGAGCGCAGTGCAATTTAATTTATTTATCTTTTTGATTTGCTTGCAACATGCTTAAACAATGTTTTATACTTGCATATATAATAAATAAAAATACATTGCTTGTCCATCAGTCTTGTATAAAATATTCTACTTAAGAGTCCTACTTCGCCGGAAGGAACGAAATTCAAATGAAATTCGGAAGTCATGTCAAAGAGTATATTATAGAGGTGTCACCATTTCATATAATGTTAGTCTAACTGGTACTGATACAATACTTGACGACTAATGGTAGTGCGACTGCCTGCGGCGCTAAGGTTCCGGGTTCGATTCTCGGTGGACTACTCACAAAGTTGATATTATAACTTGGAAGGAATATTAACCTACATTATATCATAAGGACCATATTTTGGAATAAACTGAACCATTCGCCAAGACTTAGCTGAACGCATAGTATCCATATTAATTATGAACTGTATAAACTGTACTGTATGTTTGTTTGTTATTCTTCCACTTTCAGTACATGAAAAGAATTGGTCTAAAAATAAGGGCTTAATCAGTTCACAAAACACTTATCTTCATAACATCTCAAATCATATTTACAACTTTTTAGTTTTACGTTATTTCAGAAGAAGCAAAGTCATTAAACTAAATAAAGCCAACTTATTAGTTCAGGTTTAAAAATGCAAGTGGCCAGTATCATGTTACGCACTTTGCGCGAACATATTTTTGTTTCGTTTTTGTCCATCCTGGTATTGTACATTTTTTGCGAACTTCGACATTAAGAATTTTTTTTTGGATATTTCTTTGTCATTTTCGTCATTGCGTGCACCTTAAGCGCAACTAATACTGTTAAATTTCAATTTCAATTTTAAACGTTTATTGCATAAATCAGTATACATAGATGTAAGTTCAAAATATAAATAGCAAAAACCAATTAGCGACGGCCATTATATATTCGAGTATGATATGATAAAATATAAAATAGCGGTCGCATTCTCGCACCGTTCATTAGTTTTTGAACAATATTTGTTGACCATCAGACAAGCACAGAGCCGCATGCCTTAAAAATTTCATACCTTCGAACACCTTTTACAATCTTTTTCCTTTAATCACCGACACCAGTTGAATTGCTTCATAGTTAAAAATTATCATACATTTTGGTGGTATCTATTAAAGTAACTAAGAAAAATTAAAATCGAAGGTGCTTCTAATTGTTTGTTTGACTAAGGTTTTTAATCCATTCCTATCTGGATAATCCTATAATTTTTGGTCTTGAAATTGGTATTTTTAGAAAAGGGATTTATAGCCCTATACAATGTTTGGTATATTTCGGTGTTACCAACGAACCAGGGTGACCACAACCTTTAATATAATGATACCCTCGACCTTCCCGAAATGATAAGTACCTACCTGGAAATTTATTTTTACATTAGTATTGGCATTTAGTTCGGTGACACTCTAGGACTTTCCAGCTAGGTATAAGTCTAGAACCTTTCAACCCAGTGTTACCCTAGCATGAAGATCTTGACCCAGTGCCACTCTAGAACCTTTCTACCCCATAACACTAAAAACCTTCCGAATCAATTGATCCCACTCTAGAACTGAAATCTGACAAAAATCTTTTACTACATTAATAATAATTTTGTATACTAGGTACGCAAGTTTCAAGAGATATGGGCGTGATATGTGTATATATGTATGTACGTAAGTACATGTACATAATTATTTTTCTCAAACATGCTAGGAAATGTGTTCATTTCTTTCAAAAAAAGAAACCGCGAAGTTTCACACTGTTTGTCACGTCTCAGATCACGCCAGCAAAGTTGTATGGAAATCCTTTGCTGGTGTCCATGAAGATAAATTCGTTATACGCTAAACCCACATAATTTGATTTCAAAATTATCTCGATGACTCTCATAGAAACGGAACGTAATTTGGTATGAAACAGGTAACTAAAGACGAGGCTGTATGATGTGAAGACCCTTGCCTGTCCAGAATTAAAAAAGAAAAGAATGAACTAAACATTAGTATGGCAGAATATTACGTAATACTGTGCCTTACAGGCGAATTTATTTTAAAAAATTACAATTGGTGGGAAAATTGTAAATTTTTATTTGTTTCGTTGTGTTGTGGTCGCTAGCTAACTTTTATAAGAAGTACAATCTTTCATTTCCAAGCCTTTTTTTGAGAAAAGCACTATGTAAGCCTCGGGGAAAATTACTTTGCTTGACTTGTATAATTGAAATGTATAAATTAAACTATACTCGTCCAGCAAAGTCTTATTTTCCATACCTTGACATTGACAACAATGTACTAATACTTGCTTTCTTATAATTTGTCCTAAAACTGTGGTTGGTGGTGACCGTATGCGCAGCGCTCCATATATACATTTAAAAATTTCCGCCGCGGTTAAAAAACTGCTTTTGTGCCGCCGTGTCGCCGTCTAGTGTTGCATATAAATCGAACCTTACTACTTCATACTAATCTGCACTAACAACCACGTCATCCTATTATTTGATCGTAAAAATATTTTTAATACCTACGTCTAATCGGTTCATATTTTGCGTTTCGTTCGATGTACCAATCAACGTAGTATTGACATTGGCAAAATTATCCATAGCGGATAGAATGCCGTTGTTGTAGATAGTTGATATATTTTACGGCAAAATTCTAGCTACAATAATTTTTCACGGTCAAAATATCGAACAAATGTACAGTGTGTCGCGTCTGCATCATATTCCGTTTATCTATGATCAATTCCACGTCAGTTTTGACAGCAGAGGAAACACATCAAAACAAAAACCTTTTACTCCCAAGGAAAGCAGCCGGAAACAGTAAGTGTTTTGCTAAATTTCTTAATAACTAAGTTGTTTTGTCAAAAAATAGCCGCCCGGGCGGGTTCAACGTGAAATTGCCATTAATAATCATACTAAGATCAATACAGTTCGATTAGCACTGGCGGAAGAAATCTCTTACGCTACGCTTCATCACTGAAAAATAGAGGTAACTTCAAATTTTTATTTCTCCGTTATTAAATATAAAATGAGATTTTGCGCTGCCCTGGCTTATTCCTCATATCTTGAAGAATAAAAAACAAAATTTTGTTGACAGTGATGTTCCTTAGAATATGTATAAAATGCATTCTCGTAGCTCGTTTTCACCTCACTTCATGGAAGTAGGCCCGTTAAGTAAAGCAGAAATGTATACCTAATAATACTCAGTATTCAGACCGAACATGATAAACTTCTTTTGTTTCACTTACACTTACGTAACGCTTAGTAGCATAAATTGAATATGATATAGTTTTGAACTTTCCATGCACCGCGGTACGGTAATGGAATGCTTAGTCAACGATAGTCTAGGAACTAGTTGTATGTTTCATTATTATTTTATGTAATAATAAATCGATGTTACTATGATCTTTATAAATAAGTTCTTCGGAACCTATCTAACTTTTAATGTTCATGTTCATTAACAAAATAAATAAAAAAGATATTATAACTAAAAGTATGAATATCACTATTACACTAATCATTTCAATTTGTGTGAAAATCTATCTTTTTATTTATTTGGGTAGCTAATTTCGTTTATTTAAAAAATAAAAAATAAAAAATAAAGTCAATTTTCTGAAACAATTTTCAATGAGTAAAACAAACATCAGGTTGTTGTACTATTATGCAATTGCATCATGTACTGTCCAAACATGTCCAACCGTGGGAACGTTACAGTGTGACGTGTGTACGGCGGTCGCCTGCGCCATGCTCGCGCTGGTATTGTGAAATATTTTCTTTAAATTAATTATTATATCAATTAAAAATTAGTTTTCCAGCAAGTGATTTATTGTGAAAAACTACTTCACAGTAGACAAGAAATTTGTGAGGACTAAAAAAGAGGTAAGTCTATCATGAAAAAAGATTTTACTTTGTTTTAATAGGTTTGTTAGTCAAGCAAGAGAAAAACAAAAATATGTATTTTAATTATTTTTCTCGAGATGAATTAAATATTGTAAGTTATGATGGAAAATATTTTTTTCATATATTTATTGTTATTCTAAAGAAAATTAAAATATTAAATAATTTCAAGTGGTTATACAAACAGTATATACAAATATATTTTACCCTGTATTACAAAATTTTCTTAGTAGGTAATATAAAAAATATGTATGTTTATATATTATTATTGTTATCAATCATAAATCAATCTTTTACTTTTTTGTGCACAGATAAATAAAACGTACAGCATGAGTGTTGGATATAATGTGGTGATCTTCTGATAACTTGAGGAGCACAGCAGAATAATGAAGGTTAGTAGTCATTTAATGATTTAATTTTAAATTCTAAGAATAATGAATAATAATGACAATGTATGATCTTTTTGATTTTTTATGGTGAATAGAATTAATAAGGTACCTCAAAACATTTTTTCAAGTTCTTTTAAGTATCGCTCTAATAAGTTTTATTATTCACAGAATTGGGTATCCGTTCTTCACCCGCTCCTGCTTTCAGTTGCTGTGTTGAAGAATCAAGAAATATGAAAAAATATTACTATTCATTCAATTTCGAGATAATACTTTACACTATGTTATATAGAATTAAAAAAAAAAATAATAATAAATGAAAAAAATTTATCCAGGGTTACAAAAATGTAACCTCTGGAACTTTTTGTGTAACTTAATTCACCTATCACCTTAATTCCCCAAGCAAATCATTGGTAATCAGGTTTGATAAGGTATGGTAAAAAGGTAATGGTAAAAAGGTAATGGGTTATTCAAAAAAGGTAATTTCGTAAGTATGGAAAAGAAACATTGGTAAGAATAAAAGAAAATCTTTAATGGTCCATTGATTCTTACAATAAGCCTTCAACTTCAGGATCACGATCGATGAGAGGTTCTTATCATGGGCTCGAATCAGTCGTGTGTGTTAGATAAAAGGTTGTTTGGTTCTTACCACAGGCTTACAACCTCAGGATCATGATCGAGGAGAGGTTCTTACCATGGGCTCGAATCTGTCATGCGTGCTAGATAGAAAGGTTGTTTGGTTCTTACCACAGGCTTACAACCTTAGGATCATGATCGATGAGAGGTTCTTACCATGGGCTCGAATCTGTCATGCGTGCTAGATAGAAAGGTTGTTTGGTTCTTACCACAGGCTTACAACCTTAGGATCATGATCGATGAGAGGTTCTTACCATGGGCTAGAATCTGTCATGCGTTCTAGATAGAAAGGTTGTTTGGTTCTTACCACAGGCTTACAACCTTAGGATCATGATCGATGAGAGGTTCTTACCATAGGCTCGAATCTGTCATGCGTTCTAGATAGAAAGGTTGTTTGGTTCTTACCACAGGCTTACAACCTTAGGATCATGATCGATAAGAGGTTCTTACCATGGGCTCGAATCTGTCATGCGTGCTAGATAGAAAGGTTGTTTGGTTCTTACCACAGGCTTACAACCTTAGGATCATGATCGATGAGAGGTTCTTACCATGGGCTTACTAAGGTTAGATATAAAGGTTGTAGGATGGTGATGAAACGGTAGTTTATTATTGGGCAAATTCAGACCACCAAAGTGAAACCAGGCTCACGGAGTGAGCCTGGTTGAACCTGTAAAGGTTGGAACACATCATTTGCCAATTTCACGCAACTTAGTTCATTAAGTTAAATAGATTTAGGTTCACGTTTAATTCATAGTATGCGCTGCTATATTGTGCAGCGTATGCTATTTAGCGCTGCGTAACGCGGCCATTGTCTACCTTCAGTTGAACTCCTGGTATTTTACTCGAAATTTACCTGTGTAAATCGCTTCCACTGCGGGAGTTTAGCTTGGAATTAGACACGTAGAGATTTAAGATCCCACCCTCCCAACTTCGTTAGCCCTGACTGTTATTGCAGAATGTGTTCTGATTCTCTCACTCTAAAAGTAATGACACAAGCGGGAAGCGCTCTGGCGGGCGGGGGACGAATTACGATGGAAGTCAAAATAGTTACTTTATTTCGATTATTGCTTTTAGATATCTCTAAAAATTCGTGTGATGATTCGATACGACGTTATACGTACTACATGGTTTATTAAATCTCTACGGATGCAGCAACTCGTATAATTTTGGTTGAAATTCACTAAGGTAAGTTCAATTAACCATAAATTATAGTAATAAAGGAAATAATTATGTTTTCGTGACATTGGGCAAATGATATAATATGAGGATACAAGTAATTTTTTGATGTAATGTAAGTGAATGTTTTCGTAACTAATCTGTAAAGTCAAACTCATGTTAAATTTATAAGTTGGTGAACATTGTTCTTAAAACAATACCATAGAGTAGAAATCACATAAAGATGACACTCCCGCTCCAGACGCGCTCAAGGTCAATCCGTCTGGCTGTCTCTTAGCGAACAATTCAGTCGGGAGTGCGCTTCGCCGCGGAAACGTTCGTCGTGCGGGTCGAATTTTCATTTTTGTGAAAAATTTAGCAATGCCGAATTATTGTGGTGTGTATGGCTGCAAAAGTGATGCAAGGAAAACTCCGCATCTAAGTTTTTTTAATTTGCCTTAGGATGAGATTAAAGAGAGATGAAATACCTAGGTACCTACCATTCGTTATTATACGTAATTGTTGTGTGTACTCCTATTTTTACTTACGTAGGTACCTAGTTTCCATTTTCTAATTTAAACTACCTAGGTGCCTAAGTCATTGTTAGCTGATAATGATAAATAAGCACATTCGTATCGTAGGTATGTTTTGCACCTATTTTAAAATTCTGTACCTACCTATATAAAATGGTAAGGTAAGACTTTAAAACGGGTAAATATTTTGTTCCCACGGGAAAACTGTTAGCAGTGGTCGCAACCGCTTGACTGGCCGCTAGTCTGGAATAAAATTATTGGCACGTGACAGCCCCGACTTAAAGCGTGGGAGAGTGCGGGGCGTTACGGGCTGCGGGGGGAAGTAGGTATTTAAAGCGCGGCTTTTGGGGCCCAGACAAAGGAGTTTCGTTTCTATACGCAGTATTATTATCTATTCTTATGACAATACAATAAAGCGCAATAATATGTACACTTAGTCATTCTCAGAAATTATTCCATGTAACATAAAACCTGATGCACAAAGCGCACCGTGTGTGCTCTACTTATTATTATTTTGATGTCGTAAGTGCAATGTGCCAATAGATATCAAAGAATGAGTAGTATTGTATTTTTAAAAGTTTATTTTTAAATGTTTATGTTTACGTTTTAAATGCATGTTTCCGCACAAATTAGATGGAATAATTTTTGTTATTTATAAAACTGAATCAAATAAAAATTACTCATTTTAAGTATTAGACCGGGTCTATCGCAATAATATTTAGGTAAATATTAGTAATTTACCTGTGTCCCGACGTTTCAACACAATTTCACAGGTCGCGGGTTGAGAGTCAACCCGCGACCACAATACATGAAACTGTGAGTGAAAGTGATCGCGAGTGCTTAAAAAGTTATAAATAAAAATTAATAAACAAATACGTTACGGAATTTGATAGTTTTGTCTTTGTTTACTTTTCGTTCTTTTGATAATATATCAAAGCAGAAATTGAGAAACTTTTGGGTAGTAAACTAGATTTGTTAAAAATAAATTGATGGTAGAGTCAAGTACTTTTTGCAGCAATAATTTTGCCATGTTAAGTTTCAAAAATGTTTCATAAAGTAAAGCGAAACAGCTTGATCAAATATAGAGTAAGTATTACTTAAGTTTTTGTCTGTCATACATTGTATTGCTGCTCAGTGGTCCGAGCTAAGTAAGCAAAATATAACACGTAATTCACGCTGCTCATCAGTGTCATGCCGATGAAGTACTTAAAGAATACATATTATATACAGGATGTTACGAAACGGTACTTGATTAAATAATAAATTGTACTAAGATAATATCTTTCTGAAAACAGCAATAATAGAATGTAAGCTAAAACTTAAATCAAATAAATACTAGCAACTGTACGAGTACTTAGTATTTTAAAACAGATAATAAAGATATATTATTCAGATACATTAATTGTAACAGAAGAAAATATTTTAGCATCTTTGTTTGTGCCAGTTGTAATTTTATTTAAATAAAAATACTTAGAGAACAAAATGTAGTATAAAAGTACTGTGAGTTATCATGATTAACTTTATAATAGTAAATGTGTATAAAATTCATCATTTGAAACGGACAGAATATTATCAGAGAGAATGTGTTACTATGATAGTGCTAAGGTATGTGAAGGGTACCCATTGTTAAAAGCGAGAGCATGAATGAAGTTCACATAATTAAATACAGCTCTAAATTAAAAGCAAAGGCCAAAACACGTGAAATTAAAAACTAAAGCATTATGTTTAAAATATTAAGATAGCATAAATATAATTGATAGTATTGTTATTTTTGTAATGTTCTGTGTGTATGATTTCACTTTAGATTAGAGTTCAGAAGGTTCGTGTGTGGATTTGGTGATGATAAATAAAAGAGGAGAGTTCACTTGATTCTTGTAATCCGTAAAGGTTACAATTTTACATAATAATATATGGAAAGTGTGGCCGCGACGGTTGACTAGGGACGACTGGCGAGAGCCCGGCAACCGACGCTTCCAGAAAGCTTACCTAAGCAAAACGTGACCCCAGCCCACATGTGTCACTACATCATTTCCCCCCTTTTTTGAAAATTTTTATACAATCCAAAATATTTTTAACCAAAATTATAGTTATAAAAATATTAGTGTTACATTATTACGATCATAGTTATTCATTATTACAATGTTTGAAACAAAACAGCTACGAAACTTGATCATTGCTGTTCCAATGAAATGTGATATAGTAAGCAACAATAACAACGTTGGTACTTTTTTCTACATTAATAATTAACGATCTTGAATAAATTGTATACAGAGTCTTACAAATAAAGGATTTCAAAAAAAATTCTTTTTTTTATGATTAATATAAAATTTAATTTTATTGATTAATATATATTGTTAAACTGACTATTGAATTTTATAACATCACTAAATTATGTTATTGAAATCAACATGTTTGGAAAATACAATAAGTAACACACAAATACGGTAAGGGACACACAAAAAAAATAACAAAGTCACAAAAAATATATCAGCTAAAAACAACTTTAGGTTGTTGGCTTTCAACTTTGATGGTCGGTGGAGGACAAACACTTAATTTGCTTACTTCTTTGAATAACCATTTCCGGGTTCCTTTTCGTACATGGTTCGTGCACTTGGTACAAAACACCCAGAGCAAAATACAAATCAGCAAGGTAATCATCACAATAACAATTATTCCAAAAGTGTTCAGTTTGGACTCCAAAAATTCTTGATTGTTAGCCAAAGTCTGATTAATCGTCACAGTATTGTCCTTGGTATCTTTGCTCTGCGGATTACCCATTTTCAGACAAATTCTTCAGATAATATCTCCAAATCTCAAACAAAGTAGATAGTTCTTCGATGTTTGATGTGTGAATGAATATCTTGCTCATCTGTACGATATTAAATACTTACACATTGATTGATGATACTGCTGTTATTTGTTTGTCTCCATACCAACTTATGACTAAAATAAGCATTAAATCTAATTTTCTAAACCTTAAAAACTAGAGCAGGTTAAAGTCCAATAACTTGCTTACTTACTCGAAGCGTCCACTGCGCGTCGTGCGAATATTTGTCGTTTCATTGCTGGGTTGTGTACTGACAGTCTGAGGCAAGGTACATTACTACCTCGGTCTTTTTCTACGACCGTACTATGTTCATCTAAACTGTAAGCTGGCTTTAACCTATCTATTGAGATATTATTTTTTCTATTCGGCAATTGAACAAAAAACACTTTTCCTTTCCTCTCTATGACGCGATACGGGCCTTCATAGGGAGGTTGAAGTGGTTTTTTTTACATAATCTATCCTAATAAATACAAAATCACAAGAAGTTAGATCTTTATGTTCAAACATTTTTTGTTTGCTGTTATCTTTTTTGCTGGCTGGTTTATAACTGTCTATCTATAATATCACGTAATTTTTGAACATAGTTGTCAAAATCTAAACCTTTCATATCTAAGTTACTCTGTGTATAAAAATCGCTTGGTAGTCGTATATTAGTGCCATACGTCAAATTGGCAGCACTCAACCCAACATCTGCCCTAACAGTTGCACGTAAACCTAGCATAACTGTTGGCAATTCTTCCACCCAAGATTTATTGTTCAACCGAGCCATCAAAGCGAACTTTAGCGATCTATGCCACCTTTCGACAGCTCCGTTACTTTGGGGATGATATAGGTTTGTACGTATGCGTTTAATACCCAACAGAGTCATTAAAGCATGAAACAGACTACTTTCGAACTGTCTGCCCTGGTCGCTGGTAAGCTTCACAGGGCACCCAAAACGAGTGATCCATCCTTTGTATAAAGTTCTAGCTATAGTATCAGCTGTTATATCTTTGACAGGAAAAGCCTCAGGCCAATGTGTAAATCGATCAATTACTGTGACAATATACCTAAATCCCTCAGGAGTTGTAGGCAAAGGACCAACAATATCAATATGAATGTGCTCAAAACAGTTTGAAGATCCAAATGATTTTAATTTAAAAATCGTGTGTCTTTGAATTTTGGGTTTTTTTGGCAATTAATGCACGACCTGACCCATTTATCTATGTCACTGCCCATTTTAGGCCAATAAAATTTTGCTTTGAATAAATTTTTTGTACTTTTGATGCCTGGATGACTCAAATTATGAACTGCCTGAAAAGCTAAAAATCTTAATTTTTCAGGTAAATAAGGTCGAATACAGCTAGTAGACATTTTGCAATAAATGTGTTCGTCGCTGTCCGGTAAAATGACTCGCTTAAACAGCAAATTTGCGTTTGTGTCGCTCAACAGTTGTGCTAGTTCACTATCGCTACTTTGTATACGTGATAATTCCTGGTAGTCAATAGTCGTGGGACATGTTATGGCTTCAACTCGGGACAAGGTATCAGCGACAATGTTATCGTCTCCTGCCACGTGACGAATGTCAGAGGTAAACTCGCTAATGAATAATAACATTCTCGTTCGTAAAGATTTGTGGTCAGTGAAAACTATCAACTCACGGCCTTCTATCATATTACAAAAGTGAATGATCGCTAAATAAGTCGCTAGTAATTCCCATCGTATGTACTATATTTAGTCTGGGCCGGAGTTAGGCTTTTCGAAAAATATACTAAAGGTTTCCACGCATTACCTTCGAGTTGTTGAAGCACAGTACCTACCCTTATATCGGAAGCATCTGTCATTAGTGCCACTATAGCGTCTGTAGACGGATGCGATAATGTAACTGCTTGCTGTAATTTAGACTAACACAGTTGAATCTCCTTATCGACCTCGTCTGACCAACATATTTTCGTTTTGTCTTTTCGTTTCGCTCCGTGCAGATAGCTGTTTAAAATATGCTGCGACTCTGCTGCCTTGGGTATGTGAGACCTATAAAAGCTCAACATACCTAAGAACCTGCGCAGTTCTCTACCTTGGATGATCTCGGAAAATCTGCAATGGCCTTGACCTTTTCATCCAACGGTCGGATTCTTTCTGATGAGACTTCGTGACCTAAAAATTCAAGTTTCTCCTGGCCAAAAGAGCATTTAGACACATTTATAGTTAAAAAAAGAAGGAGAAGAAGAAGGATGGGGGGATTAGGCCTATTGCAGTGGGGTGCGTTCTTCGTCGCCTTGTGGCAAAAGTTGGTTGTCGTCTTATTTTGCCTACTTTGCAGGACATTTTCCAGCCTAGGCAATTGGGATTTGGGACTAAGGGTGGTTGTGAGGCAGCGGTCCATACAACGCGTACGTTTTTAGAACAGCCAGGTAGGGACGTCTTACTAAAGGTTGATGTGAAGAACACGTTTAATACGGTTGACCGCGGCGCTCTCTTAAAAGAAGTCAAGGAGCACATTCCCAACATGTATCCGTTTTTGTGGCAGTGTTATAGTCAGCCTACAAAGCTAATTTATAGGGATCAGGAGTTGTCATCGTCCACAGGTTGTCCAGCAGGGCGATCCACTAGGCCCAGCTATTTTTGGTCTGGCAATACATCCTTTAATTTCAAAGTTAAGGTCTCCTTTGAATGTTTGGTATTTGGATGATGGCACTTTGGGGAGGGATGTCATTACTGTCCTTGAAGATTTGAAATCATTAATAACCGCTTTTGCCTCAATCGGACTGGAATTGAACACGTCGAAGTGCGAGTTATTTGTAAACTCCTCAGTTGCGTCATCATCTAGAGAGGAGATAATTCAGAAGTTCAATAGTTTGGCCCCAAATTTAAAGGTTGTGGACTCGGACTCTTTGTATATGTTGGGGGCACCTGTTTTCGATTCAGCATTCCCATCGTACGTCGAGGAACAGATAGAGATATTTCAATTTTCGATGGACCGGCTTTATCAAATAAATGCTCACATGGCCTTATTTATCGCGAGGTACTGTCTATTCGTGCCAAAATTTACGTACGTCCTGCGGTGTTCCTGTTTTTGGAGGCATCGGGACGCCTTGGCCAGATTGGATAGTGTCGTCAAGGATGCTTTGGTTGAAATTCTTAACTGTGTGCTTGATGGATTTGCTTGGGATCAAGCTTCACTACCCATTCGTTTTGGTGGTTTGGGAGTAAGAAGACCTTCCGATGTGGCTCTGCCCGCTTTCTTGTCATCTGCTCATGCTTCTAGCCTCATTTTCGGAATGTTACTTGGCCCTACTTTGGGTGCCGGAGAGGTGTCGGGGTTGGCAGATGCCAGGAATGCGTGGTGTTTGTTGTCTCGGAAGGATCTTCCTTCTGAGCTCCATTTGCAGAGACAGTGGGATGAGCCACTTTGCGTACGTGTCCAACAAGAACTGTTGTCTGCTTGCACGAGTAATGAAATTCGGGCGCGTTTGTTGGCGTCGTTTGAGTGGGAGTCCGGGCTTTGGTTGCAGGCTTATCCATTGTCTAATATTGGTACCATGTTGGATAAGACCACTTTATCATTGGCCGTTGGTTTGCGTTTAGGTGTTAAGACAAATGAGCCACACCGGTGTCGTTGTGGGGAGCGAGTCGGTGAATTTGGGCACCATGGCTTGTCGAGCTTAATGAGTGCTGGGCGTATTCCAAGACACGCATATTATAAGGAGAGCATTGGTGTCAGCGGGAGTACCGGCTGTTTTAGAGCCAAATGGTGTCTGTCGCTCGGATGGTCAAAGACCAGATGGTATGTCCCTGATACCCTGGAAACAGGGTAGGGTTCTGGTCTGGGATGCCACGTGCGTGGATACTTTGGCTCCGTCGCATTTACCGGGCACTACTGCACGAGCTGCTTCAGCGGCGCGGTCGGCGGAAATTTTAAAAAGACGAAAGTATGTGGATCTGGGGGATTCTTATGTATTTGTGCCTTTTGGGATTGAAACGATGGGTCCTTGGGGTCCGGAGGCAAAATTATTTTTAAGGAACTTATCAACGCGCCTCATTGAGTCAACTGGTGACCTGAGGGCTGGCAACTTTTTTGCTCAGCGCATAAGTCTTGCGGTTCAACGGGGCAACGCTGCCAGCGTTTTAGGTACCTTGCCCGTTGCGGCGCGTTGGAAGAAGTGTTTAATTTATAAGTTAGTGAGTAGGTTTTTCTTTTGACAATTTATTTAAAGTATTTTGACGATGCATGTAGCGGACATATTTTGTTATTGTAAATTTAATTTTTACCCCGAAATAAAGTTTTCTTTATAGTTATACCATATTGATCAAAACGTTCAAAAATTGTGTCTAAATGTTTTTTGAGTTCTTCCTCACTGTTACTTGCAATTATAACGTCATCTATATAGCAAAATAAAAAATCAAGTCCAGCCAATACGGTATGACTCAGACTGACTGAAACGCTGGAATGTCTGTGCTGCATTACGCAAGCCGAAAGGCATTCTCAAAAATTCAAATAAACCGAATGGCGTTATAATTGCAGTTTTTTCTATATCTTCTTCTGCAACTGGTACACAATGATAAGCTCGATTGATATCTAATTTCGAAAAAAAATATTTACCATGTAGAATATATGTAAAATCACGTAATCTTGGTACTGGATATCGATCGGGCTTAGTATGTGCATTTAGTGACCTGTAATCTCCACAAGGCCTATCATCTCCGTCTTTTGTAGGTACACAATGTAAAGGGTTAGACCATGCGCTTTTACTGGGCCGACAGATCCCTTGTTCCTGCATTTGTGAGGTGGAAGTGGTCTCACTCTCGCTCGCACAGGTGGTCCCGTAGTCTCTATATGATGGAACACATTATGCTTGGGGGTTTCCTTAAAATACAAAGGTTAGCTCTGGATATTTCTCCATTTAGTCATTATATGGATATTGGTCATCCACCGTGTTAACAGATTGATAATCCTTACAATTACGTACAGTACCAATAACATTTAAATTTATAATCTGATCTGTTAACCTTCGATGATCAAAATCTAGTAATAGTTTGTAATGTACAGACGGTTGTAGGAGTTACCTGACCCCTCTAACAAAGTTGGTAGATTCTTAGGTAATTTCATCCTTATTGTTATTGTAACAAAGAATATATTGAATTGCGGGTATAAGTGTGGTTTCAATTAAGAAATAAACAGAAGAGGGCGCCAATCAGCCGCGAGTAATGCTTGCTAATTGAAACACACTTTTATGATTATGGGTGGTGGCAACACTGAACGGTCAAGTTGTAAACAAAAGAGCTCCGTCTAAATTTATTAAATTTTATATAATATACGGCCCATACCAAGTTCATAATATATTAGTTAGTTGTAATTAGTAATAATTTAAGTTATTTAGTGCTTAAGGTGCGTGAAAACACGTTTTTATCGTAAAAAGTGTAACGGAAAAAATCGTTAGTGACAGTTACTTCAATATTTGAATATCACAACGTAAATAACTAAATTCGAGTATTTTTAGCGATTATTAAAACCTATATAAGTGTTAAACTTGTGTTTCTACGCTTGTGCAAAACAATTCTGTGAAATTACGTAATTTTTTTAACGAAACATAACCTCAATCTTTGTAACCGCTCATTTAACATTACAAGGTAGTTACTTACCTATTTTCTGCCTTCAAAATGCATACTACAAGGTCCCAAACAATTCGTCAACTAGAAGACAACTTAAAGGCGACTTTATTAGAACTTAAAAAGTGTAAAAACAGAAATGAGCAGTTACTAAGAGAACAGCATGAAAGTGAGCAGGAAATGTTAGAAATTAATAATAAAAATCACCAATTAAAGAGTGAGATGGCAGAAATGTACCATCAGCTGATAGATGTAACAGGCAGGTGAGAGGGACCGACTTCAAGGAATAGTAGATAACTTTGACCGGGACGGAAATGCGTTTGAAGACACCTTGAGGCGTATTACTGTCCTGGAAAGAGAATTGCGCGATGCACACAAAGAAATCTCCTTTATGAATGAGACTATCCAAGACCTAAAGTCATCACAAAGTGCACTTACCACCCAGTCGCTGTTTGAGGAGCTGGTCGCTCCTACTGTTGCGGCTTCTACCATCTCACTCACCCAGCACCAATCGGTCGAGACTACTGAGGAACAGGTAGTCGAGACCATAGACTACGTGTGACAGTCCATTTAAAAACTCACACATAACTTCAGTCACTTATAGCAAGAAAAAAACAAAGAAAATTGTAAAACTTAACAATTTCATAAAGAAAACGCAATCTCTTATTAGGCTTAACATACTGTTTTGCAATAACTCGAATTGTAATATAGAACGTTCTGAATTAATTAAAGAAGTTAAATTTTGCACTTCATCATTAGAACAAAGTAGGGAAATTTATGATCGTGACACACAGCGCCTCCAGTCGGAAATGTCTGCGTTAAAACGGTCACTAGAACACATTTCCATTAAGTATAACTCAGCGCGAAAAGAAATAAAGGAACATGTGCTGGCCATGAATAGTTTGTTGAAGTCATGTAAATATAACGGTGACAATTCTCAATCTTTGACAAACAATCAATGCGATTGTGAGAAAACTTCAACAGAGCTATCCGTCCCGGCCGTGTGTCCCGAGCCCGCGTCACCTCGCGTCTGTACACAGCTGACTGGGACGCTGTCGGTGTCGCTCCCGCTCGCCGCCGCCGCCGTCACCGCCGCCGCCGGGTCGGTGTCGCGGCCGGTGCCGGCGGCGCCGACGACGCAGCCCGCGCTTATGGGTGATGACGATGTCCCTTTGCCACCCACACAAGATAAGCGACCGTGTGACATTGTTATGTTTAGTGATGAACTTGGTAAAAATATGGGTTTACAACTTGGCCATTGCATGGGTCAGGCAGTAATTAATCATTGCATGCCTGGCGCTGATTATTCTACACTCATAAATACAGTGTTGGCATCACAATTTTCCAAAAAAACCATTATTATTATTTTTAGTGGCAGAAGGGGAAATGCAACAAAAAAGGACTTAGCTTTGTATTCAAACAAATTGTATTCAATTGTTAATGTTAAACAAGTCATTTTGTTTGCTTTTCCCTACAGCCAAAAATTTACTAACCTAGAAAATAATACTCGACATTGGTGTAACAAGTACTTACATACATTGACATGTCGCAATCCTGACAAATTTCATTTTATCGACACAAATATTTTTATTGGACAATATTTTAATGTAACGAAAGATAGATATTATCTATTTAAAGTTTATAAACGACAGATAGCAGAGTTACTATCTTATTTTTTTAATAATTCAGCCAATTTGTTGGCTAACCAGACAACTGCTTCTATTGAGCAGAATATACATACAAACCTTATAACGTTGGAATCGGTTCCAAGTTCTTTAAATTAATTTCTAAGACAACAGAGAGTAACTCTGGCAGAACGCCGTCTTTTAGTAACTTGAGTGATTCTATCTTGCCAAAACATAATATAAACAATAAAATTAATATTTGTAATACAACCAAAATTCAAAATAGCCGTGTTTTGAATATTGTACACCAAAATATTCAAGGCATAATTAGCAAAGAGTTAGAAATTGAACTTTTCATGAACTGTAATAATATTGATATTCTATGTATAACTGAACATTGGCTTAGAGATTATCAGTTAATGTTCAGTTTTAGTAATCACCAGGTGGCAAGTTCGTTCAACAGATCAACAGCAATACGCGGTGGATCGTTGATACTACTTAAAAACGAGTTAAAATATAAAGAACGGCCTGATATCGTAAGCCTCTCAGTTGAGCGAACTATTGAAACAGCCTGCGTAGAACTTGAAGATCTTGTTATAATGAGCGTATACAGCCCACCTGATGCTAAATATGAACCCTTTGAAAAAGTTATGGATGTAGCTTTAGATAAAGCAACAAAATCCAATAAAGGGATTATTGTATGTGGAGATTTCAATATAAATATTCTTGAAAATTCTAATATCAGTAAAAGGTTTCTATCATTATTTTTATGTTACAACCTAGTGAATCTTATTTCGGTGCCAACGAGAATCACACCTGCCTCAGACAGGTGCATAGATAATATCTTTACCAACATTAAACCTGAAGATGCGGCTGTCATAAATAAATTAAGCTCCGACCATACGGGTCAATTAGCTTCTTTCAAAATTAACATTGAGCAGGCACCTAAACAAGATATTACGTGTGTTCCGGTAAATGAAAGTAGGCTAAATCGATATAGAGAAAATATTTTGCAAAAATTACCTGAATTGCCATATAACGAAAATCCAAATAAATTATATAACGCAGTATTTAGTCTTGCCAAAAAAGAATATGACAATGTATTTAAATCTAAGAAAATTAAAGTTAACACAAAATTATCATTTAGTGACTGGGCCACAGTTGGAATTCATAGAAGCAGGCAGAAGTTATACGATCTGTATGAAGAAAGAACATATAATCAATCAAAAACTTTTGCTGATTATGTAAAACGTTACTCTAAAACTTTTAGAAACGTTTGTGCAATAGCTAAATCTAACTTCATCAAAAATAATATAAAGAATAGCACAAACGTAATCAAAACCACTTGGAAATTTGTAAATAATGAAACTGGAAAATCTAAACGTCGTAATGAAAATTATAAACTTATGATAAACGATGAAATTAAAAATACTAATTTGGAAGTAGCTTCCGCTTTTGAACATTTTTTTACTGATATTCCAGTTTTGACTACCAAATCGTTAAACTCATGCCCTATTCTCGCTGAATCTATTCTAAAAGATAATGTAAACCATTGTGATAAATATTTTAAATTTTCTCACGTTAGTAACATTGAAATAATAAAAGTATTTAAAAGTTTACAAATGAAAAATACTTCAGATCTCCACGGCCTCTCTGTTAAAATTATTAGTTCCATAATCGATTGCATTTCTCCATACCTAGCATGTATTTTTAATGACTGTGTAGACAGTGGCGTGTTTCCTGACTTGATGAAGCATAGTAAAGTTATTCCCTTGTTTAAAGCTGGTAGTACTACTGACCCTACTAATTTCAGACCTATATCAATACTACCAACACTAAGTAAAATTTTTGAAAAAGTTATTTTAAATGAATTGCAAGGACATTTTTATCGTAATAACTTAATGCACCTGCAGCAATTTGGTTTCACACGTGGTCGCTCTACTACTGATGCAGGTGTGGATCTCATCAATCATATAATCGAAGCCTGGGAGGAATCTCATGATGCAGTAGGTGTGTTTTGTGATTTGTCCAAGGCGTTTGATTGTGTTCATCATGATACTCTGGTCAGGAAGCTACATCACTACGGCGTTAAAGACCACGCTCTTAGTCTTTTGGAATCATATCTTAACAATAGAATCCAAAAGGTCGATGTCAACGGTGAAAGATCATCTGGATCAAAGATAAGAATGGGCGTTCCGCAGGGTTCGATTCTTGGTCCTTTTTTGTTTCTTGTATATATTAATGATCTACCATATCTAGTTAAAGAAAAACATGATATAGTTTTGTTCGCGGACGATACCTCTTTACTTTTCAGAGTAAAGAGGCAACAACTCAACTATGATGACGTGAACAAAGCTATTACCGATGTAGTGCAATGGTTTACAGTAAATAACCTACTATTGAATGAAAAGAAAACTAAATGTATCAAATTTGTATTACCAAATGTTAAACCAAGCTCTACAATTATTAAGGTAAAGGATGAAAAGTTGGACCTTGCGGACTCAACTGTATTTTTAGGCATAACTTTGGACGCCTCGCTCCAATGGGGGCCACATATTGAGAAATTGTCGAAGAGACTGAGTTCAGCAGCATACGCAGTTAAAAAAATAAGACATCTCACTGATGTAGACACTGCAAGACTAGTTTACTTTAGCTACTTTCATAGCTTAATGTCTTATGGCTTACTAGTATGGGGCCATGCTGCGGATGTGAACAATATATTTGTTTTGCAGAAACGGGCTGTTCGTTCAATTTATAAATTGGGACTTCGAGTCTCCTTGAGACAGAAATTTAAAGAAATCAACATATTGACATTTGTGTCACAGTACATATACGAAAATCTAGTGTACGTAAAAATAAATATAGATTCTTTTAAGAAAAATTGTGACAGGCATAATTTTAACACTAGAAATAAGGAGCAACTTGCTGTGCACATGAGCAGGCTTAGTAAAGTAAGCAAAACTTTTAAGGGCAATTGTATACGCTTTTATAACAAACTTCCTAAAGATATTCAAGACTTACCCTTAAATAAATTTAAACCAGTAATTAAACAAAAATTGTACAAGAAAGGCTATTATGAAATATCAGACTATATGCAAGATAAATCTCCATGGGTTTAATTCAAATGTATAAAGTAAATATTTTATTAGACGAAACAAGTAGATTTATCTACTGCAATTTTTTGTTATTATTATATTTTTTTTTATGAAGCCATTTTTGGGCTATACATATATATTATTCGTTATTTCCAAAATTAGCTAGGGCAGTTTAGGGCCTAGAAAGATTGTTAATTTAGAGTAGGAGCACTTCTGGGCAGGTTTTTTGGGGGGTTTTTCCTGTTCAGGGGGTCCGGTTAATTATACGCATGTTAATAACACGCTTTGGAAATCTTGACTAAAATTTGAAACAAAACAACGTACAAATGGTGGTGGCGTAAAGTTACGTGCTGTGTGATTAACCTGGCCAGCCCCGAGGCAGTGCCTTTATTTTTATTTTTTTATCCCACCCGAGCCGGTTTTCTATTAGGACAATACAAAATTGTTATAAAAAGAAGAAGATTGCGTTATGCAAATTTCTTTTTTTTACAATGACCGATCATGACGTCAATAAGTGATTTTTTTTTTTTATTAATGATGGGTTTGCTCTTGACTCTAGTCTAGGTCATAGGACAGAGACAGAGTCTAAGATGGAGCGAGCTCACCCAGAAGAAGCCTGTTAAGGCACTGGCACTCCCACACACTGACGGAACGCAGCAAGCTACTTGGCGCCAGACTTCGGTGGGATGGTGGTCGCGAGCCAGGCGGCCCCTTACGGAGCCTTCCACCGCTTAGTGGGATCGTTCAGCCGGACTTATCCACAGGCAAGCCTGCGTTGCCGTTGCCCGGGGTGGACCGCTAGGAGGTAGATCCCATACCACCCCCAAAGTGATAGTGATAATGCTATCCTACATTGAATAAAGTTATTTCATTTTCATTTTCATTTATGTAGTGAACATAGGGGTGTTATCAGCTAAGCCTATTTGCTTTCAAATAGCTGTCTATCAAAGATCCTTAAATTTACTGGTTTTGCATATGTAGATGTGGTGTAGGGGCCAAAGTGGACAGCTAGTGGAGCGGATATTAACTAACTGACAACTTGGTTCGATACACACCACGGTTTTGTTTTGTTTTGTATTTTATTTTTAAATTAAGTAAGTGTTTGTGAGGTGATCAAGGTATTTAAGTCTCGATTTAAGATTGGCCGTAGGAAAAAAGTTAACTAATCATTTTATCATAGATTTTTGACATTTCTCATATCTTCCAGTTATCTTGGACAAAATATATTTCTTGAGTTGGGTAGGCGATACGCACTGATGGAGTATTTCTCTATAGTCACGGCTATTAAAGTGAGCACCCACCTCTATCAGCTCACCAGGTCCCATGGACGACATCCAGGCCCAATAGCCTAAAGAAATTCTCCCACTCGTTCTACAAGGTAGCATGCAAGATTCTTCATATCTTTGACCTTTCTTTCGCCATAAGATTTGTTTTCCATCTTTATCTGATTTAAATACCTTCTCGTCTGTGAAAATCACGACATTATTAATCCAATCAAAATTCTGATAGGTTTGCGCAAACCTTACTCTTGCTTGGCGGTGTGCAGGTGATAACTTAATCTTTCGGGCTGGTTTA
Organism: Tuta absoluta; assembly: GCA_027580185.1. Taxonomy (NCBI): domain Eukaryota; kingdom Metazoa; phylum Arthropoda; class Insecta; order Lepidoptera; family Gelechiidae; genus Tuta; species Tuta absoluta. The sequence continues at coordinate 1,173,723 of JAQAHW010000070.1, read as the reverse complement.
TATGTTTTAAATCCAGCGGCGTGCAAATGATGTCTAATTGTTTGCACAGAAACGCCATGGCTTACTGCAGTGGATCGTGTAGTAGCAAATGGGTGCTCCTGATGCTGTGCAACAATAGATCGATGCCGCTCCGATTGACCAGTAAACATTAGGGGGTTTTGGTCCAGGCCGGTTTTGTTGCACACTCTGTTTTACCGTATCGGCGGATCCAAAGCTTTACAGTATTTCTCTGTAAAAAGGATGGACATATAAATAATTAAATCATTCACTTTACCTCCTTTAAATAATAGTTAAAGGTAAGTCACAATACCCAACCAAGAATATAATAAATAACGGTTTTTATAGAAACTACTTACCGCTATATTGAGCTCACGAGCAATCTTTTCCTCCCCTTTGGATATCCATGGCGAACGGACGTGTTTTTTGTAAAATCTGCACAACTTTTAATACAAAATAATTTAAATTATCAATAATAAAATAAAAAATCAGTGCTCTCGGCGTGAAGTACCAGGAGGACATACACACTAAGAAGACCTTGAGTAAGAGAGAAACCCTGTGTGTGCGAGAGCGCAATACACCCCCACGCAGCTGTACAACCACTGTGGGACAGGGAACATACAACTAGAACGAGACCTCTATACCGCTCAAAGCTACGTACGGAAACTGGTTTCTAAACAAACAACGCTTGTGGCCACGCCCTCCTCCCCATAACATGCGCAGGAGTTGAGATATCTATCACAAATAGACAGCTATATAACAAATTCATTTAGGCCTAGAAACAATTCTGCGTATTTTATTTTTTTCCGTCGGCAAAAATAGGCCTACGCTGTGTTTCGTGCAAACAAATCGAAATAAAATGTCAGTATCACGTACTCCACCTAAAAGTTTAAACACAAATGATGACACCAACCCAAACGAGTCGCATTTTCTCGACTATAACGCAACACAAGAATTATTTCCCAATGTAACTGAGCGGATGCCAACCCCACGTAAACTAATGGATACATTAAATAAGATTCAAAGTAGTCAAGATATCAAGTTCGCTAAACTAGAAGATAGCATGCGTGTAATCCAAAATCAGAACGAAGGCATGCAAAATTCAATAACTTTCTACTCTCAGCAGTATGACGACTTGTTGAAAAAGGTCAGCGACTTTCAAAAGGAAATCAACGCCTATAAAGAGCGAATTCAAACCCTTGAAAACCAAATAGACCAACTGGAACGCAGCTCAAAATGTTCAACTGTTGAGATAAGAAATATCCCGCTGTCACCGTCTGAAGACAAGACTACACTATGCACTCACATCATTAACTTAAGTGAGGCCGTGAATCAGCCTATCCATGACCAAGATGTCCGTGATATATTTCGTATCAAGTCCAAATCAGGGGCTCCAGGACCGATAATCATGGAACTCTCTACATCTTCGATCAAGGAGCGTTTGATCAAATCTGTCATCAGTTTCAATAAAGGAAAACCCAAGAACAACAAGTTAAACTCCACGCATCTTAAACTCAAAGGCACTCCAAAACCAGTGTATGTTTCTGACTGTTTGACAAACAGAGCCAGGCGATTGCACTATCTTGCTCGAGAGTTTAAAAAGAACCATAACTACAGCAACTGCTGGACGGCCTACGGCAAGGTGTACCTACGAAAGTCAGACGAAACGGCACCGGTTAGAATTGAAGCTGAAAACGATTTAAATAAGTTACTGGAAATATGACTATGTATTTTTGATGTACTGATTCTCACACTAGTTATAATTTACCTAACTAACCATACACAACATTACGCAACAATCACAATCACACGACAATCTTTCACATCACATCATTTAAAACACAAACAAACGGCTTTCTTTTATCGTGCCGTCCTACGGTACCGCTGCTACTCAAAAGTTTTTATATGTACCATAAAAGCTCATTCCCCTGCAATTTTGTTTATGACCTGCTCATGCGAAGAAACCTGTAGGCTTAAAATTCGATAGTAACGACAAAAATATACATCATGACTTGGATGTTCTATCCTTGGCAGATTTTTCTACTTGTAGTATAGATGACTGCGAAAGTCTTTTTCAAAATCATCAATCCTCTTTGAAACTTTTTACACAAAATATAAGAAGCATTAGAGGTAACATGCCTCAGTTAATGACCATATTACTTCGTTCTAAAGTAGATTGGGATATTATAATACTAACTGAATGTTGGCTTTATAAAAATACATTTGTACCTTTCTTAGACGGATATGTCTACTCGTCTACTTCTAAACATCAGACTCAAAATGAAGGTGTGGTTGTGTACTATAAATTAGCAAGCAATTTGTCTATATCCGAACCGTCATTAGTTGATGCCAATTGTTTACAAGTAAAAATTAAAGATCATACGGTTATTCTTGCCATCTACCGCCCTCCGTCCGAAAATAATACCAAAAACTTTTTTGAGTTTCTTAATAATATATTGCTATCTTTGGCCTCTTTTAAAAACATTGTGTTGACGGGCGACATAAATATTGATATATCTGATGACACTGTAGACCCTCGTGCACAAGATTACCTTAATTTTTTAGCTACGCATGGTATGTTACCTACTTATAATACTGTAACACATGGTAAAACTTGTCTGAACCATGTTATTATGAAAACGAAACTCCCGGCAAAATGTTATGTAGCTCACACGACAATCACTGACCATTACACAGTTCTTACAAGTCTATCCCTGTTACACAGAATTAATACGGGAAAAAAAGAAATAACACGTGTTGATTTTGATTTACTGGATTTGGCCATGTCTAAAATTGATTTTGCACCTGTGTTTGATGCGAAGGATGTTGACGTATCTGTATCAATCTTCATCGACTTACTTACAAAATGTATAACTAGCTGTTCTAAAACAATAGCGGTTCCAAGGCGTAGACGCATAATTAAGCCTTGGATTACCCCAGGTTTAATTAAAATTATGAAAAATCGAGATAAACTTCACCTTAAGTGTAAAAAATATCCAAGTAACGAAGTATTCAAATTGACTTATAAACGTTACCGAAACTACTGCAACGAAATTTTGAAAAAAGCTAAGCGCGAGTATGAAAAATCTGAAATTAGGAGTGCTAAAAATAATAATAAAAAGCTTTGGGAAATCATCAAAACAATTACTTATACAAATAAGCCAAAAACTCCTGCAGTTGAGCTAATTGATACTAGGCACCCCAAGAATTCTGTTAATGAGGTTAACTTATTTTTTGCAAATATAGGGAAAAATCTTACGGAATCGATAGTCCCACGAATGAATCCCCCACCTCAAGTAAATATACAGCATACGCCCGCCCACTTCTTTGGTTTACTCCAAACTGATGAGTCTGAGGTTGAGATTCTAGTTAAGGGTCTCAAAGACTGTGCTTCAGGGGTGGACAATGTGTCTGGTTCTATACTTAAAAGATATTCAGATTTATTGGTTCCACCTCTTGCACATATATGTGATATCTCTCTGAGTTCTGGGGTTTTCCCGAGGGAGTTTAAACGTGCTATAATCTTACCTATTCATAAAAGTGGTGACAGAGACCTTGTGAACAACTATAGGCCCATTTCGATACTGCCTGCTTGCTCTAAAGTTCTGGAGAGGATCGTAAATACCCGTTTAGTAAAATATCTCGAGACAAAAAAGCTTTTGCATAATGCTCAATATGGTTTTCGTTCAAATAGATCCACTAACGATGCTGTGCACGAACTCACAGATTTTATAGTTTCTAACCTTGACAAACGGAAAAAAGTTATTGCGATCTTCCTAGACTTGGCAAAGGCATTTGATACGGTCTCTGTCCCACTTCTTCTTGACAAATTGCAAAATATTGGCATAAGAGGTGTGCAACTGGACTTTTTTGAGGGTTATCTAAGTAATCGTACTCAATGTGTAAGAATTGATAATTGGACTAGCGATGATCTTCTAGTCACTTATGGAGTGCCGCAAGGCAGTATTCTAGGTCCAACGCTGTTCTTAGTATATATAAATAGTTTGTGTCAACTACAGCTGACAAACGGAAGGATCGTCACTTTTGCTGATGACACAGCTCTGCTCTTTAGTGGTGACACATGGGATGAAGTCTACTACGACGCACAACAAGGCTTCAATCAAATCACTGAATGGCTAAGAAACAATTTGCTAACTTTAAATGTAGAAAAAACTAAATTTTTATCTTTTACAATGAAAAACGCGCCAAACCAGGCCGACTTACCTCATCATATCACTGCGCATACATGCAATAATTTGTCAGATTGTAAGGGACTTTGCCTTCAACTGGAAGCTGCTGACAGTATTAAATATCTTGGTATTGTCATTGATAGAAATCTTAATTTTCGGTTGCACATCGAACAGCTAACCAAAAGGACACGAAAACTTATATATATTTTCAAAAACCTACGTCATGTGGCTGATGTTGCGATAATTAGGTCAGCCTTCATTGCATTGTGTCAGTCAGTGTTGTCCTATTGTATAACGTCGTGGGGTGGGGCATGTAAAACCTTTCTCCTCAAGCTTGAGCGTGCACAGAGAGCAGTTCTTAAGGTTGGCTTCTTTCTCCCTTACCTTCATCCTACTGCACAAGTATATAGTACTTGTAAGGTCCTTACAGTACGTCAACTGTTCATTAGTCAGATCATGTTGAAACAGCACTGTCTGGTGAAATTTGATTCTACTATAAATAATAGTCGTCGCATAAATAGAATATGCAACTCAAAAAGTTTCAGATCTAAGTTTGCGCATAGATTCTTTTGTTTTCTTGGTCCCTATTTATACAATTTAGCTAATTCCTCTTTATCTATTTATCCCCTTCCAAAATCAGAGTGCAAGAAAGCAGTGTCAATTTGGTTGCAAACCTTTGATTATAATAAGACAGAAGATCTACTTGTTCCTATTAAATGAATAATGTAAGCCGAAACATACAAACACAACACAATACAACACACACAACTCAAACACATCACACTACGTATACTAACATTTATTCTAAATTCGTTTTTAATTTTTAATTCTGTTTTAATTTTGTAATTTTAAACTTCTTATTTTTAATTCTGAAGTAAGTTTTTAAGAAGCTAGATACCTAACTTTCAATGAGTGGGGGCCTGGTAATCTGTCTGACAGGGTACGCCCTAGTATAGATACCAGTCTCTCACAAAGGAACTTGTTTTTGATATTATTGTGTATCTTTATATTTGGCACCTTTGTGAAAGAAAATAAATACTTTTTTACTTTTTTTTTTTACTTTTTTTTGATAGGAGTATTCTCTTCATACAAAAATATAATCTTATATTTTTGGTAATCGGCCAACCGCGACATGATTCACTAGTTAAACCAATAAATACACACTAGAATGTGAACAATTACTGAAAAATTATAGCGCAAGTAGTCACTGCCAAAACATAGACTGATCGATAATTGTAGTTTTTTAGCTATTATTACACTAAACAAGGCTAAACTGGATGAATGACGGACCGGCATACATTGCTGACTGGTTGTCTTAGTATGGTCTTAGTTTATTGTTATGACATGACAACCATATGATTACCAGCAATGTATGTCGGACCGTGCACGGTATTCAGTCTGGTGTAGTAGCTATAGAAGTCTTAACTCATTAAAAGATCTACATATACCCACAATAAAACGTAACTTAAATAACGACGCAAAATTAGGCGTGGAAGAACACTATGCTAAAATTCACTACCATGTATGTCGGATCAGTTGGCCTAGCGGCCTGTTGAGCACTCAAGACACTCAAAGAGTCGAGTTCAAATCTCAGCGTAAATCAATATCTAGTAAAATTCTTTTTTCTTTTTCAACAAGTTTGTTTAAAGTATTTCTTTGTCAAACAGAATGAAACTGCCAAATTGAACTACTGAGAATAGAACACATATTCGAATGTTTGTTTTAAATCATTGGGGTCAGGTAACTGCTGTCACCGTCTGTACCATGAAGTCTGCACCTAATATCGGTTGTTTAACATCTGCTACTACAAATTTCCAACGGAAAAGTCGACGTAATTTGAAATTTTATTCTAACGTAAACAGTCCGAAGGTTTTAATTTTTGTACCATTAGCAGCAAACAACATAATATACTCGTTATTGATATTACACTTTTTATTACTACGTACGACCGACATAGGTACGACCGACACATTAGCACCACTATCACATAGAAAGTTCAGTCCGGTGTTTTGATCTGTCACAAAAAGGCGGTAATTAACGTAGGGTTTACAGTGTCCCGCCGCCGACTGTATCGAAACTAGTTTTCCTGCCGCTTCTCCCAATTACACGGTTTCACACACTTCGCTGCTTTGTCTTTGTCGGAGTTGCAATCGAAGCCCCAATGCAGTCGGACGTAACTATATTCGTCGGCTGTATCGACGCAGCAAATTGCAAATAAGCGATTTTTATTTGTAATTATCGTAATGGCGCTATCCAAGCGTAGTGATACTATCGCGGTCGACGAGTGTTGGCGTTCATGCAGAACAAGCTGGATGTTATGGACGAGTTCAGCCTGGAGCAGATCTGCCTCACCAGCTACTCCGACGTTGGCATCTACACGGCCATGGTACACCTTAACGAAACTGCTGAGCCCAAGCATGTGCGTCTCACCATGCGCAACAAGAAGGGCAGCGGCAAGAAGAACATTCGGGATATATTTCGGGTGTTCAAGAACGAAGATCCCGATGACGTCCCGACGTATGTAGCACGAGACCATAATAAGCTGCCGCCAGTGACGTTTGACCACGTCGACGTCACCACGCTGCTTAATGACATCGTGTTGCTGAAATCCGACATCAAGGATCTAAAACAAAAGTGGGTGACCGCCGAGCAAGTGAGTGCCGAGCTGCGACGCGAGTTGACCTCATTGCGAGGGCAAAACACCGCGTCAGCGACTCCACCAGCCGCGTGCGCAAATAGGCAGCGCGACGCCGCCGTGCAACATGAAACCGCACCGGTCAGCAATTCCCCGCGCCCAGCAACTCAACAACAGCCCGACAAGCTGCGTGTCAGCGACCCCGCAGCTGATAGGAAGTGCGTCAACAACACACTGCCGCCTCCACCGTCCCGCCCCGAGCTTGCGCTACATCCCGATGCTGCTCCCTTTATACCAGGGAAGCAAAAGGGCGTGCCACCGCAGAAGACTCGCCGCCCTCGCCGCAAGAGACAGCCTGAGCCTCCCGTGACATAAAAAGGGAAGCAGAAGGCAAGACCTGTGGCTGAAGAACACAATGCCGCGGCTAAAGCGATTGTAGACGAGGAAGGCTTCACTCTTGTAGAACCCAGGAAGCGTCGACTTTGTCGCAATCGCAATAAACGCGGCACCGTAACTGCAGCCTCAACAACGCTCAAGGCTGCCGAACCCATCGCACAGCTGTATGTGTCCCGGCTAGACAGATATACGACACCGGAGGACATTATACTACACCTACAGAAGATGGTAAAGTTACGCCAGGATCTTTCACGAATCCCCGCCGGATTGACCTTGGATATCCGACAGCTGGACTCTAAAATTTCAACAAATTTTAGGTCTTTTGTTTTGTCGTTTCCTCGGAAATACGTGTGCGAATTCATGCAACAGATTTCTGGCCTCAGGGAGTCGTATTCAGGCGCTATCGACCCCCTGTGCAACGTGAGTCGCCGTCGCCAAAAGTGCCTATTTAGCTTTATTTAAGACACATTATTGTAGTGTATTTATAGTATTTGTGTTAGATTTTAAGTCATATTGCATTGTTTTATTTTATTTTATATGGGCCTTGTTGCCTGAAATAAATAATTTATTATTATTATTTTTACCTGAAATGATAATAGCATAGGCAATCTGGATCATTCTGCGACCATTTGGGATGTCTCTGCCTACTACTGGAACGTGCGTGGCGCGATAAGCTACGCGCGCGGTTCCCGCGCGGTCCTTGTGACGATCTTGATCTCGAAGAGGAGCGCTGTTCCAACCGTGATAAACGCACACCCAATTTTTGAATTTCCACGGCGTAAGAGTTGGCTTCATTCTTGTCTTGATGAGCCACAGACGCTACCTCATTCAAAGGTCTCACAATTTCCATAATCTTATCTGCAATCGCCGCGAGAGTATTTAAATCTTCACTGGCTGAGACTGCGAGTATGCTACGGACCGATGTTGGCAAATGATTTTGCCATAAAACACGAAGTGTTCCAACGTCTGTGATCTTGCCGCGTGCCAAATCTGACATTTTTCGAAGAAGCTGACTCGGTTTTGGATCTCCCAACTCCATCTCTGTAATAAGTTTCTGAATCTTTCTACTTTCAGATTCTTCGTAAATTGACAGAAGCCTCGTTTTAAGCGCCAAATATTTGTCTCTATCTGGAGGGCTCAATAATAAATCCGTCAATTGACCTATGACTTGAGTACCAAATTTTAAAACACACAAAAACCCGTGTTAGGTATACAATTTTTTAAAACTTGCAAAATCCTGCCCGCGCTTGAAAATTTTGCAAGTTTTCAAAAAAAAGACCTATGACTTCTTTAGGTAATTTAGAAATGATGACTTGGTACATTAGCTTCATCACTTAAAGGTTGCGGATTTATTACTGCCTTAACTTGAATAAACCAAATACGAGGACTGTCCTTCCAGAACTCCGGGATTCGCGAAGCTACGGTGATGGAAGCAATATCAGGATTTCAAGCATCGTGCATTTCTGGCGTCATCATTTTACTTACCTACTTACTTCAATATTGTTAATTTTGCATTTTTATTTTGTATCGATCCAATTAAAGTCAGTTCACGTGTAAACGCAATCAGAATCAGAACTCTGTATACCTTAGTATAATTATAATCAAATAAATCATCAAAAGTTATCAATCAATCTTTTCATCAAGATCATCATCATAATTTTTAGCTGTATTGAGAATCAAGACTCATACATTTAAGTGGTCCTTCAAGCTATTTGACCCACACGGCACGAGCAAAAGCAAGATCACGTGGAAGTGCAACGTGACATGTACATCAACAATCAGGTCGAGTTGGACATTGCGTGCGTGGTTTTACGTGATACCGTGTTTGGATTTGGATTCTCAATATCAACTTTCTATCATCGATTTGGTGTGTTTGATGTAAACCTAGTGCGCAGTGAACCACCGGCCTCCCACCAGCGGGTCTCACCGGTTGGATTTAGAAGGCGCAAAGACCGTGCTAGAGTTTGCAGACACACCTTACTGCGACCACGATCAGTGGAAGGGGACGCCCTGTATTATATCTGTCATCATATCAAGCAACTTAAGACGTCTGAATAATTTATCATCTATTGTAATCAAGACAACCAATAATCAGCAGCTGCAGAAATTCATAATCAATTTAGTGTTCAACTGTACTGGACATTAATTCACTAAGGTATACTATCGAATCAATATCAGTGGCCACAATCAAACAAGCTTTCGAAAAGCTAATATCTACATCAAGTTATCAGAATCAACTGCCATCATTTAATAAACTTAATGAGATTAAATACATACTAATCATACTTACCTACCTATCAATATGGAGGAAATAGTGAAGTATCAAGGAATATTGATGGAGTATATCAATACTTTGTTCGTTAATTATGGAAAGGATGGACCATCCCGTAGAAGTGTGCAATACATAATAAATAAAATAGGCGCTATAGACAACTACTAGCAAACGTTCCACACCTTTTTTTTTTTTTTTTAGTTTGTTTATTCATAAAAATAATATAAATTTTACATGTCAGGGGTTTCTTCAGTACATTGCTTTGGCCAAGGAGTGGTTTTATTTAAAAAAGTCGTTAACCGAATAGTGTGCATCCGTAATCAACTTTTGTTTTAATTTAGTAACAAATGACTCATACGTAGAAGCATCTTTAATATCCTTTGGAATTCTATTGTATACTTTCGGTCCTATTATACTAAGACATTTCCTCGATTTAGCAAGTCTAGCCGATGGTTGTCGCAGGTCTCTGCGATGTCGCGTGTTAAAGCAGTGGGCATCACCACATGTGGGGAATTGCTCAAGGTTACGACGCATGTACTTTGCGACCTCTAGGATGTTAATGCTTGGGAGGGTTAATATTTTTTGACCAATTCACCAATCACAAAAAGCTTGTTGAATCCTTGCAGGAAGATCACCCATATTTTAGTAAGGATAATTATGGCAAAACCAAAAAATTCTACAATGAAGTTCGAAAGGTCTTCATCAAAGACCTCGAAAAAGCAAACGCAGCGAGCCAACAGAAGCCTCCTGCAATGGATTGGGTTGCTGAAGTAAAACTGCAGCAAGAACAGCAAAAAATCCCTCAGGAGCAATCAAAAGCAGGAGCAGCAGGAACATCAGCTGACAGAAGCGGTGAAAAACCTACTCGTACCCAGCACGGTGACCAAATCAAGTTTGAGGAGCAGCGCACTTTTGCCGCCGATCAGACAAGTCAAAACCGTAAACCAAGCCGAGAGGATAAACTTGACAAGATGATGCGTAAGCAGCAAAGTAATTTCAAGGCTTTTGCGCGCACAGTTTTCTATACTGATGTAAATCGCATCAACGAGCGATGGGAGTTAAAAGACGTATTAAAGACTATCAAAGCGCGCTGGGGAACGATTGATTTTTTATCGTAAAAAGTGTAACGGAAAAAATCGTTAGTGACAGTTACTTCAGTATTTGAATATCACAACATAAATAACCAAATTCAAGTATTTTTAGCGATTATTAAAACCTATATAAGTGTAAAACTTGTGTTTCTACGCTTGTGCAAAACAATTCTGTGAAATTACGTAATTTTTTTAACGAAACATAACCTCAATCTTAGTAACCGCTCATTTAACATACAAGGTAGTTAATTACCTATTTTCTGCGTTCAAAATGCATACTACAAGGTCCCAAACAATTCGTCAACTAGAAGACAACTTAAAGGCGACTTTATTAGAACTTCAAAAGTGTAAAAACACAAATGAGCAGTTACTTAGAGAACGGGATGAAAGTGAGCAGGAAATGTTAGAAATTAATAATAAAAATCACCAATTAAAGAGTGAGATGGCAGAAATGTACCATCAGCTGGTAGAGTGACAGGTGAGAGGGACCGGCTTCAAGGAATAGTAGATAACTTTGACCGGGACGGAAATGCGTTTGAAGACACCTTGAGGCGTATTACTGTCCTGGAAAGAGAATTGCGCGATGCACACAAAGAAATCTCCTCTTTAAATGAGACTATCCAAGACCTAAAAACATCACAAAGTGCACTTACCACCCAGTCGCTGTTTGAGGAGCTGGTCGCTTCTACTGTTGCGGTTTCTACCATCTCACTCACCCAACACCAATCAGTCGAGACTACTGAGGAACAGGTAGTCGAGGCCATAGATCTCACTATGAGTGACAGTCCATTTGTAAACTCACACATAACTTCAGTCACTTACATATAGCAAGAAAAAAACAAAGAAAATTGTAAAACTTAACAATTTTATAAAGAAAACTGTAACGATTGTCTGCCTGTGCCGACCATCGTACATACACATATTTTATTTCATTTCATTTCATTTCATTTCATTTCATTTCATTTCATTTCATTTCATTTCATTTCATTTCATTTCATTTCATTTCATTTCATTTCATTTCATTTCACTTCACTTCACTTCACTTCACTTCACTTCACTTCACTTCACTTCACTTCACTTCACTTCACTTCACTTCACTTCACTTCACTTCACTTCACTTCACTTCACTTCACTTCACTTCACTTCACTTCACTTCACTTCACTTCACTTCACTTCACTTCACTTCACTTCACTTCACTTCACTTCACTTCACTTCACTTCACTTCACTTCACTTCACTTCACTTCACTTCACTTCACTTCACTTCACTTCACTTCACTTCACTTCACTTCACTTCACTTCACTTCACTTCACTTCACTTCACTTCACTTCACTTCACTTCACTTCACTTCACTTCACTTCACTTCACTTCACTTCACTTCACTTCACTTCACTTCACTTCACTTCACTTCACTTCACTTCACTTCACTTCACTTCACTTCACTTCACTTCACTTCACTTCACTTCATTTCATTTCATTTCACTTCATTTCATTTCATTTCATTTCATTTCATAACTAGAGGAGGATCATGCATTTTGGTTAACAAAGCTTGGGATTTTAAACCAATACAATTATGTCAAAATCTGGCAGTAAATTTTTATTTTGAATGTTGTGCGGTTGAGATTGTGGGACACGGCTTAATAATAGTTAACATTTATAGAATACCACAGCAAACGATAGCTCATGTCGGTACATTTATATTTAAACTGGATAAACTATTGTTTTGCTTGACTGGCGCATATAAGCGGAAAAAGATTGTGGTATGCGGGGATTGGAATATAGATTTACTTAAAGAGTCGACGTTTTCTAGAGATCTTGTAGAGGTTTTAAAGACCTACAATTTAATGCCACACATAAAAGCTCCGACAAGAGATAATAGCTGTATAGATCAAATTGCTAGCAATATACATAAACCGGATGCAGAAATACACACACACACACACTCTTGCACTTTCAGATCACGAAACGGCTCAGTCGATCACAATTAAAACAAATTTTAAACCACCTATTTCTACTTGGTTCGAGTTCAAACGAGATTTCAGCGCCGACAACATACGAAAATTTCACGAATGTATGGCGGCCTTGTCATTCTCGGAGGTTTATGATGCAACTGATGTAAATATGGCATTTAATCATTTACACGATACTATTCAGCTTTACTACGATTTGTGCTTTCCGATTGTGAAAGTAAAGCGTAGCAATAGCCAAAAACGCGTAAAATGGCTGACAAAAGGTCTAAAAATGGCTAGCAAATCAAAGCGTCATCTATATTTAAAATATCGAATGGAAGGCAGAAACAAACCTCTCAATAAGCAAGCCTACAAAAAGTATAATTCAATTTTTAAAAAAAGCATCACTCTATCCCAAAAATTAAGTAACTCTAAGTACATTCAAAGCCAACCTAATAAATGTAAAGCTACGTGGGAAACTATTAGTTCAACCGTGCCTAAAAACATAGAAAACATTGGAATTAAGATATTAAAACACGACAATAAATCATACTCTGATCCCCAGACCATAAGTAATATTCTTAATAACTTTTTCATCAATCATACTAGAGACCACACAACTGTATTTAAAAATAAGTACACAAATAACATCAAAGGTATCAATAATACGATCTTTCTCAGGCCGGTCTGCATTAGTGAAGTAACTAAAGTTATATTAGCCCTGAAGAATAGTAATGCTACAGGATACGACGAAATCAGAACGAGCGTGATTAAACTGTGTGCTCCATATCTTAGCGGCCCATTAGCACACATAATGAATTTATCTTTCGATACAGGTGTTTTTCCGGAAAAGTTAAAGATATCAATAATCAAACCCTTCTTTAAAAAAGGCGATAGAGCTGATCCAAATAATTATCGTCCAATTACATTAGTACCCATTTTTTCAAAAATTTTAGAAAGACTTATGTACACAAGATTAAATGATTTTCTTTCAAAACACAAAGTCTTATGCGAACAACAATATGGTTTTAGAAAGGTGCTATCAACGTCACTCGCATGTTTCAATCTAATAAAAACAGTATGCGAATCCATCAACAACAAAACACCAATATTGTCACTGTTTCTAGACTTGAGTAAGGCATTCGACTTTGTCAACCATTCTCAACTCTTACGAAAACTAGACTTGTATGGCATTAGAGGGAAAGCTCTTGACTGGATTCGTTCATTTCTTTCAAACAGACGTCAATGTACAGAGGTGACTTGTATAGAGAACAATGGAAGATGTTTTATTAGACAAAATCACAAATCACCCCTGAAAGTAAATGGCACTGGAGTACCTCAGGGGAGTGTGCTCGCACCTCTGTTGTTTTTGATCTATGTAAATGATCTCCCTGCTATAATACCTCATAAATGTTTACTCTTTGCAGACGACACAACAATATTGATAAAATGTTATGATAGATCACAGTAGGAGTCAACAGTAAATAACGTAGTAGTAAATATAATTGATTGGATGAACGATAATAAACTTAAAGTAAATATAGACAAAACCAAAGTAGTGCAATTCCGCAATTATAAAGCCAGTTTAATCCCTATGAATATCGCGTATAATAATTCCCAAATTGAGCAAGTTAATAAATTTAAATTCTTAGGTTTTACAATCGATGAGCACATAAATTGGAAAAACCATGTCGATGACGTATGCAGTAGATTAAGCCGATTTGTTTTTGCACTGAGAAAACTAAGAAATACTGTGTCACAGGAAGCAGCTTTATCTGCATATCACGGCTATGTTTCATCGGTACTCCGTTATGGAATCATATTGTGGGGCAATTCTGTTGATTGTGATCGCGCATTTAAGGTTCAGAAAAGGTGCGTTCGTGCAATATGTAATGCTGGTTTCACAGACTCGTGCAGGCTCTGGTTCAAAACACTAAAAATATTACCATTTGCATGCATCTATATTTATGAAATAGTTCTGTTTGTTAAACTGCATCCAAATTATTATAAAAAACTTAAAGATGTCCAAAAAAAACATCTACGTTCAATGTATATACATTTACTGCACCAACCTTCAAGTCGCACTAATATTTATAAGAAAAATGTATATAATATGAGCATTGTACTATTTAATAAACTGCCAAATGATATTAAATTGACTGATAGCATTAATTTATTTAAATCTAAATTATTTAATTGGTTATTGACAAATTGTTTTAACAGTGTAGGGGAATATATGAACCATACTTGACATTAATTATACCTATGAACTAAATTCAACTATTTATAAAATTAATCTTTTTTCTTTGACATTTGTATATTTAATCTGTTTATTTGACATTTGTGTAATTACTCATTTTTTATTTGACATCTTTATAATTAATCAATACTGAACTATTTCTTGTTTTATTTAAATTGTAATTTTTAATGTTTAAATATAATTGACATTGTATAACTAAATTTGCACGCTTGAAGCAAGCAGAATACTGTACTGGACCCTAATTTAAGACCTTATTATGTATTGACATGTATTCTTGCAAATAAATAATTTTTAATTTCTAATTTCTAATTTCTAATGCAAACCCGAAAGCGATACAATTGTTTTGATATTTGTGGCAACGGAACGTTCATTATTCTTACTTCTTATTGGTCAAATTTATTATTATTATTATTATTAAACCATTTATTGCACACAATAAAAACATAGGACACATACATATATGAAACAATTCACAACAGGTCTACTTATTTCTAAAAAGAAATCTCTTTCAGCAGACCTTGGGCAGTGATTTTTCATAAAGTGAGGCAGATAAGGCGTGCACTATCATTTAAAAATTTAGATAATAATTTTAATTTTCTTTAATAATATCAACTACATAAAATACAACTTTTTAAGCACTCGCGATCACTTTCACTTATTTTAAGTATTAGACCGGGTAGACAATACATGAAACTGTGTTGAAACGTCGGGACACAGGTAAATTACTAATATTTACCTAAATACTATCGCGATAGACCCGGCCTAGTACTTAAAATACATAAAATACCCCTCAATATCATACAACTACATAAACCTACATAAACTACATCCACACTAATCCACACTATCCACACTATCCACACTAATATTATAAATGCGAAAGTAACTCTGTCTGTCTGTCTGTCTGTCTGCTACGCTTTCACGGCCAAACCGCTGAACCGATCTTCATGAAACTTGGCACAGAGATTGCTAGCATACCGAGAACGGACATAGGCTACTTTTTATCACCATTCGAGGGTCTGGAGTACACATGTAGACCATCAGGTGTGCCACCAGGAGCCCAGCTAAACTATTAGAGATACAGGCATGGTTCCGAAACAAAAATTGTTCAGTATGATGAGCCGCTTCTTTTCACAAGGACATTGAGGATCTGGAGTACTTTATGTAGACCACCAGGTGTACCATCAGGAGCCCAGCTAAACTATTAGAGATACAGGCATGGTTCTAAAACAAAAGTTGTTCATTATGATAGGCCGCTTCTTTGCACAAGGACATTGAGGATCTGGAGTACCTTATGTAGACCACCAGGTGTACCACCAGGACCCCAGCTACACTATTAGAGATACAGGCATGGTTCCGGAACAAAAGTTGTTTAGTATGAGGTGCCGCTTCTTTTCACAAGGACATTGAGGATCTGGAGTACCTTATGTAGACCACCAGGTGTATCATCAGGAGCCCACCTAAACTATTAGAGATACAGAAATGGTTCCAAAACAAAAGTTGTTCAGTATGATGGGCTGCTTCTTTTTACAAGGACATAGAGGATCTGGAGTACATTATGTAGACCACCAGGTGTACCATTAGGAGCCCAGCTAAACTATTAGAAATATTGGCATGGTTCTAAAACAAAAGTTGTTCAGTATGATGGGCTGCTTCTTTCCACAAGCATATTAAGAATCTGGAGTATCTTATGTAGACCACCAGGTGTACCATCAGGAGCCCAGCTAAACTATTAGAGATACAGGCATGGTTCTAAAACAAAAGTTGTTCATTATGATGGGCCGCTTCTTTGCACAAGGACATTGAGGATCTGGAGTACATTATGGAGACCACCAGGCGTACCACCAGGAGCACAGCTACACTATTAGAGATACAGGTATGGTTCCGAAACAAAAGTTGTTTAGTATGATGGGCCGCTTCTTTTCACAAGGACATTGAGGATCTGGAGTACCTTATGTAGACCACCAGGTGTACCATCAGGAGCCCAGCTAAACTATTAGAGATACAGGCATGGTTCTAAAACAAAAGTTGTTCAGTATGATGGGAATAAGTTGAGAAAGGACATTGGCAACTTTTTACCAAGGATTTTTTTGTTATCAACTGACTTTTGTATTCAATGGTTATAAATATTGATCTCTCAGGGCAGTACACCGGATAGTAAATTTTGAATCGTCCCTTTAACAACAGAAGCAAGCAAGTCATCTTTAAACAGTAGAAATAAGAACTGTTCTAATATCACTGTCATACTTACTATGATTATACCTCTACATATCTACTTTAGAACCTGTGCCTAAAAAAAGCTATCTTAAGCCCGGTTTACATTGTCTTAGTGTTTAGTCGAGTGCTTTAGTACAAGTTGAAAGGCAAGTTCAATTCAAGTAGAACTGTACTAAAATGTACTAAAGCAAGTAGCGTTTACACGTTTCAACTAAAGTACTATCCTAAAGCACTCTACTAAACACTAAGACAATGAAAACCGGCCTTAACGCGGACGAAGTCGCGGGTAAAAGCTAGTAGGTATATATTTATCGAATATTTATACTCATAAATATTTATATTATGTTTTCATTTTCTTTCAGTGTATATGTAGGTACTAGCTTTTACCCGCGACTTCGTCCGCGTTAAGGCCGGTTTTCATTGTCTTAGTGTTTAGTAGAGTGCTTTAGGATAGTACTTTAGTTGAAACGTGTAAACGCTACTTGCTTTAGTACATTTTAGTACAGTTCTACTTGAATTGAACTTGCCTTTCAACTTGTACTAAAGCACTCGACTAAACACTAAGACAATGTAAACCGGGCTTAAGATAGCTTTTTTTAGGCACAGGTTCTAAAGTAGATATGTAGAGGTATAATCATAGTAAGTATGACAGTGATATTAGAACAGTTCTTATTTCTACTGTTTAAAGATGACTTGCTTGCTTCTGTTGTTAAAGGGACGATTCAAAATTTACTATCCGGTGTACTGCCCTGAGAGATCAATATTTATAACCATTGAATACAAAAGTCAGTTGATAACAAAAAAATCCTTGGTAAAAAGTTGCCAATGTCCTTTCTCAACTTATTCCCATCATACTGAACAACTTTTGTTTTAGAACCATGCCTGTATCTCTAATAGTTTAGCTGGGCTCCTGATGGTACACCTGGTGGTCTACATAAGGTACTCCAGATCCTCAATGTCCTTGTGAAAAGAAGCGGCCCATCATACTAAACAACTTTTGTTTCGGAACCATACCTGTATCTCTAATAGTGTAGCTGTGCTCCTGGTGGTACACCTGGTGGTCTCCATAATGTACTCCAGATCCTCAATGTCCTTGTGCAAAGAAGCGGCCCATCATAATGAACAACTTTTGTTTTAGAACCATGCCTGTATCTCTAATAGTTTAGCTGGGCTCCTGATGGTACACCTGGTGGTCTACATAAGATACTCCAGATTCTTAATATGCTTGTGGAAAGAAGCAGCCCATCATACTGAACAACTTTTGTTTTAGAACCATGCCAATATTTCTAATAGTTTAGCTGGGCTCCTAATGGTACACCTGGTGGTCTACATAATGTACTCCAGATCCTCTATGTCCTTGTAAAAAGAAGCAGCCCATCATACTGAACAACTTTTGTTTTGGAACCATTTCTGTATCTCTAATAGTTTAGGTGGGCTCCTGATGATACACCTGGTGGTCTACATAAGGTACTCCAGATCCTCAATGTCCTTGTGAAAAGAAGCGGCACCTCATACTAAACAACTTTTGTTCCGGAACCATGCCTGTATCTCTAATAGTGTAGCTGGGGTCCTGGTGGTACACCTGGTGGTCTACATAAGGTACTCCAGATCCTCAATGTCCTTGTGCAAAGAAGCGGCCTATCATAATGAACAACTTTTGTTTTAGAACCATGCCTGTATCTCTAATAGTTTAGCTGGGCTCCTGATGGTACACCTGGTGGTCTACATAAAGTACTCCAGATCCTCAATGTCCTTGTGAAAAGAAGCGGCTCATCATACTGAACAATTTTTGTTTCGGAACCATGCCTGTATCTCTAATAGTTTAGCTGGGCTCCTGGTGGCACACCTGATGGTCTACATGTGTACTCCAGACCCTCGAATGGTGATAAAAAGTAGCCTATGTCCGTTCTCGGTATGCTAGCAATCTCTGTGCCAAGTTTCATGAAGATCGGTTCAGCGGTTTGGCCGTGAAAGCGTAGCAGACAGACAGACAGACAGACAGAGTTACTTTCGCATTTATAATATTAGTGTGGATATATATATATATGGATCACTAAGAAAGAGATAGGTAATGTTCTTTAACTCGTCTTTTGAACACAGAGATAGTTGGACTGTCGCGCACTGTGTGTGGAAGAGAGTTCCACAGCCTGGCCGCATGCACAGAAAAGAATAGCTATAGAAATCCGAATGATGAATGGGAATAGTAAGAATCGTTCTGACATGGGGACGACATGGCTTATCCAGAGGTCGTGAGAAGTGGTAAAGGTCCTTAAGATAGGAAGGAGAAGAAGGGCTGTGAAGAATATTATAGAGGCAGGACAATACATGAGAGTTTCTTCGAAGTCTAATGGGTAGCCACTTGAGCTGCTTACGAAACTGAGACACATGATCGTACTTGCGTAAACCAAATATGAAACGGATACATAGGTTTTGCAGCCGCTCAAGTTTGTTCAGTAGTTCTTCGGTGGCATCAAGATAACAGCTATCAGCGTAGTCGAAAATAGGGAAAAGGAGTGTTTGAGCAAGAGTAATTTTAGTTTTCAAGGGCAAAAAGTTTTGGAGTCGCTTTAGAGAATGAAAAGCATAGAATACTCGCCTGCTGACATCGTTAATTTGAGCCGTCCAAGAAAAGTTGCAATCCAGCAACACGCCCAGATTTTTTGCCGTTTTAGCGAATGCAATAGGTGTCCCGTTGTATTTAATAGGCGGAATATTATTATGATCTATTTGCCTATACATGTACGGACTACCGATGATCAGCAATTGAGATTTGTTCGGGTTTACTACAAGCCCAAATGACTCAGCCCATTCTGCCAGTTTGCTAAGGTCGCTGTTGATGGCTTCCGTAGCGCTATTTATATCAGCCACATTGAAATGGCGGCACAGTTGTAAATCGTCTGCGTTAAGATGGTAGCTAGAGGAGATTACAAAAGTAACTGTATTTATAAAAATTGAAAAGAGAAGTGGTGAAAGGACGCCACCCTGAGGTACGCCCGCAGAGAGATCATGCCTATCCGAGATAGCCTCATCAGAGCGGATCCGTTGCGAGCGACCACGAAGATAAGAGTTAAACCACATGATTGCCGAGGAGGAGATGTTAAGTGAGCGAAGTATTGCAATAAGCACATCATAGTCCACCGAGTTGAAAGCATTACTAAAATCGAGAAGTACTAAGATAGTAAAGACTTGACAACTTTATGCAATGAAGTAAAATTCATTCATGCTATTTATTGATAAACATGTTACGTTACGTTTTACGCAATGAGCAAATAAATACTGATTCTGGTAAGCTCGGTTATGCCCTCTGTCGGCTTAGGCTTGTAGGTTCGCTGAGACAGGATGACAATCGAAGGGACATGGATGTCGTCATTGTGTCAACTGTGGCACCATCTACTGGGCCGTGATAATAGTTCTGGGAGTTCTGGAGATGTCAGGGAAACGGATGTATATGTTGAATTGTCAGCTGTTGGCAGAATGCATGGGTTAGTTTCTACCGTCGTTTACAGTTGGTAGTATTGTTTGTTGATATCCAATGAGATTGATTTTTAAACGGAAGTGGAGTATGTACTACAAGTTTCTGCCATACAATTTATTAGAGAAATTCATAAAAAGTTTTGATACTGGAGGATTTACAGATATATATGTCGTTAAGTTTTATGAACAAAAATAATTAAAATAAATAATAAGTATTTTGGAAATAAGTAATTTTTACGTAGTAGTTGTGTAAACAATAGAAGTGGCAAACAGAGATAGGGTACGTGACTCAGGAATGAGATTTGGTATTGAATCAATCTTTAGCAAGAGTGAGTTGAGTCTTTGGCTAGGTTACTATAGTAATTTGCCAGTTTGGTTGGGGAGTGAGTCAAATAGATCCCATTTTTGGATCGACTAATACAGGACTAGTGGGTTAACAAAGGAAGGTGGTCGCTTATAAGCCCTTGTTCCTTTCATTCGTCCGCTTAGTTTTATTTTTTCTTGTGGACCTCTGCAAGCGAGGTTGAAGAGGCGCGGCGAAGCTGCCCCACCTTGATGGGCGATTCGTGAGTTTTTAAATTTTAGTTTCTTTTAAATTTTATTTTACTATGTTTATTTTTCTGGTGAATTTCTCGTGGTTAGTATTTCTATTTTATACTTTGAAAGTTCGGTATTTAATGGAGATATGGGTAAAAACCACGTGGGAGTTCACGGTTTAAATAAAACACGTGTTCCTTTGGAGTGTAAAAAAGGGGTTCTGTTGTATTGAATATAAAGAAATGTGGAAGATTCCTCGTGGTTAGTGATTTAATTTCATACTTTGAAAGGTCAATGTTGAATGGAATCACGGGTAGAAACCACATGGGAATTTTCCAGTTTTAACGCGTGTATTTTTTTAGAATGTGGAGTCGGGGCGTTGTTTTTATGCTTTTAAGTCGCATTATTTTACGAGGATGCGTGTTTTTTAAACCCTATGTTTAATTTAGCGTTGCTATGCTGGGGTAAGTTAGGTATTAATGACGGTCTATGAATACGCCGCGATGCTCGCCCGCACGCATCGCTCTGGGCATATGTTGTCCCTTTCTCGCTCGCGGGGCGAGGGTGGCGGCGTGCGCGCGGGCTGCCTGGTAGGCGCCAAGCGGTGATTTCTGCACCGCACTATCAGTCACTCAAAACCGTTCGGACGGGAGGGTATCGCGTATTGTGCGGATTTCCCGCCACGCGTTTTGTGATGCCGCGTGTAATGGACGATTCAATTTGAGATCGCGCGTGTTGATGCATCGTATTATTGCGGTTCTCCTGGGTTATACTAGAATACCAGGCTTAGTGATTGTTGGATGTCTCGACGTCTTCCACGTGAGCGTCGCGTTGAATAGGCATCAAGTGGCCATATCGGCTCGCGTTTTGTACGGCCCTAGTTCGTGTTGGGTCACGCGTAATGACTAATATCAAAGTGGAATACGAACAGAAGCTGTGAGTGGTTTGAAGTGAATAACGCGCCAAGGCTGTAGTGGAATGCTGGGTGTCGATATCTTTTCCACCCAGCCCTGTAAGTACCAACGGAATCCCTATTTGATCCATTCCCTGTACTTCCTTTCTCCGTTGGGTATTTTATGCATTTGCGCCGGCGACGTGACTGTAAGTGTGAAACCTAGTTGTTTTAGTATAAAACTGTTTCTTTGTGTTAATGGTGTGTTCCCTTTAGTCTATATTTGTTGTACCATATCATTGTGACTCCTTAGTACGAATTGCGGAATTCGTGGGGTGATATAATTTGGAGGTACTTACTTATAATCTAGTGCTTATACGTTTGACGTAACGCCAGATCGGCAGACGGTATTTACTACAGAATTGAGTTATGTAAAGGTCAGAACACATCATTTGCCAATTTCACTCAACTTAGTTAATTAGGTTAAATAGATTTAGGTTCACGTTTAATTCATAGTATGCGCTGCTATATTGTGCAGCGTATGTTATTTAGCGCTGCGTAACGCAGCCATTGTCTGCCTCCAGTTGAACTCCTGGTATTTTGCTAGAAATTTACCTGTGTAAATCGCTTCCACTGCGGGAGTTTAGCTTGGAATTAGACAATTTTTGGTAGCAGAGCGTGGTTCAGAAAACCACTAGATTTAAGATTATTTAGTATAAGATTTTTAATCTACCTACATAAAAAAAATATATTTATTGTGATTGTAGTGTGTGCCCTGTGTAGAATATCCTATCGGTAGGATCAGGGCCAATCAATTAGTGAATTGCTTGTTATTATCGTTGTGTTTACCCTGTGCGGATATCCTAACTGTAGGATCAGGGCCGATTGTCTATTTTTTTTTTTATTGTAAGGTTCGGTGTTACTTTGGGTTGGTACCATGGCTCCCACAATTAGACAGCTTCAGGCGAAAATTAGAACGCACCTAATTTGGTTCGCGACTAAGCAGGCGATGGTCGGTCGCGGGGACCGAGAGGACGCACTCATCGCTTGTGCGCAACGGATTGACGAACGGGTCGCGGAGGTGTTGGATTGCCTCACTGGATGCGAGGAGTTATTTGATGGGACGCCTGATGAGGAGGTCAAACTTACGGTCCGGACGAATGTGACCCAGTGCATGGAGATGGGGCAGGAGATCCAGCAGGCGGCTGCTGTGATCACCAGGCGTAGAGCTGGGGAGCCGGACCCACCCCATGGTCCGCGGGGACCGGGGGTGCAAGTGCCCCTGCCGGCTGTGGCGATTCCGGTCTTCCACGGGGACTACACGGATTGGACCCGATTCCAGGATCTGTTTGACAGTGTGATTCATAACCGCACTGACTTGCAGCCGGCATATAAAATGGCATAATTGATGGCCAAGCTGCAAAGTGAGCCCCATGAGCTGGTAAAGCATCTACCAGTCGATGATGCAAGTTACGAGACGGCTCGCGGTTTGCTGATCGAGAGATACAGCAACAAACGTCTCATGATTGACCAACTCCTGGAACAGTGGCTCACCGTGCCGACCATCACACGAGGGACGGACCTCAGGGCCAAGGTCCTCAACCCTGTCTGCGTTGCAGTGAACGCTCTTGAGAGACAGGGGATGCCGGTGTCAGGCTATGATTATATCCTGGTCCACACGTTGTTGCGCCGCCTGCCGAGCGACATGGCCGCTCGTTTTGAACAGTCACACGGAGGTAAGACATCTGATTACCTCCCGACCTTCGAGGAGCTCAAGTCCTTCCTCGAGGCCGAGTGCAGGCGGGTAGATGCCCAATTTGGAGAGTCGCCTCACGCGGAGTCTGCGGCCGCTCGCCGCCCGGAACGGCCGGGTGCACAGGCGCGAGACGGTAAGAGTAGGCCACCCAGGCGATACAACGTCGCTAATTTGGAAACGAGGTGTGCCTACTGCAGAGAGGCGGGGCATCAGGTGACTGCGTGTGAGGAGTTCGCTGCACAGCGGGTGCAGAAACGTCGTGGTGTGGTGCAGCAACGGCGTTGGTGCTTTAGGTGTATGGGGCCGCATCAGGTGCGAGAGTGCCCATCAAGCACCAACTGCAGGTACTGCCAGGGTGCCCACCATCAGCTCCTATGCATGAACCGCAGCGGAGATTACGGAGGCAGAGCTGACGCGGGTCAGCGGACGGAGTCTGCCCTACCTAGACGGGAGCAACGCTCCCCACCCCCTCCAAGGAGGAGTCCTCTTCCACCAGGGTTTCAGGGACGAGGCCAGGGGCATCAGCAGGTGATGCCCCCTTCACCACGCGCGAGACAGTCACCACCTCGGCAGCAGGTGCCGGAACAGGGTAGGTGGTCACAGGTCCAAGGTCAGGGGCACCCATCACAAGTACGTGATGCTACGGGCGGGTGCCAACACCAGGGCCAGTACATGCAGTACTCGGCGGGTCTGAACAACATGGTGAGTTCCCATGACCCACGCATGCCTCTCCCCTTGGCTGAGCACCCGCGGCTACAGGCGCATCCACGGTACGCGCGCCTGCCGCAGGGTTACTATAGGCTGCCAGCCATGGCGTACAGGACCAGAGGTCCCTATCAGCAGGAGTGGGACCCACTCGAAGGTGTACGGAGAGAGGGGACCCCCCCGCAGGACGCGGACACTCCGCGCTTAGGTTCCTGCTAGGTAATCGCCGCCTACACGCCAGCTTCGGCCCCCCGGCCAATTACGGTATTGTTGCCTACGGCAATGATTTGGGTATGGGGATACGGTGGCCGCAGCATACAGGTAAGAGCCTTGTTAGATACAGGGGCTCAGGGTTGTATTGTGTCTAGTAAGCTGGTGAGTAGGCTACGCTTAAATATAAGGCCCACAACGGATGGGGCTGTAGGTATTGGAGGTGTAGATGTGCCTGACGTTCGGGGTCAGGTGAACTTCGAGTTCACATTAGGTAATACAGGTACAGGGGTCAGCTATCATGCCTCAGCAGTGGTGCTGGATGAAGTGGTAGGGAAACTTCCTCAGGTTCGGTTACCGTCAACGGTACGAGGGTTAACCACAGGCTTAGAGTTAGCTGATCCTGAATTTGATACTCCTGGTACGGTGGACGTTCTCCTCGGGTCAGACGTCCTCGGGAGATTCTGGTGTGGCAGAAAACGGGTACTTCAGCAAACTGGTTTAGTGGCCGTTGATACCACAGGGGGGTATGTTATTTTTGGCCCAGTTTGGAGACCTCAGGACCTACCAGAGGGCGATACGGTTCTCTATGGTAGTGTGTTGTCGGAGGTGCTGCAGAGGTTTTGGGAGTCTGAGGAGCCACCTACAGCGGATAGACGGAAGCCAGAGGATGACGAGTGCGAGCTGTTCTATCAGTACAACACTGCACGAAGTTCGTCAGGTAGGTTTGTTACCAGGCTGCCATTTCTCCCAAACCGCCCCTCCTTAGGTAGTTCGCGACAGATCGCGGAACGGAGACTACTGGCTATGGAGAGAAAGATGAAGCGAGATGCAGCACTTCGGCAGAAGTATATCGAATTCATGAGGGAGTACCTAGAGTTAGGCCACATGTCGGTGTCCAGCATAGATTGGAGGTGTGTCGAGCATTACTATATACCACACCTGGCTGTTTTGAAGTCACCGGAGGCGAAGATACGGGTAGTGTTTGACGGTTCTGCTCCTACATCGAATGGTGTGTCTGTGAACCAGTGTCTGCACGCGGGTCCCAAGTTGAACCGGGACATTGTGGACATCCTCACAGATTTTCGGTTGCACCAAGTAGCGTTCGTAGCAGACGTCAAAATGATGTTTCGCCAAACAATTATACACCCAGATGACCGTCGGTACCAGCTGATTTTGTGGCGTGAGAGCCCTGACGAGCCGATGGTCACTTATGAGCTTAACACGGTAACGTATGGTCTGAAGCCAAGTCCGTTTTTGGCAGTACGCACTCTGCGAGAGTTGGCCGCACAGGAAAGGGTAAGATTCCCTCGAGCCGCAGCAGTACTGGATCGCGACGTCTACGTGGATGACATCTGCACGGGTGCAGATAGCGTGCAACAAGCACTGCTACTACGAGACGAGCTGATCGCGATCATGGAATCAGGAGGTTATGAGTTGCGGAAATGGCTGTCCAGCTGTCCAGAGCTCCTGGCCGGGTTGCCAGGTGAGTTCCAGCAGGACCCGCACCTTTTCGAGAACCCGGACAATCCAAATACGTTGAGCATCCTAGGGGTGCAATATAGGCCAACGCATGATGTCTTTACGTATCAGATCGAGCCAGACCTTTTGCAGAAGACTTGGACGAAGCGTTCGGTATTATCGACGATCGCCAGAACTTTCGATCCTAACGGGTGGATCGCACCGGTGACGTTCATGGCGAAGTGCTTCTTGCAAAGGTTGTGGATAGCAAACTTGGGTTGGGACGACCAGCTCTCCGGAGAGCTGTTGAATGATTGGACCAAGTTTGTGACCACCTTACCAGGGATCGTACGCATCGCCATACCTCGCAAATTGCTCCCATCGGTGGGATGTAAGGCTACCCTACATGGGTTTTGTGATGTCTCGGAGCGAGGGTACGCGGCAGCTGTCTATTTGCGGACAGTCAGTTCAACGGGAACTGTAGACGTGCGTCTAGTTATGGCCAAGAGTAAGGTGGCTCCGGTTAGGACAAGATGGACCATTCTAAAGTTGGAATTGGCGGGAGCAGCGCTTCTCACGCGCTTGCTACATCATGTCGCTAGTAATCTACGCGGTACCATCACTTTGGATGAAACGGTGTACGCATGGACCGACAGTAGGATAGTTCTGTGCTGGTTACAGACGTCGGTACATACTCTTGAGGTTTTCGTGGCAAATCGGGTGTCACAGATTAAAGGATCGGAAACTCCGTTGGTATGGAGACACGTACCGGGAGAACAGAACCCAGCGGACTGCGCCTCACGGGGATGTAGGGCCCCTGATTTGGTAGGTCACTCACTGTGGTGGGGACCTCAGTGGCTGACTGAGTCACCTGAGAGATGGCCATACAATGAGTGCGGGTCGCCGCTTGGGCCACCTGATCGAGGTTTGCGAGTGAACGTAGGGCAGATCGTACCTAAGCCTAGTGCGGCTTTCTTGCTGGAACGATACAGCTCCCTCGACAAACTTCTAGGGGTGACAGGTTGGATCAAACGGTTCGTGAACAACTGTAGAAAACCTCAAGCAGAACGGAACTTGGCACCTGTCCTCTCGCCTGCGGAGCGGAATGCGGCTCTAAGTTTATTGGTTAGGGTCGTCCAGGCGGAACATTTTGAGGAAGAGGCCAGGCTGCTCAGGGATGGCCGTGGAAAGCTGAAGGGAGGTCTTGTGCGCCTCAACCCGTTCGTGGACGAGCATGGAATGCTCCGGGTTGGAGGTAGACTTCGGAACGCTAACCTGCCCTTTTCAGCACGGCATCCGCTGTTACTCCCAAGGAAGGGACCTTTGGTAGAACTTATAGTTAGGGATCGTCACCAGAAAAACTCGCATGCGGGCTGCAATGCACTTTTGGCTATTCTGCAGCGCGAGTTTTGGATCTTGTCTGGACGACGTACGGTACGGAGCATTGTGTTTCGGTGCTTGCCTTGCTATCGGTTGAAGGCAGCCACAATGCAACCTCAGATGGGAGACCTCCCACCGGACCGGGTGACGGAAGCCTGGACGTTTGCGGGTGTGGGAACGGACTTTGCGGGGCCTTTTATGGTAAAGGCATCACGCCTTCGCAACGCGAAGTCAATCAAGGCGTATTTGTGCGTGTTTGTGTGCCTAGCAACCAAGGCCGTCCACTTGGAACTCGTGGCCGACCTCACTACGGAGGCTTTCTTAGCAGCTTTAGATAGATTTGTGTCGCGAAGAGGGCGACCAGCGCTGATCAGGTCGGACTGTGGTACCAACTTTAAGGGCGCTGATCGATGTATGAAAGAAATTATAACGTTTTTATCGGAAAACGAGGAAGCTATCGGCACGAGCCTCTCCCGTCAGGGCATTAACTGGGTGTTCGATCCACCAGGATGCCCCCACTGGGGTGGTATATTTGAAGCGGTTGTAAAGTCCGCTAAGACGCATTTGATGCGCGTTATAGGTTTAACGATATTAACCTTTGAGGAGCTAGCGACCGTGTTTTGTAAAATTGAGGCCGTTCTCAATTCACGTCCTTTGTGTCCGCTTAGCTCAGATCCGAATGATCTGGAGGCCCTGACACCAGGGCATTTCTTAATTGGCCGACCACTTAACGCCTTGCCAGAATACCCCTACACAGAGGTCAGTAGCAATCGTTTGACGCGTTATGAGTTGCTGCAGCAAATGTCTCAGAATTTTTGGAAGCGATGGTCGCTTGAGTATTTGCACATTCTGCAGCAACGCCTTAAGTGGACGGACAGAACTGAACCCCCTCGCATCGGAGATCTCGTTCTGGTTAAGGATGCCAACCTGCCGCCACTGCGATGGCGCAGAGGGCGCATTCTCAACTTGTTCCCAGGTAGTGATGGCACTCCTCGAGTCGCGACAGTTCAGGTAGGGGATTCAGTTCTTAAGCGAGCAATAGCAACGCTATCTCGTCTCCCCAGTAGTGAATAGGCCTAAGGGATTCGGCCTAGGGCGGGTGAATGTTTAATTTAGCGTTGCTATGCTGGGGTAAGTTAGGTATTAATGACGGTCTATGAATACGCCGCGATGCTCGCCCGCACGCATCGCTCTGGGCATATGTTGTCCCTTTCTCGCTCGCGGGGCGAGGGTGGCGGCGTGCGCGCGGGCTGCCTGGTAGGCGCCAAGCGGTGATTTCTGCACCGCACTATCAGTCACTCAAAACCGTTCGGACGGGAGGGTATCGCGTATTGTGCGGATTTCCTGCCACGCGTTTTGTGATGCCGCGTGTAATGGACGATTCAATTTGAGATCGCGCGTGTTGATGCATCGTATTATTGCGGTTCTCCTGGGTTATACTAGAATACCAGGCTTAGTGATTGTTGGATGTCTCGACGTCTTCCACGTGAGCGTCGCGTTGAATAGGCATCAAGTGGCCATATCGGCTCGCGTTTTGTACGGCCCTAGTTCGTGTTGGGTCACGCGTAATGACTAATATCAAAGTGGAATACGAACAGAAGCTGTGAGTGGTTTGAAGTGAATAACGCGCCAAGGCTGTAGTGGAATGCTGGGTGTCGATATCTTTTCCACCCAGCCCTGTAAGTACCAACGGAATCCCTATTTGATCCATTCCCTGTACTTCCTTTCTCCGTTGGGTATTTTATGCATTTGCGCCGGCGACGTGACTGTAAGTGTGAAACCTAGTTGTTTTAGTATAAAACTGTTTCTTTGTGTTAATGGTGTGTTCCCTTTAGTCTATATTTGTTGTACCATATCATTGTGACTCCTTAGTACGAATTGCGGAATTCGTGGGGTGATATAATTTGGAGGTACTTACTTATAATCTAGTGCTTATACGTTTGACGTAACGCCAGATCGGCAGACGGTATTTACTACAGAATTGAGTTATGTAAAGGTCAGAACACATCATTTGCCAATTTCACTCAACTTAGTTAATTAGGTTAAATAGATTTAGGTTCACGTTTAATTCATAGTATGCGCTGCTATATTGTGCAGCGTATGTTATTTAGCGCTGCGTAACGCAGCCATTGTCTGCCTCCAGTTGAACTCCTGGTATTTTGCTAGAAATTTACCTGTGTAAATCGCTTCCACTGCGGGAGTTTAGCTTGGAATTAGACACCCTACGTATTTGAGATTATTTTGCATTTTACTTTTCGATAATTTTACTGTACTGCTTTAATTGAGTTTGCATTTCCGGTTTTATTTCCGTTACGGATTTATTTGCGGTTTTCATGTTGCAATTTTTTCTTATTGGTATTTCTGATTTTATTTGCGTTACGGCTTTTATTTGTGTTTTTTCTTTTACTTGCGGGTATTTTCATTTCTATTTGATTTTTTGAATTTTATTTTGAACATGTGCCTTTTAATATTTTTTAATTTTGTTTAGTGCCTTTTATTTTTGCCTCTGATTTACTATGTTTTGCGTTCTTTTCTATTTTATTCGTGCCTATGTTTTGTTATTTGATGTGAAATTTCAGGCTCCACTCACCCCGGGCAAGACACTTTAGCCCTTGATCTGTATTCTTAGTCTGGATTACGGGGGGTGAGATTATCTATCCAGGCCTCATTGCACGAGGAGGGCTACCCTTATTCCTATCCCCATCCGCTTATCGTTTCAGGTCTCATGGCGATAAGCTTCTCGCACTATTTATATGTGTATATATTTAGTACGTATGCTTAGGGCTAGGGTGATAGGCATTTTAGGGCTCGGTCCGCACGTAGGGATTCTCAAAACAACTTTTATTTTACCGCGAATGTTTTGTCCTATCCGCGTAGTGTTTTACTTGTG
Source organism: Tuta absoluta (assembly GCA_027580185.1). Classification (NCBI taxonomy): domain Eukaryota; kingdom Metazoa; phylum Arthropoda; class Insecta; order Lepidoptera; family Gelechiidae; genus Tuta; species Tuta absoluta. The sequence continues at coordinate 1,143,411 of JAQAHW010000070.1, read as the reverse complement.
ATTTTGCGACAAATCATCTGACTTACGCATGCTTCATAGGTTATAAGAGATTATAGTTTGTAGTAGGAATGTTGTTCCACAGTGATGAGTTTTCCTATTATAAGTTCACAGAAACTTGTATTTTTAACCCCTATGTTTCTTTGCAAGGGTAAAGATTAGATAGATATTTAGTTTCTTCGAGCGAGCGAATGTGAGTGAAAAGCCTGCGACCCAATGGTTGATCTAGGTACCTATATCTCCTCGACACCGACTCCCGCGCCGAGTGCGGAGTGCAGACACCCGCTGCGCGACATCGCATTTTGCTTGACAATTTACGTCTTACGGGTTTCTCATTATGCACACTAGGCTCGGGAATAATTTGTTCGCGAGTTGTTTGTATGCAGGAATATTCTCCTTTTCGCTTGTTAACCCTTGTAGTTGTATATTTCGTGAGGACATTGTCCAGCAGTGATATATCTAATTTACTGTGGGTTGTATAGGATCAATATTCAATGACTTTGTTTATTTAAATATATTTTGTTTAGACAAAAAACGTTCTATACTGCACTCGCCACTCTGTCCTTTTGTTTCATTCGTTTTGCTTTAAACACTTATATGGTATTATTCCACTGTACCCTTGAAACACATGCGTATCTCAGTTTATCATACTTCTTACTCTAGTCGTGTTATAGCCGTGGAAGCTTAGTAGTTAATGTCTTTGCAACCCGCGAAACAACTAGGGTTCGATTCCCACTCGATACGTAGTTGAGAGTAGCATAGTTTATTAGGTAGGTAGAAAGCCTTCTTAAATTAGTTGCATTTTAGCCACGGTGGCTCTGTGGTTAATACCTTCTAGCAATGGGGTTTGATTCCCGTAAACTTCGGACGCAATTACGGACGGCGCGCGGGGCGCCTAATATCCCTACAAGTTGGTCTGTAGAAATGCGTATGAAGCTAGATCGTAGGTAGTTATCAGAGGCGTGGCGTGGTACTATCGGCAAAATGTCTACCTGTCTGTATAAAGTGTAGACTTTTTATTGTTTTTATTCATGGGTACTTTTGTGGTGTGATTCCGGCTTGGAATGGCACCGCCCCGTATTTTTTCTTTGAAAGTTGTGGAGGGTGACTTGGGGACTTCATAGTGTGTATTCCGGTTTTAGGCCATCGGCTGACAGCTTGTCGCTGTGACAATGCACAGTTTTACGGGGGACCCTCGGGTGTTTGTCCGACGTGGCGTGAATGTCCGGTTTTGCGGTCGGTTGCTCTCTGCCTGCCTCGCAGTGGATTAGTGGCGTTATGTGTATGTATGTACTTTCGGCGTCATGTCTATCTTTCCTTTGGGAGTCGTAAGATGTGACTTGAGGGTGTGCATTGCAACTCTGCCTGCCCCGCGGGGAATTAGAGGGGTGATGTGTGTATGTATGTATGTACTTTCAGCGTCCGTAGACCTGACGCTGAAAGGGTCGAGTTATATTAATTTTATATATAGGTACTTTCAGCGTCATATCTATCTGTATGTATGAAGGGTCTACTTATATCGGTTTTGTTTTACGTATCGGCGATATAATATTTCGTAGGTTGCTTATTTGGGGGGTCGATTTGTACTGGTTTTTCATACAGTAGTTAGAAGTGGGTTGATTCCTAGAATGAATGAGCTAGTGTGCTTCGGGTAGTACGTACGTACGGTTTTACGAAGATTTATTTGTCTAATAGAATACGGTCTATGAGTGTAATATATCAGTTTTATATTTAGCCGATTTCAAGATAGTAAGTGCAGAAGCGGTCTTATTGCTTATTCTTAACTACGTTTTGAATAATATTTTTTTTACCATTGGTCAAATTGTGGTAGGTTGCAATACAAAGGCTAGGGAAGGTAAACTGTTTCCGAAGTATGTATGTATTAACTTTATTGTACCACAAGTATTAGAGGATAGGATTCGTGTTTCAGAGTGCACGTCCGTTTGTGTTTACTTTGAGAGAAAGCGGTAGGTACATGTTTGAGTAAGCTAGGTAATTCCAATTTAGTTTCCATATAGATGTTCGTTTGCGGTGTGTTACATTTTCAGGTCGTTTGACAGACGCATCCGTGGGCGTACCGTGGCGGTTTGTGAATTCGCAATTTCCTTTTGTCTGACAGACGCATGCGTTACGTTGCGTTGGAAAAACGAGGTGCGTTGGGTTATTCATCAAATCGGTCGATTCAGTTTCGTACTTACGTGATAGTTCTTAGCGGTGTTATTCGTGATGCTAGGAGTTGTTGGGACGTTCGTGGACTCGATGTACCACCCGATATTTAGATATAATTGTATTGATGAGAATGTAGTATTATTTTACTTTTCAAGGGAATACGGCGTTTTAAACGTTTTTTATGTACGGGTATTTGTTAGATAGGGAATGTTAGCAGGTTAAACTATCGGAAGCTAAATGCATCTACTGGTTGGTATCTATTCTTTGCCGAATCAGTTCTTGTCTTAATTTTCGTTACTCAAGTGCCTGTGCCTTGAGTGCCTGAAAGAAGTTGGAGAGCAATAGTTTATCTTGTAGAAAGTGAACTCAATTATTTTTAACTACTTGAAGTATTTGTTATGTTAGGAGGCTTTTACAATGGTTTATGTTTAGACAACTAGTTAAATGAGTATTATACAATTTGAATAAATATTTTTATCTCCTTAATAGTTTTAAAGGGAGGCGTTTATACTTGGGTTTTATTAGGTACTTGCTTACACAGGAATGATTCAGTTAGGATTTGAATTCTTTGAGTACTTACCTTATAGATAATTATTATTTTGGCGTAGTCGAGTTCTTATGGCTTCAAACGAAGGAATATGAAACGGTATATAGAATTGAGGCGGACGATTACTATACATTATTTTATAATTTCAAATTACTTTATTTTGTTTGATAGTACTTTGGCGTAATTTAGTGTGGTTGTTTTTCAAACATTCAAGAATTTTATTTAAATTGATGAGGACTTTGGGAAAACCTCGGAGATACAATCAATTTAAAATATCAATTAGTTTAAAATTTTATTTTGGAAATATGGGAAGGATTTCTTTGTGGTTATCCTATTACTTTTACTTTTAAAAACAAATGTTTTTTTTGTTATAGATTTTATATTAAAGTAAATTTTGTAACCTAGTCGAGGTGTACTTGGGGTTTTTGTACACTTGCGGACAACTATAAATATTTTTAATAATAATGATTTAGCATTTATTTTGAAATGAATAATTTTATTGTTGGTAACTGTTTAGACTGGAGTGTTTAAAGCCTTGTGCTTTATTTGAATTAAAATATTAAAGAAAATTTTGAATTTTTGAAATAACATTTTGATAATACTTAGGGCGTTTCTATTTCGTTGCCACTTATACTTGCGTTTTACCTTACATTAAATTTAAGTTTATCTTAATAAATATTTTCTTAAATCAAGCAATATCTTTAAAAATAATAGTATTACTAAATTAAACAACGCGCTTTGTTGTTCCATGGTAAAGTCTTGTTTATTTTAAAATAAATTAATAAATTTCGGTTTGCATTAAGTTTAATGGTTTTAAAAACAAATTCATTTGTGCATTTGATATTTATTATCAGCTTTTTAGCTCTGAATTCACTTATACCTCAAATTAAATTAAAATAATCCTAAAGACGTGTTATCTTTGTCGATTATAGTAAGTTAATTTAAAGACGATTACTTACTCGAATGTAATGTTGAAGTTAATCATACTTAGGCCAAGCAGGTCAGTGCCTCGATAGATATCCCTATACTAAGATGGAATGGGTTACTATCACCAAGTTGGTTAAAGTCACCATTGCTTGATTAAAGTTACTTTTTGTAAATAAATGCCTATTTAACTCAAATATAATTGATAAACTGCTGCTGTGGGAAATGATGACTCAGTAGTAAACCTTTTTCCAAATTCTAAATTGTATGCATAAATTAGTGCACTATACTTTTGGCTTTCAATTATTAAATTAAGGTGAGGCCGAGTAAGAGTTTCGAGGGGAAATTAACGATATTTTGTACGAGCATTTTACCCACATAAGTAGTAAACTTAAACTAATAGTTGAGTATAATCGTTATGACTTAACCATGAAGCATTTCAACTGGTCTTTACCTATTTATTAGTATTTACTATTTATTTATTTATATTTATTAGTATTTCGATATATTTTACGTTACTACAAATCCTTTTACACTTAAATTCAAACTGCGTACTCTTACAACGAATCGACTATTAAGGTTCTTTTCCGCGTACTCTTACCGTTTTATCTTTAATCTTTTTAGCTCTAGTATTTTTGAAGGAATTAAATGCTATCTGTTTGATCTCATACTTAATGACAAATTAGTAATTTTATAAAAATGAACTTTATTACAGATGGCTCTAATTTGAATTAATTCTGTGGATTTTTATGTTACTTTATTTTAGTTTAACATCACTTACCTTTTATATTCTGTATAAGATTTCCCAATAATTTCCTAATTTATTTATTTTCTTATACGTCATCTTTCTGTTATTTATTTTACTTTGGGTTTACAGTCTCTTTAAGAAACTATAATTGCGGGGTCTTTCTGACACTGTAGGGGTTAGTTAAGCTAGTCCATACCATTCCTTTTCATCAAAGAATTTTGGGTTGCTTTTCACGGAATACAACGAAGGGAAAACTAGACGATCTCCTGGTCATTTTACTAACCTTAGTGAATTCAATTCTGGTAACCAGTTTAAGTTTAATTTAGGAATTTATTTATTTAGGTTGAGTTTAGCGACGTAGGATTATTATATTAATTAGGTAGGCAGGGCGATGTTACAAAACGCAATCTCTAATTAGGCGTAACATACTGTTTTGCAATAACTCGAATTGTAATATAGAACGTTCTGAATTAATTAATGAAGTTCAATCTTGCACTTCATCATTATAACAAACTAGGGGAAATTATGAGCGTGACACACAGCGCCTCCAGTCGAAACTGTCTGCGTTAAAACGGTCATTAGAACACATTTTCATTAAGTATGACTCAGCGCGAAAAGAAATAAAGGAACTTGTGCTGGCCATGAATAGTTTGTTGAAGTCGTGTAAATATAACGGTGACAATTCTCAATCTTTGACAAACAATCAATGCGATTGTGAGAAAACTTCAACAGACCTATCCGTCCCGGCCGTGTGTTCCGAGCCCGCGTTACCTCGCAACACGTACACAACTGACTGGGATGCTGTCGGTGTCGCTCCCGCTCGCCGCCGCCGCCACCGCCGCCGCCGCCGCCGAGTCGGTGTCGCGGCCGGTGCCGGCAGCGCCGACGCAGCCCGCGCTTATGGGTGATGACGATGTCCCTTTACCACCCACACATGATAAGCGACCGTGTGACATTGTTATGTTTAGTGATGAACTTGGTAAAAATATGGGTTTACAACTTGGCCATTGCATGGGTCAGGCAGTAATTAATCATTGCATGCCTGGCGCCGATTATTCTACACTCATAAATACAGTGTTGGCATCACAATTTTCCAAAAAAACCATTGTTGTTATATTTAGTGGCAGAAGGGGAAATGCTACAAAAAAGGACTTAGCTTTGTATTCAAACAAATTGTATTCAATTGTTAATGTTAAACAAGTAATTTTGTTTGCTTTTTCCTCCCTACAGTCAAAAATTTACTAACCTAGAAAATAATACTCGACATTGGTATAACAAGTACTTACATACATTGACATGTCGCAACCCTGACAAATTTCATTTTATCGACACAAATATTTTAATGTAACGAAAGATAGATATTATCTATTTAAAGATGATAAACGACAGATAGCAGAGTTACTATCTTATTTTTTTAATAATTCAGCCAATTTTTTGGCTAACCAGACAACTGCTTCTAATGACCAAAATATAAATACAAACCTTATAACGTTGGAATCGGTTCCAAGTTGTTGTGTATTGATCTATATGTTATTTCCTTTGTGTTATATTGTGTACAATAAACGATTAAAAAATAAATTAATAATTCAAATTAATTTTTAAGACAACAGAGAGTAAGTCTGGCAGAACGCCGTCTTTTAGTAGGTAACTTGATTCAATTCAATTTATTTATTTGTGGTAGCATGTGTACAATAGTTCTTAGGAATAAACATGTAAGTTTCAACATGACCAGCCATTTGGCATACAAATATTTCATAAATTTTAATTTTAAATTTCATATTACGTTGATATTATAACATTAAATCAATATAAAAACATTAAATCAATACTTAAATAACTAAATCATAAATGTCACACAATTTATCATTTACACTCAATAATGTCACAATAAATAAAATTACACAAGGAAATAAATGCATTTAAAATTGTCATTTAAAAAAAGTTATAATAAAATAACATAGTAACAAATTAATAATTATGTATGTTTTAATCTTATGGGTATAACTAGCTGTTGAAAAATTCATCAATCGTATAAAAAGTATTTTGTATTAAATATTCAAAAAGATTGCGTTTAAATTGTTTTAGATCTTGGATGTCACGTATGGGTTTTGGAATTTTATTATATATTTTAGGAGCAATTATCATTACACTTTTCCTGTAAAGTGCCGTGTTGTAGGGTTTCGTTATGAGTTGATCACAGCGCCGCTTGCTCGTAACTTTTGGATATAATGCACCATTTTTCCTAATGAAAGTAGCAATTTCATAAATATACAGGGAGGCTAAGGTCAAAATTTTACATTTTTTAAAATGAGGTCTACAACTTTCGAACCGTTTTAAGCCACACATAGCTCGTATGCAACGTTTTTGGGCTCTAAAGACGCATATATTGTTTGTGGCGTTACCCCAGAAAATTATTCCGTATCTGAGTCTCGATGCTACACAACCATGGTAGGCAGTTAAAAGTGTTTGTTCGTTCACTTTTTTAGATAGAAGGTATAAGGCATATGCAAGTTGAATGATTAATTTAGCGTTGCTATGCTGGGGTAAGTTAGGTATAAATGACGGTCTATGAATGCGCCGCGATTTCGCACGCATCGCTCTGGGCATATGTTGTCCCTTTCTCGCTCGCGGGGCGAGGGGGCGGCGTGCGCGCGGGCCGCCTGGTAGACGCCAAGCGGTGATTTCTGCACCGCAGTCAGTCACTCAAAACCGTTCGGACGAGAACGTATTGTGTTTTGTACGGATTTCCCGCCACGCGTTTTGTGATGCCGCGTGTAATGGACGATTCAATTTGAGATCGCGCGTGTTGATGCATCGTATTATTGCGGTTCTCCTGGGTTATACTAGAATACCAGGCTTAGTGATTGTTGGATGTCTCGACGTCTTCCACGTGAGCGTCGCGTTGAATAGGCATCAAGTGGCCATATCGGCCCGCGTTTGTACGACCCAAATTCGGGTTGGGTCACGCGTAATGACTGATATCAAAGTGAAATACGAACAGAAGCTGTGAGTGGTTTGAAGTGAATAACGCGCCAAGGCTGTAGTGGAATGCTGGGTGTCGATATCTTTTCCACCCAGCCCTGTAAGTACTAACGGAATCCCTATTTGATCCATTCCCTGAACTTCCTTTCTCCGTTGGGTATTTATGCATTTGCGCCGGCACGTGACTGTAAGTGTTAAACCTAGTTGTTTTAGTATAAAACTGTTTTCTCGTGTTAATGGTGTGTTCCCTTTAGTCATATTTGTTGTACCATTATCATTGTGACTCCTTAGTACGAATTGCGGAATTCGTGGGGTGATATAATTTGGAGGTACTTACTTATAATCTAGTGCTAATACGTGTGACGTAACGCCAGATCGGCAGACGGTATTTACTACCGACTTGAGTTATGTAAAGGTTGGAACACATCATTTGCCAATTTCACTCAACTTAGTTAATTAGGTTAAATAGATTTAGGTTCACGTTTAATTCATAGTATGCGCTGCTATATTGTGCAGCGTATGTTATTTAGCGCTGCGTAACGCAGCCATTGTCTGCCTCCAGTTGAACTCCTGGTATTTTGCTCGAAATTTACCTGTGTAAATCGCTTCCTCTGCGGGAGTTTAGCTTGGAATTAGACAATTTTTGGTAGCAGAGCGTGGTTCAGAAAACCACTAGATTTAAGATTATTTTAGTATAAGATTTTTAATCTACCTACAAAAAAAAAAATATATTTATTGTGATTGTAGTGTGTGCCCTGTGTAGAATATCCTATCGGTAGGATCAGGGCCAATCAATTAGTGAATTGCTTGTTATTATCGTTGTGTTTACCCTGTGCGGATATCCTAACGGTAGGATCAGGGCCGATTGTCTATTTTTTTTATTGTAAGGTTCGGTGTTACTTTGAGTTGGTACCATGGCTCCCACAATTACACAGCTTCAGGCAAAAATTAGAACGCACCTAATTTGGTTCGCGACTAAGCAGGCGATGGTCGGTCGCGGGGACCGAGAGGACGCACTCATCGCTTGTGCGCAACGGATTGACGAACGGGTCGCGGAGGTGTTGGATTGCCTCACTGGATGCGAAGAGTTATTTGATGGGACGCCTGATGAGGAGGTCAAACTTACGGTCCGGACGAATGTGACCCAGTGCATGGAGATGGGGCAGGAGATCCAGCAGGCGGCTGCTGTGATCACCAGGCGTAGAGCTGGGGAGCCGGACCCACCCCATGGTCCGCGGGGACCGGGGGTGCAAGTGCCCCTGCCGGCTGTGGCGATTCCGGTCTTCCACGGGGACTACACGGATTGGACCCGATTCCAGGATCTGTTTGACAGTGTGATTCATAACCGCACTGACTTGCAGCCGGCATATAAAATGGCACAATTGATGGCCAAGCTGCAAGGTGAGCCCCATGAGCTGGTAAAGCATCTACCAGTCGATGATGCAAGTTACGAGACGGCTCGCGGTTTGCTGATCGAGAGATACAGCAACAAACGTCTCATGATTGACCAACTCCTGGAACAGTGGCTCACCGTGCCGACCATCACACGAGGGACGGACCTCAGGGCCAAGGTCCTCAACCCTGTCTGCGTTGCAGTGAACGCTCTTGAGAGACAGGGGATGCCGGTGTCAGGCTATGATTATATCCTGGTCCACACGTTGTTGCGCCGCCTGCCGAGCGACATGGCCGCTCGTTTTGAACAGTCACACGGAGGTAAGACATCTGATTACCTCCCGACCTTCGAGGAGCTCAAGTCCTTCCTCGAGGCCGAGTGCAGGCGGGTAGATGCCCAATTTGGAGAGTCGCCTCACGCGGAGTCTGCGGCCGCTCGCCGCCCGGAACGGCCGGGTGCACAGGCGCGAGACGGTAAGAGTAGGCCACCCAGGCGATACAATGTCGCTAATTTGGAATCGAGGTGTGCCTACTGCAGAGAGGCGGGGCATCAGGTGACTGCGTGTGAGGAGTTCGCTGCACAGTGGGTGCAGAAACGTCGTGGTGTGGTGCAGCAACGGCGTTGGTGCTTTAGGTGTATGGGGCCGCATCAGGTGCGAGAGTGCCCATCAAGCACCAACTGCAGGTACTGCCAGGGTGCCCACCATCAGCTCCTATGCATGAACCGCAGCGGAGATTACGGAGGCAGAGCTGACGCGGGTCAGCGGACGGAGTCTGCCCTACCTAGACGGGAGCAACGCTCCCCACCCCCTCCAAGGAGGAGTCCTCTTCCACCAGGGTTTCAGGGACGAGGCCAGGGACATCAGCAGGTGATGCCCCCTTCACCACGCGCGAGACAGTCACCACCTCGGCAGCAGGTGCCGGGACAGGGTAGGTGGTCACAGGTCCAAGGTCAGGGGCACCCATCACAAGTACGTGATGCTACGGGCGGGTGCCAACACCAGGGCCAGTACATGCAGTACTCGGCGGGTCTGAACAACATGGTGAGTTCCCATGACCCACGCATGCCTCTCCCCTTGGCTGAGCACCCGCGGCTACAGGCGCATCCACGGTACGCGCGCCTGCCGCAGGGTTACTATAGGCTGCCAGCCATGGCGTACAGGACCAGAGGTCCCTATCAGCAGGAGTGGGACCCACTCGAAGGTGTACGGAGAGAGGGGACCCCCCCGCAGGACGCGGACACTCCGCGCTTAGATTCCTGCTAGGTAATCGCCGCCTACACGCCAGCTTCGGCCCCCCGGCCAATTACGGTATTGTTGCCTACGGCAATGATTTGGGTATGGGGATACGGTGGCCGCAGCATACAGGTAAGAGCCTTGTTAGATACAGGGGCTCAGGGTTGTATTGTGTCTAGTAAGCTGGTGAGTAGGCTTCGCTTAAATATAAGGCCCACAACGGATGGGGCTGTAGGTATTGGAGGTGTAGATGTGCCTGACGTTCGGGGTCAGGTGAACTTCGAGTTCACATTAGGTAATACAGGTACAGGGGTCAGCTATCATGCCTCAGCAGTGGTGCTGGATGAAGTGGTAGGGAAACTTCCTCAGGTTCGGTTACCGTCAACGGTACGAGGGTTAACCACAGGCTTAGAGTTAGCTGATCCTGAATTTGATACTCCTGGTACGGTGGACGTTCTCCTCGGGTCAGACGTCCTCGGGAGATTCTGGTGTGGCAGAAAACGGGTACTTCAGCAAACTGGTTTAGTGGCCGTTGATACCACAGGAGGGTATGTTATTTTTGGCCCAGTTTGGAGACCTCAGGACCTACCAGAGGGCGATACGGTTCTCTATGGTAGTGTGTTGTCGGAGGTGCTGCAGAGGTTTTGGGAGTCTGAGGAGCCACCCACAGCGGATAGACGGAAGCCAGAGGATGACGAGTGCGAGCTGTTCTATCAGTACAACACTGCACGAAGTTCGTCAGGTAGGTTTGTTACCAGGCTGCCATTTCTCCCAAACCGCCCCTCCTTAGGTAGTTCGCGACAGATCGCGGAACGGAGACTACTGGCTATGGAGAGAAAGATGAAGCGAGATGCAGCACTTCGGCAGAAGTATATCGAATTCATGAGGGAGTACCTAGAGTTAGGCCACATGTCGGTGTCCAGCATAGATTGGAGGTGTGTCGAGCATTACTATATACCACACCTGGCTGTTTTGAAGTCACCGGAGGCGAAGATACGGGTAGTGTTTGACGGTTCTGCTCCTACATCGAATGGTGTGTCTGTGAACCAGTGTCTGCACGCGGGTCCCAAGTTGAACCGGGACATTGTGGACATCCTCACAGATTTTCGGTTGCACCAAGTAGCGTTCGTCGCAGACGTCAAAATGATGTTTCGCCAAACAATTATACACCCGGATGACCGTCGGTACCAGCTGATTTTGTGGCGTGAGAGCCCTGACGAGCCGATGGTCACTTATGAGCTTAACACGGTAACGTATGGTCTGAAGCCAAGTCCGTTTTTGGCAGTACGCACGCTGCGAGAGTTGGCCGCACAGGAAAGGGTAAGATTCCCTCGAGCCGCAGCAGTACTGGATCGCGACGTCTACGTGGATGACATCTGCACGGGTGCAGATAGCGTGCAACAAGCACTGCTACTACGAGACGAGCTGATCGCGATCATGGAATCAGGAGGTTATGAGTTGCGGAAATGGCTGTCCAGCTGTCCAGAGCTCCTGGCCGGGTTGCCAGGTGAGTTCCAGCAGGACCCGCACCTTTTCGAGAACCCGGACAATCCAAATACGTTGAGCATCCTAGGGGTGCAATATAGGCCAACGCATGATGTCTTTACGTATCAGATCGAGCCAGACCTTTTGCAGAAGACTTGGACGAAGCGTTCGGTATTATCGACGATCGCCAGAACTTTCGATCCTAACGGGTGGATCGCACCGGTGACGTTCATGGCGAAGTGCTTCTTGCAAAGGTTGTGGATAGCAAACTTGGGTTGGGACGACCAGCTCTCCGGAGAGCTGTTGAATGATTGGACCAAGTTTGTGACCACCTTACCAGGGATCGTACGCATCGCCATACCTCGCAAATTGCTCCCATCGGTGGGATGTAAGGCTACCCTACATGGGTTTTGTGATGCCTCGGAGCGAGGGTACGCGGCAGCTGTCTATTTGCGGACAGTCAGTTCAACGGGAACTGTAGACGTGCGTCTAGTTATGGCCAAGAGTAAGGTGGCTCCGGTTAGGACAAGATGGACCATTCCAAAGTTGGAATTGGCGGGAGCAGCGCTTCTCACGCGCTTGCTACATTATGTCGCTAGTAATCTACGCGGTACCATCAATTTGGATGAAACGGTGTACGCATGGACCGACAGTAGGATAGTTCTGTGCTGGTTACAGACGTCGGTACATACTCTTGAGGTTTTCGTGGCAAATCGGGTGTCACAGATTAAAGGATCGGAAACTCCGTTGGTATGGAGACACGTACCGGGAGAACAGAACCCAGCGGACTGCGCCTCACGGGGATGTAGGGCCCCTGATTTGGTAGGTCACTCACTGTGGTGGGGACCTCAGTGGCTGACTGAGTCACCTGAGAGATGGCCATACAATGAGTGCGGGTCGCCGCTTGGGCCACCTGATCGAGGTTTGCGAGTGAACGTAGGGCAGATCGTACCTAAGCCTAGTGCGGCTTTCTTGCTGGAACGATACAGCTCCCTCGACAAACTTCTAGGGGTGACAGGTTGGATCAAACGGTTCGTGAACAACTGTAGAAAACCTCAAGCAGAACGGAACTTGGCACCTGTCCTCTCGCCTGCGGAGCGGAATGCGGCTCTAAGTTTATTGGTTAGGGTCGTCCAGGCGGAACATTTTGAGGAAGAGGTCAGGCTGCTCAGGGATGGCCGTGGAAAGCTGAAGGGAGGTCTTGTGCGCCTCAACCCGTTCGTGGACGAGCATGGAATGCTCCGGGTTGGAGGTAGACTTCGGAACGCTAACCTGCCCTTTTCAGCACGGCATCCGCTGTTACTCCCAAGGAAGGGACCTTTGGTAGAACTTATAGTTAGGGATCGTCACCAGAAAAACTCGCATGCGGGCTGCAATGCACTTTTGGCTATTCTGCAGCGCGAGTTTTGGATCTTGTCTGGACGACGTACGGTACGGAGCATTGTGTTTCGGTGCTTGCCTTGCTATCGGTTGAAGGCAGCCACAATGCAACCTCAGATGGGAGACCTCCCACCGGACCGGGTGACGGAAGCCTGGACGTTTGCGGGTGTGGGAACGGACTTTGCGGGGCCTTTTATGGTAAAGGCATCACGCCTTCGCAACGCGAAGTCAATCAAGGCGTATTTGTGCGTGTTTGTGTGCCTAGCAACCAAGGCCGTCCACTTGGAACTCGTGGCCGACCTCACTACGGAGGCTTTCTTAGCAGCTTTAGATAGATTTGTGTCGCGAAGAGGGCGACCAGCGCTGATCAGGTCGGACTGTGGTACCAACTTTAAGGGCGCTGATCGATGTATGAAAGAAATTATAACGTTTTTATCGGAAAACGAGGAAGCTATCGGCACGAGCCTCTCCCGTCAGGGCATTAACTGGGTGTTCGATCCACCAGGATGCCCCCACTGGGGTGGTATATTTGAAGCGGTTGTAAAGTCCGCTAAGACGCATTTGATGCGCGTTATAGGTTTAACGATATTAACCTTTGAGGAGCTAGCGACCGTGTTTTGTAAAATTGAGGCCGTTCTCAATTCACGTCCTTTGTGTCCGCTTAGCTCAGATCCGAATGATCTGGAGGCCCTGACACCAGGGCATTTCTTAATTGGCCGACCACTTAACGCCTTGCCAGAATACCCCTACACAGAGGTCAGTAGCAATCGTTTGACGCGTTATGAGTTGCTGCAGCAAATGTCTCAGAATTTTTGGAAGCGATGGTCGCTTGAGTATTTGCACATTCTGCAGCAACGCCTTAAGTGGACGGACAGAACTGAACCCCCTCGCATCGGAGATCTCGTTCTGGTTAAGGATGCCAACCTGCCGCCACTGCGATGGCGCAGAGGGCGCATTCTCAACTTGTTCCCAGGTAGTGATGGCACTCCTCGAGTCGCGACAGTTCAGGTAGGGGATTCAGTTCTTAAGCGAGCAATAGCAACGCTATCTCGTCTCCCCAGTAGTGAATAGGCCTAAGGGATTCGGCCTAGGGCGGGTGAATGTTTAATTTAGCGTTGCTATGCTGGGGTAAGTTAGGTATTAATGACGGTCTATGAATGCGCCGCGATTTCGCACGCATCGCTCTGGGCATATGTTGTCCCTTTCTCGCTCGCGGGGCGAGGGGGCGGCGTGTGCGCGGGCCGCCTGGTAGACGCCAAGCGGTGATTTCTGCACCGCAGTCAGTCACTCAAAACCGTTCGGACGAGAACGTATTGTGTTTTGTACGGATTTCCCGCCACGCGTTTTGTGATGCCGCGTGTAATGGACAATTCAATTTGAGATCGCGCGTGTTGATGCATCGTATTATTGCGGTTCTCCTGGGTTATACTAGAATACCAGGCTTAGTGATTGTTGGATGTCTCGACGTCTTCCACGTGAGCGTCGCGTTGAATAGGCATCAAGTGGCCATATCGGCCCGCGTTTGTACGACCCAAATTCGGGTTGGGTCACGCGTAATGACTGATATCAAAGTGAAATACGAACAGAAGCTGTGAGTGGTTTGAAGTGAATAACGGGCCAAGGCTGTAGTGGAATGCTGGGTGTCGATATCTTTTCCACCCAGCCCTGTAAGTACTAACGGAATCCCTATTTGATCCATTCCCTGAACTTCCTTTCTCCGTTGGGTATTTATGCATTTGCGCCGGCACGTGACTGTAAGTGTTAAACCTAGTTGTTTTAGTATAAAACTGTTTTCTCGTGTTAATGGTGTGTTCCCTTTAGTCATATTTGTTGTACCATTATCATTGTGACTCCTTAGTACGAATTGCGGAATTCGTGGGGTGATATAATTTGGAGGTACTTACTTATAATCTAGTGCTAATACGTGTGACGTAACGCCAGATCGGCAGACGGTATTTACTACCGACTTGAGTTATGTAAAGGTTGGAACACATCATTTGCCAATTTCACTCAACTTAGTTAATTAGGTTAAATAGATTTAGGTTCACGTTTAATTCATAGTATGCGCTGCTATATTGTGCAGCGTATGTTATTTAGCGCTGCGTAACGCAGCCATTGTCTGCCTCCAGTTGAACTCCTGGTATTTTGCTCGAAATTTACCTGTGTAAATCGCTTCCACTGCGGGAGTTTAGCTTGGAATTAGACATTGAATGATTTTGTTAGCGGTATTCTCTATGTGAGTCTGCCATTTCATATCATCATCAATATGTAACCCTAGGAACTTAGTTGTTTTTGTGGTTTGTAAGTTAACTGAGTTGATGTTTGTGTCATTTTGCGTTGTAGTTTTATTTGTTTCAAAATTCATAATCAAAGTTTTATCCAAGTTAATTTTGAGATTATTGCATTTAAGCCATGTCATTACAGATGTCAAAGTATGTTGTATTTCAGATTTATTATTAAAAAGTATTGTACAATCGTCAGCAAATAATATAATTTTATTAGAAGTTGAATTAATAATGTCATTTATGTATAAAATAAAAAGTAGAGGGGCAAGAGTGCTGCCTTGTGGCACACCGTGCGTGATAATTTTTCTGTCAGATGAGTAATCTTCTTCAGTATTTGTTTTTGGATTTACTCTACAAATCGTAGTCAATTGCTCCCTATTGCTAAGATATGATTTCAATAGTTTTAATGTATTACCTCTAATTCCGTACGACTCTAGCTTGCTTAATAGAATATTATGCTCTACGAAGTCGAACGCCCGTGACATGTCCATGAATAATGCATACGTAGGTAGTCGTTTATCTATATTCGAGTTAACTGTGCTGACAAATGCATATATTGCCATATCAATAGATCGATCTTTCCGAAACCCATACTGTTGTTCTACTAGTAGATTATTGAGCTCGAGATAATTATAGAGTCTGTTGAAAATAACTTTTTCAAATATTTTTGATAGAACACTAATCAGTGCTACTGGTCTATAGTTCTCTATATTACTTTTATCGTTTTTCTTATGCATTGGTTTAATAAAAGTTATTTTTAGTTTATCAGGAAATGATCCTTGTTCCATGCATAAGTTAATTATGTAGCACAACACCGGACTTATATCTTATCGTAAGTATTTTAATACTTGTGTGTTTATTTGGTCAAATCCAGTGCTTGAAGTATTCTTTAGATTATTTATAATATCATTGATTTCCTTAGGGTTTGTGGGAACCATAAATAGAGATTTTAATGAAGTATTAATTTTATAAGCATGTCTGTATTTATTATTGTGGTTGTGGGCGTTGTCTGTAGACTTTGCTAATTCTATGTAGTAAGTATTAAAAATATTTGCAATTTTTTTAGGTTCTATTATTTTTTCGCCGTTTGAAACGATGTGTGATATGTTTTCTCTGGGTAGATTTTGTTTATTATCATTTATTATTTTCCAGGTCGCTTTTGATTTATTTTTTGCTTCTTGGATATAATGGTTATTTTTCGATTTTTGAGTTAAATTTAAAATTCTTTTGTATCTAGCCGAGTATGTTTGAAATGTTTTTTTATCAGAGGGTTTTTTTGAGAGACGATATTTCCAAAGCAGGTCTCTTTTGCGTTTACTGCCAATTTTGATACCACGTGATATCCAATTAAGTCGCTGTCTTGTATTATGCTTGACTGTAATAAAGGGAAAACAGAGATCGTAGAATAATTTAAATTGATCGATGAATAAATCAAACGCTTCTTCAACTGTATTAGCCATATACACATCTTTAAAAGAGAGATTCTGAATACATTCTTTGAACTTAGCTAAGTTCTCTTGCGAATAGTCGCGTTTTGTAGAGAACCAATGTTTTAAGATGCAAGTTTTATTCACAGGACAATTCAGTAGTTGTGCTTTATGATCTGACAAACCAAGTTCCAACTGCTTACTTTTTGCTCCCCTAAGATCATGTATAATATTATCAATACATGTCCCACTGGATGGTCGTGTTACATCTTTGATAGCAAATCTCAAATTAAAATATGATATTAGTTCTTTCCATTCATTTATGTATTTACTTTTCTTGAAAATATCTAGGTTAAAGTCTCCACAAAGTATTAATTTCTTATCTTTATTCTTAACGGTCAGGGATAGAATGTCTTCACAGTTGTTAAAAAATATATTACAATAATGTTCAACATTTGTGTTCTTTGGAGGCCGATAAATATTCAAAATAATCAGTTTATGTTCAAGCAACTCTACACCGCAACACTCAATTAGATTTGGTATATTAAACTTAGTGATACGGTCAACTACCTTATATTCCAAATTATTTTTTATTAGTATACAGGTACCGCCATGTCGATTTCCACGTGAGGTGTAGTTCGCCAGTTTAAAGTTTGGTATCTTCAAATAGTCGATATCATTAGTCGTCATATTATGTTCTGAGATACATCCATACTAATATTATAAATGCGAAAGTGTGTTTGTTTGTTTGTTTGTTTGTTTGTTTGTCTTTCTTTCACGTTACAACAGAGCAATATCATGCAGTGTTTTTTAGGTGTGCAGTTAGGTGAGAGGCTGGAGAGTGACATAGGCTACTTTTTATCCCGGAAAAACATATTTTTCCCATCGGAAAAGCGATTAATGTTTAGCAATAGAATACACCCATACTACGAACATAGATGAGTATCATGCAGCGATGTAAAGCATTTTTTTTTTTGAGAGCAGCTAAATGAAAAGCTGGTGAGTGACATAGGTTATTTTTTATCCCGGAAAAACATATTTTTCCCTTCGGAAAACCGATTAATGTTTAGCAATAGAATACATCCATACTACATACATAAATGAGTATCATGCAGCGATGTAAAGCATTTTTTTTTTGGAAAGCAGTTAGATGAAAAGCTGGTGAGTGTCATAGGTTACTTTTTATCTCGGAAAAACATATTTTTCCTATCGGAAAACTGATTATTGTGTAGCATAGAATACATCCATACCACATAAAAAAGATGTATATACAGGATGTAAGGGACAGCCCTCCGAATACTGATATTCCCATAGTAAATGCAGTGAGCTGATTGTGATTTTGTATGGGATATAGAAAAAAAGAATTTAATCTATGGCAGGTTGTTCAGTTTCATGGTTTGAATACACCCAATCAGTATTCGAAGGGCTGTCACTTACACCCTGTATAGCACTACTATGAGAATGTCTCTTGAATATGAGTTTTGGGATATGAATGTGGCTTTAAGGGTGATGTGGGTATGTACTTGAGATACTTCTTACCACAGTAGTAAAGTTAATTTCTACAGTTAAACATGATTTGAAAGTCCATTTCTATAATAATAACCATTTTTAGCACAGTAAGTTTGCCCTGCGTATACTTGCGAAGACACATAATAAACTTAATTTTTTTGGTACCATAGTCCTGAAAATTGAAGACTAGGCAAAATCATTATACTGCGTATTCATATTATTATAATTCCAATCCAAGAACATCCATCCCCAAGTTAATTTGGTTTGGAGCTAATATAGGTTTTCAAATCCTTGATTTCAAAATAGCAGGAATATTAAAAAAAAATTAAAGCTATATAGCAATCTATACTTTCTTATTATTTATTAACCACCAATATAACACTAGGCAATATTCACAATATTCATAAGGTAGCTATACTCTATGGCGACATAGAGCGCTGAGTGTAATAGCTAGGCATAAATATAGGTGTATTGGTAGTTTAGTAGTATTGCTAGATGTAGCGCTGCATTGTGTAATAATGCAGGTTATGCCAAATTATATCGCTGATATAATTTGGCATAACCATTACTACTATATTTGTATTATAATATTCGCGTAGGAGTTAAATAAGTGACCCATAAACGTAATTTTAATAGAGACGCAGTCACTAAACCGGAAAGTAATGACCTGTGTTGTGTGTGCTGTCGCCCTGTTTAGAATACACAACTAATTAATAAAACTCTATGAGTACGCGGGCGAAGCCGCGGGTAACAGCTAGTATTACATCAATTAAATTGCCTGACTCTAAAATGTTATTCAAACAAACTATAAATTCATCTTGTTTTGATATGAGGCCGTCTATATTTTCATGCAGAATGGTGATATTATTGTACACGAAAAAACTCTTTTGGTGATGTTATGTTATCAATTATCAGTTGATCCGAGACTTTCATTGCTTCCGGTTGGTGATGAGTCTTGTCTATATTTTTTATATTTGATTTCAATTTACGATTTGACGAGTTTATTTCATTATTTATGTTTAAAACAATGGAATTTATATTCTGTCTCAAATATTTACCCATTTTACTTATGTAGCCCACATCAATTAATACACAATTATGGTAATTTTTTGCAAATAAGTGCATTTCGTCTTTAAAAGCATAATTGTTTAAATAATTATATTTACCAACATTTAATAGAAATACCGTATTATTTTTAAGCATATAAAGGACGCTACATAGCCTAGAAAACAAGGAATAAGGACACTTATCATTACTAGCTACTGATAGGATAATTATATCGCTGTCTTGTATGTATTTTTTGGCACTCTCTACATCCTTCAAGATGTGAGTACTGGATGCACCTGGTTTCACCATAGCTGATAAGTTATAGAAGTTCTCTTGTTTGCCGAACCTCGTGCGATGTATTCTGGTAGAGAGTCCTCTCGCATGCTCATCACCAAAAATATAAATTGTACGATTTTCAGAACCGCAGCTATTGTTTTGTATTGAAGATGAGGAGAGCTTCTCCTGTGGTGATGTTGTCTCGGAAGTGGGAGATGTGTTTGGTGTGCTTACGTATTTGGGTTTTTTTTTTGGTAAGTCTTTGGTACGTTTGGGTGTAGATCTCGGTGTATGTATGTTATTTGTTTCTATTAACGGGGCGTTAATAATACTAAAATTTGCCATTTGATTAATTGCAGAGTCGTTCTTTTGCTTCGAAGGCGTTAATTTTGACAAAGTAGTGAGTTGTTTAATTTTATTTCGTTGACTTTTAATTAGATCCTTCATGGAGCAGTTTTCTGAAATCAGATTTTCTATTTCCTGTTCAGCCGATGCTAGTTTTTCTTTTAAGTTCCGAATTGTACGTTCCATTTCTTCAGCTATGGCGTAAATATTTGTTTTTTCAGGGCAGCTTCTGTTACATAAGTTTTCAGTCCTTGACGTGAAAGTAGAGCCTTTTGAATCATTTTCGTCATCAGAGTAAAGACTAGACAATAATGAAAAAGAGTTTCCGGTTGCGATGATAGGTCTAAATTTTCTTACAGTCACATTTTCGTTATCGATGCTGGTCGGTAAGTTTGGCTGTCGTAAGCAAGGTCCACATGTCCATGCAGCCTTATCTGTCATAAGCTGAAAGCTCTTGAAGGATACGTGGCAACAATCTAGGTGATAAGTTTGTTTGCATGTTGAAAAGATCAAGAAGCCCCTGTCTTCTATTAATTTTGTACATGTTGTACAATATAGCGCCATCTTCCAGGAAAGTCACTAACTACTTGATGAAAAATGAACCGGGCTTGATCGAACTCAATGTTTATTACAACCAGAAATTTTAATGTCCTTCGTACAAGTACTGCTCAGAAGAGGTCGCTGTGTGCCGTTAAAAATCCATAAATTATTAGGTAAAACTATCTCAATACTTGAAGAACTTTCAAAAATACAAGATTAGCGTCTTGTCGGGTACCGAGGATCGATCCGGGCCTTCTTGTAGTCATGCGCGTCCAAGAGCTAAAAAATTCCGTCGCACAGACCGCTTGGCTATCACTACTAGTACAAGAGCTGGCGAAATTATGGGTCAGTATGAGCGTAAGTAAGTTTCTAATCAGCTGTGCGTCAGCTGATTCATACAGTTCTTTGTATCACAAGTGTCCACTGAGTCTAAAGGTCAAGAATGTCACAATCACAACTCAGAAATACGTTATTGATTTAATTTTAAAATTTAACACATTTGCACTCAGTTTTCTAAAAATACGTTTTCGGATTATGAGAAAGACACATACAAATTTCTCGTTTATGCACTGTTTACTTTAGGTTTATTGTTATTAAAGTAGTATTAATGACCAGGTTTTAATTTATAATAATTACAGTTACGCTTTATAGAAGCAGTCACTAACGTTCACACACGTAAGTTCACTTATAATACACGTAATTATGCAATATTTTTGTACAAATATTCGCAGCTAGTAATTTTTAAAATATAAATACGCGGAGACAGTGTTTACTTCACAGCGCCACCTGGCGAATCCAGCAAAGCAAAATCTTGAGTGGTTCTATCTTGCCAAAACATAATATAAAAAATAAAGATAATTGAATTAGATAGAAAGGTATTTAGCTTCTTCCGCACTTATGATGGCTAGTAATGCAGCTAGTTGAATGCGGAAGAAGCTAAATACTTTTCTATCTAATTCAATCAAGATGCACTTCCGTAAAGTAACGCCTGATACAATTACTTACTTAATAAAGATAATATTTGTAATAAAACCAAAATTCAAAATAGCCGTGTTTAAAATATTGTACACCAAAATATTCAAGGCATAATAAGCAAAGAATTAGAAATTGAACTTTTCATGAACTGTAATAATATTGATATTCTATGTATAACTGAACATTGGCTTGGAGATTATCAGTTAATGTTCAGTTTTAATAATCACCAGGTGGCAAGTTCGTTTAACGGATCAACAGCAATACGCGGTGGATCGTTGATACCACTTAAAAACGAGTTAAAATATAAAGAACGGCCTGATATCGTGCGCCTCTCAGTTGAGCGAACTATTGAAATAGCCTGCGTAGAACTTGAAGATCTTGTTATAATAAGCTTATACAGCCCACCTGATGCTTAATATGAACCCTTTGAAAAAGTTATGAATGTAGCCTTAGATAAAGCAACAAAATCTAATAAATGGATTATTGTATGTGGAGATTTCAATATAAATATTCTTGAAAATTCTAATATCAGTAATAGGGTTCTATCATTATCTTTATGTTACATCCTCGTGAATCTTAATTCGGTGCCAACGAGAATCACACCTACCTCAGCCAGGTGCATAGATAATATCTTTACCAAATAAAACCTGAAGATGCGTGAATAGAAGTAAGGTTTTTAGGAGACTCTTCAATAAAACTCAATAATTTGGAGATCGTATGTGTCTATTGTACGTTCGTAACAAGAAGAAAAAAGGCAGGGGGTAGCGGGGTACATAGTACATTTAACCTAGAAGACGCCTTCAATTAAGTTGAGAGCAATTGTATCAACATATAAAATAGTTGGGTTAACATTGTTAGGCGAAACAGGAACATGCCCCCCGACGTTGAAAGCTGCAGGTTTCAACCAGTAGTCCCAGCTCCAGCAGCAGATTAATCAGTTGCGACAGGTAGCGGACATATCTTTGCAAAAGATCTTCGGATGATGCCCGTTGATGTTTTCACGTCAGCCACTCTGCTTATGCCATCAGCACCGGGAATAAGCGCAACGATGCGTCCCATCTTCCACTTCAAGAGAGGCAGATTCTCTTCTTTGAGAAGGACGAGAGTATTCAGCTGCAAAGGTTCCTTGTTAGTCCTCCATTTCGTCCTCAGCTGCAATTCGGAGACATGTTCAGCACTCCAACGCTTCCAGAAGTGTTGCCTGAGCTGTTCTATCCTCTGGAAACGGGTCAAGTGGTCATAGGAACGGTCTTGAATATCCTTGGTAGGCAGAGCAGTAAAAGGTCGTCCGATAAGGAAGTGTCTGGGATTGAGAGGTGTCAAGTCTTCTGGAATCGACGACAGCGGCGTAAGTGGCCTTGAGTTTAGGATGCCTTCGATCTTCACCAAAGTCGTGTTGAATTCCTCATACGTCAATCTACAATTACCCAACACTCTCTGCAAATGGTACTTGGTCGACTTAAAACCAGCCTCTCAGAGACCACCAAAGTGCGAGCTGTAGGCAGGAATAAAATGAAAATTGATTCCTTCATTGGCTGCCCCCTCAGACAAAGAGTTACAGTGTAGTGGCCGCATAGGCGCACGAAGCGTATTGCTTGTCTCAGCATTAAGTTAGTATTAGGCAATCACGCGTGTACGCTCTGTTTAGTGTAAGTATTGAAATATAAGTGAGTTCACGTTCAACCACCAACTAAGTAGTATCATTTCTTAATCCAATTCCTCTTCCCCCTCGGATCCCGTACAGTACGGACGTGTGCATTTGAATCTGTGCTTATTGGCAAATTGAATAAACAAATAAATTCGTACCTCAAAAATCTAACTAAGTACCAGGATACCATAAGTTTCTTAGTGGTAATTAGACCAAGTGAGTGAGACGGAGTTACGCGAGTTTGTGTGACGACTAGCTGCGTCTGCGCTGGACCTCATTTTACCACCTAGTCTGACTAGTCTAGCCCCGCCCATTTCCGTGAGAGCGAGACCAAGCTACGTGCCATCAGGAGACAACTAGCTGCGCCCGCGACGGTCAACAGTGAAGGAAACAGGTGTGTGGCCCCGCCTTCTTTCCTGTGAGCGAGACAAACCTATATAAACAAACATCTATTCCGCTGCTCCCTACTTAGTGACGTTTAGACGATTATAAGCTCCGCCTACAGAAAAAATCACTTGCCGACGGCGAAAATAGGCCTACGCCACCATGTCAATACTGAGATCGCCACCTTTCTACTCACCGAACCCAGAAAGAAATCTTTCACCGAAATCAATCTATTCTTCGGACCCCCAGCTAGATCGCACAGCGAAACACGGGGAAGGTATTCCCTTACATACTGACTTTGTATCCCAGCGTAACAAACGGCCAAGGGAAGAAGACTCTTCACCATCACAGTTCTCTTTATTTAAGGACGAAATGAAAGAATTTTTCAGCGCGCATTTTAAGGAACAAAGTAAAGAACTATCAGGTATAACCATCAAATTGCAGGAATTGACGGAATCGAACGCCAGAATTGATTCAGCCATCACTTACTTGACTGCGCAAAATGAAGAATACTGCTCGAAAATTACCCGTCTTGAAATCCAGGCGCAAACAGACCGCGAGCACATTTACCTATTGGAGGATAAGCTTGAGGAGCTACAGCGAAATTCCCGTAAGACGTTCATTGAAATTAAAAATGTTCCTAAAAACGCCCAAGAAACTAGAGACGACCTAACAAAAATGGTGGTGAACCTCTCCAGCAACATTCAACTGAGTATGAGTGATCGTGATATCAACGACATATTCCGTTTAAAACCAAGAAATGACGTGGAGAGAAAACCTACAATTGTTGTGGAGTTAAGGTCAGCAACCCTGAGATTCGACTTCCTAAAAAAGTAAAAGAGTTCAACATAAAAAATAGATCACGACTTCAAGCCAAACATCTAGGTTTGACCAGCAACGAAGAAACGCCTATCTACATAACTGAACAGCTTACCACAAAGGGGGCTCGCTTATTTTTCCTAGCCCGTGACCTTAAAAAGGCTCAAAAGGTCAAATATTGCTGGACATCACTAGGAAAAGTACTAATCCGGAAAGATGACACTTCAAAGATTATCCACATTCAAGACGAATCACAAATCCAACAACTTATGAATAGTTTGTGACTGAATTCACTCAATTATTTCCTAACTAGCTTTTACCCGCGACTTCGTCCGCGTTAGATAGTTTTTTTTTAGGCAGAAGTTCTAAAGTAGGTATGTGTATACATAGTAAGTGTGACAGTGATATTAGAACAGTTCTTATCTCTACTGTTTAAAGATGACTTGCTTGCTTCTGTTGTTAAAGGGACAATTCAAAATTTGCTATCCGGCCTGAGAGATCAATATTTATCCACACTAATATTATAAATGCGAAAGTAACTCTTTCTGTCTGTCTGTCTGTCTGTCTGTCTGCTACGCTTTCACGGCCAAACGGCTGAACCGATCTTCATGAAACTTGGCACAGAGATTGCTAGCATACCGAGAACGGACATAGGCTACTTTTTATCACCATTCGAGGGTCTGGAGTACAGATGTAGACCACCAGGTGTATCACCAGGAGCCCAGCTAAACTATTAGAGATACAGGCATGGTTTCAAACCAAAAGTTGTTCAGTATGATGGGCCGCTTTTTTTCGAAAGGACATTGAGGATCTGGAGTACCTTATGTAGACCACCAGGTGTACCATCAGGAGCCCAGCTAAACTATTAGAGATACAGGCATGGTTCTACAACAAAAGTTTTTCATTATGATGGGCCGCTTTTTTTCACAAAGACATTGAGGATCTGGAGTACCTTATGTAAACCACCAGGTGTACCATCAGGAGCCCAGCTAAACTATTAGAGATACAGGCATGGTTCTAAAACAAAAACTTTTCATTATGATGGGCCGCTTTTTTCCACAAAGACATTGAGGATCTGGAGCACCTTATGTAGACCACCAGGTATACCACCAGGAGCCCAGCTAAACTATTAGAGATACAGGCATGGTTCTAAAACAAAAGTTGTTCAGTATGATAGGCTGCTTCTTTACACAAGGACATTGGGCATCTGGAGTACCTTATGTAGACCACCAGGTGTACCATCAGGAGCCCACCTAAACTATAAGAGATAAAGAAATGGTTCCAAAACAAAAGTTGTTCAGTATGATGGGCTGCTTCTTTTCACAAAGATATTGAGGATCTGGAGTACCTTATGTAGACCACCAGGTGTACAATGAGGAGCCCAGCTAAACTATTAGAGATACAGGCATGGTTCTAAAACAAAAGTAGTTCAGTTTAATGGGCTGCTACTTTTCAAAAGGACATAGAGGATCTGGAGTACATTATGTAGACCACCAGGTGTACCATCAGGAGCCCAGCTAAACTATTAGAGATACAGGCATGGTTCTGAAACAAAAGTTGTTCAGTATGATGGGCTGCTTCTTTACACAAGGACATTGGGCATCTGGAGTACCTTATGTAGACCACCAGGTGTACCATCAGAAGCCCAGCTAAACTATTAGAGATACAGGCATGGTTCTAAAACAAAAGTTGTTCAGTATGATAGGCTGCTTCTTTACACAAGGACATTGGGCATCTGGAGTACCTTATGTAGACCACCAGGTGTACCATCAGGAGCCCACCTAAACTGTAAGAGATAAAGAAATGGTTCCGAAACAAAAGTTGTTCAGTATGATGGGCTGCTTCTTTTCACAAGGATATTGAGGATCTGGAGTACCTTATGTAGACCACCAGGTGTACCATCAGGAGCCCACCTAAACTATAAGAGATAAAGAAATGGTTCCAAAACAAAAGTTGTTCAGTATGATGGGCTGCTTCTTTTCACAAGGATATTGAGGATCTGGAGTACCTTATGTAGACCACCAGGTGTACAATGAGGAGCCCAGCTAAACTATTAGAGATACAGGCATGGTTCTAAAACAAAAGTAGTTCAGTATGATGGGCTGCTTCTTTTCACAAGGATATTGAGGATCTGGAGTACCTTATGTAGACCACCAGGTGTACCATCAGGAGCTCACCTAAACTAATAGAGTTACAGAAATGGTTCCAAAACAAAAGTTGTTCAGTATGATAGGCTGCTTCTTTACACAAGGACATTGGGGATCTGGAGTACCTTATGTAGACCACCAGGTGTACCATCAGGAGCCCAGCTAAACTATTAGAGATACAGGCATGGTTCTAAAACAAAAGTTGTTCAGTATGATGGGCTGCTACTTTTCAAAAGGACATAGAGGATCTGGAGTACATTATGTAGACCACCAGGTGTACCACCAGGAGCCCAGCTAAACTATTAGAGATACAGGCATGGTTTCAAAACAAAAGTTGTTCAGTATGATGGGCTGCTTCTTTTCACAAGGATATTGAGGATCTGGAGTACCTTATGTAGACCACCAGGTGTACCATCAGGAGCCCACCTAAACTATAAGAGATAAAGAAATGGTTCCAAAACAAAAGTTGTTCAGTATGATGGGCTGCTTCTTTTCACAAGGATATTGAGGATCTGGAGTACCTTATGTAGACCACCAGGTGTACAATGAGGAGCCCAGCTAAACTATTAGAGATACAAGCATGGTTCTAAAACAAAAGTAGTTCAGTATGATGGGCTGCTACTTTTCAAAAGGACATAGAGGATCTGGAGTACATTATGTAGACCACCAGGTGTACGATCAGGAGCCCAGCTAAACTATTAGAGATACAGGCATGGTTCCGAAACAAAAGTTGTTCAGTACGATGGGCCGCTTCTTTTCACAAAGACATTGAGGATCTGGAGTAACTTATGTAGACAACTAGGTGTACCATCAGGAGCCCACCTAAACTATAAGAGATACAGAAATGGTTCCAAAACAAAAGTAGTTCAGTATGATGGGCTGCTTCTTTTCACAAGGACATTGAGGATCTGGAGTACCTTATGTAGACCACCAGGTGTACCACCAGGCCCCCAGCTAAACTATTAGAGATACAGGCATGGTTCTAAAACAAAAGTTGTTCAGTATGATGGGCTGCTACTTTTTAAAAGGACATAGAGGATCTGGAGTACATTATGTAGACCACCAGGTGTACCACCAGGAGCCCAGCTAAACTATTAGAGATACAGGCATGGTTCCAAAACAAAAGTTGTTCAGTATGATGGGCTGCTTCTTTTCACAAGGATATTGAGGATCTGGAGTACCTTATGTAGACCACCAGGTGTACCATCAGGAGCCCACCTAAACTATTAGAGTTACAAAAATGGTTCCAAAACAAAAGTTGTACAGTATGATGGGAATAAGTTGAGAAAGGACATTGGCAACTTTTTACCGAGGATTTTTTTGTTATTTACTGACTTTTGTATTCAATGGTTATAAATATTGATCTCACAGGGCAGTACACCGGATAGCAAGTTTTAAATTGTCTCTTTAACAACATAAGCAAGCAAGTCATCTTTAAACAGTAGAGATAAGAACTGTCCTAATATCACTGTCATACTTACTATGAATATACCTCTACATATCTACTTTAGAACCTGTGCCTAAAAAAACTATCTAACGCGGACGAAGTCGCGGGTAAAAGCTAGTAACCAATGAATACAAAAGTCAGTAGATAACAGAGTACTTACTCCAGAGGTGCCGATTTGAGCACACTAAAATGGTTAGCATAAGTAGATTAGACAGATCAAAAGGTAATATAAGTTACTGTTATACATTTTTATACCTCTATATACCTCATTTTTTGTTTTTCTGTCCTCGGTAAAGAAGGCAATGTCCTTTCTCAACTTATTCCCATCATACTGAACAACTTTTGTTCTGAAACCATTTCTGTATCTCCAATAAGGTGGGCTCCTGATGGTAGACCTGATGGTCTACATACGGTACTCCAGATCCTCAATGTCCTTGTGAAAAGAAGCGGCCCATCATCATGAACAACTTTTGTTTCGGAACCATTTCTGTATCTCTAATAGTTTACGTGGTCTCCTGATGGTACACCTGGTGACATAAGGTACTCCAGATCCTCAATATCCTTGTGAAAAGAAGCGGCCCATTATACTGAACAACTTTTTTTTTGGAACCATTTCTGTATCTCTAATAGTTTACGTGGGTTCCTGGTGGTACACCTGGTGGTCTACATAAGGTACTCCAGATCCTCAATGTCCTTGTGAAACGAAGCGGCCCATCATACTGAACCACTTTTGTTTTGGAACCATTTCTGTATCTCTAATAGTTCACGTGGGTTCCTGATGGTACACCTGGTGGTCTACATTATGTACTGCAGATCCTTAATGTCCTGGTGAAAAGAGGCGGCCCATCATACTGAACAACTTTTGTTTTGGAACCATGCCTGTATCTCTAATAGTTTAGCTGGGCTCCTGATGGTACACCTGGTGGTCTACATAAGGTACTTCAGATCCTCAATGTCCTTGTGAAAAGAAGCGGCCCATCATACTGAACAACTTCTGTTTTGGAACCATACCTGTATCTCTAATAGTTTATCTGGGCTCCTGATGGTACACCTGGTGGTCTGCATAAGGTACTCCAGATCCTCAATGTCCTTGTGAAAAGAAGCGGCCCATCATACCGAACAACTTTTGTTTTGGAACCATGCCTGTATCTCTAATAGTTTAGCTGGCCTCCTGATGGTACACCTGGTGGTCAACATAAGGTACTCCAGATCCTCAACGTCCGTGTGAAAAGAAGCGGCCCATCATACTGAAAAACTTCTGTTTTGGAACCATACCTGTAGCTCTAATAGTTTACGTGGTCCCTGATGGTACACCTGGTGACATAAGGTACTCCAGGTCCTCAATGTCCTTGTAAAAAAAAGCGGCCCATCATACCGAACAACTTTTGTTTTAGAACCATGCCTGTATCTCTAATAGTTTAGCTGGGCTCCTGATGGTACACCTGGTGGTCTACATAAGGTATTCCAGATCCTCAATGTCCTTGTGAAAAGAAGCGACCTATTATACTAAACAACTTTTGTTTTGGAACCATACCTGCATCTCTAATAGTTTAGCTGGGCTCCTGATGGTACACCTGGTGGTCTACATAAGGTACTCCAGATCCTCAATGTCCTTGTGAAAAGAAGCGGCCCATCATACTGAACAACTTTTGTTTCGGAACCATGCCTGTATCTCTAATAGTTTAGCTGGGCTCCTGGTGGTACACCTGGTGGTCTACATAAGGTACTCCAGATCCTCAATGTCCTTGTGAAAAGAAGCGGCCCATCATACTGAACAACTTTTGTTTTGGAACCATGCCTGTATCTCTAATAGTTTAGCTGGGCTCCTGGTGGTACACCTGGTGGTCTACATCTATACTCCAGACCCTCGAATGGTGATAAAAAGTAGTCTATGTCCGTTCTCGGTATGCTAGCAATCTCTGTGCCAAGTTTCATGAAGATCGGTTCAGCGGTTTGGCCGTGAAAGCGTAGCAGACAGACAGACAGACAGACAGACAGACAGAGTTACTTTCGCATTTATAATATTAGTGTGGATGTTAGTTCTAGTTTTGCCGACTTTGTCAACAATTTTTAACATCAACTTTCTGCCTACATCTCCTATTATTAAGCGTATCATACTTAACACAACCCATGTACTGAGATCTTTACACAATTATGCTAGCCTATACTGCCTATTATCCCGATTACGTAATCAAAACACACTACACACACATACCTCCTCGCAATTGGATGGTTGTATTACAACTTTTATTGCCACAAGCTACGTACGTAGCATCCTAATCCCATGTATTAACTACATACACTCTTATTTACATAGTAAGCTACATACAACAATCACAAACATACCTTTCTTCTTACATACCAAAAACAAACAAACAAGCATACTTACTCTCTCATACCATTATAACACAACATACATGCCACATCATTCACCTGCCACTCATAAACATAATACGAACCTTAGACCTGACCTACAAATAAATATAATAAATAAACAATTTGAGCCTTATATGAATTACCCTAGTAGCTACCTACAGTGTTCTATGTTGATCCTTAATGGATAGGCTAGATTCACTACAAGAAATCGATCGAATTAAACCAGCTGAGTCTTTTAAGTGTGATATACAAGAACTAAAAACAAAAATAATACATTACACATTTAACTTAACTATCCTAACCCAAAACATAAGAAGTGTATACAAAAACCTAGAAGACTTGCAGCTTACTCTGTCGCAACTAGAAAATGAAATAGATATTCTAATATTAACTGAATGTCGACTAAACCCAAATAAAAACATACCACAAATTATGAACTATACTTCTTTCCATACAAAAAAACACATCAATAAATGTGACGGAGTGGTTGCCTACATAAAAACAAAATATTCCCCAAAGTTCAAAGAACTTAATCTTGATGATGCCACTGGAATTGAATTAAAAATTTCGAATTACGTGGTTTTAGGAATCTACCGTTCTCCCTCATTTCTAAATGCTGGAAATTTCATCTCCTCTCTTAACTCTCACCTCGAAAATATGAATTACTGCAAAAACGTTTTGATCATGGGCGATATAAATATAGACCTCATTATCTCCCCCAACGAAAAAGCCCAAGAAAAAAGTAATAGATTAAATTACTTAAATATGCTATCACTCCATGGGATTTTATCTGCTCATTCACTACCAACGAGGGAGGACGGCTGCCTTGACCATGTATTAATTAAATTAGACCAAAAGAACAACTCAGCTCTTGTATCAGTTCTCAATACTACTGTAACAGACCATAACTTGGTAATCTTATATATTGCACACAAATATTTAGAAACTAAATACCAAAAGGTTAAAACTGTAGTTAACTACGAAAAAGCTTTAAATACCTTAACTAATATTGATGTTTCCTACTTTAATATCTTTAAGGACCCGGATACATACGCGTTCGCATTCATTGAAATGATAAAAACAGCAATTCAGACTAATTCCAGAGTTGTAAAGATCTCAAACAACAAGAAAATAATAAAACCCTGGATCACCTCAGGAGCTTTAAATTGTATAAGACTCAGAGACAATATGTACCTGAAACTTAAAGGGGCACCCCAGAACCTAATTCTAAAAATAACATATAAACGTTTCAGAACATTTTGTAGTAACCTTATCAAGAAATTAAAAACGAAATATCACAAAGAGAAAATTAAAGCATCGATAAAAAAGCCTCGGAAACTCTGGACAAACATTAATGAAATCACACATTATAAACCCCCCAAGTGTTCAAATATAAATCTACTAAGTACAAAATCCTGCCCTCAAACATCGATAAACCATGCTAACAATTTTTTTATTAACATCGGACAAACACTGGCAGAGAACATCTTAAATAGCTTTGTTTCATGCAATACTAATAACTCAGAGCTCAACAGTCAGCTGTCCTCTTTTGTATTGCTTGAGACATCACATAGGGAAGTAGAAAACATACTCCTGTCTTTGGACTCAGGAAGTGCACCAGGGTGGGATGGGATTCCTACACTATTTCTGAAACAATCTAGGGAGTTCTTAGTCCCCTTAATCAGTGACCTAGCTAACTTATGCTTTAATACAGGAATATTCCCATTTGTTCTGAAGCGCTCCATTGTTACCCCTGTGTATAAGAGTGGAGACAGCTACGATGTCAATAACTATAGACCCATCTCTGTACTGACCGCTATTTCCAAGATCGTTGAGAAGTTGATGAACTCTAGAATAGTCAACTACTTGAATAAGTATAACATTTTATCAACGACTCAATACGGCTTTAGGAAGGGCATGTCGACGCAGGATGCCATCAGTGACCTCACAACTGTTATTACTAAAGAAATAGACAGGGGTCATAGATGTCTAGTGGTCTTTATTGACCTTAAGAAGGCCTTTGACACCGTCTCTGTCCCCATTCTTATACGCAAGCTTGAGAGTATTGGTTTTCGTGGCTCTGCTCTTTCCCTTCTCAGTAGCTACCTTCAAAACAGGAAACAGATGGTTAAAATTGATAACATACTCAGTGAAGAAGAAAATGTGATTTTCGGTGTCCCACAGGGCAGTGTTCTCGGTCCGACGCTCTTTTTGATATACATCAATGATCTTTGTAACCTTCGTAGCGTTGGAGGGAGGATACTGTCCTATGCGGATGACACAGCTATCGTTTTTACCGGAAAATCCTGGGAGAATGTTAGGATTGCAGCTGAGACGGGACTAGCTAAAGTTAGTAACTGGTTAAAAGAAAACCTACTTACTCTAAATACGCTAAAAACTAATTACGTATGCTTTGCACCCTACATTAGCTCTCAGCCAGCCTCTGATTTTGAAATTAGAATTCACTCGTGTACTAATGCAACTCCTACTTCTTGTAATTGTCCAATAATTCAAAAAGTCAACTGTGTAAAGTACCTTGGAATTATGGTCGACCAGAGACTGAGCTGGCATCAGCACATTGAACTAACTATTGGCCGAGTAAGAAGGCTCATATGGGTTTTTAAGTCTTTGCGACATGTTATGGATAATGATATACTAAACAAAATATACGTCTCTCTGGCCCAATCAGTTATAATATATTGTATCTCTGTGTGGGGAGGAGCAACCAAATCAAACCTTATAGAATTAGAAAGAGCACAGAGATCGCTGATTAAGGTAATGTACCTCAAGCCCTTTAGGTTCCCTACTGTAACTCTGTACAATATAAGCAAACTACTCTCCGTTAGGAAACTTTATATTTTATACATGATACTAACATACCACAGAACTTTACCTTTTGAAAAAACAAAACTTATCAAAATACGGTTTGACATTGTTGCTCCCTCCTACCATACGCGGACGACCTTCGCTCAACGGCAATTTATAGCTCAAGCCCCATATGTTTATAACAAAATAAATCGTATACTAAATATATATCCCATTCAACAATTTAAATGTAAGTTGTGTGTTTCTGAGTGGCTCGATAAACTTCAATATGATGATGTTGAAGATATCATAGTGAGAAGTAATTAGCAAGTGTCAATATTATATAACTGTAACGTGGTGTTATTAACGGATCCCAAGGAACTTTTAATAACCGTAGTGCGTATATATATATATGTATATCCTTTATTGTGCAGTATTGTTTACAATAAAATAAATATTATAACTTGTTCACAAGTTCACTTATCTCTTCCAGCCAACCGGTAAAATAGAATTAATAAAGGCTAGATGTATAATAGGTACTATTAGATTTTACTCTTGATTTAATCGTCAGTGTTGGATGACATGGTTTGTGTATGTCCCCTTCAGCACGTGGTCTTATGTACCGATCCCAAGGAACCCAATTCATCCGTAGGGCGTGCTGAAGGGGTGATGCATCTTTTGTTTTGGTCTTTACGTTACCTATGTACTTTTCTATATATCATGTAACTACGCATGGCCTAATGGAATTGGCATAAAGTCATAAGTGGAACCAATGCAAATTGTGTCTGATGACCAATATAAGTTACCTTTAATATACCTATATATCTTATGTTAGTATAATCTAGTGTTATTTTAATAAGCTAAAATGTTTCGTAGTAAATCCTGCCGTATTGGATACGATAGAAGAGCGAGGCATTCCCAACACAAGTGTCTTCTGACTACTTTCTGGGAAGCCCCGGCAAATAGTTTGTAAAAGATTTACTGAAATAAAACATATTTTTTTTTTTTTTTTTTTTTTTTTTAATCTACTCCCTGGGCGCTCATACTATATCTTATGGCGACCTAGGCCAGGGCTGCCCCTTGAGGGCAGTGCTGGGTATCATGTAGTTCTTTAAAACAAACTTTGTTATAACTGCGTGTACCTAGTGAAAGAACCTGAATGATTTTAAAAGGACAAAGTGATGATTTCAAAGACAATATTTCAAAAAAAAGGCGAACATTAAAACAAAGCAATAAACTATAAGTGTAAGGTGACACGTAATGAGCAAAGTGCAACGATGTGGCATTTCTGCGGACAGTAAAAATTAAACAAGAACATTCTGGTGTACAACAAGTATAATAATAAAATATATTTAAAAAATAATGTATAAATAAAAATAATAAAAATAAAATCAGGGCCACGAAGTGTCGCGCCGTGTAGGCGGCACCACGCACACATTTGAACCAGGGAACTGGGCCACTATAGCTGGGGGCAGCTGGCCGCGGAGGGACAGCTCCTCACTCCTCAATACCCGCAATCCATGGAGGGTGGCGTACAGACTCCGCTGGCTGGTGTCGTCCTCCACAAGCACGGCGCAGGCCTGGCCGCCCGGAGAGACAGACGCCGTCAGCTTGAGGATAGCACGCCAGGGGAACCAGAAGGCATGCGCATCCATGTACTCCTGTACGAGGTAGTACGTGCGGCCCTCGATTAGGCGGGCACGTACTGGGAACTGCCCCCATTGCCCCCCAAATGAGGAGACGGGCAGCTCGGGGCACGCAGCCGCCGGAAAAATGCGCAGATCAGGAAAAGCCATTATAAAAAATATAAAAAATATATAAAAGATAGGAAAAGTTGGTGAAATGAACTGCTCGTAATGAGAGTAAGCGAAACAGTGACAAAATTAAATGGACATAAATTAACAAACCATGGAAGATTTCAATTGAAAAACGATGCCTACGATACCTAACACCAGGACAACCGTGAGAAATGCAAGTCCCGGCAAATTGCATAATACATTATAGTTGTTGGGCACAGGGAGTAAACACCAAAACCATCACTAAGAAAAACTAATCAAATACAAAGAAGAAACCGAAGACACGAACATCACACCAGCGACTCTACTACGAATTATCAACTGGGACCTTTGCGGCTGCAGAAGACACAATTAAACAGAAAAATAATGAAGAGATCCAGTAACAATATAGAAGAAGATGACAGCCCTATGAAGAGGATATACACAGACGAGGCGATAAATTATAAGAAGACTCAAGAGGTTGTAGCTGCTGGGCGCTCGCAGTAAATTCAAGCCTTGTTTGATGCTAGGATTGTGATTGCTGGGCGCCGGGAGACTTCATAGTACGGGTCCGATGAGGAGCAGCCAAGCAGAGCATAATCGAACATGTGACCCATAATGCGAGCCAGGGTAGCAACCGTTATGCCGTGCGCGCGCCTCGCTGCACGCGCTACAGCCAGAACGCCGAGTCAGCGATGCCTTCACGACCTACAAACGGTATCGTACCTACATGATAATGAATAATGTGACTTTTACAGGTATATATTGCAGCAATTTCAATGATTTACGATTTTACGATTACAGCTCAAAAAAAAAAAAATTATTTTGCTTTACATTAGGCACATATTATTTTTTTAGTCTATTTTATATCAATTAATAAAAATAAAAATTTCACTTCAATGAGGGGATAATTAGCTACTAAAATTCGTTAAATTTTTGGAAACAAATACAAAGGAAAATATGTATAATGACGATTGCTTATAGGAACATTATTAGTAGACATACTCACCATACACGAATGGTACGGGCATTTGTTTTGTATTACTGAAATGTGACAGATTATTATAGAAAACGAACAGGAATTGGAGAAAGAAAAATACTATTTTGACTATGCACAAATGGACATGTATAGGTATTTCTTCAAAATTTTTTTTTCTTTACTTCTTTCCAACAATTTTTTTTTTTTAAGAATACCTGCCTCAAAGGATAGTACTTATATTAATAATTTAAATGAAAAGTAAAGCATGTCAAAGTACATACACATTATACACACATATTAATTTCTTAATTATCAAATTTTAAACATGCAAAGCTAGGGGTAGAGTCATTTATGGCATGTCGAGATAATCCATGTTGCAAGTGTA
Organism: Tuta absoluta; assembly: GCA_027580185.1. Lineage (NCBI taxonomy): Eukaryota > Metazoa > Arthropoda > Insecta > Lepidoptera > Gelechiidae > Tuta > Tuta absoluta. The sequence continues at coordinate 1,107,383 of JAQAHW010000070.1, read as the reverse complement.
ACTTAATGGAAATAATTATAACAACCGGCGTCGGAGCCGAGACGGAAAAATCCTTAACACAAAAAATAATAATAATACGGAAAAATGTGCAAATAATAAATCGAGAACGTAATTTACTGTCATAATCATTACTCATGTATATATTATTGCATTTTAGTAATTTAAGTGCGCTGGTAATAGCATACATCGCGTGCAAATTGAGTGAGATCTGTTGTTTTAGATTCGCTCAAATGTATTTAAAAAAAAAAAAAGAGAAAAGAGAAAAAACCAACAAGTTAACTAGAAAATGTAGAATACTTATTAACAATCTTCATGTTATATAATTTATGTAATAACAAATACACATTTTAGTAGATATCCTTATGACATTTATAAGATCAGTTTAATATTAAATCTTTCAACAAGTTAAATTTATATGTGAAAAGAAAAAAGTCATATATATTACTACAAAAATAATCAACAAAAGGTCATTCGCTTTATCATCACCTATGTGCGTGTGACGCAAGAAAAATGCATCATCAGCAGTTGTGGCAGTGTACGAATACCTAAGGTGGACGCGCAAAGGTATGACTAATGTACACGATAATATTCACGCTAAGTTCTTTACAGATAAGACAGTGAAGAAAGTATTTTAAAAAAAGCTTGATTTGCAGCCAATAACACATTTTTTTTTACGGTTGTGTTTAGGAAATATAGTAATAAAATAATAATGACACATATTAACAACTGAAGTACATCATTGACAGATGATTATGAGTAGGGAAGAAGCAAAACCAAGAAGTATCTAATTGGTTAATTAAGTTGAGATTTGCTTTGTGACACGACACTATTTAATGTTAACATATTATTTACATATCGTTCCGTTTACTATCCGTTATATCCTTATCAGTTTAGAGTGTAAAAGTTTTAAATATTTTACTAATAAGATAGTAAGATGTCACAAAACCAATATAATGGTTATACAAGTAATGGTAGTTCCCATAATTTTGAACTAAGTAAGTTTGTATAAGATAGTCCGTCAGCTGTGACGTAGACAAAAATTAGCAAGGCTAATGAATATAGCTTAATTTAAATAGAGATGGAAAGTAGAATGGTTTATTGGCTTAGAAATTAATGGAAATGTATTAAAATGTCTTTTTATACCATCGGAGTGTAATTAGTTACATTTCACAAGGACTGCTAACAGTAAAAGTACACTACGGTTTACTAGGACGAAGGTTTAGTAAGGAAAAAAAAAAGATAGGTCCGAATGACTAAGGGTTTTGATCAAAAATCATAACATTAGAGTGTGACTAATTGAAGAGTAGGAACATTTGGTTCCAGTTTCATTTTGAAAAATATTAATAAATGCAAATAGTAACTTTGTTATAAAATGTAATAATATTGTAGAGGCGTGCATAGGTAATTATCACGCCATGACGAAATAGTGATACAGTTCACTAACCTGAGTTGACACTTATCGAGGTCATTTTTGTAACAGGTAAATAGTAGGTATGCCCATCATGCTATTTTTATGATTGACACATACATTGGAATTTAAAGGAAATGTATTATACGATTACTTGCGAAACTGATATTTGTTCGCTATTGTCATTTAAAGTAATGACAATTACATATTGTTAATGTTGGATTGTGATTGGTAAATAGCAGGAAATTATTTGAACGTATTAAATATCTTTTACTATTCGGAAATAGAATTAGTTGCGTTCAAAGAAAGGCATGTGAAATGTATGAAACATCTTTTTGTTACTAAGATTACAATTAGTTACATTTTCCGGTAAAGAAATAGGAGCTGGAAAGTCATTAGCTAAAAGCATGACTGTCTGAAAGAAAGTGTATGGATATTGAATGTAAGGTTGCAATAAAAAGCTAAGAAAGGAAACTGGGAATACTTTGGTAGAAACATTTGTAATACTAATTGGACTGATCACCCAAAAGGTAATGCTAAATATTAATGCCAAAGGATTCAATTTGATAGAGGAAAAAGTTGGTTTTAGAAAGTTATGTGAATGATGACGCATAAAAGTACCCTTATGAAAGTAGGTACGAAAAGTTGAAAGGAATGGTCCTTCAGACTTTAGTGTGACCCAACGTCCTCTATGTAGAAAACTGTTGGAGGCCATAATTGCCTTAAATCATTGCCCTAACTAGATATTATATTTATAATATAATATCAACATGGTACATAGAGGGTCAGAGCTTTCCAATCGACCATGGTGTTTGACGCATAGTCCTCTGTGGGAAAAGTTAGCGCTGAATACTACAGCTTAAAATTTATGACCTCCCTTTTACCAATGCAAGGGTGTGCGTGCAGACACGACAACCCATATGTGGGCACAAAGATGCCACAAGTAGAAAAAACGTCGACGTTATCAAATAAAAAGGTAACAAAAATAAGTTAACCTAAAAAGGGACCGGCCGGCCCAAATAAAGTAAGAAGTAAATGCATTATAAATGACATGTTATAACTACAAATTCTTATAGAAAATTACCACTAAACATAGTAGGTAAGAAACGAAAGCATTAATGAGCCTGAAAAATGGCCAAGTACGTAACATCTCGATTGTAATCTACCGTAAGTGTGTTAGCGAGAGATTTATGTTATTTATGCAAGAAAAGAAATAAAATTTTTAATCTAATATAATGACAATATAAAATAAGTTTTTGTTATTTGTGTAGAACTCTAAATACGAAAATATATTGTATGAAAAATGTAATGTAAAAGTACAGGATATGATATGACAAATATTTAACCGGACTAGTCTCAATTTTTTTTCTCAAGGATTGGTAAAAGAAAAACACGAACTATGAAATAATTATTACATTTATGGCATTTTGCCCATTTTAAGTAATGTAGCATTTTATATTTAAACAATATTTCGATCATAGAATTAAGTAATGAAGGCCCACTATGTCTGGGTAAAAGGTATAAATTTAAGAGTTATTCATTTAATTTAAAATGATTCAATCGTTTATTTGCCCTAAGTTTTATTAGTCAATAAGTCTTTATAAATTAGTATTAAAAAAAAAAAAAAAAAAATGTTTTGCTTAGAAGTCAGAAACAAGTAATATGCCTCAACATTTTTTTTTCTCTACTGACCCCGGGGGTGAATCGGGACTTCGGGGGAGGTGTAGTGGCCGCATAGGCGCACGAAGCGTATTGCTTGTCTCAGCATTAAGTTAGTATTAGGCAATCACGCGTGTACGCTCTGTTTAGTGTAAGTATTGAAATATAAGTGAGTTCACGTTCAACCACCAACTAAGTAGTATAATTTCTTAATCTACTCCCTGGGCGCTCATACTATATCTTAACAGCTCATTTTCAAAAATTTAGCAAGTTCATTCGCCGCGCCACCAAATGAGGTACCATTGTCGGAGTAGATATCAGTTGGTTTTCCTCTACGATTGGTGAATCTTTCAAGAGCAAGCAAGAACGTTTGGCTGGTCAGATCACCGACCAATTCTAAATGTATAGCCTTGGTACTGAAACAGATGAATATGGCGATATATACTTTTACCATTCTACATCCACGGCCCTGACGACTGGCACATGTCATAGGTCCCGCATAGTCGCAACCGACAGTCTGGACAACTCCAGGTACGAGTCGCTCTTTAGGTAGATTATCCATTAAAGGAGCAAAAGGAGCCCTTGATGCGAGTGCATTTGACGCATTGACGAAACAAGCTTTAGCTAATAAGCGACCACCAATGGGCCAATAAGTTTCGCGGATCGTGTACAACAATAACTGAGGTCCCGCGTGTAATAATCTTATATGCTCATGGAGGAAAAATAATTTTGTAAAAATATGTGTGGACTGTATTAAAATAGGGTGTTTCTTCTCAATGGGATATTCTGAATTCGCCAGACGTCCATAAACGCGCATTATGCCATCCTCGTCTAGAAAGGGATCGAACTTTAACAAAGGACTCTTTTTCGGCAAACTTTGTTTTCGTTCTATCATAGAATATTTTGGAAAGAACTCGCGTTGAGAATTGATTATGATTTACGCAATTCAATCTCAGTTAAAAAAGGAGATGCATTTGGTTGTTTTTTGCAACCACCAACAAAACGTTGTATGTAAGCAACAGCACGTTTAAGCCTTAAGAGATTGGAGAACCGATAAAAATCAATAAAAGACTGTGTAGGTGGGTTGGTTTTGGTGAGTAAAGACACTATTTCGTTACGCACTTCAGGCAAAGTTGTCTCGGCGAATATGTTCGGAGGCCATGAAGCTTCACCGTGATGTAAGAAATCTGGACCATACCAGTAAAGCGACTGTGATTGTATGGAGTCAATAGGCACGCCGCGGGATACTAGATCCGCAGGATTGTCTCGTGTAGGAACGTGTCTCCATTGACAATCAGCAGTCGTTTCCACGATCTCTCCCACCCTATTGCGGACGAACGTCTGCAATCTACTAGGCAGCATCTTTAACCACCCTAAAACGTTTGTGGAATCCGACCAAAACGTTGTTCGCTTGACAGGAATGCGAAGGGATTTAAGCGCTTTATCATAAAGTCGTGCACCAGTGAGAGCAGCGCACAGTTCAAGTCGCGGTAAGGTCACCGGTTTCAAAGGCGCTACGCGACCTCGCCGTTCTCATTTGAGCTGAGCACATATAGGCACGCGCCGTATGCTCGCTCTGACGAATCAGTAAAAATGTGGAATTCTAAATTGCAATATAAATCGCAAACCACGGTACGAGGAATACGCAAATCGTTCAGACGGGGTAGATTACAGATCACATCACACCATTCATGTGCAATATCGGTAGGTAACTGATCGTCCCATGATAGCTTGAGCAACCAAAGTCTTTGTAAAAGAATCTTCAAACGAATTACACACGGAGACAGAAGCCCAAGGGGGTCGAATATCTGAGATATCACAGACAGCATGTCTCGTTTTGTGTTTTTCGTGGTAATATTTTTGCCAATCAGAAAAGAAAGTTCATCTGAATTGGTTACCCAGCCTAAGCCGAGAACTTTACTAGGTTTGTTACTACCTATATTTAAGTTAACAGAAGGTTGTGAGGACTCCGATACCAACTGCACCTCGTTCGACTTCAATTTACGTAGATTCATACGCGCTAAACCAAGCTCGGAGCTTAATCGGTCGCGAATACTTTTGGCTTCCTCTAAATCATTACATCCCGTCAACAAATCATCGACGTAAAAGTCGTGAATGATTATTTTAGATAAGTCTTTATCTTTGCAGTCGAGACCCAACTGTTTAAGACAGCGTGTAGCCAGAAACGGTGCGCTGGCCATGCCGTAAGTCACGGTATTTAATTGAAATATTTTCATCGTTTTAGTTCAAGTTCAAGTTCTTTATTCAAAAAAACAGTACATAAACTGTGTGCGAATTTTACAAAATTAGGACTTATAACTAATAACTAAATCTCAATAAATTAATAATCAAAATAAATTTTAAAATAATAATATTTATTAATTAAATTAAATTAAATTAATTATTAAATTAATTTATCAATTACATGTCATTTATATCATACAAAACTTTATCTAAAAAATACCATTTCAATTTCCTTTTGAACATTTTAATATTTTTAATGGCCTTTAATTCATTTGGTAATTTATTAAATAATTTTACAGCTTGATACATAGGGCAATGTCTTACAATATTAAAACTAGGCTTTATTACATTGTTCAACTCTAATCTGCGCGTGTTCAACCTTACAATCATTTCGTCTTCTGTTTCATACTTAAATCTATATTTAACTATATAATTTAACAACACCAAAACGTACAGACTGGGCACCGTTAAAATCGCATATTTTTTAAAATATTCTTTACAAGATTCCCATGGAGGGATGCGGGCAATAATGCGGATGGCTCTTTTTTGAATTATGAATGCTTTACTCATGTTATATGCATAGCTATTACCCCAATGCTTAATGCTATAGCGCAATTTTGATTCTACAAGAGCAAAGTATACTATTTTAAGTTGATCTATTCTTAGTGTATCTCGTAAAGTTCTTAGGGCATAGCAAGCTGAACCAATAGAACTCTCAATAGAATTCAATTCTGCCTTCCAGTTAAGCAGATGATCTATATTAATCCCAAGAAACCTAACCACCTCTAACATTTCCACCTTTTTATTATTTAAGGTCAGGTTTAGAGTAGCCTTGTTTTTGCTTGTAGTTTTGAACAGGATACTACTAGTTTTTCCCAGATTTATCTTAAGATTGTTTGTATAGAACCATTCACTAAAAGCATTTAAAGTGGCGTTAGTAACTGTCTCCAGGTCCTCCACAGTTGGTTTGGACAATACTGCATTAGTGTCATCCGCATAAAGGATCAATTTAGCTTCAGGGACTCTATCGTTGATAAAGTTGATCAGGTCGTTAGTAAAGATTATAAATAATATTGGCCCCAATATAGATCCCTGCGGAACCCCTCTGTCAATGTTCATAAGTTTTGACCTACCCACTTTTTCAGTTCCATCTATCCCTAATTGTATAACCTCTACAAATTGCTTGCGGTTTTTTAAATAAGACTGGAATAAACTAAAAGCTGTACCCCTTATTCCGTAATGTTCCAGTTTAAGTAGTGGAATGTTGTGATCGACCATATCGAAGGCCGAACTCAAATCCAGGAATAAACCGACCACTTTGCCCCTGTCATTCAGTTTTCGAACTACATCATCCAATAATGTGTCCATCGCTTCCAATGTACCGACTCCTTCCCGATACCCAAACTGCCTAGAGCTAAGAAGTTTATGTTTTCCTAGATGAGCCAATAGTCTTGATTTAATGAGCTTTTCAAATATCTTAGAGAGTGTGGGCAGCAGAGAAATGGGTCTGTAATTTTTGGCATCTAGCTTAGACTCTTTTTTATAAATTGGAATGATTTTGACAATTTTAAACTGTTCCGGAAATAAACCTTTTTCCAAGCAACTATTAAAGAAATCAGCAAGTAATGTATCCAAAATGTCTATGTTTTCTTTAATGATAGAGATGGGAATTCCATCATACCCCGTTGATGTCTTATTTTCCATTTTTACTACTATTTTCCGAACCTCTACCGGCGTTACATCTCTCAAAACCATGCCATCAGTCACCATACTAATATTTTTCTTTATAAATTCTAATGCCATAGTGTGATCCCCCAAAGATGGCAAATTGTCATGATTAAATTGTATCGAGAAGATATTTGCAACTTGAGAGGGCTCGTCAACAATTTTGTTGTCAATTTTTTACATGAGACGCTCGCTGGTCTTTGACGATTTTTTGGAATTTAATTTGTTGACTACCTTCCAGCCCTGCAACCCTTTGACCTATATTTTTCGTTGTTTATCTTGGTTTGGCTGGCTATTGATCTCGCTTTTACAAGGACCCTTCTGTTTATTTTAATGTATTGATTTTTGTAATTAATAAGACTGGGATCGTTATGCGATTTATCTATAAAGCATAATACCCGCTTCATCATACTAGAGATTTTAATGCCCTTACTTAACAATTTCAAGGCCCCAAAACTACTTTTTTTTACTTTTTTCCTCTTTAATTTAAAACAAGAATTTTAAGAAAACCGTTAACACCCATGTTTTTCCAATTTGTTTCCTTCACTTTGCTTGCAAAAGAATCTCTATTTTTTTTCGTTAATGCTCTACGTTCAATATATACTACGTTCTCTTTCCACCTTTCCGTATTACTATTATCTGTCAGAATCAATTATATTGCTGCATGCCCGTCTCCTATTGATATTATATTGTTGTTTTCTTTAGTACATTGCTGCAAGCTTACTTACTTGCTTAAATTGGTTCTGAACGATACATACTTCTAAATACATAATACTATAGTAGCTTCAATATTGGTAGTCTGCACGCAACTACTTACACACATACACCGAGACGCTCCTCACGCACATATTTACGTTTCATTAATACAACCATTCATACATTTGTATACCTACCTCATATGCAATATCATCTAGGTACACACGACTCACTTCAACACAACTTTGCTACCTTTGTTTTCTGTTTTGATTTATTTATGTATTCTTGTCTGTACATGTGTCACTAATTACCTATCTTCTGTAATACTGATCCTATACTTTTATTTTTATTGAGTCAATTAGGAAGAGCGGGGTATTCCCATAACAAGTGTCTTGGACTACTTAAAGGGAAGCCTCCAACCACTATGTTAAATAGGATTTTTTGAAATAAAGATATTTTTATTTTTATTTTTATTATTTTATTTATTGAAGAGGCGCAGGAAAGCAGGAGAAATTGAAAATCCGAAATTATGTGAAAATGCGTTCTATTCAATCCACAAGTACAAGGGTAAGTGAGTGGGGCGGCGGGGCCCACATGTGCGTTTTAAAACGAGCGCCTGATACAAATTTAATAATGTTTCGACATGTAAAATAAAATTCTCTTCAAGAATGAGTAGGCGTTCCTGGTCTTCAACATGCCCCCCGGCGTTGAAAGTCTTCCTTCTTTCAATTAGAATCTGAAGCCACATTAACAGGCAACGGGCATATCTTACTAAAAGACCGTCAAATGGTTCAAATTTAATGGTGGAAGACCATCTTCTTTTATCAAGACGAGAGTGTCCACTTTTAACGGTTCGTTTTGAGACGTCCACTTAGTTCTGCGCTGCAGCTCAGTCACATTATTCAATGCTCCATCTAGACCAAAATTGCTGACGAAGTTGTTCGATTCGTTGATATCGATTCAAACTGTGAGTCGTTTGGTTTCTGATGTCACGAACAGGAAATGAAGTGATTGGTCTGCCGATGAGGAAATGGCCGGGTGTAAGAGGTGAGAAGTCATCAGGTTCAGAAGAGAGGGGCGTGAGTGGTCTAGAATTTAACACCGCTTCTATCTGTACTATCGTAGTATTAAGCTCTTCATACGCAAGATGACAATTGCCCAACACTTCGTAAATGCGATTTGGTTGATTTCACTCCAGCCTCCCAGAGGCCGAAATGGGGAGAGTAAGCTGGGATAAAGTGAAAACTGATGCTTTCGTTAGCAGCAGCCTCAGACAAAGAACTGCAATTAGCCTTTAAGAATTTTGATAAATCGTTGTATGCTCCAACAAATGAAGTGCCATTATCAGAATATATGTCATTAGGAATTCCTCTACGCGATGTGAATCTGTGCAATGCAAGCATGTAAGTATTGCTCGATAAATCACCGACTAACTCGAGGTGAACAGCTTTAGTCGTAAAGCATATGAATATGGCGATATACACCTTCGACTAACTATTCGACTTCCGCGACCTTGGCGGCTAACGCATGACATGGGACCGGCGTAATCCACACCTACTGCTTTTTCAAACGGATAACCACCTGGAACGAGCCGCTGCTGAGGTAAGTCTCCCATTAATGGTGCTACTATTTTTCCCTTTACGCGAGAACATCGTACACATTGTCGGTAGCAAGCCTTTGCTAAATTCCTTCCGCCAATGGGCCAGTAGTTTTCTCGAATACTTGAAAGCAATAATTGTGGTCCGGCATGCAACATTTTAATGTGCTTATAATGAAAAAGTAATTTTGTAAAACGATTAGTGGACTGTAACAATATAGGATACTTTTTGTCGTATGAAAATTCTGAATTTGAAAGTCGTCCTCCGACGCGCATAATCATATCATCGTCAAGAAAAACGTTAAATTTTATTAACTGACTCTTTTTAGGTAAATGTCGCTTTTCGATTAAAAGTTGATACTCAGGAAATGATTGACGCTGAGACGTTCTTAAAATCAGTTTTAAGGCTGCACTAAGATCACTCTCAGTAAGGTACTTAGCAGCGACTGGTTGTGTTTTACAAATACCAATGAAACGTAACATGTACGCCACAGTACGAACAACTCGTAGGTATTTTGAAAAACGGCTAAAATCGATCAAACTGACATTATCAGTATTTTGAGTTTGAGAAGTATGCAGTGCAACTTCTTTTCTAGTTTCTGGTAATGACGACGCTAACACTGGACTTGAAGGCCAAGAAGATTCGACGTGTTCAAGGAAGGTTGGTCCATTCCAATATAAGTCCAGAGATCTCATCACATCAACGGATTTACCGCGGGATACATAATCTGCTTGGTTTTCAGCTGTAGGCACGTATCTCCAAACGCATTCGCTAGTTGTCTCCAATATTTCTCCCACTCGATTTCGCACAAAAGGTTGCAATCGATTAGGTAGCATTTTAAGCCAACCTAATACAATGGTTGAGTCACACCAAAAGGTTGTGCTTCTTATTGGAATGCGGAGTGAACGAGTAATTTTACTATACAAACGAGCACCTGCAAGAGCACCACATAGCTTGAGCCTTGGAATGGTAGTAGGCTTCAGAGGAGCTACCCGACTTTTAGCTGTTAATAATCGAACTAACATATCACCACTCACATTGCCACTGCGAACATATACGCAAGTGCCGTACGCACGTTCAGATGCGTCAACGAAAACATGAAGATCTAGGCAACTGTAGGAATTGCAAAGTACAAATCTGGGAATTCGTAAATCCGATAAGTTCGGTAAGTTTGAAATTACTTCAGTCCACTCCTGACTGACGTCAGAAGGCAATTCTTCGTCCCAAGATAATTTGAGAAGCCACAATCGTTGTAAAAGCATTTTCATGCGAATTATGTAAGGAGATAAAAGACCCAAAGGATCGAAGATCTGTGATATAACTGACAGCATGTTACGTTTAGTATTTTTTGATGATGTGTCAGTATTAATTGGGAAAGTAATTTCATCGGAATTTGGATCCCAGCCCAGACCTAATACTTTGCTTGGCTTGCTACTGCCAATATTCAAATCAATGGACGAATTTGTAGGTTCGGAAACCATTTGAGAAGCATTTGATTTCCATTTGCGTAAATGCATGCGAGCTGATGATAGCTTATGAGCCACTTTATCACGAATGGTCATGAGATCTTGCAAATTGTCACTACCGGTCAACAAATCATCGACATAAAAATCGTGAATAATAATGTCAGAAACTTGCTTATCATCGCAATCTAGACCAATCTGCTTGAAACACCGCGTGGCAAGAAAAGGTGCACTAGCTGTACCATAAGTTACAGTGTTAAGCTGATAGATCTTAATGGTTTCTGTAGCATCATTACGCCAATAAATTTGTTGCAGGTGACGATCATTTGGATGAACCATAACGGTTCTATACATTTACCACGTCAGCGGACAAAACATATCTGTGAGATCTGAATCGCAGTAGTATTGACAGAAGGTCGTCCTGCACAGTCGGCCCTACCATTTGAATATCATTTAACTTGTAGGATAACTAGCGTGATAAACTACACGTAATGCTGTCGTGATGCTGCTTTCACGTAACACCCCGAGATGTGATATAAAGTGCGCATCTGAACGCGATTCAAAATCAGGAATCTCTGACATGTGACCAAGAGCTTCATACTCTGACATAAAGTTCTTATAAAGTTCACCATAATTGCCTACGAGCTTGCGCTCTAAGGACGTAAAACAGCGTTTAGCACGTTGACTTGAATCTCCTAATACACTAGGATCTTCTTTAAAAGGAATTTTGACGCAGAAACTGCCATCATCCAGACGTGTCGTGTTTTTAATGAAATGCTCTTCACATAGCTTTTCTTCTGGTGAATGATCTGATAACACAGGGCGAACTTCTTCTAACTCCCAAAATCGCGTGAGTTGGTTGTCAATGTCATCCACTTTTGTAAAATTACACTTGATGGGTGAGTTCAGTCGAATGTCATGAAACTTACCCCCGAGAATCCAACCTAAAGTGGTCTCGATTAGAAGTGGTTTGCCCTCACCTAAGCTGACACGCTGCGCCCCTATCATATCCCAAAATTCGCCTACACCAATAATAAAATCAATAGGTGCCGGTATATAAAAATTGGGATCGGCCAAGCATAAGTCAGTAGGAATATTAAGATCCGATAAGTCTATCGGACTGCAAGGGACTTCGTCAGAAATGGAAGGTAGAACATAACATTGAATTTTCCTTGAGTATTTTCCACTTAATGAGTGAATGTGAACGAGACACATCTTATCGATGAGTGACTCAGATTTTTTTATACCTTGTACAGATTTGCTTACACGAGATGTTGGCGGATTCAGCAACTCATGCATGTGTTCTGTCATAAGACAGGAAGTGCTCCCACAATCGAGGGCAACACGCGCGATATATTCACGACCTTTCGAATCATACACCTTTATTAAAGCGGTGGAAAGTATACCACCCTCTATATCTGGATTAGACGTTGAAACGCTGGCTGACAGAGAAATATTCTGCACTGGGCCTGTCGACGAACCAGCATTTGAATTCGAGGATGTCGAACCAGATTGAACATTGGCAGATGCTGTATGATCCATAGGTGTGTCTTCTGCGTGTGTCACGTGGACTAACGTGTTGTGCCTGCGTTTACATAACTTACACCCAGGTCTATTGCACCGATTTGCATAATGTCCCGTATTGAAACAGTTGTAACAAATCTTGAAAGAAGGTAATAGTTTAAGCCGTGACTCATTACTCAAAGAAAGCCGTCCAATAGCGGTCATTAACCTGGACTGGTCATTGACCTGTGCTGTAGGCAGAAGCTAGAACACAGTCAGCTGATAGGTATAACTGGGCCGCGCGCGACGTTGCCATACCGCAAGATAGCTAGTGAACCTAATAGGGTGATCCACACTTACGTACGATCCTGGGATAAGTTTAAGTGCGATTATTTCAATTTTTTTTGTTCTAAGTCAGGTGTAAAAAATAAATACATATTTTCCAAAATTTGATTACCATTACGTATGTTGAAGCGCACTGATTAAAAAATAATTCTGTATATTATTCGTTATTTTCAAAATTGGCTAGGGCAGCTTAGAGCCTAGAAAGATTGTTAATTTAGATTAGGAGCACTTTTGGGCAGGTTTTTTGGGGGGTTTTTCCTGTTCAGGGGGTCCGGTTAATTATACGCATGTAAATAACACGCTTTGGAAATCTTGACTAAAATTTGAAACAAATGTCGTTTACAAATGGTGGTGGCGTAAAGTTACGTGCTGTGTAATTAACCTGGCCAGCCCTGAGGCAGTGCCTTTATTTTAATTTTTTTATCTAACCCGAGCTGGTTCTCATTTAGGACAATACAAAATTGTTATAAAATAATGCGTTATGCAAATTTCTTTTTTTTACAATGACCGATCATGACGTCAATAAGTGATATAGTGCTATCCTACATTGAATAAAGTTATTTCATTTTCATTTTACTGCCCTGAGAGATCAATATTTATAACCATTGAATACAAAAGTCAGTAGATACAAAAAAAAATCCTGGGTAAAACGTTGCTAATTTCCTTTCTCAACTTATGCCCATCATACTGAACAAATTTTGTTTTGGAACTATTTCTGTATCTCTAATAGTTTAGTTGGGCTCCTGATGGTACACCTGGTGGTTTACATAAGGTACTCTAGATCCTCAATGTCCTTGTGAAAAGAAGCAGCCCATCATACTAAACAACTTTTGTATTAGGACCATGCCTGTATATTTAATACTTTAGCTGGGCTCCTGATGGTACACCTGGTGGTCTACATAAGGTACTCTAGATCCTCTATGTTCTTGTGTAAAGAAGCAGCCCATCATACTGAACAACTTTTTTTTTTTTTTATTAATGATGGGTTTGCTCTTGACTCTAGTCTAGGTCATAGGACAGAGACAGAGTCTAAGATGTAGCGAGCTCACCCAAAAGAAGCCTATTCACTCTTACTTTGAAGAGATTAGGGTTGTATGCGTTTGGAAACACAGACGCAGGTAGTGAGTTCCACTCTTTAGCAGTGCGCATTATAAATGACTAGCTTTTACCCGCGACTTCGTCCGCGTTAGATAGTTTTTTTTTAGGCAGAAGTTCTAAAGTAGGTATGTGTATACATAGTAAGTGTGACAGTGATATTAGAACAGTTCTTATCTCTACTGTTTAAAGATGACTTGCTTGCTTCTGTTGTTAAAGGGACAATTCAAAATTTGCTATCCGGCCTGAGAGATCAATATTTATAACCAACTAGCTTTTACCCGCGACTTCGTCCGCGTTAGATAGTTTTTTTTTTAGGCAGAAGTTCTAAAGTAGGTATGTGTATACATAGTAAGTGTGACAGTGATATTAGAACAGTTCTTATCTCTACTGTTTAAAGATGACTTGCTTGCTTCTGTTGTTAAAGGGACAATTCAAAATTTGCTATCCGGCCTGAGAGATCAATATTTATAACCAATGAATACAAAAGTCAGTAGATAACAGAGTACTTACTCCAGAGGTGCCGATTTGAGCACACTAAAATGGTTAGCATAAGTAGATTAGACAGATCAAAAGGTAATATAAGTTACTGTTATACATTTTTATACCTCTATATACCACATTTTTTGTTTTTCTGTCCTCGGTAAAGAAGGCAATGTCCTTTCTCAACTTATTCCCATCATACTGAACAACTTTTGTTCTGAAACCATTTCTGTATCTCCAATAAGGTGGGCTCCTGATGGTAGACCTGATGGTCTACATACGGTACTCCAGATCCTCAATGTCCTTGTGAAAAGAAGCGGCCCATCATCATGAACAACTTTTGTTTCGGAACCATTTCTGTATCTCTAATAGTTTACGTGGTCTCCTGATGGGACACCTGGTGACATAAGGTACTCCAGATCCTCAATATCCTTGTGAAAAGAAGCGGCCCATCATACTGAACAACTTTTTTTTTGGAACCATTTCTGTATCTCTAATAGTTTACGTGGGTTCCTGGTGGTACACCTGGTGGTCTACATAAGGTACTCCAGATCCTCAATGTCCTTGTGAAACGAAGCGGCCCATCATACTGAACCACTTTTGTTTTGGAACCATTTCTGTATCTCTAATAGTTCACGTGGGTTCCTGATGGTACACCTGGTGGTCTACATTATGTACTGCAGATCCTTAATGTCCTGGTGAAAAGAGGCGGCCCATCATACTGAACAACTTTTGTTTTGGAACCATGCCTGTATCTCTAATAGTTTAGCTGGGCTCCTGATGGTACACCTGGTGGTCTACATAAGGTACTTCAGATCCTCAATGTCCTTGTGAAAAGAAGCGGCCCATCATACTGAACAACTTCTGTTTTGGAACCATACCTGTATCTCTAATAGTTTATCTGGGCTCCTGATGGTACACCTGGTGGTCTACATAAGGTACTCCAGATCCTCAATGTCCTTGTGAAAAGAAGCGGCCCATCATACCGAACAACTTTTGTTTTGGAACCATGCCTGTATCTCTAATAGTTTAGCTGGCCTCCTGATGGTACACCTGGTGGTCAACATAAGGTACTCCAGATCCTCAACGTCCGTGTGAAAAGAAGCGGCCCATCATACTGAAAAACTTCTGTTTTGGAACCATACCTGTAGCTCTAATAGTTTACGTGGTCCCTGATGGTACACCTGGTGACATAAGGTACTCCAGGTCCTCAATGTCCTTGTAAAAAAAAGCGGCCCATCATACCGAACAACTTTTGTTTTAGAACCATGCCTGTATCTCTAATAGTTTAGCTGGGCTCCTGATGGTACACCTGGTGGTCTACATAAGGTATTCCAGATCCTCAATGTCCTTGTGAAAAGAAGCGACCTATTATACTAAACAACTTTTGTTTTGGAACCATACCTGCATCTCTAATAGTTTAGCTGGGCTCCTGATGGTACACCTGGTGGTCTACATAAGGGACTCCAGATCCTCAATGTCCTTGTGAAAAGAAGCGGCCCATCATACTGAACAACTTTTGTTTCGGAACCATGCCTGTATCTCTAATAGTTTAGCTGGGCTCCTGGTGGTACACCTGGTGGTCTACATAAGGTACTCCAGATCCTCAATGTCCTTGTGAAAAGAAGCGGCCCATCATACTGAACAACTTTTGTTTTGGAACCATGCCTGTATCTCTAATAGTTTAGCTGGGCTCCTGGTGGTACACCTGGTGGTCTACATCTATACTCCAGACCCTCGAATGGTGATAAAAAGTAGTCTATGTCCGTTCTCGGTATGCTAGCAATCTCTGTGCCAAGTTTCATGAAGATCGGTTCAGCGGTTTGGCCGTGAAAGCGTAGCAGACAGACAGACAGACAGACAGACAGACAGAGTTACTTTCGCATTTATAATATTAGTGTGGATTAGTGTGGATGAATACAAAAGTCAGTAGATAACAGAGTACTTACTCCAGAGGTGCCGATTTGAGCACACTAAAATGGTAAGCATAAGTAGATTAGACAGATCAAAAGGTAATATAAGTTACTGTTATACATTTTTATACCTCTATATACCACATTTTTTGTTTTTCTGTCCTCGGTAAAGAAGGCATTGTCCTTTCTCAACTTATGCCCATCATACTGAACAACTTTTGTTCTGAAACCATTTCTGTATCTCCAATAAGGTGGGCTCCTGATGGTAGACCTGATGGTCTACATACGGTACTCCAGATCCTCAATGTCCTTGTGAAAAGAAGCGGCCCATCATCATGAACAACTTTTGTTTCGGAACCATTTCTGTATCTCTAATAGTTTACGTGGTCTCCTGATGGTACACCTGGTGACATAAGGTACTCCAGATCCTCAATATCCTTGTGAAAAGAAGCGGCCCATCATACTGAACAACTTTTTTTTTGGAACCATTTCTGTATCTCTAATAGTTTACGTGGGTTCCTGGTGGTACACCTGGTGGTCTACATAAGGTACTCCAGATCCTCAATGTCCTTGTGAAACGAAGCGGCCCATCATACTGAACCACTTTTGTTTTGGAACCATTTCTGTATCTCTAATAGTTCACGTGGGTTCCTGATGGTACACCTGGTGGTCTACATTATGTACTGCAGATCCTTAATGTCCTGGTGAAAAGAGGCGGCCCATCATACTGAACAACTTTTGTTTTGGAACCATGCCTGTATCTCTAATAGTTTAGCTGGGCTCCTGATGGTACACCTGGTGGTCTACATAAGGTACTTCAGATCCTCAATGTCCTTGTGAAAAGAAGCGGCCCATCATACTGAACAACTTCTGTTTTGGAACCATACCTGTATCTCTAATAGTTTATCTGGGCTCCTGATGGTACACCTGGTGGTCTACATAAGGTACTCCAGATCCTCAATGTCCTTGTGAAAAGAAGCGGCCCATCATACCGAACAACTTTTGTTTTGGAACCATGCCTGTATCTCTAATAGTTTAGCTGGCCTCCTGATGGTACACCTGGTGGTCAACATAAGGTACTCCAGATCCTCAACGTCCGTGTGAAAAGAAGCGGCCCATCATACTGAAAAACTTCTGTTTTGGAACCATACCTGTAGCTCTAATAGTTTACGTGGTCCCTGATGGTACACCTGGTGACATAAGGTACTCCAGGTCCTCAATGTCCTTGTAAAAAAAAGCGGCCCATCATACCGAACAACTTTTGTTTTAGAACCATGCCTGTATCTCTAATAGTTTAGCTGGGCTCCTGATGGTACACCTGGTGGTCTACATAAGGTATTCCAGATCCTCAATGTCCTTGTGAAAAGAAGCGACCTATTATACTAAACAACTTTTGTTTTGGAACCATACCTGCATCTCTAATAGTTTAGCTGGGCTCCTGATGGTACACCTGGTGGTCTACATAAGGTACTCCAGATCCTCAATGTCCTTGTGAAAAGAAGCGGCCCATCATACTGAACAACTTTTGTTTCGGAACCATGCCTGTATCTCTAATAGTTTAGCTGGGCTCCTGGTGGTACACCTGGTGGTCTACATAAGGTACTCCAGATCCTCAATGTCCTTGTGAAAAGAAGCGGCCCATCATACTGAACAACTTTTGTTTTGGAACCATGCCTGTATCTCTAATAGTTTAGCTGGGCTCCTGGTGGTACACCTGGTGGTCTACATCTATACTCCAGACCCTCGAATGGTGATAAAAAGTAGTCTATGTCCGTTCTCGGTATGCTAGCAATCTCTGTGCCAAGTTTCATGAAGATCGGTTCAGCGGTTTGGCCGTGAAAGCGTAGCAGACAGACAGACAGACAGACAGACAGACAGAGTGACTTTCGCATTTATAATATTAGTGTGGACTAGCTTTTACCCGCGACTTCGTCCGCGTTAGATAGTTTTTTTTTTAGGCAGAAGTTCTAAAGTAGGTATGTGTATACATAGTAAGTGTGACAGTGATATTAGAACAGTTCTTATCTCTACTGTTTAAAGATGACTTGCTTGCTTCTGTTGTTAAAGGGACAATTCAAAATTTGCTATCCGGCCTGAGAGATCAATATTTATAACCAATGAATACAAAAGTCAGTAGATAACAGAGTACTTACTCCAGAGGTGCCGATTTGAGCACACTAAAATGGTTAGCATAAGTAGATTAGACAGATCAAAAGGTAATATAAGTTACTGTTATACATTTTTATACCTCTATATACCACATTTTTTGTTTTTCTGTCCTCGGTAAAGAAGGCAATGTCCTTTCTCAACTTATTCCCATCATACTGAACAACTTTTGTTCTGAAACCATTTCTGTATCTCCAATAAGGTGGGCTCCTGATGGTAGACCTGATGGTCTACATACGGTACTCCAGATCCTCAATGTCCTTGTGAAAAGAAGCGGCCCATCATCATGAACAACTTTTGTTTCGGAACCATTTCTGTATCTCTAATAGTTTACGTGGTCTCCTGATGGGACACCTGGTGACATAAGGTACTCCAGATCCTCAATATCCTTGTGAAAAGAAGCGGCCCATCATACTGAACAACTTTTTTTTTGGAACCATTTCTGTATCTCTAATAGTTTACGTGGGTTCCTGGTGGTACACCTGGTGGTCTACATAAGGTACTCCAGATCCTCAATGTCCTTGTGAAACGAAGCGGCCCATCATACTGAACCACTTTTGTTTTGGAACCATTTCTGTATCTCTAATAGTTCACGTGGGTTCCTGATGGTACACCTGGTGGTCTACATTATGTACTGCAGATCCTTAATGTCCTGGTGAAAAGAGGCGGCCCATCATACTGAACAACTTTTGTTTTGGAA
Source organism: Tuta absoluta (assembly GCA_027580185.1). NCBI lineage: Eukaryota > Metazoa > Arthropoda > Insecta > Lepidoptera > Gelechiidae > Tuta > Tuta absoluta. The sequence continues at coordinate 1,088,385 of JAQAHW010000070.1, read as the reverse complement.
CCATGCCTGTATCTCTAATAGTTTAGCTGGGCTCCTGATGGTACACCTGGTGGTCTACATAAGGTACTTCAGATCCTCAATGTCCTTGTGAAAAGAAGCGGCCCATCATACTGAACAACTTCTGTTTTGGAACCATACCTGTATCTCTAATAGTTTATCTGGGCTCCTGATGGTACACCTGGTGGTCTACATAAGGTACTCCAGATCCTCAATGTCCTTGTGAAAAGAAGCGGCCCATCATACCGAACAACTTTTGTTTTGGAACCATGCCTGTATCTCTAATAGTTTAGCTGGCCTCCTGATGGTACACCTGGTGGTCAACATAAGGTACTCCAGATCCTCAACGTCCGTGTGAAAAGAAGCGGCCCATCATACTGAAAAACTTCTGTTTTGGAACCATACCTGTAGCTCTAATAGTTTACGTGGTCCCTGATGGTACACCTGGTGACATAAGGTACTCCAGGTCCTCAATGTCCTTGTAAAAAAAAGCGGCCCATCATACCGAACAACTTTTGTTTTAGAACCATGCCTGTATCTCTAATAGTTTAGCTGGGCTCCTGATGGTACACCTGGTGGTCTACATAAGGTATTCCAGATCCTCAATGTCCTTGTGAAAAGAAGCGACCTATTATACTAAACAACTTTTGTTTTGGAACCATACCTGCATCTCTAATAGTTTAGCTGGGCTCCTGATGGTACACCTGGTGGTCTACATAAGGGACTCCAGATCCTCAATGTCCTTGTGAAAAGAAGCGGCCCATCATACTGAACAACTTTTGTTTCGGAACCATGCCTGTATCTCTAATAGTTTAGCTGGGCTCCTGGTGGTACACCTGGTGGTCTACATAAGGTACTCCAGATCCTCAATGTCCTTGTGAAAAGAAGCGGCCCATCATACTGAACAACTTTTGTTTTGGAACCATGCCTGTATCTCTAATAGTTTAGCTGGGCTCCTGGTGGTACACCTGGTGGTCTACATCTATACTCCAGACCCTCGAATGGTGATAAAAAGTAGTCTATGTCCGTTCTCGGTATGCTAGCAATCTCTGTGCCAAGTTTCATGAAGATCGGTTCAGCGGTTTGGCCGTGAAAGCGTAGCAGACAGACAGACAGACAGACAGACAGACAGAGTTACTTTCGCATTTATAATATTAGTGTGGATTAGTGTGGATGAATACAAAAGTCAGTAGATAACAGAGTACTTACTCCAGAGGTGCCGATTTGAGCACACTAAAATGGTAAGCATAAGTAGATTAGACAGATCAAAAGGTAATATAAGTTACTGTTATACATTTTTATACCTCTATATACCACATTTTTTGTTTTTCTGTCCTCGGTAAAGAAGGCATTGTCCTTTCTCAACTTATGCCCATCATACTGAACAACTTTTGTTCTGAAACCATTTCTGTATCTCCAATAAGGTGGGCTCCTGATGGTAGACCTGATGGTCTACATACGGTACTCCAGATCCTCAATGTCCTTGTGAAAAGAAGCGGCCCATCATCATGAACAACTTTTGTTTCGGAACCATTTCTGTATCTCTAATAGTTTACGTGGTCTCCTGATGGTACACCTGGTGACATAAGGTACTCCAGATCCTCAATATCCTTGTGAAAAGAAGCGGCCCATCATACTGAACAACTTTTTTTTTGGAACCATTTCTGTATCTCTAATAGTTTACGTGGGTTCCTGGTGGTACGCCTGGTGGTCTACATAAGGTACTCCAGATCCTCAATGTCCTTGTGAAACGAAGCGGCCCATCATACTGAACCACTTTTGTTTTGGAACCATTTCTGTATCTCTAATAGTTCACGTGGGTTCCTGATGGTACACCTGGTGGTCTACATTATGTACTGCAGATCCTTAATGTCCTGGTGAAAAGAGGCGGCCCATCATACTGAACAACTTTTGTTTTGGAACCATGCCTGTATCTCTAATAGTTTAGCTGGGCTCCTGATGGTACACCTGGTGGTCTACATAAGGTACTTCAGATCCTCAATGTCCTTGTGAAAAGAAGCGGCCCATCATACTGAACAACTTCTGTTTTGGAACCATACCTGTATCTCTAATAGTTTATCTGGGCTCCTGATGGTACACCTGGTGGTCTACATAAGGTACTCCAGATCCTCAATGTCCTTGTGAAAAGAAGCGGCCCATCATACCGAACAACTTTTGTTTTGGAACCATGCCTGTATCTCTAATAGTTTAGCTGGCCTCCTGATGGTACACCTGGTGGTCAACATAAGGTACTCCAGATCCTCAACGTCCGTGTGAAAAGAAGCGGCCCATCATACTGAAAAACTTCTGTTTTGGAACCATACCTGTAGCTCTAATAGTTTACGTGGTCCCTGATGGTACACCTGGTGACATAAGGTACTCCAGGTCCTCAATGTCCTTGTAAAAAAAAGCGGCCCATCATACCGAACAACTTTTGTTTTAGAACCATGCCTGTATCTCTAATAGTTTAGCTGGGCTCCTGATGGTACACCTGGTGGTCTACATAAGGTATTCCAGATCCTCAATGTCCTTGTGAAAAGAAGCGACCTATTATACTAAACAACTTTTGTTTTGGAACCATACCTGCATCTCTAATAGTTTAGCTGGGCTCCTGATGGTACACCTGGTGGTCTACATAAGGTACTCCAGATCCTCAATGTCCTTGTGAAAAGAAGCGGCCCATCATACTGAACAACTTTTGTTTCGGAACCATGCCTGTATCTCTAATAGTTTAGCTGGGCTCCTGGTGGTACACCTGGTGGTCTACATAAGGTACTCCAGATCCTCAATGTCCTTGTGAAAAGAAGCGGCCCATCATACTGAACAACTTTTGTTTTGGAACCATGCCTGTATCTCTAATAGTTTAGCTGGGCTCCTGGTGGTACACCTGGTGGTCTACATCTATACTCCAGACCCTCGAATGGTGATAAAAAGTAGTCTATGTCCGTTCTCGGTATGCTAGCAATCTCTGTGCCAAGTTTCATGAAGATCGGTTCAGCGGTTTGGCCGTGAAAGCGTAGCAGACAGACAGACAGACAGACAGACAGACAGAGTGACTTTCGCATTTATAATATTAGTGTGGATGACTGGAAGCGCTTAGTCCAAATTGGTGGAATGGCTACCAGGTACGGATGGTATCCGGCGGTGCGTCTGGATGTCCGATGGTAGAAGGGAGCTGGTGGAACAAGGTCGTGAAGCTCTTGAGCACACTCTCCGAAGTACAATCTATAAAATACCGACAAGCAGGCAACCTTGCGGCGATGTGCCAGGCTATGTAGCTTGGTGTCCACCAGTTTTATGTCGCCTATGAGCCTCTTGGCCCTGCGTTCCACCGAGTCAAGAGCGGCAAGTTGGTATTTGGCTGAGCCATCCCAAAGGTGACTGCAATACTCCATGCAGGATCGGACTTGTGCTTTGTAAAGAGTTAAAAGCTGTCCAGGCGTAAAGTATCGCTTCACTCTATTCAGGACGCCCAGCTTTTTAGCCGCCGTCTGAGCCTTGTTCTCGATGGTCGCGCCGAAGTTTAGATTTGATGTCAACTCCATGCCTAGAAGCTCAAGCCTGTCAGTGACTGGGACAAATGTACCTCGAAAAGAAGGTGTCCAGTCGAAAGGACTCCTTTTTGCAGTGAAAAGACACGCCTGTGTTTTGGTTGCATTGAATGAGACCAGATTGTCGTCGCCCGCGATGGATGTTATTCGTCCAATGTCCTTGAATAAACCGGCAAAGCACGACGTCAAACACCGCATCGAAACAGCGGGACCTCCGTTATATGCGAAAGCCCGACCGCTAGCCCCTGAAAAATATCAGGCAGCAAAAAAAGAATTTGATAAAATGATGGAAATGGGGGTATGCCAACCATCAAAATTTTCTTTGATTAAATCAAAAGTGCCTTACAATACATTACTGTCTCTTTACAAAGCGCTAGCAGACTCTGTAATAACCTATGGCCTTAGTAGCTACGGTCGAACGTGCAAAACTAACCTGAATCCCATTTATCAACTACAAATACGAATATTAAAAACTATTGTACCAAGTAAAATAAAAAATAAATACCAAAATAACTATGACAGGCTGTTTTCATTTTGTAAAACTCTGCCAATACAAGAAAAGGTCAAGTTTGCAATATTGCTGGAATGTTACTTTAATAAGGACCTTCAAAAAGTTATTAATCACGGACGAAACACTCGTAGCGTATGTAACTCAGAACTCTGGTTACCTCCCGTTCAAAATCAGTACGGCAAACAGGTATTTCGTTATCTAGCACCTAAGTTAATAAATGGTTTACCTTCTTCCTTAAAGAAGGATATAACCGAAAGAAATATAAAAATCAAACTTAAAAATCATTTTATTAACAACCTACCTTCTTAAACCCGTTTTATTGGAAATCGCCCTGTGTAGGCCGACTTGTTTACTTAAATAATAATTGTTTACTTGCATAAGTACTTATTCTAGTAACCGGTCTGTCGTTCGGCTACTGAGTGCCAACGATGGATGTTAGGTGTACGGATAAACCTAATTATAAGGTTTTTGTGACACTTGCTCAACATCCACACTATATATTATATATTTTATATATATATATATATATTATATATTATATATATTATTATATTATATTATATATTATATTATATATTATATATTATATATTATTATATATTATAATATTATATATTATTATATATTATATATTATTATATTATTATTATTTATTATTTTATTATTTATTATTTATTATTTATTATTTTATTATTTATTATTTATTATTTTATTATTTATTATTTTATTATTTATTATATTTATTATTTATTATTTATTTTTATTATTATTATTATTATTATTATCCACACTTCCACACTAATATTATAAATGCGAAAGTAACTCTGTCTGTCTGTCTGTCTGTCTGTCTGTCTGCTACGCTTTCACGGCCAAACCGCTGAACCGATCTTCATGAAACTTGGCACAGAGATTGCTAGCATACCGAGAACGGACATAGACTACTTTTTATCACCATTCGAGGGTCTGGAGTATAGATGTAGATCACCAGGTGTACCACCAGGAGCCCAGCTAAACTATTAGAGATACAGGCATGGTTCCAAAACAAAAGTTGTTCAGTATGATGGGCCGCTTCTTTTCACAAGGACATTGAGGATCTGGAGTACCTTATGTAGACCACCAGGTGTACCACCAGGAGCCCAGCTAAACTATTAGAGATACAGGCATGGTTCCGAAACAAAAGTTGTTCAGTATGATGGGCCGCTTCTTTTCACAAGGACATTGAGGATCTGGAGTACCTTATGTAGACCACCAGGTGTACCATCAGGAGCCCAGCTAAACTATTAGAGATGCAGGTATGGTTCCAAAACAAAAGTTGTTTAGTATAATAGGTCGCTTCTTTTCACAAGGACATTGAGGATCTGGAATACCTTATGTAGACCACCAGGTGTACCATCAGGAGCCCAGCTAAACTATTAGAGATACAGGCATGGTTCTAAAACAAAAGTTGTTCGGTATGATGGGCCGCTTTTTTTTACAAGGACATTGAGGACCTGGAGTACCTTATGTCACCAGGTGTACCATCAGGGACCACGTAAACTATTAGAGCTACAGGTATGGTTCCAAAACAGAAGTTTTTCAGTATGATGGGCCGCTTCTTTTCACACGGACGTTGAGGATCTGGAGTACCTTATGTTGACCACCAGGTGTACCATCAGGAGGCCAGCTAAACTATTAGAGATACAGGCATGGTTCCAAAACAAAAGTTGTTCGGTATGATGGGCCGCTTCTTTTCACAAGGACATTGAGGATCTGGAGTACCTTATGTAGACCACCAGGTGTACCATCAGGAGCCCAGATAAACTATTAGAGATACAGGTATGGTTCCAAAACAGAAGTTGTTCAGTATGATGGGCCGCTTCTTTTCACAAGGACATTGAGGATCTGAAGTACCTTATGTAGACCACCAGGTGTACCATCAGGAGCCCAGCTAAACTATTAGAGATACAGGCATGGTTCCAATACAAAAGTTGTTCAGTATGATGGGCCGCCTCTTTTCACCAGTACATTAAGGATCTGCAGTACATAATGTAGACCACCAGGTGTACCATCAGGAACCCACGTGAACTATTAGAGATACAGAAATGGTTCCAAAACAAAAGTGGTTCAGTATGATGGGCCGCTTCGTTTCACAAGGACATTGAGGATCTGGAGTACCTTATGTAGACCACCAGGTGTACCACCAGGAACCCACGTAAACTATTAGAGATACAGAAATGGTTCCAAAAAAAAAGTTGTTCAGTATGATGGGCCGCTTCTTTTCACAAGGATATTGAGGATCTGGAGTACCTTATGTCACCAGGTGTACCATCAGGAGACCACGTAAACTATTAGAGATACAGAAATGGTTCCGAAACAAAAGTTGTTCATGATGATGGGCCGCTTCTTTTCACAAGGACATTGAGGATCTGGAGTACCGTATGTAGACCATCAGGTCTACCATCAGGAGCCCACCTTATTGGAGATACAGAAATGGTTTCAGAACAAAAGTTGTTCAGTATGATGGGAATAAGTTGAGAAAGGACATTGCCTTCTTTACCGAGGACAGAAAAACAAAAAATGTGGTATATAGAGGTATAAAAATGTATAACAGTAACTTATATTACCTTTTGATCTGTCTAATCTACTTATGCTAACCATTTTAGTGTGCTCAAATCGGCACCTCTGGAGTAAGTACTCTGTTATCTACTGACTTTTGTATTCATTGGTTATAAATATTGATCTCTCAGGCCGGATAGCAAATTTTGAATTGTCCCTTTAACAACAGAAGCAAGCAAGTCATCTTTAAACAGTAGAGATAAGAACTGTTCTAATATCACTGTCACACTTACTATGTATACACATACCTACTTTAGAACTTCTGCCTAAAAAACAAAACTATCTAACGCGGACGAAGTCGCGGGTAAAAGCTAGTAATATTATAAATGCGAAAGTAACTCTGTCTGTCTGTCTGTCTGTCTGTCTGTCTGCTACGCTTTCACGGCCAAACCGCTGAACCGATCTTCATGAAACTTGGCACAGAGATTGCTAGCATACCGAGAACGGACATAGACTACTTTTTATCACCATTCGAGGGTCTGGAGTATAGATGTAGACCACCAGGTGTACCACCAGGAGCCCAGCTAAACTATTAGAGATACAGGCATGGTTCCAAAACAAAAGTTGTTCAGTAGGATGGGCCGCTTCTTTTCACAAGGACATTGAGGATCTGGAGTACCTTATGTAGACCACCAGGTGTACCACCAGGAGCCCAGCTAAACTATTAGAGATAATAAATATTATAAATGCGAAAGTAATTCTGTCTGTCTGTCTGTCTGTCTGCTACGCTTTCACGGCCAAACCGCTGAACCGATCTTCATGAAACTTGGCACAGAGATTGCTAGCATACCGAGAACGGACATAGACTACTTTTTATCACCATTCGAGGGTCTGGAGTATAGATGTAGACCACCAGGTGTACCACCAGGAGCCCAGCTAAACTATTAGAGATACAGGCATGGTTCCAAAACAAAAGTTGTTCAATATGATGGGCCGCTTCTTTTCACAAGGACATTGAGGATCTGGAGTACCTTATGTAGACCACCAGGTGTACCACCAGGAGCCCAGCTAAACTATTAGAGATACAGGCATGGTTCCGAAACAAAAGTTGTTCAGTATGATGGGCCGCTTCTTTTCACAAGGACATTGAGGATCTGGAGTACCTTATGTAGACCACCAGGTGTACCATCAGGAGCCCAGCTAAACTATTAGAGATGCAGGTATGGTTCCAAAACAAAAGTTGTTTAGTATAATAGGTCGCTTCTTTTCACAAGGACATTGAGGATCTGGAATACCTTATGTAGACCACCAGGTGTACCATCAGGAGCCCAGCTAAACTATTAGAGATACAGGCATGGTTCCAAAACAAAAGTTGTTCGGTATGATGGGCCGCTTTTTTTTACAAGGACATTGAGGACCTGGAGTACCTTATGTCACCAGGTGTACCATCAGGGACCACGTAAACTATTAGAGCTACAGGTATGGTTCCAAAACAGAAGTTTTTCAGTATGATGGGCCGCTTCTTTTCACACGGACGTTGAGGATCTGGAGTACCTTATGTTGACCACCAGGTGTACCATCAGGAGGCCAGCTAAACTATTAGAGATACAGGCATGGTTCCAAAACAAAAGTTGTTCGGTATGATGGGCCGCTTTTTTTCACAAGGACATTGAGGATCTGGAGTACCTTATGTAGACCACCAGGTGTACCATCAGGAGCCCAGATAAACTATTAGAGATACAGGTATGGTTCCAAAACAGAAGTTGTTCAGTATGATGGGCCGCTTCTTTTCACAAGGACATTGAGGATCTAAAGTACCTTATGTAGACCACCAGGTGTACCATCAGGAGCCCAGCTAAACTATTAGAGATACAGGCATGGTTCCAAAACAAAAGTTGTTCAGTATGATGGGCCGCCTCTTTTCACCAGGACATTAAGGATCTGCAGTACATAATGTAGACCACCAGGTGTACCATCAGGAACCCACGTGAACTATTAGAGATACAGAAATGGTTCCAAAACAAAAGTGGTTCAGTATGATGGGCCGCTTCGTTTCACAAGGACATTGAGGATCTGGAGTACCTTATGTAGACCACCAGGTGTACCACCAGGAACCCACGTAAACTATTAGAGATACAGAAATGGTTCCAAAAAAAAAGTTGTTCAGTATGATGGGCCGCTTCTTTTCACAAGGATATTGAGGATCTGGAGTACCTTATGTCACCAGGTGTACCATCAGGAGACCACGTAAACTATTAGAGATACAGAAATGGTTCCGAAACAAAAGTTGTTCATGATGATGGGCCGCTTCTTTTCACAAGGACATTGAGGATCTGGAGTACCGTATGTAGACCATCAGGTCTACCATCAGGAGCCCACCTTATTGGAGATACAGAAATGGTTTCAGAACAAAAGTTGTTCAGTATGATGGGAATAAGTTGAGAAAGGACATTGCCTTCTTTACCGAGGACAGAAAAACAAAAAATGTGGTATATAGAGGTATAAAAATGTATAACAGTAACTTATATTACCTTTTGATCTGTCTAATCTACTTATGCTAACCATTTTAGTGTGCTCAAATCGGCACCTCTGGAGTAAGTACTCTGTTATCTACTGACTTTTGTATTCATTGGTTATAAATATTGATCTCTCAGGCCGGATAGCAAATTTTGAATTGTCCCTTTAACAACAGAAGCAAGCAAGTCATCTTTAAACAGTAGAGATAAGAACTGTTCTAATATCACTGTCACACTTACTATGTATACACATACCTACTTTAGAACTTCTGCCTAAAAAACAAAACTATCTAACGCGGACGAAGTCGCGGGTAAAAGCTAGTAATATTATAAATGCGAAAGTAACTCTGTCTGTCTGTCTGTCTGTCTGTCTGTCTGCTACGCTTTCACGGCCAAACCGCTGAACCGATCTTCATGAAACTTGGCACAGAGATTGCTAGCATACCGAGAACGGACATAGACTACTTTTTATCACCATTCGAGGGTCTGGAGTATAGATGTAGACCACCAGGTGTACCACCAGGAGCCCAGCTAAACTATTAGAGATACAGGCATGGTTCCAAAACAAAAGTTGTTCAGTAGGATGGGCCGCTTCTTTTCACAAGGACATTGAGGATCTGGAGTACCTTATGTAGACCACCAGGTGTACCACCAGGAGCCCAGCTAAACTATTAGAGATAATAAATATTATAAATGCGAAAGTAACTCTGTCTGTCTGTCTGTCTGTCTGCTACGCTTTCACGGCCAAACCGCTGAACCGATCTTCATGAAACTTGGCACAGAGATTGCTAGCATACCGAGAACGGACATAGACTACTTTTTATCACCATTCGAGGGTCTGGAGTATAGATGTAGACCACCAGGTGTACCACCAGGAGCCCAGCTAAACTATTAGAGATACAGGCATGGTTCCAAAACAAAAGTTGTTCAATATGATGGGCCGCTTCTTTTCACAAGGACATTGAGGATCTGGAGTACCTTATGTAGACCACCAGGTGTACCACCAGGAGCCCAGCTAAACTATTAGAGATACAGGCATGGTTCCGAAACAAAAGTTGTTCAGTATGATGGGCCGCTTCTTTTCACAAGGACATTGAGGATCTGGAGTACCTTATGTAGACCACCAGGTGTACCATCAGGAGCCCAGCTAAACTATTAGAGATGCAGGTATGGTTCCAAAACAAAAGTTGTTTAGTATAATAGGTCGCTTCTTTTCACAAGGACATTGAGGATCTGGAATACCTTATGTAGACCACCAGGTGTACCATCAGGAGCCCAGCTAAACTATTAGAGATACAGGCATGGTTCCAAAACAAAAGTTGTTCGGTATGATGGGCCGCTTTTTTTTACAAGGACATTGAGGACCTGGAGTACCTTATGTCACCAGGTGTACCATCAGGGACCACGTAAACTATTAGAGCTACAGGTATGGTTCCAAAACAGAAGTTTTTCAGTATGATGGGCCGCTTCTTTTCACACGGACGTTGAGGATCTGGAGTACCTTATGTTGACCACCAGGTGTACCATCAGGAGGCCAGCTAAACTATTAGAGATACAGGCATGGTTCCAAAACAAAAGTTGTTCGGTATGATGGGCCGCTTTTTTTCACAAGGACATTGAGGATCTGGAGTACCTTATGTAGACCACCAGGTGTACCATCAGGAGCCCAGATAAACTATTAGAGATACAGGTATGGTTCCAAAACAGAAGTTGTTCAGTATGATGGGCCGCTTCTTTTCACAAGGACATTGAGGATCTAAAGTACCTTATGTAGACCACCAGGTGTACCATCAGGAGCCCAGCTAAACTATTAGAGATACAGGCATGGTTCCAAAACAAAAGTTGTTCAGTATGATGGGCCGCCTCTTTTCACCAGGACATTAAGGATCTGCAGTACATAATGTAGACCACCAGGTGTACCATCAGGAACCCACGTGAACTATTAGAGATACAGAAATGGTTCCAAAACAAAAGTGGTTCAGTATGATGGGCCGCTTCGTTTCACAAGGACATTGAGGATCTGGAGTACCTTATGTAGACCACCAGGTGTACCACCAGGAACCCACGTAAACTATTAGAGATACAGAAATGGTTCCAAAAAAAAAGTTGTTCAGTATGATGGGCCGCTTCTTTTCACAAGGATATTGAGGATCTGGAGTACCTTATGTCACCAGGTGTACCATCAGGAGACCACGTAAACTATTAGAGATACAGAAATGGTTCCGAAACAAAAGTTGTTCATGATGATGGGCCGCTTCTTTTCACAAGGACATTGAGGATCTGGAGTACCGTATGTAGACCATCAGGTCTACCATCAGGTGCCCACCTTATTGGAGATACAGAAATGGTTTCAGAACAAAAGTTGTTCAGTATGATGGGAATAAGTTGAGAAAGGACATTGCCTTCTTTACCGAGGACAGAAAAACAAAAAATGTGGTATATAGAGGTATAAAAATGTATAACAGTAACTTATATTACCTTTTGATCTGTCTAATCTACTTATGCTAACCATTTTAGTGTGCTCAAATCGGCACCTCTGGAGTAAGTACTCTGTTATCTACTGACTTTTGTATTCATTGGTTATAAATATTGATCTCTCAGGCCGGATAGCAAATTTTGAATTGTCCCTTTAACAACAGAAGCAAGCAAGTCATCTTTAAACAGTAGAGATAAGAACTGTTCTAATATCACTGTCACACTTACTATGTATACACATACCTACTTTAGAACTTCTGCCTAAAAAAAAAAACTATCTAACGCGGACGAAGTCGCGGGTAAAAGCTAGTTGGTTATAAATATTGATCTCTCAGGCCGGATAGCAAATTTTGAATATTCCCTTTAACAACAGAAGCAAGCAAGTCATCTTTAAACAGTAGAGATAAGAACTGTTCTAATATCACTGTCACACTTACTATGTATACACATACCTACTTTAGAACTTCTGCCTAAAAAAAAACTATCTAACGCGGACGAAGTCGCGGGTAAAAGCTAGTAGTAGAATATGACTACCAATAATGTACCTATAATCATTCATTAGACATATTTTCCTTCGCATTTGTTTCCAAAAAATATTGAAATTTGGTAGGTGTACCTATTTATAACCTTTTATAGATGTGAACATTTATTTTTAATTAACTGATATAAAATAGACTAGATAAAAGAAATATATGTCCAATGTGACGTTAAAAACAATTTGAAAATTGTAGTCATAAAGCGTAAATCATTGAAATTGCTGCAATTTATATTTGTAAAACTTACATTATTAGTTTCTAGGTAGGTACGATACCGTTTGTAGGTCGTGAAGACATCGCTGACTCGGCGAACAGACGGCAGCGCGTGTAACACGGCGCGCGCGCGGCACAGCGGTTAGATACCATGGGTCGCATGTCGATTATGCCCATGTATTCTGCTTGGCTGCTCCTCATCGGACCCGTACTATGAAGTCTCGCGGCGCCCAGCAACATAATCCTAGCATCAAATAAGGCTTGAATTTACTGCGAGCGCCCTGCAGCTACAACCTCTTGAATCTTCTTATAGTTTACCGCCTCGTCATGGAATATCCTCTTCATAGGGGCTGTCATCTTCTGTAATTATCTTCTTGTTCTTCTTTAGATTTCGTTATTCTTCTTTTCTTGATGTCTTCTATAATGGTTAATCTTCTTTCTTGAAATCTTCTATAAGGGTGAGTCTTCTTTCTTCATAATGGTATCTTCATGTTTTCTTCTTATTTGGTTGATCACTTTTTCTTAGTGATGGTTTTGGTGTTTACTCCCTGTGCCCAACAACTATAATGTATTATGCAATTTGTCGGGACTTGCATTTCTCACGGTTGTCCTGGTATTAGGTATCGTAGGCATTTAATTTGTGGCCCTGATTTGTTTATTATTATTACACTTAGGTAATTTGTTTTACACCGGAATGTTCTTGTTTAATTTTTACTGTCCGCAGAAATGCCACATCGTTGCACTTTGCTCATTACGTGTCACCTTACACTTATAGTTTACTAGCTTTTACCCGCGACTTCGTCCGCGTTAGATAGTTTTTTTTTAGGCAGAAGTTCTAAAGTAGGTATGTGTATACATAGTAAGTGTGACAGTGATATTAGAACAGTTCTTATCTCTACTGTTTAAAGATGACTTGCTTGCTTCTGTTGTTAAAGGGACAATTCAAAATTTGCTATCCGGCCTGAGAGATCAATATTTATAACCAATGAATACAAAAGTCAGTAGATAACAGAGTACTTACTCCAGAGGTGCCGATTTGAGCACACTAAAATGGTTAGCATAAGTAGATTAGACAGATCAAAAGGTAATATAAGTTACTGTTTTACATTTTTATACCTCTATATACCACATTTTTTGTTTTTCTGTCCTCGGTAAAGAAGGCAATGTCCTTTCTCAACTTATTCCCATCATACTGAACAACTTTTGTTCTGAAACCATTTCTGTATCTCCAATAAGGTGGGCTCCTGATGGTAGACCTGATGGTCTACATACGGTACTCCAGATCCTCAATGTCCTTGTGAAAAGAAGCGGCCCATCATCATGAACAACTTTTGTTTCGGAACCATTTCTGTATCTCTAATAGTTTACGTGGTCTCCTGATGGTACACCTGGTGACATAAGGTACTCCAGATCCTCAATATCCTTGTGAAAAGAAGCGGCCCATCATACTGAACAACTTTTTTTTTGGAACCATTTCTGTATCTCTAATAGTTTACGTGGGTTCCTGGTGGTACACCTGGTGGTCTACATAAGGTACTCCAGATCCTCAATGTCCTTGTGAAACGAAGCGGCCCATCATACTGAACCACTTTTGTTTTGGAACCATTTCTGTATCTCTAATAGTTCACGTGGGTTCCTGATGGTACACCTGGTGGTCTACATTATGTACTGCAGATCCTTAATGTCCTGGTGAAAAGAGGCGGCCCATCATACTGAACAACTTTTGTTTTGGAACCATGCCTGTATCTCTAATAGTTTAGCTGGGCTCCTGATGGTACACCTGGTGGTCTACATAAGGTACTTCAGATCCTCAATGTCCTTGTGAAAAGAAGCGGCCCATCATACTGAACAACTTCTGTTTTGGAACCATACCTGTATCTCTAATAGTTTATCTGGGCTCCTGATGGTACACCTGGTGGTCTGCATAAGGTACTCCAGATCCTCAATGTCCTTGTGAAAAGAAGCGGCCCATCATACCGAACAACTTTTGTTTTGGAACCATGCCTGTATCTCTAATAGTTTAGCTGGCCTCCTGATGGTACACCTGGTGGTCAACATAAGGTACTCCAGATCCTCAACGTCCGTGTGAAAAGAAGCGGCCCATCATACTGAAAAACTTCTGTTTTGGAACCATACCTGTAGCTCTAATAGTTTACGTGGTCCCTGATGGTACACCTGGTGACATAAGGTACTCCAGGTCCTCAATGTCCTTGTAAAAAAAAGCGGCCCATCATACCGAACCACTTTTGTTTTAGAACCATGCCTGTATCTCTAATAGTTTAGCTGGGCTCCTGATGGTACACCTGGTGGTCTACATAAGGTATTCCAGATCCTCAATGTCCTTGTGAAAAGAAGCGACCTATTATACTAAACAACTTTTGTTTTGGAACCATACCTGCATCTCTAATAGTTTAGCTGGGCTCCTGATGGTACACCTGGTGGTCTACATAAGGTACTCCAGATCCTCAATGTCCTTGTGAAAAGAAGCGGCCCATCATACTGAACAACTTTTGTTTCGGAACCATGCCTGTATCTCTAATAGTTTAGCTGGGCTCCTGGTGGTACACCTGGTGGTCTACATAAGGTACTCCAGATCCTCAATGTCCTTGTGAAAAGAAGCGGCCCATCATACTGAACAACTTTTGTTTTGGAACCATGCCTGTATCTCTAATAGTTTAGCTGGGCTCCTGGTGGTACACCTGGTGGTCTACATCTATACTCCAGACCCTCGAATGGTGATAAAAAGTAGTCTATGTCCGTTCTCGGTATGCTAGCAATCTCTGTGCCAAGTTTCATGAAGATCGGTTCAGCGGTTTGGCCGTGAAAGCATAGCAGA
Organism: Tuta absoluta; assembly: GCA_027580185.1. NCBI lineage: Eukaryota > Metazoa > Arthropoda > Insecta > Lepidoptera > Gelechiidae > Tuta > Tuta absoluta. The sequence goes on along the minus strand of JAQAHW010000070.1, from coordinate 1,073,215 downwards.
CAGACAGACAGACAGACAGACAGACAGAGTTACTTTCGCATTTATAATATTAGTGTGGATAGTGTGGATAGTGTGGATTGTTTTGCTTTAATGTTCGTGTTTTTTTTTGTTCATCACTGTCTAAAATTTGTGAGGCTTTTAGTTCATTTTTCACATTTTTATGATATTGTCTTTGAAATTGTCTTTAATAAAATAATCATCACGTTGTCCTTTTAAAATCACTCAGGTCCTACTATTGTCTTTTACTCGGTAGATGGAGTACACTATTCACTATACTTTACTATTTAACATACTCCACGCTACCCAGCACTGCCCTAAGAAGGCAGCACTGGCTAGGGTCGCCATCCAATAATAGAAGATGGGCGACAGGGAGTTATTATAGAAATGATACGACTTAGTTGGTGGTTGAACTTAGACTGACTACTTTATTCTAATAATTACATATCTAGAGCTCGAACGCTCGATTGCCTAATACTAAATAATGCTAAGACAAGCAATACGCTTCCAGTGGCTATGCGGCCACTACAACACGTTCTCCATATTTTTTTTAAAGCTTTCCGCTCGCGAGCAGATCTTTCATGCATTTTTTTTACTTTTCTTTTAGCTACTCTCCTTGCCCATCTTTTTATTTCTTTCCTTTTTTCCATTTCATACACATCTGGATCAGTCTTAATTTAAGACCGTCTTATACGATTTAACAACTTTCATTGCTTCTCTTTGTCATTTAGAAAGAGTAGTTAATTTATAAGTATATTAAATATATTTATAGTAAATATCACGGTTTTCTAAAAAAATGTCAACTACGTGAACAAATTTCTCAACTCCGTGAGCATTTGCACACGGAGTTATGGATCTCGGAGTTGGAGAAAAAGTTGGTTTCTTTAAAAAAAATCGCTCATGCTACGACTTAAAGCAAATCAAACATTTCTTATCTACTGATATCCTGACAAGTAATAATCACACAAAGAAACTGTTAGATATTTAAAGGAACAAGGACGCGGCAGGTAAACACGGTGGTCAGATGCACACTAGTTTATTATAAAGACATGCGGCGACGCAGCGCGCGCTACTTGCTACTATCCTACGTACACATATATAACATCCCTTCCCCTTTAGATAAGAATCAACCCCTTAAACATAATATACTTTATTGTAAAATTCACTCAAAAGAGGTTACTAAAATTGAACATTGAACGTGAGGGTCCAGCTGAAGTTTCTAGCGTTTGAGCAGATTCAGTAACGGTAACAGACTCGACGCCGTCATCCATAACAGATCCCGTTGGTGAGGCAGAGCCATCGGCGCAGTCACCATCAGCAGTAACCGTCGGTGAAGCATCGTAGTCCGGCGTTAGCTCTCGACGGCGCGTGTTCACCCGCGCAGATGCAGGGGAGTCGTCTGCAACACTCTCCTCTCCTTCTAACTCCACCCGAGGGTCCCCTTGCTTTGACGAGCCTGCGTCGGCGTCTGGTTGGCCCACTGGTTGGTCTGTAACCTGTAGATCGCGGATGACGTCGGGATCCCAGGTCCTCCGTTTGGTGCCTGATGACACTCTTCTCCTGATCTGGTCAATGTGTCGTGTTACCTCACAGTTCAAATTTACCGCAAAAACTTTGTATAAAACTGTTCCAATTTTCTTAGTTATTACACCTTCTATCCAGTTGAAAGTCTTGTAAGTTGAATGTTTTGTAATACCACATTCCACTTTTTTTGGCTTATTTGGTAATGTATCTCTCATATACACACCTCTAAAAAATGGTATATCTTTTGCATGTTGTAGTATATCTAAATTGGTGAGCGCACGATTAGGTAAGATAAGATAAGATAAGAATACTTTATTTGCACACAGAAGGAAACAATATGAATATATACAGTCAAAGTAGAACTTAATTAGCGTACAATTAGGCGGCCTTATTGCTAACAGGCAATCTCTTCCATGCAACCTAGGTACAGGAAATTGTATATGGAGCAGCGGGAGCAGTGCATAATCGTATTTGCATAGGACTATACGTTAACTAATTACTACGAACAAATTATAAATAAATAAATGGTCATAAAATATACTACGTTCTATACAATACTATACAGGCTCCAAATATAATATAATAACTACTATACATATACTACACACTAATTAATAAATACTGACTTTACACAAAGTGACTATCTAAGATGGCGAACAACCATCAACAGTATCCACATTGAGACTCAAAGTGCTTACGAAGGAGATTTTTAAAAACGTTTATGGATTTAGCTTGCCTGATAGACGGCGGTAGGGCGTTCCACTGGCGCACCGCCTGGACCGTGAAAGATCGGTAAAAGAAGTTGGTAGAACCCACCACCACTGGGCACACGAGCAGGTTTGCGGTGCCGGAGCGTGTTGGACGACCGTGCAGAGAGAAGCGGTAAGTAAAACGATCCTTCAGATACGGAGGAGCGTGAGGGTCGTTGAGGATTTTGAAAAGGAGAGTAAGGAGATGGGAACTACGACGCAGTCGGATGGGCAGCCATTTAAATTTTGCCCGGTATTCAGATACATGGTCATATTTCCGTAACCCGAAAATGAATCTAATAGCCATGTTCTGGAGCCTTTCAAGTTTATTGACTAGCACTTCGTTTGCGTCGGTGCAGCAAGGATCAGCGTAGTCTAATATCGGGAGTAGCAGGGCTTCAGCAATCTCTTTTTTTGTGGAAATCGGTAGAAAGTTTTGCAGTCGCTTAAGAGAGGCCATGGATGCGAAAACCTTACCACTAATTTCTCCGATATGTCGCGACCAAGAAAGCGTGCGGTCAAATATCACACCCAAGTTTTTGACTGTGTCGCAGTAGGGTATGGGGGTTCCCATGAAGAGCACGTTTGGGAGGGAAGAGATATCAATCTTAGCGAGTTGTCGAGAGCTACCTATCAAAATAGCTTGTGATTTAGAAGGATTGACCTTAAGGCCATACGAAACTGCCCAAGAAGCTATCTCCTCCAGGTCGTGGTTCATGGCGGATATGGCGTTATGGATATCATCAGTTGATGCTTGGGTGTAGAGCTGCAGGTCATCGGCATACAAATGGTAGGAGGAGGACAGTCTGGTGGAGATGGAATTAATAAAAATAGAAAATAGGAGTGGGGATAGGACACAACCCTGTGGAACCCCTGATTCAATATCGCACCAGTCCGAGGTTTTGTCATCAATCTTGATGCGTTGTCGCCGACCTGTCAGGTAACTACCAAACCAGTCAGTAACGGTGTCAGAGATTTTCAAGGATTTAAGGAGTGCAAGGAGGATTTCAAAATCAACCGTGTTGAACGCACTGCTAAAATCCAAGAGTGTTAGTAAAGTTACGTTTTGCTGAGACATGCCGAGGCGAATGTCATCAGTAACCTTTACGAGAGCAGTAACGGTACTATGACCTGGGCGGAATCCGGATTGCAATGGGTTCAACAGGCTATTTCTTTGAAGGAAGGAGGAAAGTTGCCGATGGACCAGTCGCTCGAGGACCTTGGACAAGAAGGGAAGGCTAGATATTGGACGGTAATGGAATGGGGAGGAAGGTTTTTTGGTTTTAGGTAAAGGGATTATTGACGCTTGTTTCCAGGCATCAGGAAAGGTTTTAGTGGATATGGAAAAGTTAAGGATGTGGGTTATAACAGGAAGGATGATGTCGAGTATAGGAAGGATCATTTTCCTACTTATCTCATCACATCCCATCGCGTTCGACGATATCGACCGAATCTGGAACTCGACATCCTTACTGACGATAGTGGCGAAGCAGAACGCATCATAGGATGGTTTTGGAGTATTCGCCAGCGAAGCCAGAGTTTCAGTCCTAGCAGTACCACCGCACGACGATGAGTTGGAGGAAAAATGCTTGTTTAAAACATCGACATCAACGTCAGTTGAAGTATCTTGTTTTGGTTTTCCCACTCCTAATGTACCCAAAAACCTCCACACTTTGAACCGGTCTCCATTTTCAACCGAAGAGTGTATGTGCTGGCGTTGTGCATCCCTGCATGCAGTATTACAGCGGTTTTGAATCGACCTGTAGCGCTCACGATTCCTGTCCGAGTTATTTAACTTGTACCTTGTCTTTGCAGCTGCTTTTTTAGTCACGGAGTTCGGAGCTTAGCCACGGAGCAGGCAGATGTTTTAGACGGATAGCTCTTACTAGCGCGTGTTGATCATAAAGTTGCGTAAAGAATGTGTTAAGGATTTCAGGTAACCGCTTGTTTAGTTTTTTGGACCCTTTAAATATAATCCAGTCCCTTTTTTGTATGGTTTAACACTCAACCCTTTGTCAATAGCGATTGACTCTGTCGTGTTCTTGTGTGTGGGGTTGTGTTCACTATTCACTAAGGGATGATTGAATAATAAGTCCGGGATGTATATAAATATACTTTCTATATTGTGACGTCACACAAATATATAGGGCTATGTAACCTGCCGTCGCGTCCGGTGGTTAGGGAGTGACTGCCTATGCATGGAACACATGGCTATTTTGCTGACTACATACAATGTTGCAATACAATGTCGCTACAGTATTCCCCTCTTTTTTTTTAAAAAACATAAAATTTATTAAAAAACAACCCAAAATTTAAACAGAACTACTAACAGAATTACAACAAGTCTACATTATAATGTTGTACCTCGAGGTGGACGCGACAAGCTTGAAACAAAAACAACGGTATACAATTAATTACATTACTCAGAAAAGTACAATCAACATAAGTACAATCATACCTTGTAATACAATCTTGGCTGTAAAATATGTGAACATTTTTATGCATAGTTATGAATGCATACAATACAGATATACATCAAAATTTTTTTCTTTTATTTAATTCACCTAATAAGAAATTTTGATTAACATTAAATTTTAAAAACTATGTTTAACTAAATATAAAACAAAATACACTATTACAAATAATATCTTATATTAGGTTACATTACAAATAAATCGATGAAAATGAAAATGAAAATGAAATAACTTTATTCAACGTAGGATAGCATTATCACTTATTGACGTCATGATCGGTCATTGTAAAAAAAAGAAATTTGCATAACGCAATCTTCTTCTTTTTATAACAATTTTGTATTGTCCTAATAGAAAACCGGCTCGGGCGGGATAAAAAAATAAAAATAAAAATAAAGGCACTGCCTTGGGGCTGGCCAGGTTAATCACACAGCACGTAACTTTACGCCACCACCATTTGTAAACGACACCTGTCTCAAATTTTAGTCAAGATTTCCAAAGCGTGTTATTAACATGCGTATAATTAACCGGACCCCCTGAACAGGAAAAACCCCCCAAAAAACCTGCCCAGAAGTGCTCCTACTCTAAATTAACAATCTTTCTAGGCCCTAAACTGCCCTAGCTAATTTTGGAAATAACGAATAATATATATGTATAGCCCAAAAATGGCTACATAAAAAAAAAAAAATAATAATAACAAAAATTGCAGTAGATAAATCTACTTGTTTCGTCTAATAAAATATTTACTTTATACATTTGAATTAAACCCATGGAGATTTATCTTGCATATAGTCTGATATTTCATAATAGCCTTTCTTGTACAATTTTTGTTTAATTACTGGTTTAAATTTATTTAAGGGTAAGTCTTGAATATCTTTAGGAAGTTTGTTATAAAAGCGTATACAATTGCCCTTAAAAGTTTTGCTTACTTTACTAAGCCTGCTCATGTGCACAGCAAGTTGCTCCTTATTTCTAGTGTTAAAATTATGCCTGTCACAATTTTTCTTAAAAGAATCTATATTTATTTTTACGTACACTAGATTTTCGTATATGTACTGTGACACAAATGTCAATATGTTGATTTCTTTAAATTTCTGTCTCAAGGAGACTCGAGGTCCCAATTTATAAATTGAACGAACAGCCCGTTTCTGCAAAACAAATATATTGTTCACATCCGCAGCATGGCCCCATAATAGTAAGCCATAAGACATTAAGCTATGGAAGTAGCTAAAGTAAACTAGTCTTGCAGTGTCTACATCAGTGAGATGTCTTATTTTTTTAACTGCGTATGCTGCTGAACTCAGTCTCTTCGACAATTTCTCAATATGTGGCCCCCATTGGAGCGAGGCGTCCAAAGTTATGCCTAAAAATACAGTTGAGTCCGCAAGGTCCAACTTTTCATCCTTTACCTTAATAATTGTAGAGCTTGGTTTAACATTTGGTAATACAAATTTGATACATTTAGTTTTCTTTTCATTCAATAGTAGGTTATTTACTGTAAACCATTGCACTACATCGGTAATAGCTTTGTTCACGTCATCATAGTTGAGTTGTTGCCTCTTTACTCTGAAAAGTAGAGAGGTATCGTCCGCGAACAAAACTATATCATGTTTTTCTTTAACTAGATATGGTAGATCATTAATATATACAAGAAACAAAAAAGGACCAAGAATCGAACCCTGCGGATCATGTTAATGTATGATTGCATGATATGACAATTGATGATTTCACATTAAACACCTTCTAACCGATCATTATAGTAGGTTCCTCCAGTTTAGTTGAACTCTTTGATGATGTTATTTTTCGAATAAGATTGGTCAAGATTTTGTCAACTATTGCATTAAACTTTCAATGTCAGCTGATAGGTATAACTGGGCCGCGCGCGACGTTGCCATACCGAAAGCCAGCTAGTGAACCTAATAGAGTGATCCACTCTTACGTACGATCCTGGGATAAGTTTTAGTGCGATTATTTCAATTTTTTTGTTCTAAGTCAGGTGTAAAAAATAAATAAATATTTTCTAAAATTTGATAACCATTACGTATTTTGAAAATCAAATCAAATCAAATTTTTTATTTACTTTAAGTGTGGTTACATGAGATGATAGTTTTATAATTCGAAATCCATTCACATTTAGCTGATTACTAGCTTTTACCCGCGACTTTGTCCGCGTTAGATAGTTTTTTAAGGCACAGGTTCTAAAGTTGATATGTATATTCATAGTAAGTATAACAGTGATATTAGAACAGTTCTTATCTCTACTGTTTAAGGATGACTTGCTTGCTTCTGTTGTTAAAGGGACAATTCAAAATTTGCTATCCGGTGTACTGCCCTGAGAGATCAATATTTATGACCATTGAATACAAAAGTCAATAGATAACAAAATAATCCTCGGTAGTTAGTTGCCAATATCCTTTCTCAACTTATTCCCATCATACTGAACAACTTTTGTTTTGGAACCATTTCTGTATCTCTAATAGTTTAGGTGGGCTCCTGATGGTACACCTGGTGGTCTACATAATGTTCTCCAGATCCTCAATGTCCTTGTGAAAAGAAGCAGCCTGTCATACTGAACAACTTTTGTTTTAGAACCATGTCTATATCTCTAATAGTTAAGCTGGGCTCCTGATGGTACACCTGGTGGTCTACATAAGGTACTCCAGATCCTGAATGTCCTTGTGAAAAGAAGGGGCCCATCATACTGAACAACTTATGTTTTAGAACCATGCCTGTATCTCTAATAGTTTAGGTGGGCTCCTGATGGTAGACCTGGTGGTCTACATAAGGTACTCCTGATCCTCAATGTCCTTGTGAAAAGAAGCAGCCCATCTTACTGAACAACTTTTGTTTGAGAACCATGCCTGTATCTCTAATAGTTTAGGTGGGCTCCTGATGGTACACCTGGTGGTCTACATAAGGTACTCCAGATCCTCAATGTCCTTGTGAAAAGAAGGAGCCCATCATACTGAACTACTTTCGTTTTAGAACCATGCCTGTATCTCTAATAGTTTAGGGCTATAGGGCTCCTGGTGGTACACCTGGTGGTCTACATCTGTACTCCAGACCCTCAAATGGTGATAAAAAGTAGCCTATGTCCGTTCTCGGTATGCTAGCAATCTCTGTGCCAAGTTTCATGAAGATCGGTTCAGCGGTTTGGCCGTGAAAGCGTAGCAGACAGACAGACAGACAGACAGACAGACAGAGTTACTTTCGCATTTATAATATTAGTGTGGATCAGCGTGCAAAAGGTAATATTACATAGGTAGGTATATAGACAATATTCTTATAAATAAATTTTAAGCATGTTACTAAATTTACCATAAAATATGTCGTAAGCTTATTTATTAACTATATTGCTACTTTTATCTTATCATATTACATTTTTTTTTATTTTTATTGTTATATGAAATTTATTCAGAAAATTTATATTAGGTACACTAATAATACAAACTTAGTCTATTTAGCATTAAAATATTAATTTAATGAGTAGAAACATTTATCTAATAGCCAATTTCGTAACTTGATTCTAAATTTATTCCCACCCAATGTTTTAATGTTTTCAGGCAGTCCATTAAATATTTTGATGCACATGACGTAACAATTTTTTTCACAGATAACAGTCTTTATAGATGGGAGCATTAATCTTTTAGGGTACCGTGTATTAAATTTACAACTGTCACTGCGTTTTGAAAACTTATCTGGATATGCGTGCACAAAGCTACATGCTTCCAAAACGTAAATGCATGTTATTGTAAGTAATTTTAGACGTTTAAAAAGTGGCCTACAGCTGGTCATTGGTCCTACATCACAGATTGCTCTTACGCATTGTTTTTGAGCAATAAATAGCCTGTCTATTTTAACCGAGTTTCCCCACAACAAAAGGCCATATCTAATGTTAGACTCAACGTAACCATAATACGCGTGTAAAGCCGTTTCAATGTTGCTTATCTTGCAGATCCGCCATAAAGCATATGCAAAACGATTTAACTTGGTACATATTTTGTCGACGTGTTTCTTCCATGAGCAATGTTCATCCACTATAATACCCAGAAAAGTATTGGCATCAACTTCATCAATCGTTTCATTGTTGTATGTTAAGTTTAAGTTTTCTTTCTTGGCGCCTTGGTTTCGAAATTGAACGTATTTAGTTTTAGTCATATTTACTTTAAGCTGGTTATTTTCTAGCCAGTGTATAATCTGGCTTATCACGGCATTAATTTCACTTTTGTAAGTTTGTTTATTTATACACGGCACTACCAGTGCAATATCGTCTGCGAATAATGAACAAAGATGCCGTGTAATATTTGGTAAGTCGTAAATGTACAGCAGAAAAAGCAAAGGTCCTAGAATAGTCCCCTGCGGTACACCTCTTGCATTAATGGCATGTTCAGATATATAGGCCTCTTCTTCATTTTGTCTGTTTAATCCTGTAATTTCAACGTATTGAGTTCTATTACTTAGATAGCTTTTTAGCCAGTTTAGTGCATGCCCGCGAATCCCATAATTCTCACACTTAAGCAATAGGAGCTCGTGCGAAACAAAATCAAAGGCTTTCGTCATGTCAAAAAAATTTGCTGTAATAGGTTCCCTTTTATTAATACCGTCCATTATTATCCGGTTACTCAGATTGAACACTGCGAGATTTGTAGATTTAACCTTTTTGAAAGCCATTTTGGCTAGAATTCAATATTTCATGGCTTTGAATAAAAGACTAAAGGCGATTGTGCACAACTTTCTCAAAAATGTTTGCTAGTATAAGTATGAGAGCGATCGGCCTATAGTTATTTATATCCTCTCGGTCACCTTTTTTGAAGACCGGCTTAATTACTGATAATTTGAGGCGTTCTGGGAACACACCATTAGATAGTGATAGATTTATCGGGAACTTAGTTCAGGTGATATGATAAGAGAGGACATTTTGATGACTTTTGTTGGGATTTTATCATATCCGGTAGACTTAGTGTTATTTACATACATACATACATACATAAATCACGCCTCTTTCCCGGAGGGGTAGGCAGAGACTACTTCCTTCCACTTACTACGATCCTGGCATACTTCTTTCGCCTCCTCCACATTCATCAATCTCTTCATGCATGCTCGTCAGTTTAGGGTACTCTTGACCTGACCTTTCTTTAGCAATTTCGTCCCCGATTTGATCGAGGTACGTTCGTCGAGGTCTTCCCCTTCCGACGTTCCCATCCACACTTGCCATATACACCTATTTCGTTAATCTTCTTTCGTTCATCCTCTCTACATGACCAAACCATTTAAGCATACCCTTTTCTACACCAGTCACTACGTCTTCTTTTATACCACAACGTTCCCTTATCACGCTATTCCTTATCCTGTCACTCAATTTTACGTCAACCATACTTCTTAACGCTCTCATTTGTACTGCATTTATTCTACTTTCATGCTTTTTCTGCCATACCCAACTTTCACTCCCATACATAAGTGTCGGAACTAACACCCCTCTATGCACAGCCAGACGAGCCTTATCAGAGACTTTCTGGCTGTTTATAAAGGTATGCAACGCTCCATTCACCATGTTGCCGGCATTCACCCCTCTTTCGATGTCACTTTCACACTTTCCATCTGATGTGAACATGGAGCCCAAATACACAAACTCTTTCACTTGTTCCACCCTCTCTTCTTCTATCATAATTTTACACTCTGTCATATTTTCCTCTTTCTCAAAAACCATTGCTTTCGTCTTACTTACATTCACTTTCATTCCTTTCTTTTTCAAAGCCTCATTCATAATATTTACCATCTCCTGCAACCCTTCAGCCGACGACGCAAGGATAACTTGGTCGTCAGCATAGAGAAGACATTTGACGAGTAAACCATTCATTCTCAGACCACATTCACTCTCTTTCAAATCTTCCAAACAACTATCCATGAACAGATTGAACAGCCACGGTGACGCAACACATCCCTGTGTAACACCTTTCTCGATGTTAAAAAGTTCAGTGTACGCCCCGTTTATCCTGACACAAGCACTGGAATCCTTATATAAGGATTTCAGTGCTCGTATCAAGATACTGCTCACCCCATGCATGGATAGTGCCGACCACAATTCATTCCTCACCACTCTGTCATAGGCCTTTTCCAAATCTACGAACGCGCAATAGACATTCTGGTTTTTGGCCAGGAATTTTTCAGCTATGCAGCGCAAGGAAAAGACCTGATCCGTACATCCCATCCCCTTACGAAATCCTGCCTGAGCATCCCATACTTTCTCATCCGTTTCTTTCATCACTCTTTCAATCAACACCTTTGCATACAGTTTGCCGACGACACTGAGGAGGTTTATACCGCGGTAATTTTTGCAGCCCAGCTGTGACCCTTTTCCTTTGTATAATGGCACTATTACAGCCTTGCACCAATCACTTGGCACTCGACCGCTTCTCCAACAAAGGTTAAAAAGGAGGTACAGCTGACTAGCCACAACGCCTTCGTCAGCCTTCAGCATTTCGACCGACACCCTATCATACCCTGCAGCTTTACCAGATTTCATACTTTTTAACGCTTTCACAATCTCATCCATTTCAATCTCACTTTCGTTCTCAATTTCATCCACTTCTGCAGTAGTTATTTCTTGCGCTAGATCTTCTTTCTCAAATAAGCTTTCAAAATATTCCTTCCATCTTTTCAACACATATTCCTCACCTTTTATAACACTACCATCCTGGCTTTGAATCCTACTCAACTCGGACGACGTGGTTTTATTTCGAGCTGTCCTTATGGATTTTCAGAAAACTTTCAAGTTGGAACGAAAGTTTTCCGATAGCCTCCTGTCAAATTCATCCTTATTTTTATCCTTCATTCTATCAACCGTCTTTTTAACTACATCCTTCACACTTTTATACTCCTTTCGTGCTTTCTCTACATCTTCATCCGTCGCTTTTAACATTCTTCGGTTAGCTTTAGTAGCTAACCAATCCAACCATGCTTTCTTCTTCTTCTGCACAACTTCTTGTACCTCTTTGGTCATCCACGCACTCCGTTGTGTTTTCCCTTTCATCCTTTTGGAAACTCCACACACTTCTATCGCGACATCCACAACACCTTTTTTAAATCCTTTCCATCCTTCTTCAATGTCAGACATCTCCTCTAGGTCATTAAATTTCTCTTTCAATCTTTTAATATACTCCTTTTTTACCTCTTTATCTTGCAAATTTTCTACTTTCACTCTTTCTAACGCACTACTCCGCTCAGTTACCCTGTGCCGCCACCGTTTGAAGAGACCACTTATTCGTGATAGCACCAGGAAGTGGTCTGTGTCAATACCAGCACCGCGGTACACTCGGGTGTCTACAACTTTACTCTTCAATCTTTCATCCACAATCACAAAATCAATCATAGTTCTTGATGCACCTTCCGTTCTTGTATAAGTGTGGATCTTTTTATGTTGAAACATTGTATTCGACACAAAAAGATCCCACTGTAAACAAATCTCTAACACACTCTTTCCATTTTCATTTACTCTTTCATCACCAAACGTACCAAGAACCTTATCATACCCATCTCGCTTTATACCTACCCATCCATTAAAATCTCCCAGCATAATAATCCAGTTTTTCAAAACATCTCTTACATTGTCCCAAAACTCCTCATTTTACTTTTTCGCTTTTGTGGAGCCACCCGAACCCACATCCGTCGGTGCATAGACACCTAGGATAAAGATTCGAGTGATTCCGACCTTCAGCCTAATCCAGAAGAGTCGAGGGCTCACACATTCGAACTCGGTCACGCATTCAGCCATTCGTGCGGAAAGAATCACGCCGACTCCCTTACAGCCTCGGTCGGAACTAGAAACCCCAGACCAATACGCTGTGTAGGGGCCATGTTTCGTCGTGTCGCAACCTTTCCTCTTTGTTTCATTCACACACAAAACATCTATGCGACTCTTATCCATCATCAGACATATTTCTCCTATTTTATCCACCATTCCTCCCCTAACATTCATCGTAGCAAAGCGGCTCTCTGTAGCCCGCAATCCGCACCCGACAGGAACGAGACGTGATGAGTCGCGAACTCCTACATCGCCGCCATATAGATTTTGGTTTGAGTTAAAAATCATTGCGTTCCCACGAGAAGCTAGGGAAATTTAGTGTCAATCCTGGCAGAGCCCCGCATACCAGGACAAGGTTAGCCTTAATCTGGGGTCACCCGGTCCCAGGGCATATCGGCACGCTAAACTAGGCACGCCCCTAGCTATGCATCCATCGGCGCGGCAGACCTTGGATTGGCGGAGAGGTAAGGAGTAAGGAAGGGGAGGGAAAGAAGAGAGATAGGACTTTGTGACTTGGAAAAGGATGAAAGGTAACGGATACTACTACCTCGGAGGACAAGGTTTGAGGCCGTAGTAGCTCGGGAAGCCGGGGTCGCATACCCGTAATATCAAAACCTAGCCACCGGACAGGCAGCTTGGCTGTATATCCCCTGGCATAGTGTTATTTAGGCTTTGAATAATCAAAAATATTTCTGCGTCATTAGTTTGGAACAAAAATAAGCTATCATTTTCAGTTTTCAATTTATACGGATAAATGCCAATATTATTGACGTCAGATTTCGTTATATTAATAAAATAATCATTAAAAGCGTTCGCAATATTAAAGGGTTCTGTGTATGTTTTATTGTCACTTGTAATCTTGTTTATTTCGGGCTGTTTTTTAGCGGTGTTATTCGAGTCCCTTTTTATTATGTCCCAGGAAGCCAAACAGACATTCTTTGCTCCTTTTATAATGCGCTCATTGTTAAGCTTTTGAGAAGTAAATAAGCACTTTTTATATAAGTTATTGTAAGTCCGATATTTTTTTTGCATCGATGGTACGTTCTTTATAACATTTATATCTGAGTGTGCGTTTAGTGCAAGATGACTTTTTTATGCCATTAGTTACCCACGTTGATTCTTTACGTTTATTAGTACGTTTTTTCTTCATCAATGGGAAGCATTGTTCGAAAAGTAAAAGTAACCAGTCGTGAAAACAATCAAGCGCCTTATTAGTGTCCTGCTCTGTATAAATATCTGTCCATTTAAGTTGACATAGGTAATTACAGAATTTCACTAGGTTTTGTTCACTAAAGTCTCTTCTCCGTGTGAACCAAGTTTTGGGAGAACCTATTTTATTTGGTATTGGTAAGGTGAGTAATTGTCCCGTATTATGGTCCGATAGTTGTAAATTCAGCGTCTCGCCGATTGCATCTGGGGTATTACTTAGGATTTGATCCAGGCATGACTTTTGACGTGTAGGTTCGTGTGTGTGAGAATAAAGATTAAAACTTTGTGTTATATCTTCAAATTTCTGGAGTACTGTGGATGGTTTTAAGAAGTTTATATTAAAGTCACCAGCAATGATGATCTTCCGGTTAACTCTTCTTCGAAGTCTAGTCAATAAATGTTGTAGTTTACTCAACAATATATCTGGGTTGCTGGAAGGTGTTCTGTAAACGCAGATTACAATACACTTGATACAAGGAATCTCGATCCCACAAACTTCGAATGACGCTTCCGTACTATACTCTTTCAAAAATTCAATCTTTTTGTGCTCTATATGATCACGGCACAAAATACAGACCCCACCCCTCTTAGTCTCTCTGGAGTACCAATCAGCCAATACAAATCCATTAAGGTGTATGTTAGCTTCATGTCCCGATTTGAGGAAAGTTTCACTGAAACATAGTATGTCAATGACTCTATCTTTTTTAGCAAGTTCCTGTAAAGTAACTTCTAAACTATCTCTCTTGCTAACAAACCCTTGTATGTTTTGATGTAATAATAAGAGTGAATTATTTGCTACTTGAGTCTCGAAAAAACTGCTGACTTACGAATTTGTCTTCCGTATATTTTACCTGACTAGAACTGTCTTCAATATTTGATTTAGAGTCATCATCGACTCCATTGCATAGTTGTTGTGGGGATTTTTTAAGGGATATATGTAACGATTCTTCCTGCGCTTTTTGTAATCTAGATTTTATAAATTTGGGGCTGAGATAAACGTTATCGTAATCAGTACAATCTATGATGTAGTTTAGTTTTTTACATGTTAGTTTATGCAGTTTATTTCCATGGTTGGACTCATATGTATCTAAGAAAATACTGTTATTATTTTGTCGACATACAGCTTTCATCTCTCTGTTTAAGTGATGTATATCTATAAATCTGTTTTGTTTGGCTTTTATAATAATTATAGTGTGAGAAGAAAATTTCTTCAAAATTGAGTTAAGTTCAGATGCTACCCTAGTACTATTACTGTCATGTTCACCCACACACAAAACTATCTTGTCTGCTGGTTTAGGTTTAATTTCATAACATGCTGATAATACTTGTTCAGTAGAGGCAAACGGTTTAGTTGTAGATGATATTTTGTAGCTTTTGTAATTAGTAGATTTTCTTGAGTTCATTAGTACTCCCGCTAGGCCTACACATTGTAGTGTTCCGAAGATCCAAATTGTGCCGAACCCTTGTCTTGAGTAAGTATCAGTTTCACTACTTGTACCTACACTCTCACTAGCACAACCTTTTTCTGGATCTTGACGATTTGTATTTTCAGGCTGTGTGAGAGGTTTATTTTCGGGTCTTTTCATTAGTCCGCCATTTTGTGGTGCATTATCTTGAGACTCATCTAGATTTAGATTGTTGTTGTATAAAGGTATAGTATCTTGATTATGATCTTGAGGTTGAGTTGGTGTTGTAGGTGTACTCTCTCGTCCTAAGCACTGTTTTTTCTTTATCTTAATAGGTGTTATCTTCTTAGGATCTCTACATAACTGAGTAAGTATATTTATTTTATGTTCCTGCGACAACATTTTTTCTTGAGTTCACTTCTTTCCATCAATGAACTCTCAATTTCCTGGTCCGCGCTTGCTAAATATTCTGTCAATATTATAATTTTTTCGCGCAACTCAGTTACATCGATATTTTCTTTAGTGGAAAGGTCCGGAAGACTTTTGTGTACAGTAAGCTCGGGGTATAATGCCGAACTGTCATCTTCCTCATCTGTAAGCAGTGATATATTTACTCTCACTCCGTTGTTTAATCTTTTAGTTACCATCGTGGCAAACTCTTTCGATAGATCACTTCTGTAAGGATGGGAAGACGGGTTGCATAGACTTATATTAATACTAGATGGGGCAGTTCTTGGCGTACTTGTAGCTGTACACGGGATTTTAGTCCCTTTTTCACCTGGATAGTTGTTAGGTGCACTTGGGCTCGTTGTAGATTGTTGTGGATTTTTGTTTTGCTGCAGTGTCTTTCCATCTTCCGTTGCACTAGGATAAGTTAGAGTTTCAGCAGCAGTTAACGTGGTGTTAGGCATTGGTGTGGCAGTCTTCCGCTCTATATCAATTTTTGAGTCGCCTAGCGCTCTCTTAGAATCAGATGGTAGGGAAGCTGATCGAGAGTGATATGTATTTTCTAGTAATGATGGTCCTATTTTAGTAGGTGGTTCTACTTCTACTTGTAATAATTCGAACGAATTGTTTATATCTACAGGGTTATTTTTTAGTCAGTGCGCAAACTTGTACCATGATATCAGAATCGTTAATAGGATATTTTAGGCAAATAAAAAAATATGTTTTATTTTTATTATTTTTTTATTTTTGTCTACCTCATAAAAAATAAATCATGGACACACTACTTATCAATCGGGGGTGCGTGAAAATGGCAACAGCGCTCGCGCAGCGCACCCTTCAGTCAGTTTCAGTTCTCGCTTTGATTCCGTCGCGGGCGGGCGCGCACCTGCGTGACACTACTTTTCCCACCGATCCCAAATTGATTTCGCGATGTCGAATTTTACGTTTCGCGAGTTTTACGAAATGGTGCGTTCGTACTTTTTAAGTGGGGAAAATACCCGAGTAGCCAAATGAATGTACGCGGACGAAAGTTTACCTCGACTGCGTAATGCTGGCGTTGTGGACCCTCGTTTACCGAACCCAAGAACATTCCTCAATGTTATGCAGCGGCTGTTGGATCACGGGCAGTTTACGGTAAGTAAATGTTAATTAAACGACTATTGTACTTAGCTACCTACTGCCTACGCCTACCTAGTGTTCTTTTTTTTTTTTTTTTTTTATTAATGATGGGTTTGCTCTTGACTCTAGTCTAGGTCATAGGACAGAGACAGAGTCTAAGATGGAGCGAGCTCACCCAGAAGAAGCCTGTTAAGGCACTGGCACTCCCACACACTGACGGAACGCAGCAAGCTACTTGGCGCCAGACTTCGGTGGGATGGTGGTCGCGAGCCAGGCGGCCCCTTACGGAGCCTTCCACCGCGCACGTGGGATCGTTCAGCCGGACTTATCCACAGGCAAGCCTGTGTTGCCGTTGCCCGGGGTGGACCGCTAGGAGGTAGATCCCATACCACCCCAAACTGGTAACTAGGTAAACTTTTCATTTTGACGGTCCTAAGCCCGTAAAAGTATGAAGGGAAAATTGGAATCATCTTTTTAAAGGCTCAGCTACACAAGACCGGCGCGCGATAGCCGCGTTCCGGCCATACGTTTTTTTTATGAATGCCCGATCAAATCACACCCTGTTATTTTTGTGTGAGTAGACCGTTTTTAATCTTTATTCCTAAATAACCACTCAAGGTTAGTTCACACTGACGAAGTAGCAACATTTCAGTGGCCTAATCAACTTTGACTGTCATACTTTACTGAATTTTTCGCTCCACTCTCATAAGCGCACAAAATTGCCGTTTACTTTACTTTAAAAGCAGTTGTACTTTAAGGATAATTTGGTTAAAATCATCGAAGGGCAGGCACGCACAATACGAGCTACCTCATATCATCTGTGTACATAAAGCTTTCTAGCAGTGCAGATGAATTTCCCGCCACGCCGTGCCGGCGGCGGCGGCGCGGCGGAGGCGGCCGGCGCCGGCGTCAGATTTCTTCTAAAAATTTAATTGTTGGCGCCACTATGTCTGGCGCTGTAAGACGCGGTGACTAATCGCGACGTTGTCAAACCATCACAACCTCTGTTGTATGCAGGTTGTGTAGGCTTTTTAGGTACTATCAGCAACGGCTCCAGTTGCCATTAAAGTCTTTACTGGTTATTTTTAAAGAATATTAGAAAAACCTTTTCAATGTTGATCTTTTAAAATGGGTATCAATCTTTTCTGGTTATTCTTGTTAACTGTAAGAAAAACCATTCTTAAGTTGATCACGTAGATGGTTACTCGAGGTGCTGTACAATCCCGAGTTACCGTTATGGATTAAACATTTACATGTCTTGCTTATGCTAGTAGTAGCTGCTAATTCTTAACCAAACTGGGAAAAATCCAACTACGTGATTAACAAAATAATCTTGTCTCTCCGCATAAACTAGATACAGGGACCATCAAATCAAGAGACCAACTTTCAAACCACTACACCACGGAGGCAGTTTAAGTGTAGGTACTTGTGAGATAGGTACTTAGTTGTTGTAGGTATCACCCGCACGCATCCCGGTACGGCACCAATAGCGGTCATTAACCTGGACTGGTCATTGACCTGTGCTGTAGGTAGAAGCTAGAACACAGTCAGCTGATAGGTATAACAGGGCCGCGCGCGACGTTTTGCCATATCGAAAGATAGCTAGTGAACCTAATAGGGTGATCCACACTTACGTACGATCCTGGGATAAGTTTAAGTGCGATTATTTCAATTTTTTTGTTCTAAGTCAGGTGTAAAAAATAAATACATATTTTCCAAAATTTGATAACCATTACGTATGTTGAAGCTGCGCACTGACTAAAAAATAATCCTGTATATTGACTTCAACTTCTGGTATTTGCTGTGTTGATTTTGTGGTGGTCTGTCCAGAAAATTGCGGTATATTAGCAGTTAATTCATTTACTTGTGATGCACAACTTTCTGAGGGACGTGATGATGATGGTCCTTCTAGTGGTTTATTTGCTGCATATGAACCCAGGTCCGTAGGTATAACTTTTGCTGGGTTAAGTAATGGTCCTTGAATGTTACTTGTTGAGAGGTTGCTCTTAGGTGTAATTTTATTTTTATTTTTTATTTTAGTCGTTGTAGGTTTCTGAGTCAACAATTCCTCGCATTTCTTGCATTTCCAGTCAGTTTTCCTTCTTATTAAGTCAAATAATTTCTGACTTCTGGCTATACAATTATCATGGAAACTTTTCTCGCATGAAGAACAGGACGTACAAGGCATTTTTGGGGCTATTATCTTCCCACATTTTGGACAAATTCGTGCCATATCACGTGGTACTACGGGAAGCTAAAGTAGTAAAATTCGGAATTTTTGACGTTTTAGTAACCAGTAGATGTTGGCAAATTTTGTATACGAATTTTTACTTTTATCTTAAGAATATCCGGATGTGTTCTCTATTTCTGAACGATTTTTTTTTCTTTATGGCAACACTGTTCTTGTCAGTCAAATGTCAAAAACATATAATTGTCACCCTCCTTTTTCTGGTTGTTGTTCAGATATTATTCAAAACATTTCTTTTTTTATGGCTGTCCTTAATAAATATTTGAAAAACAGCAAGGATCAAACGGATCCCTGTCGTCATTAATACCAAAATTTTGTGTTTACCTTGTGCTGCTTGTTGAAATTAAATACACAAAAGTGATCCTGGGTGCAAAACTTTCTTCCTGTGTTTGTTTGAGGTAAAGGTTTATTCATAATATTCACAAATTAAATTGCTATCAGCTTAAATAACACGACTGCTTAGGTTGACAGATTTGACAGGTCTTGAAGCTGCGCACTGACTAAAAAATAATCTTGTATACAGGGTGTAAGGGACGGTGTACCGAAAACTTTGCAGGCATGATGAGACCATGAAACTGAACAACTTTTAATATGGAGCCTATGTTGGGAAACGTTTTTTTTTTTGAGTTTCCATAGTAAGTCAGTCAGCTGATCGGGAATATTGTATGGGAGGTTGAATTTTTTTTCTCGTTTACCAACATATGTTCCATAGAAAATTTTGTTCAGTTTCATGGTCTGATCATGCCTGCAAAGTTTTCGGTACACCGTCCCTTACACCCCTAATATACTTTCTATATTGTGACGTCACACAAATATATAGGGCTATAACCACGCTTACATACAAACATAAATGTATGTACATACATACATACATAATGTATGTACTGTTGTTGCAGGTGAGGTAAGATTCATAAATATGTCGTTATCAAGTCTGAAGAAAATTATACCTTTTGAAAATACCCATGACTTGTTTAAGAATGAAGTATTTACTGCAGCACCCTCTGGTGAATTTTTACCATACTATCTATCTAAGAACATGCACCAATCAAACCCTAACATATCACTCAAAACCTCATTACAATCGGACCATCGGGGTTTTGGAGATAAATGCTAACATTGGTTTTGCATAAACAAAAACAAAACCGTCGCGTCCGGTGGTTAGGGAGTGACTGCCTATGCGTGGAACACATGGCTATTTTGCTGACTACATACACTGTTGCAATACAATGTCGCTACAGAGTTAATTGAGTACCTATGCGATGGCGTCGTTTGAAGCATGTAGTAGACATTGTGTCAAATGGTTTGCTTTAGGCATTTTTGGGAACAGAGAGATTCTGAGTTAGTGTTGTTTGAGCGATCGGGCGTAGCGCAAGGCTCAAATGACCTTTCATCGTTCCTTGGTTTTGGTACTTCGCGTGCATCAAGTCCAAACTTTAATGTTAAAATTAATTATGGCTGCTAGCTTACTATCTGATTTTCGCCCGTTACAACATCAGAAGTTAGATCGAGACCTACAAATTTCTAAATGCAGTTAAAGTGATAGACTTTTGGACCTAGAAATCGTGACTAAAAAGACTTTCGTGGCGAAAATACCAGTTGTAAGTGGAAATGCAGATTGCAGAGAATGCTCGTGGACAAAATAATTCAGGCCAGTACTTTCCATACTATTATATTCTCATCACATCATCATCACTGGCCTCACACGTCTGTGACAGACGATTTAGTCAGTGTCTGAGGCAAGACTTTTCATGGCTGTAAAAGCCGATACGGTACGGGAGCGGCATAATTTTCCACACGCTCTACAAGAGAAGGTGGAATTTGAGACTGACACATGCTTGTTTAGATGACGTTTTTGCCTTTTGTTAGCGAGACCAGAAAACCAGGCATTATCGTGTGTTTTACGCCCATCAAACACACGCTTACGCCATTCGTCCCTATCCTCAGCAAGCTGCTCCCAGCTTTGAAGGGCGGGGCAGACCGGCTCCGTATGCGTTCCGTATCCAGCTCTCGTCCGTAGTCACGCACGAACTTATGACGTTGTAATGTATGGGACTGTATGAGATACGGCACACCGCACACCATGCAGCACGGAACGGATACGCAACGCAAGCGGTGTGCCATATCTCATACAGTCCCATACATTACAACGTCATAAGTTCGTGCGTGACTACGGAAGAGAGCAGTATACGGAACGGATACGGAGCCGGTCTGCCCCGCCCTTGATGGTCAATGTTAAACGCAGCCATGTCCCGCTTGGCGCAATCTTATATGCCAATAACAAGCTACCACAGATAAACAGAAATATTTTATACTCCAAAAAGAAATTAAATACGTACAACTAGACAGAGTCTAAGTTTGGTTCCTTGCGCAACATTTTCTTGATGCTGTTGGTATTGCAGCAAAATAGATCAAATCAAGCGTCTTTATTTAATTTGTTGATTAAGTAAAGCGTTCTTGGTAAAAAGCTGTTATTCCTATAGAGGTAGTTCATGTGGCCTAAACGGACTTGTAGTAATTTGTTAAAACGTATTTTCCTAGATGGTGTAAAAAGTTTCAAATTGCTAAGGAGGTCCGGACAATCAATTCTACCCTGGGCAATGTTGATCAAAAAGCAAATGTCACTGATGGCTCTTCGTAGGAATAGTGGAAAAGGATGAAATTTTGAGCACCATTGTTCATAATGTAGTTCTGAAAAAGGGTGTTTAAATTTAAAGCATAAGAATTGAATGATTTTTTTCTTAATTCTTTCAATGTTATTTGAGTAAATATCATAATAAGGATTCCATATTTGAGAAGCGTACTCAAGATGGCTTCTTACATACGCACAATAAACTATTTTAATGGTTTTCATTCTATGAATGCTTCTTGAGATACGCTTGACAAATCCAAGAGCTTTGTAAGCCTTGTCAACACAAAATTCAATTTGCCGGTCATACTGTAGCTTATTATCAAGGATGACACATGGCCCCTAACTGACGAACAAGATTAGAAGTGTAATATTGGGCAATCTAGACCACCTCCGTTCAGCCAGGCTCACTCCGTGAACCTGGCTTCACTTCGGCGATCTCGATTGCCCAATATTACATTTGTTCCTTTCATCTGATTCAATCTTAGTGTATCATTAGTTGAAAGCACCGTGGTAAGTAACCTTCTGAGAGTCCGGTAGGATCTTCTCACTAACAATACCTCTAAGGTTGATGGCTAACAAATAACAATCAATTGCAAGCCCCATGGGAAGTAACTTGCTGAGAGTCCGGGAGGATCCCCTCACTGATCATATTCATATTTTGACTACATTAGGTCTATCTATTCCATTTCTCTACAAGTTGATTAAATCTTAGGGTATCATTAGTTGAAAGCACCGTGGTAAGTAACCTTCGGAGAGTCCGGTAGGATCCCCTCACTAACATTACCTCTAAGGTTGATGGCCAACAAATACAATCAGTTGCAAGCCCCATGGAAAGTAACTTGCTGAGAGTCCGGGAGGATGCCCTCACTGATCATATTCGTATTTTAACTACATTGAACCTATTAATCTCAAAGTATACTTACAATATAATTCATATACTTACTCTCAATTTTAGTCAGATACCTTTACCTCTTTAAACCTTTACCGTTTTTAACCTTTACCTTACCTCTTAAATTATTATTACCAAGAATAGGGGATAATTTTAGGATATTAAGGACATTGTTTGGTGTCTAGTGAGAAATAAGTTTGAACAAAAACAACTCTACCAGTAGCTACATTCTTATAGCTCTGGTTTTACGCTTTTTTTCTTTTTTTTTTAAAATCATAAACATTAAATAAATAAACGGTATCCTGCCTGGCTGAACATTTTTTCACAGTTGATGATCATGTTTATTGCAATCCGTTGGACGACTCGGTCTCCTACGCAAAAAAGAGAGATTATAACCATCTGTAAACAAAAAAATAATATTAAATGAATGGTTAATGAAGGATGACAAATATTTTAAAATATTTTTAATCTCACTTGCCTGTACGAACATTTTGAAGTTCTAAGAAGACTGCAGACTAAGCAAAATTTATGTTCCTGAAAACAAAGAAAATGCATATTCATAAAGCACATTTTGTAATATTATTAACTATAAAAAAGTTTAACTAGAATATAGATATTAGAGAAAATATACTTTTTGTCAATTTTACTTTACCTATCTTTCAAGCACTTTTTTGTTATGACCTCATGTCCATGCTCTAACGGAGTAACAACAATGTACTTGATATAATAAAAAAACATCTATAATAAGAAAAAGTATGTGAACAAAAAGAGAACCTTAAAATTAAAAACCTTATTATATTGTTTTTGCAGTTACTAAATATATCTTTATGGTATTTTGATATTAATGTAATAAAATTAAATGTATTTTTAATATAAAATATGGAATGCTTTATTAGTATTTAAAATAAAATATGACCAACCTGTTCTGAATCTTGTTGATGACCACGTGTTGTTGTTACAAAATCCATGTCGTTGGATAAATTAATATGTAGAACCCTGAAAAAAATATATATTTATACATAACTTGAATTTTTAAAATAAGTATTATTTTATAAAATATTTTACGGTTATTTAAATGTAATTTTACCTAAACAACATTTTATTACCTACTAATGTAGTAGTACAGCTTTCTCTACCTTGTATTTTCTTTTATTTTATTTTTTAATCAACTCTCTTGTGAGGTAAACAAGAAATATTTCTAATCAACTAAAATATTTCGTACATAATGTAAAAACTAAATAACTATAAATATTCATAAGTCATGAAAATTAATTTTAATTACGAAAAAATATGTAATTAAACATGAGAAATTGCTCACCTGTAGGTAACCTTATTATGAGATCCGTTATTTATATTCACTAAAATTTTATGTCATAAATTTAAAGCAAAAGCGTTTAATTTAGATTTATTTTAAACTTAAAATTTTAAATACACGTGGAGTGTGGAGGAGCTGTGCAAGCGCATCTCCTACGACGCGATACGTGACATGTGGACGGAACACTGCAGGCCCTTCGACCCACGCATTTTTTCCCACAATGGATTTTATTTCGAGAGCTAACTTCGTTTTTTCAATCGTTATCTTTGTTTTAAGAAACATTGTATGACTTCAATTATTAATTTCAATAAAGTGGTAATTGTAACATACAGTTTTATAATAAATGAAGAGTTTATGTAGGAACAGTAACTATAAAATTGACAACTTCATGTCATAGTTTTATGAAAAGCTCGTACTTTCAAATAAAATACCAAGTTAGATTGGGGATCAAATTTAAATTAATAAGATGAATTGAAAATTAAACATTGTACGTTATTCAACTAATCTTAGTAACTAAATTATTTAAGTGAAGCTGACATAGTCTTACCTATGTACCTATTATATACATATGTACTTGTTATAGTTTAAACAATACTAATGATAACTCAAATTAAGACCGTTAATCTTCAAATAATAATTTTATTATTAAAAATGTATATTAAAACATAAAAAATATGTACAGAAAAAAAAAAATATATATATAAAAACAAGTCAGATCCTAGACTACACCTTTTATGTAGCAGTCATATCGCAAATTTTGACTTACTTCATCTATTTAAAAGTAGAACTTTTCTACCTTCCTTGCGGGATAGGCAGAGTGTAGATGACCGCAAAAAAAAAAGTTAAATTTGTATTCTCTCTTCGTGTGGGACACCAGAGTCATCCAACCCGGACCCGATGAACCCTAATGACAGAGTTTAACAACCGCCGACTGCAAAAAGGAGGCCTCTGACACGGTTATGTAACAACCACTGTCTAAGTAATCACGACAAAAACCCAGACTGACGGGTTAACGTGCTCTCAGAAGCACGGAACCATCTTTATTTTTGAAAATCGGTCCGACAGTTTCAAGTTTATTAATAACTAGCTTTTACCCGCGACTTCGTCCGCGTTAGATAGTTTTTTTAGGCAAAAGTTCTAAAGTAGGTAAATGTATATGTTCATAGTAAGTGTGACAGTGATATTAGAACAGTTCTTATCTCTACTGTGAAAAGATGACTTGCTTGCTTCTGTTGTTAAAGGGACAATTCAAAATTTGCTATCCGGCCTAAGAGATCAATATTTATAACCATTGAATACAGAAGTCAGTAGCCAGAGGTGCCGATTTGAGCAGAATAAAATGGTCAGCATAAGCAGATAAGACAGATAAAAAGGTAATTTAAGTTACTGTTATACATTTTTAAACCTCTATACCACTTTTTTTTTCTGTCCTCGGTAAAAAGAAGGCAATGTTCTTTTTCAACTTATTCCAATCATACTGAACCACTTTTATTCTGCAACCATTTCTGTATCTCCAATAGTTTAGGTGGGCTCCTGATGGTAGACCTGGTGGTCTACATAAGGTACTCCAGATCCTCAATGTCCTTGTGAAAAGAAGCGGCTCATCATACTGAACAACTTTTGTTTTAGAACCATGCCTGTATCTCCAATAGTTAAGCTAGGCTCCTGATGGTACACCTGGTGGTCTACATAAGGTACTCCAGAGCCCCAAAGTCCTTGTGAAAAGTAGCGGCCCATCATACCGAACAACTTTTGTTTTAGAACCATGGCTGTATCTCTAATAGTTTAGCTGGGCTCCTGGTGGTACACCTGGTGGTCTACATAAGGTACTCCAGAGCCCCAATGTCCTTGTAAAAAGAAGCGGCCCATCATACTGAACAACTTTCGTTTTGGAACCATGCCTGTATCTCTAATAGTTTAGCTGGGCTCCTAATGGTAGACCTGGTGGTCTTCATAAGGTACTCCAGATCCTCAATGTCCTTGTGAAAAGAAGCAGCCCATCATACTAAGCAACTTTTGTTATGGAACCATTTCTGTATCTCTAATAGTTTACATGGGCTCCTAATGGTACACCAGATGGTCTACATAAGGTACTCCAGATCCTCAATGTCCTTGTGAAAAGAAGCGGTCCATCATATTACACAACTTTTGTTTTGGAACCATTTCTGTATCTCCAGTAGTTAAGCTGGGCTCCTGAAGGTACACCTGGTGGTCTACATAAGGTACTCCAGAGCCCCAATGTCCTTGTGAAAAGAAGCGGCCCATCATACTGAACATTTTTTGTTTTAGAACCATGGCTGTATCTCTAATAGTTAAGCTGGGCTCCTGATGGTACACCTGGTGGTCTACATAAGGTACTCCAAAGCCCCAATGTTCTTGTGAAAAGAAGCGGCCTATCATACTGAACAACAATTTTTTTTGGAACCATGCCCCTATCTCTAATAGTTTAGCTGGGCTCCTGGTGGTACACCTGATGGTGTACATAAGGTACTCCAGATTCTCAATGTCTTTGTGAAAAGAAGCGGCCCATCATACTAAACAACTTTTGTTTTGGAACCATTTCTGTATCTCCTATAGTTAAGCTGGGCTCCTGATGGTACACCTGGTGGTCTACATAAGGTACTCCAAAGCCCCAATGTTCTTGTGAAAAGAAGCGGCCTATCATACTGAACAACAATTTTTTTTGGAACCATGCCTCTATCTCTAATAGTTTAGCTGGGCTCCTGGTGGTACACCTGATGGTGTACATAAGGTACTCCAGATTCTCAATGTCTTTGTGAAAAGAAGCGGCCCATCATACTAAACAACTTTTGTTTTGGAACCATTTCTGTATCTCCTATAGTTAAGCTGGGCTCCTGATGGTACACCTGGTGGTCTACATAAGGTACTCCAGAGCCCCAATGTCCTTGTGAAAAGAAGCGGCCCATCATACTGAACAACTTTTGTTTTGGAACCATGCCTGTATCTCTGATAGTTTAGCTGGGCTCCTGGTGGTACACCTGGTGGTCTACATAAGGTACTCCAGAGCCCTAATGTCCTTGTGAAAAGAAGCGGCCCATCATACTGAACGACTTTTGTTTTGGAACCATGCCCGTATCTCTAATAGTTTAGCTGGGCTCCTGGGGGTACACCTGGTGGTCTACATAAGGTACTCCAGAGCGCCAATGTCCTTGTAAAAAGAAGCGGCCCATCATACTGAACAACTTTTGTTTTGGAACCATGCATGTATCTCTAATAGTTTAGCTGGGCTCCTGGTGGTACACCTGATGGTCTACATAAGGTACTCCAGATATCCAATGTCCTTGTGTAAAGAAGCGGCCCATCATACTGAACAACTTTTGTTTTGGAACCATGCCTGTATCTCTAATAGTTTGGCTGGGCTCCTGGTGGTACACCTGGTGGTCTTCAAAAGGTACTCCAGAGCCCCAATGTCCTTGTGGAAAGAAGCGGCCCATCATACTGAACAACTTTTGTTTTGGAATCATGCCTGTATCTCTTTTAGTTTAGCTGGGCTCCTGGTGGTACACCTGGTGGTCTACATCTATACTCCAGACCCTCGAATGGTGATAAAAAGTAGCCTATGTCCGTTCTCGGTATGCTAGCAATCTCTGTGCCAAGTTTCATGAAGATCGGTTCAGCGGTTTGGCCGTGAAAGCGTAGCAGACAGACAGACAGACAGACAGACAGACAGAGTTACTTTCGCATTTATAATATTAGTGTGGATGTGGATAAACAAATATACAATTTTTTTCTCTATATGATGTGAGTGTAGATGAAAATTTGTGAAAACAATCATAGGAAACATATAATTTATGAGCAGCATCGTACACTGATTATTTTATAGTTTTACCGCAACATGATTGCAACATTCCATAGTATAAAATTTCTTCGTCCAGTACAGGCGGCGGTGATGTCGTAATTTCAATATAAAAATAATGCAATTTGTTATTTATGATCGAATAAAGTTGTATGGTCCAGGGCTAGTTGTAAGTTAGCTCCGACTCATACACATTAGATTGAGTAGATAAGATTATATAGTAGTGATGACTCGATGGTCTTCAAGATGTGTGGCCGATAGCCCAGGAAAGTTGCTTGATGTTGATCAGAAGATAAAGATGCACAGATAATTTAACTGTTTATCCACACTAATATTATAAATGCGAAAGTAACTCTGTCTGTCTGTCTGTCTGTCTGCTACGCTTTCACGGCCAAACCGCTGAACCGATCTTCATGAAACTTGGCACAGAGATTGCTAGCATACCGAGAACGGACAAAGACTACTTTTTATCACCATTCGAGGGTCTGGAGTATAGATGTAGACCACCAGGTGTACCACCAGGAGCCCAGCTAAACTATTAGAGATACAGGCATGGTTCCAAAACAAAAGTTGTTCAGTATGATGGGCCGCTTCTTTTCACAAGGACATTGAGGATCTGGAGTACCTTATGTAGACCACCAGGTGTACCACCAGGAGCCCAGCTAAACTATTAGAGATACAGGCATGGTTCCGAAACAAAAGTTGTTCAGTATGATGGGCCGCTTCTTTTCACAAGGACATTGAGGATCTGGAGTACCTTATGTAGACCACCAGGTGTACCATCAGGAGCCCAGCTAAACTATTAGAGATGCAGGTATGGTTCCAAAACAAAAGTTGTTTAGTATAATAGGTCGCTTCTTTTCACAAGGACATTGAGGATCTGGAATACCTTATGTAGACCACCAGGTGTACCATCAGGAGCCCAGCTAAACTATTAGAGATACAGGCATGGTTCTAAAACAAAAGTTGTTCGGTATGATGGGCCGCTTTTTTTTACAAGGACATTGAGGACCTGGAGTACCTTATGTCACCAGGTGTACCATCAGGGACCACGTAAACTATTAGAGCTACAGGTATGGTTCCAAAACAGAAGTTTTTCAGTATGATGGGCCGCTTCTTTTCACACGGACGTTGAGGATCTGGAGTACCTTATGTTGACCACCAGGTGTACCATCAGGAGGCCAGCTAAACTATTAGAGATACAGGCATGGTTCCAAAACAAAAGTTGTTCGGTATGATGGGCCGCTTCTTTTCACAAGGACATTGAGGATCTGGAGTACCTTATGTAGACCACCAGGTGTACCATCAGGAGCCCAGATAAACTATTAGAGATACAGGTATGGTTCCAAAACAGAAGTTGTTCAGTATGATGGGCCGCTTCTTTTCACAAAGACATTGAGGATCTGAAGTACCTTATGTAGACCACCAGGTGTACCATCAGGAGCCCAGCTAAACTATTAGAGATACAGGCATGGTTCCAAAACAAAAGTTGTTCAGTATGATGGGCCGCCTCTTTTCACCAGGACATTAAGGATCTGCAGTACATAATGTAGACCACCAGGTGTACCATCAGGAACCCACGTGAACTATTAGAGATACAGAAATGGTTCCAAAACAAAAGTGGTTCAGTATGATGGGCCGCTTCGTTTCACAAGGACATTGAGGATCTGGAGTACCTTATGTAGACCACCAGGTGTACCACCAGGAACCCACGTAAACTATTAGAGATACAGAAATGGTTCCAAAAAAAAAGTTGTTCAGTATGATGGGCCGCTTCTTTTCACAAGGATATTGAGGATCTGGAGTACCTTATGTCACCAGGTGTACCATCAGGAGACCACGTAAACTATTAGAGATACAGAAATGGTTCCGAAACAAAAGTTGTTCATGATGATGGGCCGCTTCTTTTCACAAGGACATTGAGGATCTGGAGTACCGTATGTAGACCATCAGGTCTACCATCAGGAGCCCACCTTATTGGAGATACAGAAATGGTTTCAGAACAAAAGTTGTTCAGTATGATGGGAATAAGTTGAGAAAGGACAATGCCTTCTTTACCGAGGACAGAAAAACAAAAAATGTGGTATATAGAGGTATAAAAATGTATAACAGTAACTTATATTACCTTTTGATCTGTCTAATCTACTTATGCTTACCATTTTAGTGTGCTCAAATCGGCACCTCTGGAGTAAGTACTCTGTTATCTACTGACTTTTGTATTCATCCACACTAATATTATAAATGCGAAAGTAACTCTGTCTGTCTGTCTGTCTGTCTGTCTGTCTGCTACGCTTTCACGGCCAAACCGCTGAACCGATCTTCATGAAACTTGGCACAGAGATTGCTAGCATACCGAGAACGGACATAGACCACTTTTTATCACCATTCGAGGGTCTGGAGTATAGATGTAGACCACCAGGTGTACCACCAGGAGCCCAGCTAAACTATTAGAGATACAGGCATGGTTCCAAAACAAAAGTTGTTCAGTATGATGGGCCGCTTCTTTTCACAAGGACATTGAGGATCTGGAGTACCTTATGTAGACCACCAGGTGTACCACCAGGAGCCCAGCTAAACTATTAGAGATACAGGCATGGTTCCGAAACAAAAGTTGTTCAGTATGATGGGCCGCTTCTTTTCACAAGGACATTGAGGATCTGGAGTACCTTATGTAGACCACCAGGTGTACCATCAGGAGCCCAGCTAAACTATTAGAGATGCAGGTATGGTTCCAAAACAAAAGTTGTTTAGTATAATAGGTCGCTTCTTTTCACAAGGACATTGAGGATCTGGAATACCTTATGTAGACCACCAGGTGTACCATCAGGAGCCCAGCTAAACTATTAGAGATACAGGCATGGTTCTAAAACAAAAGTTGTTCGGTATGATGGGCCGCTTTTTTTTACAAGGACATTGAGGACCTGGAGTACCTTATGTCACCAGGTGTACCATCAGGGACCACGTAAACTATTAGAGCTACAGGTATGGTTCCAAAACAGAAGTTTTTCAGTATGATGGGCCGCTTCTTTTCACACGGACGTTGAGGATCTGGAGTACCTTATGTTGACCACCAGGTGTACCATCAGGAGGCCAGCTAAACTATTAGAGATACAGGCATGGTTCCAAAACAAAAGTTGTTCGGTATGATGGGCCGCTTCTTTTCACAAGGACATTGAGGATCTGGAGTACCTTATGTAGACCACCAGGTGTACCATCAGGAGCCCAGATAAACTATTAGAGATACAGGTATGGTTCCAAAACAGAAGTTGTTCAGTATGATGGGCCGCTTCTTTTCACAAGGACATTGAGGATCTGAAGTACCTTATGTAGACCACCAGGTGTACCATCAGGAGCCCAGCTAAACTATTAGAGATACAGGCATGGTTCCAAAACAAAAGTTGTTCAGTATGATGGGCCGCCTCTTTTCACCAGGACATTAAGGATCTGCAGTACATAATGTAGACCACCAGGTGTACCATCAGGAACCCACGTGAACTATTAGAGATACAGAAATGGTTCCAAAACAAAAGTGGTTCAGTATGATGGGCCGCTTCGTTTCACAAGGACATTGAGGATCTGGAGTACCTTATGTAGACCACCAGGTGTACCACCAGGAACCCACGTAAACTATTAGAGATACAGAAATGGTTCCAAAAAAAAAGTTGTTCAGTATGATGGGCCGCTTCTTTTCACAAGGATATTGAGGATCTGGAGTACCTTATGTCACCAGGTGTACCATCAGGAGACCACGTAAACTATTAGAGATACAGAAATGGTTCCGAAACAAAAGTTGTTCATGATGATGGGCCGCTTCTTTTCACAAGGACATTGAGGATCTGGAGTACCGTATGTAGACCATCAGGTCTACCATCAGGAGCCCACCTTATTGGAGATACAGAAATGGTTTCAGAACAAAAGTTGTTCAGTATGATGGGAATAAGTTGAGAAAGGACATTGCTTTCTTTACCGAGGACAGAAAAACAAAAAATGTGGTATATAGAGGTATAAAAATGTATAACAGTAACTTATATTACCTTTTGATCTGTCTAATCTACTTATGCTAACCATTTTAGTGTGCTCAAATCGGCACCTCTGGAGTAAGTACTCTGTTATCTACTGACTTTTGTATTCATTGGTTATAAATATTGATCTCTCAGGCCGGATAGCAAATTTTGAATTGTCCCTTTAACAACAGAAGCAAGCAAGTCATCTTTAAACAGTAGAGATAAGAACTGTTCTAATATCACTGTCACACTTACTATGTATACACATACCTACTTTAGAACTTCTGCCTAAAAAAAAAAACTATCTAACGCGGACGAAGTCGCGGGTAAAAGCTAGTTATTAATATAAAGAATACACTCCGATTAGAGGTATTGTATTCCTTACGTTGTTAGGTAGATTTTGGTAGCGCTTGATTGAGCGTTCGATAAACACTGATATATAATGAATAATTGACGCACGCGCTGCCTACCAAAAGTAGGCCGCAGTGTAGGCAAAAATGTACGTTCGTGAACCGTACATGCTGCCAAGAGCACAAAGGATAATACAACGTAAGAAATCCAGAAACCTTTACAAAGCAAGAAATTGCTGATCTTATTTTATAGTTGAGACGCTTCTGTCCCTTTAGTATCAAAATTAAATTGACGTGAAGGTTTTTTCGGTGCAACGCTTGGTTGCGTGTAAATGGGATTAGTTTGCATCTCAAGTGTTGTCGAAATAGCAGGTTCCGGTGGTAGGGTCCGTGAATATCCTCCATCTATTGGATTTCTAGTTGTGGTTCTAGGTGTCCTTTCATTTCGTTTCTGGTAATGCCTTACGGCCAAAAATATGAATACAGCGAAGGCTCCTCCCACTAAGAAATAGAGGACCACAAACTGATGAACGTCATGGGTTGATAGGTCGTTGGTAAGCAGGTGCTCATTCTTCTTAAGTTGGACTATCTGGTCATCAATTTGTTTATGTGTCTCGTTGTGATTACGATTTAAGGACAAGACAAATTTGCTGTAATTAAGATGAATTGGTTGCTTCAATTGTTTGTTTATATTCGGTACATCCGGAATGTCAAGTGGTATATCAGTTTTGCTTCCAAAATGGCCGTATGCGTAAAGCTCAGAATTTTGCCTTTGGAGCACACATCCTTCCCTTAGCTCCAGGGTCCCAATCCGCGTCAGATTAGTTGCCCAATGAATATTGTTATCGCAGATAATATTTACGTCACAGTTATTACAACATGTGTAAAGCCAGCTGTTAGTTCGATGTAATTTGATCCAATCATCACGGCATTGACTTAGAACCGCGTCACAGTGTATGTTACTTTGCTGTCCTAGCAATTTCGCTTCGCATGGCGCTATTACGTTGTTTAAGTTGTACACAGCGTAATTTATGTTACAGATATAGCTTTCTTTTTTCAACTCCACACATTCATGTAAATCATTTTCATTTACTGAGATATAACGCACGTTGAAACCGTTACCGTCACTATACAAAAAACCTACTTTTGAGAAAAGTGCTGGTAAATTTTTGAAAATTTAATTTTATCATTTTTACAAAATTAAAAAAATTTGAGATTTCGTTGTTTTTGACAAATATAAAAAAATGTATTTCTTTTAAGCTGCTTATGAATTCAGACCCGCATGATTATATTTAAATTATTTATTTATGTTTTTCGTGTATTTTTTTGTATAGTGTCATTATTACAGTTAAAATCAGAATACTTTTCGTTTAGTGACATAAGCATCGTAAAACAAAATTTATTAATATAGATATAAAACCTAGCAAAATAATAAAAACTATTAGTTAGTTTGCCGTATAATGCCAGCATATTATAAGAATATTATACTTTTTCCACTGTACTACCTACAGACAAGAAACAATTGACCCTAACTAACCCCTCTCCCTTGAACTTTGATTATAATAAGTATTAATTTAAAGCATTTTAAAATATCCATTCCTCCTAAATATGTCACTTTTTATTCTTATAGTTTGTTTGTCCTTCCCGTTTTCAGTATCATGAGCTGCCTGAAGAAAACCTCAGCTAATTGATTTCAAATAATACATGTTTCACTTCTTATAAATTGAAGAATGTCTAAACAAGTAGTAGGTAGGTAAATTTTACTGTTGAGTAGGTACTCTTTAAAGAACTGTTATATGGTTACATTACAGAACGACTGTGTATAAATTATTCCCTCCGGTTGACAAAAACATGTTTTTTAAATAAATTTGGCGTTGCCATTACAACCGTATTCACAGTGCTAAAAATTTACTTTTTGACATCTGAAACAATCTTGGTATTGTAACGTAAACGTTTATTGCACGATATATGCCGTACACTGCTAAATAAATAGAGCAGGAGTGATATTGATAATTGTCGATCCAGTATCTACCCCAAAAGTCTCGCTACTATGGGTATTTATCTTCTGTTTATTTAAATTTAAGTACTAATGCAAAACAAGGACGATGCCACTGTTACCAACATCAGTGCTGACTCTGTACCTTTGCTGACCAAAGATAAAAATAGAACAGTTTACTAATTTAAAAAAAGGTTTTAAAGATGTTGATTCATGTCATGGTACTCATTATAGTCAAAGATTAGAATAAACATCATGAAATCAAGAAAAATCTTCTTGATATATGCACCTTTAGTCCTCAATTTGTACCACATGTATGTTGTGTAAGCAGGGGGGATAACGGTTAAAGCTCCGATGCACAGAATTCTACGAATTATTATCCTATACCTATTAACACTCTTACTAATTCAACTACTGATGGATTAAATAATGAGATAAATTAATTTATTTTCCTTGCCTATTTTCTTTTTAAACTTAAACTTTAAACTATAGGTATAACATTAGCCAGTGGTACAGTATACTGGAGAATTTGGACCATATTACACTATTCAAACGAATTATGTGCAATTACAAGCTAAGTATGATGCTTTTATGAACTTGCTCTACGAATTTAAACGATCATTACAAAACCAACTAATTCAATTATTATTTAAGTTATTTAGTATGGAAATAAAAAACTTTCACGTAAAATATGTATACAATAGAGTCTAAAATCACTTACCGATCCCTTATCAATCTACTTCAAATTAAAGGACTTTGGGCATTAAATCAAATAAGACCATACTAATTAAATTTATAGCCAATCAAACCAAAATATTAGAAGTAAATTAGTTTTTTGAATCTGTCTATTTGGTATTGATTCGTTGGATACATAACTTCTAATATTGCAAAGATTAAAAGCCTGTATGGATATAAATACACTCCTGATTTTAAAAAACTAGTTAAATTCATTAAATTACTCTTATAACACTACCCTAAAGCATTAAATGAAATGATTGTGCGGTATCATACACAATAAGTTAAAATATTTTCAGACTAAACTGTCACTATTTTTAACATGACGATGATTTTGAGAGAAAAATTTCAATTGTAAGACATTAAAAAAGACACTAAACGTAAACGGTCATTTTAATTTGAAACGTATGTTCCAATTATTATTAAACAATGAAAGGAAAAGTGGCATTAAATTGAAAATGACTTTTGTTTTAAATGTTTAGTATCAATTTGTGAAGATATATAGACACTATACACAAAATGACGCTTTAATTTTAACTCTTCATTACATTTCTTCATAAAAGTTAAATGTAAAAATGACACTTCATGGATAAATACGTTATTTCAGTAATTCTTTAACACTTTATTAAAGAAAATTAATATCAGAATGACACTAAACAAAATATGACGATTTTCCTCTCAGTGTTTACTCTATAATATATGCCATACATGTCACTATACAAAATATGCCACTATTACATTTTACTTAGTACCAAATTGGTAAAAACTGCATACCGACACTACTTAACCCAGGCACTTGTAATGTAGCTAGAAAAATAGGTGTCTTTGCATTATATTCTTTGCAACGTGTAAACACAGATGGCGCTTTTACTAAAAAACATGCATATTTCGTATAGTGACGGTAACGCTTTCAACGTGCGATAAGTTTTCTTTCGCCGATTGATTGCAACGTGTGTTGAAGTAGGATGCACGATCGTGACGTCAGTTTTTCCTTGGTGTATTTGATTTTGAAGCGGAATGATTCGATAAAGTTGATAATCATCATCACTTGTGAGTGGGATGTGAAGTTCCAACAGTAGATATGATGTAGTCACACGTCCCTTGACATAGATAAGTTTGTATATGTCTTTGATATTCGTTTCCACATCCTTGATTGGTAATGAGACTCCTTTACTTTTTCTGGCAGCTATCATGTGTAGTTCGTGAATCAGCTGCTGGGGAGTCAAAAGGTGAAGATCAAGATGTCCGTTGTGTATATTGAGAAGTGTATCTAGAAGAAGATCTTGTGTTCGTTTTAAGTTTGATATGATAAGACTTGCTGTTAGTGATGCTGCGTTTAACTCTGTCATAGATAACATTATTTCTGATTCATGTGCCATTTTTCTCATAACATTATTGGCCTTGCTTATGTAGTCATGAATGACGTCAAATTGCTTGTTCAGGAATTCTTCGTTGTCCTTGATAATGTTATTTTCGGTCTCAACAATGCTGGTTTGATTTTTGATAAGCTGAAGTAGGTAATTTTCATTTCCCTGTACTTTCTCGATGTCGTCGTGATATTTCTGAGCAAAGTCTTCATCTAAAACGCCGAAGAGGGTGCGAGCGAGATTTCCGACTCCATTGACATAGCCTCGTTTTTTACGACTTAAATGTTGACTTAGTAAAAGTGCGTTGTAGTCAGTCAGCTGATGTAACTCATGTTCTAATTGTGCAATCACGGGTTCGCAGGGCATTATCGCTATTCGTCTACAAAGGTGATCTAAATTTTGTATGTACTTTCCGATGCGAATCGTTCCTTGCCAGTATGTAGATAGATTGTAGTATACTACCAAATTCCATTCAT
This sequence comes from Tuta absoluta, assembly GCA_027580185.1. Taxonomy (NCBI): domain Eukaryota; kingdom Metazoa; phylum Arthropoda; class Insecta; order Lepidoptera; family Gelechiidae; genus Tuta; species Tuta absoluta. The sequence continues at coordinate 1,036,666 of JAQAHW010000070.1, read as the reverse complement.
TATGAATCAATTGTAAATCTCCAATTTCATCAAAGTACATCGGTGTTGATTGCGTAATTTCTGTTGTTATGAACGTTGTGTTCGATTGTAGTGCACGAGTACTTGTTACTAGCATAAATAATGACAATACTAGTAGAGTCAAAAAGTTGCTGACTTTGCTTCTAACTTGTTTTTTTGATTTTAATGATTTTTTCTTTGCAGGTTTTTCCTTTTAGGTTCTTCGTCTTCAAATACAGGTGGTAAGGTTGATGTTTCTCTTTTAGGCAGTGGCGCCAGCTTATTTATCGGTCGTTTTAGTATATTGTTCTGTGTTCTGATAGTAACAACACGAACATAGCCATCAGCCCCCGGGTGCAAGTCTTGAACACGCGCCATAGCCCACTTTCCCGGCGGCAAGTTATCCTCTTTTACAAGGACTAGATCGCCAACTTCTATGTTTTCTTTTGGTTTAAGCCATTTACTCTTCGTCTGAAGCTGATGTAAGTACTCGTTTGACCAGCGACGCCAAATTTGCTGATGCATGACTTCGACTTGTTTCCATTTATCGCGTAGGTCGATTGTTTTTTCGTTGCAGCTCTCACGCGGCACCGACATCGTTGGAGACCCGGTTAGAAAATGACCAGGTGTGAGATAATCCAGGTCATCTACATCTTCCGATAGGGGACACAACGGCCGGCTGTTTAGGCAAGCTTCAATCTGAGCAAGTAGAGTGGAAAATTGCTCGAAGGTCAGTTTCTGACTTCCCAAAACTCTCATAAGATGGTATTTTGTTGATTTTACAGCTGCTTCCCAGACTCCCGCAGCATTAGGCCAGTATGGGCAAAGAAAGTGCCATTCAATCTCCTCCTCGCCGATAGCGCGGAAGAAATCGGGTGAACTAAACGTTTGGTAAGCTTGGAATTCATCATGTAAAATCTTTGCTGCCCCTTTAAAATTGGTGCCATTGTCGGAGTACATATGCTTTGGCTTTGATCTTCTTGAGCACATGCGCTCTAAAGCGGCGAGAAACGTGGGGGTACTTAAATCCGACACTAGTTCGATGTGTACGGCTTTTGTCGCTAGACAGATGAATATGGCTATGTAGCCTTTACAGGTTTTCGCTCCTCTTCCTTCTTTAACTTGATTTAACTTGATTTCCACATGACCCGTCATATCCACCCCGCAGTGGGTCCATGGTTTGGATGCTGATACTCTCGCCTGTGGTAAATCACCCATGATTTGATTGTTCTTAGTAGTCTTGAATCTTTGACATCTTACGCAGTGGCGTAATAATCCTTTGACTGCACGATTTCCTCCTAAGATCCAATAACGTTGTCTTGTTTGTGCTAACGTCAAGCGAACTCCTCCATGTAGAGTGATCTTATGAGCTTGATCGATAATAAGCTCTATCAACCGCCCGGTGTGTGGTAGAATGGCGGGATGCTTCGCTTCTTCAGGTAGAAAGGAATTTCGAAGTCGTCCAGATACTCTCAAAATGCCAGTTTTATCCAGATATGGTGTCAGATTTAGCAGTTTGCTTTTGTTTTATAATGCTCCTTTCTTCTGTAAGATATCTATTTCTTCAGAAAAGTGTTCACGCTGTGTAGCTTTGATGTAGTCGGTTGCACTTTTTAATTCATTGACAGTCAAGTGCCCAGTTTTACGCGACTGTGTTGGGTGACGTAGCTTTGTTATGAAACGCAACGCCCAGGCTAGGCATCGGGTGGCGCGCGTCATAGAACTGTGTCGCTCCAACAGCGTGCTGATGACATCATTGCTTGCATCGGTAGGGTTCTGTTGCGACACACAACATTCTAATTCCATTCCTTCTTGAGTCAGATATGATTGCTTAGATTTTACGTGTTCATTTTGAGTTTCAGCCCGCAGCCAGTGAGGTCCCTCCCACCACAAAGAAAAATTTAACAGCTGAGAAGGTAGAAGTCCTCTTGTTGCACAGTCAGCTGGATTTTCTTTAGTGTTTACGTAGTTCCATTGTGACGCATGCACGATGTTTATAATTGCTGCCACTCTATTTGCAACATATTTCTCCCACTTTTTGCTACTTCCTTGCAGCCATGCTAGTACTACTTGCGAGTCGGTCCAGCAATAGGTGGTGATTTGGCTTTTAGAAAGTGCAGTCATGCATTTCGCCATGAGCTTAGAAAGTAAAAGTGCTCCGCAAAGCTCAAGTCGCGGCAATAATGAGTGCTTTTTGTTGAGTGGTGCGACCTTTGTTTTAGCGGTCAGCAGAGTAATGACGTATTCGCCGACGTCATTGACCGTCTTGGTATAGATAACGCATGAATATGCTCTATTGCTTGCGTCACTAAAGCCGTGTAACTCGATGCGCTTGTTTACACCGTTGATCCAGCGAGGTACTGATATTTCTTTGATTAGGTTCAATTCTGATCTAATTTTCTCCCAATTTTTCGCTATGTCTTGGGGAATTTGCTGATCCCAGCCTAAGTTACTGCTCCATACTTGTTGAAATAGTAGTTTTGAATTGATAACGACAGGAGCTAGCCAGCCGAGAGGATCGTATTGCTTGCTTATGTCCGATAGTAACATTCTTTTGGTGACTTTGTTATGATCACGGGATGGCAACTCCCAATCAAAACAAAAACGATCTTGTGCCGTATTCCAGCGAATTCCCAGTGTCTTCGTTGGAGAGTCTTGTTTGAAGTTAAAGATGTGGCTTTGATTTTTCTGTTCTTAAGTAACTTCTTGTAAAACAGCTGGTTCATTACTTGCCCACTTTCGCAATATGAATCCACCTTTCTTCAGCAAGTCATAAAGCTGTTTTTGTAATGCGCGCGCTTCTTCAATCGTATCGTGGCCTGTGATTACGTCATCCATATAGAATTGATTTCGTAATGCTTCTTCGGCCATAGGGTACGCGTGCCCTTCGTCGTCCGCTAGTTGCTTCAAAGTTCGCATTGCTAGGAATAGTGCTGCTTTCATTCCATAGGTTACGGTGCAAAGTTCCATTTCTTGTAGGGGCTCGTTTGGTGACAGACGCCAGATGATCTTCTGAAGCGACCTTTGATCAGAATGTAGAAAAATTGCACGGAACATTTTTGCAATGTCAGCTGTTAAAGCATACCGATAGCATCGCCATTTTAAGATAAGTGTAGCGATGTCCTTCTGTAGGTTTGGGCCTTTTTCCATTAGGTCATTTAGGCTCAATTTAGTGTCTGTCAGCATAGATGCGTTGAACACCACACGCAGCTGAGTAGTGATAGAATCCATCCTTATCACCCCGTGATGAGATATAAAATTTTCTACTAGGGTAGCGGTAGTTTTTGAATTTGATTTTGCTGGTTCCATGTGACCCATGTCTTGATATTCGGCGATAAATTCTTTGTATAGCTTGGCAAAATGATCTTGCCGCGCCATCTTCCTCTCTAACTGTAGAAATTGGGCCACAGCTTGTGGTTTAGATTTCCCTAATTTCTCTTGAAAATCTGGTATCATAGGCATTTTCACTACGTACTGGCCAGTAGGTAGCCTCGTAGTAGTCTCAGTGTAGTATTTTTCGCAATAGTCATCGCTATTAGTCGCATCGTTTTGTTCATTTACTTCCTCAATTTCCCAAAATTGATGTAATTGATCGATATTGTTTAACGTAACCAAACAGTTAAAAGTTTGAGTTGCGTCTCCGCTCACTATCCAGCCCAGTTTAGTGCATTGGGCTATTGTAGTTTCATCTTCGTTTTTCAGCAAACCTTGCTGAATCAGTTTTGCGTAAATTTCAGCTCCCAACAGCATATCAATGGGGCCCGGTTTGTTGAAGTCTGGATCAGCTAATGTCAATGACTTTAATACTTCCCATTTCGCTGGGTTCATTCGATCGCTAGGCATATGATTAATCAGCTTATTCACAATATGCACATCGGCCTTAAAAGTGTAATCACAATGCATTGACTTACACTGTAATTTCGTAAGACCTTTACTTTTCTCTTTCACGCCTCCAATGCCTGATATGACTGCACTATGCTGAGTCTGCTTTACTCGCAGCGCTTGAGCCGCGTGCTCCGATAGTAAAGATAACTGACTCCCTTGATCCAACAATGCCCGTAGGATGACGTAATCGCCTTCTGCGTTTTTAGCCATTACTAGCGCAGTTGTCAAAAGTACTTCTTTGTCAAAATTGCTGACGTGATTGATGGCCCGAGGTTGCGATGTTGATGGTTTTGATGCATCCATGTTATCCTGGTGCAGAAGGGTATGATGACCTTGAGAACAAATTTGGCAGGTTTTTGGTGAAAAACAAGGATTTCCCTGGCCATGATCCACGAGGCAATTTTTGCAGAGTTGCTTTTTGGTTGCAAAGTCGTTTCTCGCTGATATGGACATGTTGTTGAATGCAAAACATTTAAATAAGTAGTGTGGTTTATTGCAGAGTAGGCAATTTGGTCGTGATGTCTGATAGGTATTTGTCCACTTTTCATGCGGCTTAAAGTTTGTCGACCTCTGTTCTCTATTATGTAGGTTATTCATTCTTGTTTGCTTTTGAGGCCAAAATTGTTTTTTAGACTGGAATTCTTGCTTTTGAGTTGGCGAATTGTGCTTTATGGTTTCCAAAGCAAGAAATTTGGATTCTAAAAAGCTGATGAAATCCGCAAGCTCAGGAAGATCACGTGGGTTTTGAAGATCGTGGATATAATCTGCGTAGGTTTGCGCGTCCAGCTTTGGAAGTAGTAAATGCACAATTAACGGGTCCCACGTAGATATGTCGAGACCGATATTCGTTAGTCCGTTTACACACTCTAGTAGAGTGTCGTGCATTTTCTTGAGATTTGCTGCTGATGCGATTTGTAGGTTAGGCAAATTTAAAAATATATTGATGTAAGATGAAAACAACAGCCTCTTATTTTCATAACGATTTTGTATGATTTCCCAGCAGGAATCATAATTATCAGCACTGATTGCCAGGTGCTGTACCAATTTTTCCGGCTCTCCTTTTAATTTCGATTTAAGATGCTGCATTTTTTGAGACTTTGTCAACCATTTGCTTGAATGAATGGTTTCCACGTACAAGTCACGAAATGAAATCCACTGATTGTAGTTTCCATGGAACTCAGGAACATGCACTTTAGGGGTTGCTTGCTCACTATGTTTGTCTGCCCAGATTTTTTGGTTAATCTCCTTCTTAAGATGGTCGTAAACTCTCTCCCAGCGACGATATTGATTTGCGTAAGCTAGATCTTCCGTCTCTCGCAAGAGAAAGTCAAGGTCCCAGTGGATTTTATCAATAGCAGCCCATCTCGATTTTAGTAGAGATAAGTTATCCTCCAGCTCCCATTTATCTACTATAGAGTTTAAGTTGATTTTGTTCGCCGTTCTTTCAAAGGCAGTAAAATTCTGAAGTTGCTGCCTCAGCAGTTTTTTATTTTCGATAGACAAATCTCCATCGGCGTTGGCTGGATTAGCGGGATTCGCTAGGTTTCCCTCCAACTTCGGTTCCCCCGACCCCGATGCAGCTGGGGTTGGGTTTTCAATGGCTATGAGATTAAGATGGTCTGTCAATATGGTTCGCTTGATTTCTTGGTACATTTCTTCAGTTCTCTCATAGATGCGATCCGTAAAATATTCGATATCGCGGCTCGGCTGCCGTAAAAGATCATTATGATTTGCTGTAAACTCGCCCCAGTGCTGCTCCAATGCATCTAGGCGTCGTTTGAAATACCCGGCAGTTTTTCGATCCTGTCCATCCTTTCCATAATTCACTTTGATTGTACGTATGTTTTCAAAACACGATAATTGCTTTTGAATGAGATCGTCGATAGTAACCATTTTAGCTTCAGTTGGTAGGTTTCGCTGGTTTCACAAAGAAAATGCGTGAAAGTATCACCTGTAATATTCTTGAGCGTAGTCTAAATGCAGTTGGTGAGACCCGCTTCTGGGAGGCCAACGCACCGATCGCTATCACAGGTTCTGACACAGCACTTCACTTTTCCTTACGAAGGACCAAAATTATGTATGGTCCAGGGCTAGTTGTAAGTTAGCTCCGACTCATACACATTAGATTGAGTAGATAAGATTATATAGTAGTGATGACTCGATGGTCTTCAAGATGTGTGGCCGATAGCCCAGGTAAGTTGCTTGATGTTGATCAGAAGATAAAGATGCACAGATAATTTAACTGTTTATTATTAATATAAAGAATACACTCCGATTAGAGGTATTGTATTCCTTACGTTGTTAGGTAGATTTTGGTAGCGCTTGATTGAGCGTTCGATAAACACTGATATATAATGAATAATTGACGCACGCGCTGCCTACCAAAAGTAGGCCGCAGTGTAGGCAAAAATGTACGTTCGTGAACCGTACAGAAGTCCTAAGTCACTCCTTTTGTTTACATACAAGGCAACCCAAATGCATCATTAAGTATATGACATAGAGTTCACAATTACAATAATTTATTAAGTTTGTTACGTTGTTAATAAAAAAAGATAAGTTTTCCAAATTGAAAAATTTGCAATAATTTGCTTATGAATTTCAAAAAGACATATGTCATATAATTTTCAAGCGAGTTTCATCGATTTTTCTTGTATTGTATTTTAAATAAAATTCAGATTGAGTTTTGTATCGTTTGTCGGTTATATAGTTTTCATTTATATGATAAAATTTATGAATTATCAATAATGGAAAATATATAAACCCGTTTCACACATCATTTCCACAAAAAATTTACAGCTCATAGCAGCTCTTGAAATCTTGAAGCTCAAGCTCTCCTCAAGTTTTACTCAAGTGATTTCTTCAAAAGTTCTCTGCGCAGTTCTTCATAAAAATGTACGTGAGTATCTAAGTATATTTTATTGAAATTTAAATAATAATCCAGATTTACTTTGATTATTTACCATATGTGCGAAATATTTTTACTACGTTTGTTTATACTGGTGTATATTTATGTATGAGGGTAGTTTGTACCTATCGAATAAATTCTTAGTCTCGTATTACCTTGCGTTTGATTGTACGTCGCTATTCCTAAAATATTCGATATAATCCATTTGGCGACGAGTTTGTGTCTAAAAGTTGTGTATTTACGTGAATAAAGTCGTTATAATGTCGGACAAGAAAAGTGCACCGGACCTAAGTAGTCTAAAGGAGTTTAAATTGCATGTGGATCGTTGGTCGACTTACGTCAGCCGTTTGCGGGCGTGGTTTACTATTAACAGAATCGAAGAAGAGGCGTTTTCCAGATATTTAGTGGCCATCGTCGGTACCGAGCCACTAGATCTGATTGTTGACCTGTGTTATCCTGAAAAACCGGAGAAAACGGGTTTCGAGGAAATTGTCAAACTAGTGGAAGATCACTTATCGCCGAAACGCTCCATAATTGCCGAGAGAATGATTTTTCGAGCATGTAAACAAGCAGCGGGACAATCGATCAGTGAATACTTAGTGGAACTCAAGAAACTCAGTAAGCCGTGCAAGTTTAAAGATAACAATGCGCTTAAAGAAAATTTACGCGACCAGTTTGTGTATGGATTGGCGAGCGACCGCATTCGTCAGCGTATTCTAGTTGAGGAGGACGAAAAATTAACGTCCAGTCGAACCACGGAGCTGGCGCTGTCATTGGAGGCAGCCGTACGAGACTCGATGCCGGGGGAGGCGAGGCCAGCTGCCGCCGCCGCCGCCGGCGCGCTCCGCAGCGACGAGGAGCCGGTGTATGCCGTGCGCGGCGCGCGCGGCGCTCCCGCCGCCTACTCGCGCCAACAGCGTGCACCGGCGTCCGCGCGTGACGGGGCTGCGCGTCGTCGTCGTGGCGGTGATGACGGATTTCGACACCAGCAGCAGCAGCGGTGCTCGCGATGTGATCGGCGACATGACCCCAAGTTTTGTTCATTCCGTGACAGCGCTTGTTACGTGTGCGGGGTCATAGGTCATATAGCTAAGGTGTGCGGTTTGCGTAAACAACAGCGTGTGCATCATATCAGTGAAAATGCGGATGACTCCGACGGGGAGTCGAGCGGCTCCTTCGACCGCGCGGTCGAGGTGTATCAGCTGAGTGATAGTGAGTCGAGTGACGATCAACGTTGGTTCATTGAGGTTAAAATTAATAACGTACCTATTACGTTGGAAGGTGACACAGGTTCCGCGGTTACAGTGATTCCCATTTCGGTGTTTAACAAATATTTCAAAAATTGTAAGTTAGTGCCGTACAAATCTATGTTAACAGCGTATTCGGGTGACAGGGTAAAGCCAAAGGGTAAGTTTCTTTGCACAGTTGATATTAACGGAAAAATTATAACTAATTTACCTTTAGTTGTTGTTAATAGTAAAAGCAGTCCTTCATTATTTGGTCGAAATTGGATGAAAGCGTTTGGATATAAATATCCACAAATAAATTCGTTAGATACCAACCCGGGTGAGGTACCGCCGAGACGGAATATAGACAAAAAGTTAGTCAAACGGTTTCCAAATGTGTTCGAAAAAGGAATAGGTACATTTAATAAAGCGAGTATCACGTTAGAAGTGCGCGATGATGCGGTGCCGGTGTGGCGGCGCGCGCGGCCCGTGCCGCACGCGCTGCGCCCCGCCGTGGAGGCCGAGCTGCAGAGGTTGCAGCATGAGCACATCATCACACCGGTAGACTGGAGTGAATGGGGAACGCCGGTGGTACCCGTGCTTAAAAAAAATGGGCAGGTACGTTTATGCGGCGATTTTAAGACTACTCTGAATCCGGCCCTGGTAGATGACAAGTATCCGATACCAAAGATCGAAGATATCTTTGCTTCGCTTCAGGGTGGTAAATTATTCAGTAAAATAGATCTCAGCAGTGCGTATTTACAGTTTTTATTGGATGACCCTTCTAGGAAATTATGCACTATAGTAACAATGCAGGGTATGTGTCTAATTCCAAGCTAACCTCCCGCAGTGGAAGCGATTTACACAGGTAAATTTCGAACAAAATACCAGGAGTTCAACTGGAGGCAGACAATGGCTGCGTTACGCAGCGCTAAATAGCATACGCTGCACAATATAGCAGCGCATACTATGAATTAAACGTGAACCTAAATCTATTTAACTTAATTAACTAAGTTGATTGAAATTGGCAAATGATGTGTTCCAACCCTTACATAACTCAAGTCGGTAGTAAATACCGTCTGCCGATCTGGCGTTACGTCACACGTATTAGCACTAGATTATAAGTAAGTACCTCCAAATTATATCACCCCACGAATTCCGCAATTCGTACTAAGGAGTCACAATGATATGGTACAACAAATATGACTAAAGGGAACACACCATTAACACGAATAAACAGTTTTATACTAAACAACCAGGTTTACACTTACAGTCAACGTGCCGGTCCAAATGCATAAAATACCCAACGGAGAAAGGAAGTTCAGGGAATGGATCAAATCGGGATTCCGTGGGTACTTACAGGGCTGGGTGGAAAAGATATCGACACCCAGCATTCCACTACAGCCTTGGCGCGTTATTCACGTCAAACCACTCACAGCTTCTGTTCGTATTCCACTTTGATATTAGTCATTACGCGTGACCCAACCGAATTTGGGCCGTACAAACGCGGGCCAAAATGGCCACCTGATGCCTATTCAACGCGACGCTCACGTGGAAGACGTCGAGACATCCAACAATCACTACGCCTGGCATTCCAGTACAACCCAGGAGAAACGCAATAATACGATGCATCAACACGCGCGATCTCAAATTGAATCGTCCATTACACGCGGCATCACAAAACGCGTGGCGGAAATCCGCACAATACGCGATACCCTCCCGTCCGAACGGTTTTGAGTGACTGAGTGCGGTGCAGAAATCACCGCTTGGCGTCTACCAGGCGGCCCGCGCGCACGCCGCCCCCTCGCCCCGCGAGCGAGAAAGGGACAACATATGCCCAGAGCGATGCGTGCAAAATCGCGGCGCATTCATAGACCGTCATTAATACCTAACTTACCCCAGCATAGCAACGCTAAATTAAACATTCACCCGCCCTAGGCCGAATCCCTTAGGCCTATTCACTACTGGGGAGACGAGATAGCGTTGCTATTGCTCGCTTAAGAACTGAATGCCCTACCTGAACTGTCGCGACTCGAGGAGTGCCATCACTACCTGGGAACAAGTTGAGAATGCGCCCTCTGCGCCATCGCAGTGGCGGCAGGTTGGCATCCTTAACCAGAACGAGATCTCCGATGCGAGGGGGTTCAGTTCTGTCCGTCCACTTAAGGCGTTGCTGCAGAATGTGCAAATACTCAAGCAACCATCGCTTTCAAAAATTCTGAGACATTTGCTGCAGCAACTCATAACGCGTCAAACGATTGCTACTGACCTCTGTGTAGGGGTACTCTGGCAAGGCGTTAAGTGGTCGGCCAATTAAGAAATGCCCTGGTGTCAGGGCCTCCAGATCATTCGGATCTGAGCTAAGCGGACACAAAGGACGTGAATTGAGAACGGCCTCAATTTTACAAAACACGGTCGCTAGCTCCTCAAAGGTTAATATCGTTAAACCTATAACGCGCATCAAATGCGTCTTAGCGGACTTTACAACCGCTTCAAATATACCACCCCAGTGGGGGCATCCTGGTGGATCGAACACCCAGTTAATGCCCTGACGGGAGAGGCTCGTGCCGATAGCTTCCTCGTTTTCCGATAAAAACGTTATAATTTCTTTCATACATCGATCAGCGCCCTTAAAGTTGGTACCACAGTCCGACCTGATCAGCGCTGGTCGCCCTCTTCGCGACACAAATCTATCTAAAGCTGCTAAGAAAGCCTCCGTAGTGAGGTCGGCCACGAGTTCCAAGTGGACGGCCTTGGTTGCTAGGCACACAAACACGCACAAATACGCCTTGATTGACTTCGCGTTGCGAAGGCGTGATGCCTTTACCATAAAAGGCCCCGCAAAGTCCGTTCCCACACCCGCAAACGTCCGGGCTTCCGTCACCCGGTCCGGTGGGAGGTCTCCCATCTGAGGTTGCATTGTGGCTGCCTTCAACCGATAGCAAGGCAAGCACCGAAACACAATGCTCCGTACCGTACGTCGTCCAGACAAGATCCAAAACTCGCGCTGCAGAATAGCCAAAAGTGCATTGCAGCCCGCATGCGAGTTTTTCTGGTGACGATCCCTAACTATAAGTTCTACCAAAGGTCCCTTCTTTGGGAGTAACAGCGGATGCCGTGCTGAAAAGGGCAGGTTAGCGTTCCGAAGTCTACCTCCAACCCGGAGCATTCCATGCTCGTCCACGAACGGGTTGAGGCGCACAAGACCTCCCTTCAGCTTTCCACGGCCATCCCTGAGCAGCCTGGCCTCTTCCTCAAAATGTTCCGCCTGGACGACCCTAACCAATAAACTTAGAGCCGCATTCCGCTCCGCAGGCGAGAGGACAGGTGCCAAGTTCCGTTCTGCTTGAGGTTTTCTACAGTTGTTCACGAACCGTTTGATCCAACCTGTCACCCCTAGAAGTTTGTCGAGGGAGCTGTATCGTTCCAGCAAGAAAGCCGCACTAGGCTTAGGTACGATCTGCCCTACGTTCACTCGCAAACCTCGATCAGGTGGCCCAAGCGGCGACCCGCACTCATTGTATGGCCATCTCTCAGGTGACTCAGTCAGCCACTGAGGTCCCCACCACAGTGAGTGACCTACCAAATCAGGGGCCCTACATCCCCGTGAGGCGCAGTCCGCTGGGTTCTGTTCTCCCGGTACGTGTCTCCATACCAACGGAGTTTCCGATCCTTTAATCTGTGACACCCGATTTGCCACGAAAACCTCAAGAGTATGTACCGACGTCTGTAACCAGTACAGAACTATCCTACTGTCGGTCCATGCGTACACCGTTTCATCCAAATTGATGGTACCGCGTAGATTACTAGCGACATGATGTAGCAAGCGCGTGAGAAGCGCTGCTCCCGCCAATTCCAACTTTGGAATGGTCCATCTTGTCCTAACCGGAGCCACCTTACTCTTGGCCATAACTAGACGCACGTCTACAGTTCCCGTTGAACTGACTGTCCGCAAATAGACAGCTGCCGCGTACCCTCGCTCCGAGGCATCACAAAACCCATGTAGGGTAGCCTTACATCCCACCGATGGGAGCAACTTGCGAGGTATGGCGATGCGTACGATCCCTGGTAAGGTGGTCACAAACTTGGTCCAATCATTCAACAGCTCTCCGGAGAGCTGGTCGTCCCAACCCAAGTTTGCTATCCACAACCTTTGCAAGAAGCACTTCGCCATGAACGTCACCGGTGCGATCCACCCGTTAGGATCGAAAGTTCTGGCGATCGTCGATAATACCGAACGCTTCGTCCAAGTCTTCTGCAAAAGGTCTGGCTCGATCTGATACGTAAAGACATCATGCGTTGGCCTATATTGCACCCCTAGGATGCTCAACGTATTTGGATTGTCCGGGTTCTCGAAAAGGTGCGGGTCCTGCTGGAACTCACCTGGCAACCCGGCCAGGAGCTCTGGACAGCTGGACAGCCATTTCCGCAACTCATAACCTCCTGATTCCATGATCGCGATCAGCTCGTCTCGTAGTAGCAGTGCTTGTTGCACGCTATCTGCACCCGTGCAGATGTCATCCACGTAGACGTCGCGATCCAGTACTGCTGCGGCCCGAGGGAATCTTACCCTTTCCTGTGCGGCCAACTCTCGCAGCGTGCGTACTGCCAAAAACGGACTTGGCTTCAGACCATACGTTACCGTGTTAAGCTCATAAGTGACCATCGGCTCGTCAGGGCTCTCACGCCACAAAATCAGCTGGTACCGACGGTCATCCGGGTGTATAATTGTTTGGCGAAACATCATTTTGACGTCTGCGACGAACGCTACTTGGTGCAACCGAAAATCTGTGAGGATGTCCACAATGTCCCGGTTCAACTTGGGACCCGCGTGCAGACACTGGTTCACAGACACACCATTCGATGTAGGAGCAGAACCGTCAAACACTACCCGTATCTTCGCCTCCGGTGACTTCAAAACAGCCAGGTGTGGTATATAGTAATGCTCGACACACCTCCAATCTATGCTGGACACCGACATGTGGCCTAACTCTAGGTACTCCCTCATGAATTCGATATACTTCTGCCGAAGTGCTGCATCTCGCTTCATCTTTCTCTCCATAGCCAGTAGTCTCCGTTCCGCGATCTGTCGCGAACTACCTAAGGAGGGGCGGTTTGGGAGAAATGGCAGCCTGGTAACAAACCTACCTGACGAACTTCGTGCAGTGTTGTACTGATAGAACAGCTCGCACTCGTCATCCTCTGGCTTCCGTCTATCCGCCGTGGGTGGCTCCTCAGACTCCCAAAACCTCTGCAGCACCTCCGACAACACACTACCATAGAGAACCGTATCGCCCTCTGGTAGGTCCTGAGGTCTCCAAACTGGGCCAAAAATAACATACCCTCCTGTGGTATCAACGGCCACTAAACCAGTTTGCTGAAGTACCCGTTTTCTGCCACACCAGAATCTCCCGAGGACGTCTGACCCGAGGAGAACGTCCACCGTACCAGGAGTATCAAATTCAGGATCAGCTAACTCTAAGCCTGTGGTTAACCCTCGTACCGTTGACGGTAACCGAACCTGAGGAAGTTTCCCTACCACTTCATCCAGCACCACTGCTGAGGCATGATAGCTGACCCCTGTACCTGTATTACCTAATGTGAACTCGAAGTTCACCTGACCCCGAACGTCAGGCACATCTACACCTCCAATACCTACAGCCCCATCCGTTGTGGGCCTTATATTTAAGCGAAGCCTACTCACCAGCTTACTAGACACAATACAACCCTGAGCCCCTGTATCTAACAAGGCTCTTACCTGTATGCTGCGGCCACCGTATCCCCATACCCAAATCATTGCCGTAGGCAACAATACCGTAATTGGCCGGGGGGCCGAAGCTGGCGTGTAGGCGGCGATTACCTAGCAGGAATCTAAGCGCGGAGTGTCCGCGTCCTGCGGGGGGGTCCCCTCTCTCCGTACACCTTCGAGTGGGTCCCACTCCTGCTGATAGGGACCTCTGGTCCTGTACGCCATGGCTGGCAGCCTATAGTAACCCTGCGGCAGGCGCGCGTACCGTGGATGCGCCTGTAGCCGCGGGTGCTCAGCCAAGGGGAGAGGCATGCGTGGGTCATGGGAACTCACCATGTTGTTCAGACCCGCCGAGTACTGCATGTACTGGCCCTGGTGTTGGCACCCGCCCGTAGCATCACGTACTTGTGATGGGTGCCCCTGACCTTGGACCTGTGACCACCTACCCTGTCCCGGCACCTGCTGCCGAGGTGGTGACTGTCTCGCGCGTGGTGAAGGGGGCATCACCTGCTGATGTCCCTGGCCTCGTCCCTGAAACCCTGGTGGAAGAGGACTCCTCCTTGGAGGGGGTGGGGAGCGTTGCTCCCGTCTAGGTAGGGCAGACTCCGTCCGCTGACCCGCGTCAGCTCTGCCTCCGTAATCTCCGCTGCGGTTCATGCATAGGAGCTGATGGTGGGCACCCTGGCAGTACCTGCAGTTGGTGCTTGATGGGCACTCTCGCACCTGATGCGGCCCCATACACCTAAAGCACCAACGCCGTTGCTGCACCACACCACGACGTTTCTGCACCCACTGTGCAGCGAACTCCTCACACGCAGTCACCTGATGCCCCGCCTCTCTGCAGTAGGCACACCTCGATTCCAAATTAGCGACATTGTATCGCCTGGGTGGCCTACTCTTACCGTCTCGCGCCTGTGCACCCGGCCGTTCCGGGCGGCGAGCGGCCGCAGACTCCGCGTGAGGCGACTCTCCAAATTGGGCATCTACCCGCCTGCACTCGGCCTCGAGGAAGGACTTGAGCTCCTCGAAGGTCGGGAGGTAATCAGATGTCTTACCTCCGTGTGACTGTTCAAAACGAGCGGCCATGTCGCTCGGCAGGCGGCGCAACAACGTGTGGACCAGGATATAATCATAGCCTGACACCGGCATCCCCTGTCTCTCAAGAGCGTTCACTGCAACGCAGACAGGGTTGAGGACCTTGGCCCTGAGGTCCGTCCCTCGTGTGATGGTCGGCACGGTGAGCCACTGTTCCAGGAGTTGGTCAATCATGAGACGTTTGTTGCTGTATCTCTCGATCAGCAAACCGCGAGCCGTCTCGTAACTTGCATCATCGACTGGTAGATGCTTTACCAGCTCATGGGGCTCACCTTGCAGCTTGGCCATCAATTGTGCCATTTTATATGCCGGCTGCAAGTCAGTGCGGTTATGAATCACACTGTCAAACAGATCCTGGAATCGGGTCCAATCCGTGTAGTCCCCGTGGAAGACCGGAATCGCCACAGCCGGCAGGGGCACTTGCACCCCCGGTCCCCGCGGACCATGGGGTGGGTCCGGCTCCCCAGCTCTACGCCTGGTGATCACAGCAGCCGCCTGCTGGATCTCCTGCCCCATCTCCATGCACTGGGTCACATTCGTCCGGACCGTAAGTTTGACCTCCTCATCAGGCGTCCCATCAAATAACTCTTCGCATCCAGTGAGGCAATCCAACACCTCCGCGACCCGTTCGTCAATCCGTTGCGCACAAGCGATGAGTGCGTCCTCTCGGTCCCCGCGACCGACCATCGCCTGCTTAGTCGCGAACCAAATTAGGTGCGTTCTAATTTTTGCCTGAAGCTGTGTAATTGTGGGAGCCATGGTACCAACTCAAAGTAACACCGAACCTTACAATAAAAAAAAATAATAGACAATCGGCCCTGATCCTACCGTTAGCATATCCGCACAGGGTAAACACAACGATAATAACAAGCAATTCACTAATTGATTGGCCCTGATCCTACCGATAGGATATTCTACACAGGGCACACACTACAATCACAATAAATATATTTTTTTTTTATGTAGGTAGATTAAAAATCTTATACTAAAATAATCTTAAATCTAGTGGTTTTCTGAACCACGCTCTGCTACCAAAAATTGTCTAATTCCAAGCTAAACTCCCGCAGTGGAAGCGATTTACACAGGTAAATTTCGAACAAAATACCAGGAGTTCAACTGGAGGCAGACAATGGCTGCGTTACGCAGCGCTAAATAGCATACGCTGCACAATATAGCAGCGCATACTATGAATTAAACGTGAACCTAAATCTATTTAACTTAATTAACTAAGTTGATTGAAATTGGCAAATGATGTGTTCCAACCCTTACATAACTCAAGTCGGTAGTAAATACCGTCTGCCGATCTGGCGTTACGTCACACGTATTAGCACTAGATTATAAGTAAGTACCTCCAAATTATATCACCCCACGAATTCCGCAATTCGTACTAAGGAGTCACAATGATATGGTACAACAAATATGACTAAAGGGAACACACCATTAACACGAATAAACAGTTTTATACTAAACAACCAGGTTTACACTTACAGTCAACGTGCCGGTCCAAATGCATAAAATACCCAACGGAGAAAGGAAGTTCAGGGAATGGATCAAATCGGGATTCCGTGGGTACTTACAGGGCTGGGTGGAAAAGATATCGACACCCAGCATTCCACTACAGCCTTGGCGCGTTATTCACGTCAAACCACTCACAGCTTCTGTTCGTATTCCACTTTGATATTAGTCATTACGCGTGACCCAACCGAATTTGGGCCGTACAAACGCGGGCCAAAATGGCCACCTGATGCCTATTCAACGCGACGCTCACGTGGAAGACGTCGAGACATCCAACAATCACTAAGCCTGGCATTCCAGTACAACCCAGGAGAAACGCAATAATACGATGCATCAACACGCGCGATCTCAAATTGAATCGTCCATTACACGCGGCATCACAAAACGCGTGGCGGAAATCCGCACAATACGCGATACCCTCCCGTCCGAACGGTTTTGAGTGACTGAGTGCGGTGCAGAAATCACCGCTTGGCGTCTACCAGGCGGCCCGCGCGCACGCCGCCCCCTCGCCCCGCGAGCGAGAAAGGGACAACATATTCCCAGAGCGATGCGTGCGAAATCGCGGCGCATTCATAGACCGTCATTAATACCTAACTTACCCCAGCATAGCAACGCTAAATTAAACAGTATGTTTTGTTACAATAGATTACCGTTCGGAATTAAATGCGCACCTAATAAGTTTCAACGTATGATGGATAAGTTATTTAGAATGAGATTTGTAACTTGTTACTTGGATGATTTGACGGTCAGCGGTGTAGATAGTTTAGATCACTGGAGGAGACTTTTAAGTGTTTTTAAAATTTTGGCAGATAGTGGACTCAGGGTCGCCGTAGAGAAATGTAATTTTTTTCAAAAGTCGATATCGTACTTAGGTTACGTAATAGATGCGGAAGGGTTACACACTGAAATCGAAAAGGTTGATGCAATAGTAACAACTCCGGTTCCAATCAGCGCCAAGCAATTACGCGCGTTTTTGGGGTTAATAAATTATTACGGCAAATTTTTAAATAATTTAAGCGCGATATTAAGTCCTTTATACGACTTATTAAAAAAAGGAAAAATCATTTTTGTGGAACAGGGAGTGCGATGATGCGTTTGTAAAGGCCAAAAATGCATTAGAAAAGGCGCCAGTTCTAGTTCATTTTAACCCGGACCTGCCGACGACCCTGTCGTGTGACGCATCGCCTTATGCAGTAGCGGCCGTGCTATCACAGCGCTGCGCCGACGGCCGCGACCGACCCGTGCTGCATGCTTCGCGTACCTTATCTACAGCAGAGAAAAATTATGCTCAGATCTGCCGCAAAGGTCTGGCAGTAATTTTTGGCGTGACCAAATTTCATGATTATCTATTTGGCCGTGAGTTCACACTGGTGACAGATTGCAAGCCAATAGCGGCGATATTCAGTGAACATAAGGGAATACCTTTGATGGCAGCGAGCCGTTTACAAAGATGGGCTGTTATTCTCGGAGCGTATAATTACGTAATCAGGTGCGTTGGTTCTAAACAAAACTGTGTAGCCGACAGTTTATCACGGATGCCGATAGCTGAGCGACGAGTACATAGTCGGGTAGATTCGTACATAAATTTTGTTGAGACTTCCGCACCCATTAATTACAAATAGATTGCGAAAGAAACATTAAAAGATAAAATTTTGCAAGATGTGATAAAGGGAATTAAAACTAACTGGCAATATTGCCGTGATGATAATTTGCAACCGTATTTTAAGATTAAGCAGTATCTGAGTGTGGAGCAGGACTGTGTTTTATATGGTCATCGTGTCATCATTCCTTGCAGTTTAAAAAAGCGTATTTTGGATCAAATTCATGAGACCCATCAGGGAATTGTTAAATGCAAGAACTTAGCAAGAAATTACGTGTATTGGCCGGGCATCGATTCTGACATCGAGCGCATTTGTAAAGCGTGTGAGACTTGTGCCCGCGAGCGCCCCTCACCCCCCGCTTCCTCTTTGCACCCGTGGCAGTGGCCGCAGGAGCCCTGGTACCGCTTGCATGCTGATTTCTTTACATTAGCTGGCAATATTTATTATTTTGTTGTAATCACAAACTATATAGAGATACTAACGTATCAGACGGGTAACTCCCAAAGAAAAAAACTCGCTCTATGATTGTGCAGCTATAGATTGTGACAGCTATTTTCTTTTTAATTTCATGAATGGCACGCAGCTAGGTTAGGATACGAGCATTTTAAGCCCTTTTGGGTTGGGTGAGGAGCAGTTTAAGCCATTCTTAGGTTCAGAAAATTTAACTTGAAAAATAAATTTATATTATTATCTATTATTAGGGAAAGAGAACAAAACAACTACTGTCTTATATTCAACATTATTTTATTCATATTATATAAGTGCAATGAGTAGTGTTATGTTAATCAAATAGTCGTCTTCCTTTAGCCTTTTTTGTAAATTGCTTTATTTGCATTTAGAATCTTCTTCGCCGCAGGGTTCAACTTTTCAGTTAGTTTCTCATAAATTTCATTTATAAGAAAGTTTGTACACTTTCATGCTCTTTGACTAAATTCCAGGTGCTTAAGAGATTTCATATAATATTCTCTCTACAGTTTGGTGTCAACGCTTTTTAGCAGGAATGATTCGCTTTCTTACTGCAAATTTAGGAGCAATACGCTTCCTTCGCTTTGGAGTTGTGCAACTACATGTATCTAAAAATAATGTATACATAATGTATTAAAAATTACTGGAAAATTTTAATAAAAACATTGTCTTTAAATAGAAAAGTATTTGTAAGTAGATACCTGTTTCAATTAATGAACGTTTGTTTGTTACTTTTTCAATAGAACAGTAGGTGTGATCTTCATGTCGTCTCTTTAATGCATAACTGTGATCATGACCATTCCATTCTGAAATAAAACATTCAGGTACAGTAAAAAATGACAGTCTCACAATACCATTTTCACTACAAGCATCAAAATGAATGACATCATCCAACTACTACAAGAAATATACTATGCTTTTTGTTTTATGTGGTCTAACTATAAAGAAACGATTATAAACAGAGTAATGACTAACTTACTATTTCTTCGGGAATACTAAGACCGAGGAATGCCCGTGGCAATTTCTTCGACCGTAAAGTGTGTTGGATATGCCGTAGTATCAAGACGGGAACTACTGTGTGATGACGAGAAAAATCGAGCTTCAAAATGTTTCTTGCACACATGGTGTTTGCGAAGAACCTCAAAACTCAACGTTAGTAGTTTTGGACAGTTGATACAGTTCAACCATTTCAAGATATTCGTTTAATTTTTTGGGAACTTGTATAAATTGATATCCCTTCACCTACTGCCACAGTTTTCCACACAACACTTGTGATACATAATTTATATCTCAGTTCGGTTTCAACGAAAAACTAGTCGTGTAACTTTTCTTTGACAAACACTTTCACAAAGAAAAATGGCGCAAAGCAAGATGGCGTCTAACGGCGGCATCAAGGCGAAATTGGGAAGAAGTAGGGCAGGCGGGGGGTGGATAGTTGTCATGGTCTATAACTGCAACCATAGACAATACCATAGACATAAGGCGAGAATTTCGTGTATGAAGATAACTGGCCGTGGTTGTAATCGATGCTCACTCAAAGTGGATTGAGGCGTTTCGTGTATCAAACACTTCGACCAAATCAACTTGCAGTAAGTTGCATAAACTGTTTGGGCAGTTTGGATTACCGAATGAGTTGGTTTCGGATAATGGTCCACCTTTTAATGGTAGGGAATTCAGGGAATTTTTAAACGGATTGGGCGTAAAGCACGTAACAGTTACACCGTATAAGCCAAGTAGTAACGGTGCCGCTGAGAATGCCGTAAAAGTTATTAAAACTTGTCTTAAAAAAGCTATGCATGACAATATTGATCTGGAAAAGGCATTGAATGACTTTTTATTTATTTACCGTTCTACGCCACACAGTATAACCGGTAAAACGCCAGTGAATTTATTATTAGGCAGAGATGTGCGTACACCTTTAGATTTGCTGAGGTCAACTAGTGAGGTAGTGAGGTAGTAAAACGTAAACAAATGGCACAAATGGAACACAAAGCAGGATGTGACAGATTTTTTAACGTTGGTGACAAAGTGTTTTTCAAGAGTTTCAAAAATAATTCTTTTACCTGGGAACGGGGTATCGTTAGAGATCAGATTGGTCCGTTAACTTATTTTATCGAAAAGAATGTTTCAAAAAACACGTTGATCAGTTGCGTAAAGATGACACCCAAATTGATGGCACATTTGATTTGTTGTCTTCATCGTCATTAACGGACCAGCCAAGTCAAAACGAAAACCTTAGTCCTGAGCCAGTGGTCGTTGCACCTGAGTGTCCCATTGCTGGGTCACCCTCTCCTGCCAGGAAGGTAGTTGTTACGGCTAGTTCGAGTGTCGCGCCAACATCCAATTTCGACGCAAATGTCCCTGTGCTAAACTGGGACTCCTCACCTGCTGTTAAAAGACAGAGGAAGCCGGTAACAAGATACGGGTTTGAATTCGATTGACCTTTGGTTTTACTATTGTGAGTATGTACAGTAAAGATATACTTTCTTTTGTTAAATTTAAGTATTTAATTATTTAGACATTAGTTTTTATTTTTGTTAATCCTATGTATCTACTATACTACATGTTACGCTTGGTGACACGTGTTTATGTACATACGTACCTAATGCTAGAATGCTTGCATAGGCAATTTTAACTAATATTTTTTTTTTACTTGTGTTTTTTTTTTTGTTTTCTTCTTTTATAATCTTACATGTAAGATGGGGGAGGGAAGAGAGTGTAGAGATTTAAAAATTGTACTGCAATGTTATTATTCATAGTTGGCTAAGGAAACAGAGGGGGAAGAATGGTGTATATTTATGTATGAGGGTAGTTTGTACCTATCGAATAAATTCTTAGTCTCGTATTACCTTGCGTTTGATTGTACGTCGCTATTCCTAAAATATTCGATATAATACACATATCACACCTATAATCCCTTGCGGGGTAGGCAGAGCGTAAACGGCCGCATAGAACGGACATTTACGCCACGTCCGAAAAACATTTGAGGGTCATTCGGAAAATTGTGTATCGTCATAGTGACAGGTGGTCAGCCCATCGCCTAAAGTTGCAATCACACACCCTCGAGTCCCTTAGACGCTTCTTACGACTCCCACGGGCAAGAAATGGGGTGATGCTATTCTAAGCCGGCATCACACGGCACTATTTATTGACTGTTATATTGTAACACTTTTAGGTCTGACTCGGAGTACTACTCATCTGATGCGGAGGTGACTGTGAGCAAGCCGCCGCCAGCTACTCAACAGTCAAAGAAGACTACCGCCGCTGCCAACAAGAACCCTCCAAGTGAGGCCGGAGGCTCCAAACGAAAACACGACGGTGAAGAAGAATCTAGCAGGTAACAAATTCATAATTTACTTCTATACAGGGTGTTAATTTAAATGCGTGTCATAACTTAAGGACAGGTTAGGTATCGACAACTGAACAACTTTCTCCTAGAAACATTGGAAGAAATATAAAAAAATTGGACCACCTATACATTTGTGACCTCGGACACTAACCGGTACATACACACTTAGAAACGCTCCGCGATTAAAAATAGTTTTCGCGAGAAAATGCCGTCAGGAGTGCGTGAAAGTGACAGTGCTATAATAAAAAGAAGTTTAGCCAGTGTGGACACTAAACTTAGTGCCCAAAATGAAGAGATTTGTGCCCTAAAATTGCAAATAACTGAGCTGACCAATCTAGTCACTTTATTATTTGAGGGTAAAAGCAAGTGCGACAAGTGTGAAATACATCACGTTAACAATATTGACGTGTCGAACTTCGCTAGTGCGAATGAGACGGAAAATACCCTTACCACGCCAGGAGTGACGGAGACGCAACAAAAACAAAACAGAAAACTGAAAAACGACTCCAAAAATGGACAAAATTCAAATCAAACTGAATGTAACCGAACATCGACACCGAAAAAACGCAGAACCAAGAAACCTAAACGGAAATCTGCGTCAAATAATAATATGCCTCAATCTATGGCATTGTTATAGCAACCACTACGATCCAGCACTAAGGCCGAGTCACCCAGTTGTAACGAAAACAATGAAGACTGGCAAACAGCACAATCACGTAAACGACGAAACTACCAGAACCTGCGTAATAAGCAAGTAGTTCGCGGCTGTGGAGCACCGAGTGACCTATTATGCGCAGCTGATAATACGAAATACCTACACGTATGGGGCGCGCATCCCGACACCACGGAGACTAACGTTATCAGCTACCTTAACGCTAAAACAACAACGTCTACTAATTATTCGGCAGTAAAAATGACATCGAAGCGATCAGCTGATTATGCATCGTTTAAGGTTGGTGTGCCTGAGAGTGTGTACGACGAATGCGTGAAACCACAATTCTGGCCGAAAGGTTTTAAAGCCGAGCGCTGGCTTTTTCGCTCGAACGACCAGTATCGGCGGAGACAAAATAAACCGAAAGAACCTAATAACCTAACAGTTTACTATCAGAACGTTAGGTGGTTAAAAACTAAACTTCTAGAATGGCGAAATAATTTAATAATATCCGATGACTTGCAACTGGTAGCTGCGACGGAAACCAATACGGACGAGTCGGTGAGGGACGCCGAGCTGTGCGGTGCCGGTGGGGGCTGGGCCGTGCTCCGCCGGGACCGGCGCGCGCGGACCGGTGGTGGGGTGCTGCTGGCTGCACGCGCGCCACTCCTTCTCGAACGTTTACCAGAATACGAAACACGCGATGGTGAGGATTTGTGGGCAAAGTTCTTATTTCACGGACAAACTATATATGTATGCGTTATGTACATACCACCTGGTTCGTCAGACAATACCTATATGGAGTGGTTTAAAAGTGTGGAAAAAGTATGTGAGGTTCACACGTCATCAAAAATATTAACACTTGGAGATCTAAATTTGTATAGTGCCAGTGATAATATGAATAATAATTTTAAATATTTCAGTACATTTTGTGACATGCAACAATACAATGGTGTGAAAAACAAGAATGCTAGGATGCTTGACGTGGTGTTGACTGGTGTTACGGGTCGATTCATGTTGCTGAAGAACGCACTTTTCGTCTGGTTGCTAGGACCTGGACTGTTCGGTGTAGTACCTACTTCCGAACACGTGTCGTGACGTCAGACTCACGCACCTATTGCCCCGGCGCGGTTTTTCCTAACAACAGTGCACTTTTCGGCATCGTCGCGACCGGGTGCATTCATTAACATTAATTACATTATATCGGGATAATAATATAATAATAATTTAGAGCGAATATAGACATTTATTGTTGCTTTTAAGTGAAGTGGAATAAACTCTTTTATTATATTTTCAACTTAACAAACTGTATCATTTCTCTACCAAAACATTCACACGCAATCCCCGCACCACACATTATGGTCCTTCGAACCAAGGACTTTCGCGCCGGTTAATGTGTAAAGGGTGCCGACGGGGAAGTGTTTGAACTAGTGAACATTGTGCGTAAAAGGATTGCAGTGAGAACAGGACTTTGAACATCCCAGGAGCGTCGCCATCACGAGAGAGAGCGTCGCCTGGTAACATTTACTTGGACATTCAAGTAAGATCCATCCTTTTTATCTGTTAGCTACAATTTTTGAAATTTCACATCAACATGGAAAAACTTCTAGCCAGTCAGTCTGATCTTCAAGACGAAATTGCACGCTTGCTTAGAAATTTCAAAAAAGACAGAAGAGACAAGAAGCAGAGCGCCGAATATATTAAAGGTAGATGGGTGGAGCTCGAGGAACAGTATCTAGAGTTTCGGCAGAATCACGAAAAAAATATTCAAAGCTTAAGTCCAGATAACGAGTATTTTGGAAAATGCTATGAAAAAACAGTGGGTGATTACTACATTTACAAGGATTTGCTTCAGAAATGCATGCAAGGTACACAACAAGATAGAACAGGTACATCCGCAGACCATCAGGACCTTGACGATTTATTTGAAGAAGCCAAAAATGATTTAGAAAAATCAACAGAACATTCCGAGGAGCCTGCTGCCGATGAGACAGTCGATCCATCAAGAGGTCAGTTACCCCAAACACAGTTACAGTATGAAGAAAAAAACCCATTATGGCAGCATCTACACCGTGAAGAACCTTCGAAAAGAGCCCAAGGTACTTTGAGTAAAATTGACGAAACACTACGAAAACAACTTGCGAACTTCAAAGCTTTTGCAAGAACAATCGATAATATCAATATTGAACAATTAACAGATAAATGGGAGTTTGAGGATGCCCTCAAATCTTTAGAAACTCGTTGGTCAGCAATAGATTCTCTTCACTGGGATATCGATAGCGAGTTGGACGGCAAAAACCAAAGGTATGAAGCCTCTTATACTAAATATGAGTACATTTATAACACGCTAAAGAAAGAGATAAACAAAAAGATGTGGTCAGTATCGCATAGAGAAAAGTCTACACCAAAGTTAGACATCCCGATTTTTAACGGCAACTACAATGACTGGGTATGCTTTAAAGATCTTTTCAACGAAGCTATCCACAACAATCCAACATTGTCCAATGCTCAAAGAATGCAATTCTTAAAGAGTAAGTTCAGTGGTGAAGCAGAGAGATTGATTCAACATTTGACTATAAGTTCTGAAAACTACATAACATGCTGGGAGATATTAAATCACCGGTTTAACAACAAGAAACTTATATTCACGTCACACATGAACATTCTGTTTGGCCTACCTAACATTCAACAATCGTCAGTATTTCAACTCAAAAAGATACATGACGTCACTATGGAAACTTTACATGCCATAAAAAATCTTGGAGTCGACATAAAAACATGGGACCCCATACTGGTTCATATTATAAGTAACAAATTAGACTCCGAAACATACGCTGACTACATCGAATCACTGAAGAACTCACGAGAGTTGCCTGTACTTCAAGAACTATTGGATTTCCTGGAAGGAAAATTTACGGCAATGGAAAATTCTACTCGTCGCAAACAGGAAATTCCAACCCAGAAAATATATCAACATCAAACATCGGTTTCTAGTATTAAAAAACCGAACTATCAAAACTATAACAATAACCGCTACAACGGAAATCAACATGTTGCGAAATCATTTCACGTATCTGGTTTTAAGTGTCCACTTTGTAAA
Organism: Tuta absoluta; assembly: GCA_027580185.1. Taxonomy (NCBI): domain Eukaryota; kingdom Metazoa; phylum Arthropoda; class Insecta; order Lepidoptera; family Gelechiidae; genus Tuta; species Tuta absoluta. Next base: position 1,011,127 of record JAQAHW010000070.1, on the reverse strand, counting down.
AATGAACATGGAATTTACAATTGCAGAAACTTTTTGCAAATGTTGCATGACAAAAAATTGAGTACAGTAAATAAACTTGGACTATGCATCAAATGTCTGTTTTCCCATAACGGAAAATCTTGCACGTCAGCAAAAACCTGTCGAAAGTGCTCAGCGCTACATAGTACAATTTTACACGAGTCTTTCGAAAAATCATCAAAGAAATCAAATTCTACACCCGGCATGGATACGTCATTAGCACAGAATGAACGCATGGCTAACGTAACGAACATATCGAATTACGACTATTCTGAAACATTATTGGAGACAGCCCTAATAAAAGTAAAGGGAGCTGATGGAGAGTATCGAAACATGCGAGCCTTAATTGACGGAGGCTCTCAACTCAACATTTGCTCAGAGCAAACCGCCCAGGCGTTAGGTATTAAACGACAAAAATGTAAAGGCGTGATCTATGGTATCGGCGAAAAAGAAAACAATTGTAAAGGCAAAATATTTTTAACATGCGCCTCTACATTAAACGATTTCTCATTTAATGCAGAAGTTGTGATAATGAACAATTTAGTCAAAAAATTACCCAACAAAACTTTGACTAAACCTACTTGGCCCTGGCTACAAAACATCGCGTTAGCGGACCCCGAATTTTACAAAAGTCGTCCCATCGATTTACTTTTAGGAGCAAAAGTTTATGCGAAAATAATTTTGAGTGGATTAATTAAACCCAGTGACGAAAAACTACCGATAGCGCAACAAACACAACTGGGTTGGCTGTTATGTGGAGATGCAGGTAACAACCCTACATATCAGTGTAATCTGGTAATAAATAACATTGAAGACATCCAACAGTTTTGGGAGGTAGAAGACATCACAGAGGATGTAGATTTGTCTTCAGGAGAAATTCACTGCATAAACTATTTCCATGAAACTACTACCCGAACAAATGAAGGTCGCTATGTGGTCCGACTTCCTATGAAACCCAGTTTCGAAAACCAGCTGGGCTCAACAAAACAAAAAGCATTGGCTCAATTTTTTAAATTAGAATTGAAAATGGAGAAAGATGAGCAACTAGCCACCGCTTACAAAACATTCATAAACGAATACAGGGTCTTACAACATATGAAACCAGCGATACAAAATGGGGCACCACAGTGTTATTTACCTTATCATACCGTAGAACGAGCCGAGTCTACAACAACAAAACATAGATTAGTCTATAATGCGGCATCTAAATCATCATCAGGTTCCTCTCTGAATGATTTGATGTACACAGGACCGAACTTACAACGAGACCTACAAACTTTATTATTGAAATGGAGACAATATCAGTTTGCTTTTACTGCTGATATTGAAAAAATGTACAGACAGATTTGGATGAATGAAAAAGATCAACAGCTACAAAAAATCATATGGCGAGAATCACCAGAAAAACCTATACAATCTTTTCAATTAACTACTGTCACCTTTGGCACTAAAGCAGCTCCATTTTTAGCTATGATGACTCTGAGAAGACTTGCTATAGATGAACGTGCGAAGTTTCCAGAAGCTTCAACGGTCCTAGAACAATCCTTTTACATGGATGACCTAGTCCACGGCGCACACACGATTCAACAAGGAAAGAAGCTCGTTGATGACCTCAGCAAATTGTTACAGTCGGGTGGATTTAAACTACGTAAATGGTCTTCAAACAAGCCCGAGATATTAGAGAACCTAACAGACAACAATGCTGACAACGTATTTAAATTCAAAACAGAGAATACCTCAAAAACACTAGGCTTGTGTTGGAATGCCGAACAAGATAAATTCTTATTTAAGTATGAACCACCGAAACAGGCAACCAAGGTCACCAAGCGCAACCTTCTCTCCGAAATATCAAGACTTTTCGACCCATTAGGCTGGTTAGCACCAGTAGTAACAAAATTGAAATTGTTGTTTCAAAAAGTATGGAAAACAAACACACAATGGGACGAACAAGTTTCAGATGACATAATCACAGAGTGGTCGAAGTTACGCGCGGATCTCAGCATAATTAATAAAATCGAAATACATCGCTGGCTACAATGCCAAGAACGAGATATAATCGAATTACACGGGTTCTGCGATTCTTCATTGGATGCATATGCCTGCGTAATTTACGCTCGCATAAAAAATCAACAAAGCGTTGTAATCCTGGCCGCTAAGACGAAACTTGTGCCATTAAAGAAAACATTAACTTTGCCAAAATTGGAACTTAGTGGAGCATACTTACTTTCTAAATTGATGTATAAAGTTAAACAAGCATTAAATGAACTTGAAATAGAAACATACGGCTGGACTGATTCACAAATAGTGCTGAGTTGGCTACAAGGCGAACCTAGTCGTTGGAAACCCTTTGTGGCTAACCGAGTACAAAAAATAACAGAAGTAATGCCTAGTTCAGATTGGCGTTACGTAAAAACAACGGAAAATCCAGCAGATGCAGCTAGCCGAGGAATTTATGCGTCGCAGCTGAAAGAACATTCTTTGTGGTTTACAGGTCCGACTTGGTTACGAACATTTGACAAAAACGAAGTCAAGCAAGAAACATTTTCTATTGCCGAAGAAGAGAAAAAACCGAGTCGGTCAATTAACATTGTACAAAATATAAATAAAGAATACATAATTGACAATTTAATAGAAAAATATAGTTCTATTTCAAAAATAATACGCATATTAGCATGGATACAGAGAGCATTGACACCAAAAATCGTACGACAAACAGGCTATCTCAAATTACAAGAATTACGCAAAGCGAAACATTTAATAATTGCACACGTACAGATAAGTGAATATGGAACGGAAATTGAACATTTACGCAAACATGGAAAAGTGCAATCAAACAGCAAATTATTAAGTTTGAAACCAATTTTTGATCAGAAAGACAAAATTCTTCGCGTTGGTGGTCGGCTCGAACTAGCAGCAATAGACCCCGAAATGAAACATCCGAAGATAATACCAGGGTCTTCATGACTAGCAGTTCTACTTATTTTACAAGCACATCAAACAGCATTCCACGGAGGTCCACGGCTAACTCTGGCTCACCTGAGACGAGAATATTGGATAACCGGTGGAAATAACACAATAAAAAAGCAACTACGCAAATGCGTGATTTGCCGTAAACAAGAAGGAAAGACACAACATCAAGTCATGGCAGACCTCCCTGCAGCTCGCGTCAACGAAGCTAATGCCTTTCATCATACTGGAATCGATCTGACGGGTTTTGTGAACATAAAAGCAAGTAAAGGAAGATCGAACAGAGGAATTAAAACAATAAAAGGGTATGTGGTACTCTTCATTTGTATGGTAACAAAGGCCATACATTTGGAATTAGTTACCGAGTTAACGAGCGCCGCCTTTTTAGCTGCCCTACAAAGAATGTCTTCGAGACGAGGAGCCCCACGTCACATTTACAGTGACAATGGGACCAACTTTGTAGGAGCGAACAGAGTCTTACAGGAGGAATATCTACAACTGCAACAAATGTTTAATGATAGCTTTTTAGCAGAAATCACTGAAATGAAAATAGAGTGGCATTTTAACGCACCGGCCTGGCCTAGCGCGGGAGGGCTATGGGAGAGAGCCGTGCGCAGCCTGAAACATCATCTTAAGCGTGTCGTAGGAGAACATAAATTAACGTACGAAGAATACTCTACCATCCTGGCTAGACTCGAAGCTTGTCGCAACTCAAGACCACTCTGCGCCTTAACAGAAAATATTGATGACATCGACTTCTTAACACCAGCACATTTCCTAACAGGAAGACCAGGAACAACAATTATTGAAACAGCTGAAGATGCTCGTACGCGTTGGCACGTAATCCAGAAAATATTTCAAGATATATGGAAAAAATGGAAAGTTGAATACCTAACTCAATTGACAACAAGAAAAAAATGGCATAATCCACAACAAAACGTAGAAACAGGAGATTTGGTAGTCATTCATGAAGACAATCTGCCCCCTGGCAAATGGGCTATGGGGAGAGTAGTCGACGTCTGTTTAATTTAGCGTTGCTATGCTGGGGTAAGTTAGGTATTAGTGACGGTCTATGAATGCGGCGCGGTGCTCGATCGCACGCGTCGCTCTGGGCGTGTGTTGTCCCTTTCTCACTCGCAGGGCGAGACTGGCGACGTGCGCGCAGATCGCCTGGTAGGCGCCAGGCGGTGATTTCTGCACCGCAGTCAGTCACTCGAAAACCGTTCGGACGTCGAGTAGGTATCGTGTTTGTGCGGATTTCCCGCCACGAGTTTTGTCATGCCGCGTGTAATGGACGATTCAATTTGAGATCGCGCGTGTTGATGCATCGTATTATTGCGGTTCTCCTGGTGTTCGATTATATCGTACATTGCATATTTGCCCAAATGCGCAATTAGCAAAATAGCAGAGCGTTGACCTTTCTAATTAGCAATTTAGTTCTGAATCATTCGACGTAGTGTGCACACGTAAATTTGTATTGATTATAATAAATCACGTTTTCAAGAAACCAAGTTCTTTTCCTGTTCATCATATCAAGAAATCTATCAAGATAAGTGTACGAGCCAGCAAGGGCCGTACATAGTGGTCCTTCGAACCGGATTGTATTTTAGTGTTTTCTCGTGTGGTCGCAAACGGCGAGCTGGCCTCCCAGAAGCGGGTCTCACCAGCGAGTTGAGGACTGAGTTGCAAAGACCATACGGGTGGCATTGAGATACAGTTTGGCGATCCAGCGACAAGGCTACTGCTATCAAGAGCTATAAGGCGACAAGGCCGCTGCTATCAAGAGCAAAAATCAAGATTTATCAAGAAAAACGGATATTCAGAACTCACTACTAGCGAACAGGATTGCGCAATCAAGCCGCGCTACTATATCAAGTTACATTCAATAAAATTGTAAGTACATTTCTGCTTCTTCGTGAACAAGAACGATGAGTGAAACTGAAATGAGTCATTTGTTAAACCGTCAACAACAAATAGTTGACGCAATAGAACAACTTCATTCCAACTTTAAGAAGGATGGACAAGATCGCAAGAACCCTGATTACATCAAAAGAAGATTAGAGACCTTAGATGGGTATTGGATGGAGTTTCAAAAAATTCATAATCACCTCATTCAGCAAGGTATTACTGGTGACTATATTGATGGGAACCACTACGAACATGCGAAAAGTTTCTATAATTCAGCAAGAGAAGAAATTGAGACGGCACCAACTGTACCTTTAGGTAAAAAAGGTAAGCAGCTGGGTTCAGGAAATAACACGGCTGAGAAAACTAAGGAAAACGCAACAGGTGGAACCAAAATGGAGGTGCAAAACCCCCCGCCGCGGCCGCAGCTAAACCTGCCGCCGCCGTTCGTTCAAAGCGGCAACACGAGCGAATCTAAACTCAATGAAATGCTTAGAAAACAAAGTAGCAACTTTCGAGCTTTTCATCGTACTCTATCAAACATCAGATTAACCCAAATTCAAGAAAAATGGGAATTTGACGACATTTTGAAAAATCTGGACGCAAGATGGGCGACTATCGACCAACTTCATTGGGAAATAGATACTGAGCGCGGCACTCAAGTTGACGAAGCATATGAAAATGTATTCGCAGAGTATGAGGGACTCTACGGCGATATGAAAAGGCAGATCAATAGCAAGTTGTGGTCTGCAGCGCACAGGGAGAAATCAACCCCTACATTAGACATCCCCATTTTTCACGGTAACTACCAGCAATGGACGTCGTTCAAAGATCTATTTACGGAGGCAATACATAGCAATCCATGTTTATCAAATGCTCAAAAAATGCAGTTTTTGAAAAGCAAACTGAAAGGTGAAGCTGAACGATTAATACAACATCTTCCAATCAGCTCAGATAACTACATCACGTGCTGGGAAATTGTAAACCACCGCTATAATAACAAGAAATTAATTTTCTCAAACCATATGAGTACTATTATGTCATTGCCCGTACTACAGCAAGTATCATCGGCTCAAATTAAACGTTTGCATGACGTCACCGTGGAGTGCCTAAACGGTATAAAGAACCTAGGAGTCAATGTAGACACTTGGGATCCGATTCTAATACACATACTTGCACAGAAATTGGATTCCGAAACACACAACGACTACATGGCATCGTTGAAGGAACCTAGAGAACTTCCAACACTCAAAGATTTTTTACAATTTCTGGAAACGAAATTTACCACCCTGGAATCATCAAAGCGTAAACAGGAACATGCTCATCAAAAATTTACTCCCGGGCCATCGACAAGCAACCAAACAAGATTCAAAAATAATTATTATTCAAGCAACAAGGCTACCCCTAACAAGTTCAAACGGGAGATTACCTGTCCAGTGTGTGCTCAAGATCATGGAATATATTTTTGTAACCAATTCAGGGAAATGAACCCCTCAATGCAGAGAAAAACAGTCACAAGACTGGAGATTTGCTCAAACTGCCTCCACTCACACAGAGGAAAGTCATGCCTATCGACAAGGAAGTGTAGACAGTGCAACGGGGTCCATAATACATTACTCCATGACGCATACACACAACAACACGTTCCTACCGAACCAAAATCGGCCAACCACCTTTCAGTGCACGTGGCCCAACAATACCTATACGACAAAAAATTATTGGCGACCGCCTTAATACAAGTAGAGGCAAGCGATGGAGTTCAACATACATTGCGCACTTTGATAGACCCAGGTTCGGAAATCGCTTTAATAAGTCAGCAAGCCGCACAAACATTAAACCTACCAAGACAAAAATTCAATGGAGTTATTACTGGAATCGGAGCCACTGACAATAAATGCAAAGGTGTAGTGAAATTAACATGCAGTTCATTACGCGGCAATTTTACTTTCGAGAACGAGGCTTATATTATGAAATGTTTGACAAGAAACATACCGAGTACTTCATTCTCAATATCATCATGGAATTTCCTCGAAAACCTTCATCTAGCAGATCCTGAATTTCACATAAGCCAACCGATCGACCTATTGGTTGGAGTAGACGTGTACGCCAGTATATTAATAGGAGGTCTGAAGAGAGGAGAGCAACCTTCCCTAATAGCACAAGAGACGCAGTTAGGGTGGCTGGTGTTTGGCGTGGCTAGCGAGGCACAAGGACTGCAATGTAACGTCGTGTTGACTAATCTGGAAGACATTCAAAAGTTTTGGGAAATAGAAGATGTTGGAACAGATAAATCTTTTTCTTCTGAAGATGAAGACTGCATCAAGTTCTACCAGTCTACAACTAAACGCCTGGAAGATGGAAGATACCAAGTCAGATATCCGCTGAAAGAAAATTTCAAACTCGGCCAGTCGAAAAACAAGGCGATTGCTCAATTTCTAAATGTAGAACGGAAATTGTCTAAAAACCCAACAATTTCAACACAATATAAAGAATTTATTAATGAATATCGAGCGCTCGGACACATGATACCGGCGCACGGTAATAAGAAACCTGACAACTTTGTACCGCAACATTGCATACTACGCGAAGAATCTACTACTACTAAATGCAGAGTAGTAGCTAATGCAGCCGCAAAAACATCCAATGGCAAGAGTTTGAATGACATAATGTACAAAGGCCCTAACCTACAACAAGATTTAATTGATCTTATCCTAAGATGGAGACAGCATCGCATAGCCTTTGTCGCTGACATTGAGAAGATGTTCAGACAAGTTTGGATTCACCCCGATGACCAAGCCCTTCAAAAAATAGTCTGGAGAGATTCGCCCGATCAGCTCATACAAGAATATCAGCTGACCACCGTCACATACGGCACCAAGGCCGCACCATTCCTAGCTATGATGACGTTGAAGCAATTAGCGTTGGACGAAATCTCAAATTACCCAGAGGCGGCTCAAGTTGTTGGTCAATGTTTTTATATGGATGATCTTTTGCATGGAGCAGACAATTTAGAAAAAGCTCAAAAACTGAAACAAGATTTAATTCAACTTATGAAATCTGGAGGATTTAATCTAAGAAAATGGAAATCAAACCATGAAAAACTGCTAGACAACAACAAGGTTGACTGCACGGAAAACTATGTATTTATGCAACCTGAGTCGACAAAAACCCTTGGCCTTTATTGGGAACCAACTCAAGATAATTTTACTTTCCAACTGAATATTACGGAAGAAGACACAAGTAACAACCATAATATCATCACTAAGAGAAAGTTATTATCAGATATTTCAAAATTATTCGACCCTCTCGGTTGGCTTACACCAGTATCCACGCAGATGAAACTGCTTTTTCAAACTGTATGGAAACGCAGCCTTGAATGGGATGACAAGCTCCCAGATGACGTCATGGTCGAGTGGTCAAAAATCAAACAAAATATTCCACATCTGAAACAAGTTGAAATACCTAGATGATTGGGCACGAAAAAAGGAGACGGCTTTGAATTGCACGGCTTTTGCGACGCTTCCCTTAAAGCGTTTGCTTGCGTAATATATTGTAAAACAAACAAACAAGATGGAAGTAAAGTCATTTTACTGGCTGGCAAATCAAGACTAGTGCCACACAAAAAAGAAGTTTCGTTGCCAAAATTAGAATTGAGTGGCGCTCATCTACTAGCTACTCTCATGAAAAAAGTATGTCAGAGTTTGGACAATCATAACATCAAAATGTACGGCTGGGTTGATTCTACCGCCGTGCTGGGCTGGATACAAGGAGACCCAGCTCGCTGGAAAACATTCGTTGCCAACAGGGTGCGACAAATAACAGATGTGATGCCTGCCGCGGTTTGGAGATATGTCAAGTCAGCTGATAACCCGGCCGATTGTGCAAGCCGTGGACTGACAGCCCTACAATTAAAGGAACATGTTCAATGGTGGCAAGGACCTGAATGGCTAACCTCGTTTAAGGAAGAGGATCAACCACGACCAGTTTACTTGACAGACGAAGAAGCCAAAAAGCAAGTACTTACTGTACAGCATACAACACTAAATGAACCCAGCATCATACAAGAAATGGTAAACAAGCATAGTTCATTTACTAAACTTGTGCATGTACTAGCATGGATACGCCGATTTGGAACACGTAAACAAGAAAGGTGCAATGAATCATATTTAACATTGCCTGAAACACGTCAAGCAAAATTAATGATTATAATGCACGTTCAGCAACAAGAGTTTGAACAAGAAATACTGGATTTAAAACAAGACAAACAAGTGTCAGGAAAAAGCAAGCTTTCCAACTTGAATCCTTACCTAGGAAAAGATGGACTTTTACGTGTTCAAGGCCGGCTGAGAAACGCGCATATCAGCCCAGAAATGAAACATCCCATAATATTGCCACATTCGGGCCGACTAACTGAGTTAATAATAAACCATGCCCATTTACTTACCTATCACGGCGGCTCCCGGGTAACTCAAGCTTTTATCAGGCAAAAGTATTGGATTATTGGGGGTAATAAAGCTACGAAGAAACAAATACGACGCTGCGTCATCTGTAAAAAACAAAATCCTGCGAAATTTTTTCAAATGATGGGAGACTTGCCCGAAGCCAGAGTCAATGCATCCCAGGCTTTCAAACATTGCTCTGTAGATTTCACGGGTCACGTGTTCCTCAAGGCCAGCAAAGGCCGCTGCATTCGAACTACAAAAGGATATGTAGCAGTGTTTGTCTGTATGGTTACCAAAGCGGTACACTTGGAGCTAGTCTCCGACTTGACGACCTCATCCTTCATTGCCGCTGTTGAGAGAATGGCTAATCGAAGAGGCACGCCAAGGCACATGTATAGCGATAACGGCCGCAATTTCGTAGGAGCAAACAGATGCCTACAACAAGAATATCAAGAAATTCTTCAAACCATGGACGATGCATTTCTCTCAGTCATGACAGACATGGAAATAACATGGCATTTTAACGCCCCCTCGTGGCCATCAGCAGGAGGTCTGTGGGAGGCAGCCGTAAAAAGTTTCAAGTTTCACCTGAAAAGAGTCATTGGCGAACAAAAACTCACTTTTGAAGAATTTACCACCATCCTCACTAAGATAGAAGCATGCTTAAACACAAGGCCTCTCACTACGCTATCTGAAGATCCTCAAGACTTAGATTACCTGACTCCCGGTCACTTTCTAGGCGGAGGACCGACTATGACTCTGATCCCAACTGAAAGGGATGAAAGAACTAGATGGAAACTTACTCAAAATATCCTGCAAGATCTATGGAAACGATGGCGCTCCGAATATCTGACACAGCTGCAAACGAGAAGCAAATGGAGGCAACCACAGCGCAATATCGAGGTCAATGACGTTGTCATAATACATGAAGACAACTTACCCCCAGGCAAGTGGGCATTGGGCCGAGTCATCAAATTGCATCAAGGCAAAGACGGCTACGTACGCGTTGTGACTCTCCAAACGAAAAACGGGACTTTGAAACGCCCAATCGTTAAGCTTTCACTACTTCTTGAAAACGAAGAAAATGCCCAGCCAAGTTGCGCTAATAACAAAATACAAGTCAGTCAAACAAGTGACTTACCAGTTACACCAAAAGCAAATGTAGCTCGTATCAGCAAATTCAGCCTGTCATCTATAATAACAGCACTTTTCTTATTCCTGTCTCTAGTAACGACCTCGCAATGTCAAGTCAACGTTACACAATTCAAAGGGCATCAAAGTTTATATTTCGACAAGATATCAGACATGATGCTTATTCGAGACGAGTGGAAATTAATTGTTTACTACAATTTGGAACCCTATTGGGAAGGGATAAGATCTTTCAACCGATACACTAAATCCTTAGACGAAACATGCCAGAAGATAAGGGAACAAGCCCACTGTGACGTCATACTGCTACAGCTACGACATGGATTCTCCGAACTCGAGTACTACAATCACATGTTGCTAACTCAGCATGCGAGCGCTCGGCCTGCTAGACTACGTCGGCGCCGAGGCCTTATCAACGGAGTAGGCTATCTGGCAAGCAGCCTATTTGGGGTACTCGATGAAACATTCGCTGAACAGTACCGTAAAGATATCGCTCTAATCCGATTTAATCAAAAACATATCGCCACGCTGTGGAAAAATCAGACATCAATCATAGAAGCGGAATACAACTTACTAAAGAGAGCCGAGGCCGCTATGACTCAACAACACAAGCTAATAAATCAACATATAAACATAATAGATCAAAACATGAATAAACTGAAGAATGAAATGCAAACTAATTACGTCCTAACTGCCTTCAACATAGGCTCTGTAGTAGCAAGCAACATGATCCATAACTTAAAGGAAATACAGACAATGTTATTGGACACTATCACGGATATTTATCACGGCCGCTTTAATCTACATTTACTTACTCCAAACCAATTAATTGATGAGCTGAGCACTATTTCAAGCAAACTACCGAAAGATGTCTCACTGCCAATTGAAAACATACACGCCGATCTACCTAGGATTTATAATCTACTGACAGTAAGAACAAGATTACTGGAAGATGTCTTAATTTTTGAAATAAAAATTCCTCTTATCAGCAGAGATGCCTATGAAATATTAAAAATAATACCAGTTCCGATAACAAGAGGCAAGGATATGATCAGCATTCAACCGGTGTCAGATTACATCTCGATTAACATGAAAAAAGATGTATTCACGCTGCTGTCGGAATATGACCTGAGGTCATGTAAAATACTATCAGGAGTATACTATTGTCAACTACTCAAGCCGGAGTTCAAAATAAAAGGCGATAGAAGTTATTGTAAGAATAATGAGGCTACCTGTCTCACTCATATCAGCTCGTGCCAAGACGAATGGAAAGAGACAAGTACTATGGGTACCTACATATACTTCTGTTGCACAACATGTCAAGTACGAACACTATGCGACAATCAGGTGATCGCAAATCAGCTGACCCACGCTGGACTTATAAATGTAGAGCGGGGTTGCATCCTCAAGACTGACAATTTCACCGTGTTTTCGCACAAACATCAATCCAGCGAAGTCAGAATGACACCCGATATCTATGCACCGAACATTGCTCCAATAAATCATTTATTCAATTTGTCTATACCGACGACAACTCGAATAGCAACCATGAATGAGTCACATGTATTCCAACAAGAAATGGATTCTATTGGAAACAGTATACAAAAGTTGAAAAAGACTGACGTAATATCTACTGACATATCATATCACGACATACATCATTACACTGTTATCTACGTCATGGTTGGCATCATGGTCATCGTTGGAATCATTTTCTTGATTAGAAAGTACCGGTGCAATTGGAGTGTACCAGGGACAAGAAGCGAAGTATCTTCACCCACTTCAGAGACACTACCGGGTGCGCAACTCAACCAGCTAAGCGCGCCCGCGCACCACGCAGCCCGCGACTACACCCGCGCACGCGCGGCGCCGCCGGCGGCCGCCCGCTCGCACGCGCCCGTATCGTCGCCGCATGATTACGCGCGCATACATTCGCCGCGCAACCATGGGATACAGATTCCAAAGATCTTCTCTCCAGACCTGCGGACCTCATCCCCTGAACTGCGAGTTCAAGAACAAGAAGCATAATTTGAAGCAATTATTTCATGTTTTATCCTTAGTATTTAAGTTTCATTTGAAATGTAATTTTATAAGAATATCTTTGTCATCTCATGTGCTGGAATATGTTCGATTATATCGTACATTGCATATTTGCCCAAATGCGCAATTAGCAAAATAGCAGAGCGTTGACCTTTCTAATTAGCAATTTAGTTCTGAATCATTCGACGTAGTGTGCACACGTAAATTTGTATTGATTATAATAAATCACGTTTTCAAGAAACCAAGTTCTTTTCCTGTTCATCATATCAAGAAATCTATCAAGATAAGTGTACGAGCCAGCAAGGGCCGTACACCTGGGTTATACTAGAATACCAGGCTTAGTGATTGTTGGATGTCTCGACGTCTTCCACGTGAGCGACGCGTTGAATAGGCATCAAGTGGCCATATCGGCTCGCGTTTTGTACGGCCCTAATTCATGTTGGGTCACGCGTAATGACTAATATCAAAGTGAAATACGAACAGAAGCTGTGAGTGGTTTGAAGTGAATAACGCGCCAAGGCTGTAGTGGAATGCTGGGTGTCGATATCTTTTCCACCCAGCCCTGTAAGTACCCACGGAATTCCCCATTTGATCCATTCCCTGAACTTCCTTTCTCCGTTGGGTATTTTATGCATTTGGACCGGCACGTTGACTGTAAGTGGTAAACCTAGTTGTCTTAGTATGTCTTAGTGTGTTCCCTTTAGTCATATTTGTTGTACCATATCATTGTGACTCCTTAGTACGAATTGCGGAATTCGTGGGGTGATATAATTTGGAGGTACTTACTTAGAATCTAGTGCTAATACGTGTGGCGTAACGCCAGATCGGCAGACGGTATTTACTACCGACTCGAGTTATGTAAAGGTTGGAACACATCATTTGCCAATTTCACTCAACTTAGTTAATTAGGTTAAATAGATTTAGGTTCACGTTTGATTCATAGTATGCGCTGATATATTGTGCAGCGTATGTTATTTAGCGCTGCGTAACGCAGCCATTGTCTGCCTCCAGTTGAACTCCTGGTATTTTGCTCGAAATTTACCTGTGTAAATCGCTTCCACTGCGCGAGTTTAGCTTGGAATTAGACAATTTTTGGTAGCAGAGCGTGGTTTAGAAAACCACTAGATTTAAGATTATTTTAGTATAAGATTTTTAATCTACCTACATAAAAAAATATATATATATTTATTGTGATTGTAGTGTGTGCCCTGTGTTGAATATCCTATCGGTAGGATCAGGGCCAATCAATTAGTGAATTGCTTGTTATTATCGTTGTGTTTACCCTGTGCGGATTTCCTAACGGTAGGATCAGGGCCGATTGTTTATTATTGGTTTTATTGTAAGGTTCGGTGTTACTTTGAGTTGGTACCATGGCTCCCACAATTACACAGCTCCAGGCAAGAATTAGGACGCACCTAATTTGGTTCGCGACTAAGCAGGCGATGGTCGGTCGCGGGGACCGAGAGGACGCACTCATCGCTTGTGCGCAACGGATTGACGAACGGGTCGCGGAGGTGTTGGATTGCCTCACTGGATGCGAGGAGTTATTTGATGGGACTCTTGATGAGGAGGCCAAACTTATGGTCCGGGCGAATGTGACCCAGTGCCTGGAGATGGGGCAGGAGATCCAGCAGGCGGCTGCTGTGATCACCAGGCGTAGGGCTGGGGAGCCGGACCCACCCCATGGTCCGCGGGGACCGGGGGTGCAAGTGCCCCTGCCGGCTGTGGCTATTCCGGGCTTCCACGGGGACTACACGGATTGGACCCGATTCCAGGATCTGTTTGACAGTGTGATTCATAACCGCACTGACTTGCAGTCGGCATATAAAATGGCACAATTGATGGCCAAGCTGCAAGGTGAGCCCCATGAGCTGGTAAAGCATCTACCAGTCGATGATGCAAGTTACGAGACGGCTCGCGGCTTGCTGATCGAGAGATACAGCAACAAACGTCTCATGATTGACCAACTCCTGGAACAGTGGCTCACCGTGCCGACCATCACACGAGGGACGGACCTCAGGGCCAAGGTCCTCAACCCTGTCTGCGTTGCAGTGAACGCTCTTGAGAGACAGGGGATGCCGGTGTCAGGCTATGATTATATCCTGGTCCACACGTTGTTGCGCCGCCTGCCGAGCGACATGGCCGCTCGTTTTGAACAGTCACACGGAGGTAAGACATCTGATTACCTCCCGACCTTCGAGGAGCTCAAGTCCTTCCTCGAGGCCGAGTGCAGGCGGGTAGATGCCCAATTTGGAGAGTCGCCTCACGCGGAGTCTGCGGCCGCTCGCCGCCCGGAACGGCCGGGTGCACAGGCGCGAGACGGTAAGAGTAGGCCACCCAGGCGATACAATGTCGCTAATTTAGAATCGAGGTGTGCCTACTGCAGAGAGGCGGGGCATCAGGTGACTGCGTGTGAGGAGTTCGCTGCACAGCGGGTGCAGAAACGTCGTGGTGTGGTGCAGCAACGGCGTTGGTGCTTTAGGTGTATGGGGCCGCATCAGGTGCGAGAGTGCCCATCAAGCACCAACTGCAGGTTCTGCCAGGGTGCCCACCATCAGCTCCTATGCATGAACCGCAGCGGAGATTACGGAGGCAGAGCTGACGCGGGTCAGCGGACGGAGTCTGCCCTACCTAGACGGGAGCAACGCTCCCCACCCCCTCCAAGGAGGAGTCCTCTTCCACCAGGGTTTCAGGGACGAGGCCAGGGACATCAGCAGGTGATGCCCCCTTCACCACGCGCGAGACAGTCATCACCTCGGCAGCAGGTGCCGGGACAGGGTAGGTGGTCACAGGTCCAAGGTCAGGGGCACCCATCACAAGTACGTGATGCTACGGGCGGGTGCCAACACCAGGGCCAGTACATGCAGTACTCGGCGGGTCTGAACAACATGGTGAGTTCCCATGACCCACGCATGCCTCTCCCCTTGGCTGAGCACCCGCGGCTACAGGCGCATCCACGGTACGCGCGCCTGCCGCAGGGTTACTATAGGCTGCCAGCCATGGCGTACAGGACCAGAGGTCCCTGTCAGCAGGAGTGGGACCCACTCGAAGGTGTACGGAGAGAGGGGACCCCCCCGCAGGACGCGGACACTCCGCGCTTAGATTCCTGCTAGGTAATCGCCGCCTACACGCCAGCTTCGGCCCCCCGGCCAATTACGGTATTGTTGCCTACGGCAATGATTTGGGTATGGGGATACGGTGGCCGCAGCATACAGGTAAGAGCCTTGTTAGATACAGGGGCTCAGGGTTGTATTGTATCTAGTAAGCTGGTGAGTAGGCTACGCTTAAATATAAGGCCCACAACGGATGGGGCTGTAGGTATTGGAGGTGTAGATGTGCCTGACGTTCGGGGTCAGGTGAACTTCGAGTTCACATTAGGTAATACAGGTACAGGGGTCAGCTATCATGCCTCAGCAGTGGTGCTGGATGATGTGGTAGGGAAACTTCCTCAGGTTCGGTTACCGTCAACGGTACGAGGGTTAACCACAGGCTTAGAGTTAGCTGATCCTGAATTTGATACTCCTGGTACGGTGGACGTTCTCCTCGGGTCAGACGTCCTCGGGAGATTCTGGTGTGGCAGAAAACGGGTACTTCAGCAAACTGGTTTAGTGGCCGTTGATACCACAGGGGGGTATGTTATTTTTGGCCCAGTTTGGAGACCTCAGGACCTACCAGAGGGCGATACGGTTCTCTATGGTAGTGTGTTGTCGGAGGTGCTGCAGAGGTTTTGGGAGTCTGAGGAGCCACCCACAGCGGATAGACGGAAGCCAGAGGATGACGAGTGCGAGCTGTTCTATCAGTACAACACTGCACGAAGTTCGTCAGGTAGGTTTGTTACCAGGCTGCCATTTCTCCCAAACCGCCCCTCCTTAGGTAGTTCGCGACAGATCGCGGAACGGAGACTACTGGCTATGGAGAGAAGATGAAGCGAGATGCAGCACTTCGGCAGAAGTATATCGAATTCATGAGGGAGTACCTAGAGTTAGGCCACATGTCGGTGTCCAGCATAGATTGGAGGTGTGTCGAGCATTACTACATACCACACCTGGCTGTTTTGAAGTCACCGGAGGCGAAGATACGGGTAGTGTTTGACGGTTCTGCTCCTACATCGAATGGTGTGTCTGTGAACCAGTGTCTGCACGCGGGTCCCAAGTTGAACCGGGACATTGTGGACATCCTCACAGATTTTCGGTTGCACCAAGTAGCGTTCGTCGCAGACGTCAAAATGATGTTTCGCCAAACAATTATACACCCGGATGACCGTCGGTACCAGCTGATTTTGTGGCGTGAGAGCCCTGACGAGCCGATGGTCACTTATGAGCTTAACACGGTAACGTATGGTCTGAAGCCAAGTCCGTTTTTGGCAGTACGCACGCTGCGAGAGTTGGCCGCACAGGAAAGGGTAAGATTCCCTCGGGCCGCAGCAGTACTGGATCGCGACGTCTACGTGGATGACATCTGCACGGGTGCAGATAGCGTGCAACAAGCACTGCTACTACGAGACGAGCTGATCGCGATCATGGAATCAGGAGGTTATGAGTTGCGGAAATGGCTGTCCAGCTGTCCAGAGCTCCTGGCCGGGTTGCCAGGTGAGTTCCAGCAGGACCCGCACCTTTTCGAGAACCCGGACAATCCAAATACGTTGAGCATCCTAGGGGTGCAATATAGGCCAACGCATGATGTCTTTACGTATCAGATCGAGCCAGACCTTTTGCAGAAGACTTGGACGAAGCGTTCGGTATTATCGACGATCGCCAGAACTTTCGATCCTAACGGGTGGATCGCACCGGTGACGTTCATGGCGAAGTGCTTCTTGCAAAGGTTGTGGATAGCAAACTTGGGTTGGGACGACCAGCTCTCCGGAGAGCTGTTGAATGATTGGACTAAGTTTGTGACCACCTTACCAGGGATCGTACGCATCGCCATACCTCGCAAGTTGCTCCCATCGGTGGGATGTAAGGCTACCCTACATGGGTTTTGTGATGCCTCGGAGCGAGGGTACGCGGCAGCTGTCTATTTGCGGACAGTCAGTTCAACGGGAACTGTAGACGTGCGTCTAGTTATGGCCAAGAGTAAGGTGGCTCCGGTTAGGACAAGATGGACCATTCCAAAGTTGGAATTGGCGGGAGCAGCGCTTCTCACGCGCTTGCTACATCATGTCGCTAGTAATCTACGCGGTACCATCACTTTGGATGAAACGGTGTACGCATGGACCGACAGTAGGATAGTTCTGTGCTGGTTACAGACGTCGGTACATACTCTTGAGGTTTTCGTGGCAAATCGGGTGTCACAGATTAAAGGATCGGAAACTCCGTTGGTATGGAGACACGTACCGGGAGAACAGAACCCAGCGGACTGCGCCTCATGGGGATGTAGGGCCCCTGATTTGGTAGGTCACTCACTGTGGTGGGGACCTCAGTGGCTGACTGAGTCACCTGAGAGATGGCCATACAATGAGTGCGGGTCGCCGCTTGGGCCACCTGATCGAGGTTTGCGAGTGAACGTAGGGCAGATCGTACCTAAGCCTAGTGCGGCTTTCTTGCTGGAACGATACAGCTCCCTCGACAAACTTCTAGGGGTGACAGGTTGGATCAAACGGTTCGTGAACAACTGTAGAAAACCTCAAGCAGAACGGAACTTGGCACCTGTCCTCTCGCCTGCGGAGCGGAATGCGGCTCTAAGTTTATTGGTTAGGGTCGTCCAGGCGGAACATTTTGAGGAAGAGGTCAGGCTGCTCAGGGATGGCCGTGGAAAGCTGAAGGGAGGTCTTGTGCGCCTCAACCCGTTCGTGGACGAGCATGGAATGCTCCGGGTTGGAGGTAGACTTCGGAACGCTAACCTGCCCTTTTCAGCACGGCATCCGCTGTTACTCCCAAAGAAGGGACCTTTGGTAGAACTTATAGTTAGGGATCGTCACCAGAAAAACTCGCATGCGGGCTGCAATGCACTTTTGGCTATTCTGCAGCGCGAGTTTTGGATCTTGTCTGGACGACGTACGGTACGGAGCATTGTGTTTCGGTGCTTGCCTTGCTATCGGTTGAAGGCAGCCACAATGCAACCTCAGATGGGAGATCTCCCACCGGACCGGGTGACGGAAGCCTGGACGTTTGCGGGTGTGGGAACGGACTTTGCGGGGCCTTTTATGGTAAAGGCATCACGCCTTCGCAACGCGAAGTCAATCAAGGCGTATTTGTGCGTGTTTGTGTGCCTAGCAACCAAGGCCGTCCACTTGGAACTCGTGGCCGACCTCACTACGGAGGCTTTCTTAGCAGCTTTAGATAGATTTGTGTCGCGAAGAGGGCGACCAGCGCTGATCAGGTCGGACTGTGGTACCAACTTTAAGGGCGCTGATCGATGTATGAAAGAAATTATAACGTTTTTATCGGAAAACGAGGAAGCTATCGGCACGAGCCTCTCCCGTCAGGGCATTAACTGGGTGTTCGATCCACCAGGATGCCCCCACTGGGGTGGTATATTTGAAGCGGTTGTAAAGTCCGCTAAGACGCATTTGATGCGCGTTATAGGTTTAACGATATTAACCTTTGAGGAGCTAGCGACCGAGTTTTGTAAAATTGAGGCCGTTCTCAATTCACGTCCTTTGTGTCCGCTTAGCTCAGATCCGAATGATCTGGAGGCCCTGACACCAGGGCATTTCTTAATTGGCCGACCACTTAACGCCTTGCCAGAGTACCCCTACACAGAGGTCAGTAGCAATCGTTTGACGCGTTATGAGTTGCTGCAGCAAATGTCTCAGAATTTTTGGAAGCGATGGTCGCTTGAGTATTTGCACATTCTGCAGCAACGCCTTAAGTGGACGGACAGAACTGAACCCCCTCGCATCGGAGATCTCGTTCTGGTTAAGGATGCCAACCTGCCGCCACTGCGATGGCGCAGAGGGCGCATTCTCAACTTGTTCCCAGGTAGTGATGGCACTCCTCGAGTCGCGACAGTTCAGGTAGGGGATTCAGTTCTTAAGCGAGCAATAGCAACGCTATCTCGTCTCCCCAGTAGTGAATAGGCCTAAGGGATTCGGCCTAGGGCGGGTGAATGTTTAATTTAGCGTTGCTATGCTGGGGTAAGTTAGGTATTAGTGACGGTCTATGAATGCGGCGCGGTGCTCGATCGCACGCGTCGCTCTGGGCGTGTGTTGTCCCTTTCTCACTCGCAGGGCGAGACTGGCGACGTGCGCGCAGATCGCCTGGTAGGCGCCAGGCGGTGATTTCTGCACCGCAGTCAGTCACTCGAAAACCGTTCGGACGTCGAGTAGGTATCGTGTTTGTGCGGATTTCCCGCCACGAGTTTTGTGATGCCGCGTGTAATGGACGATTCAATTTGAGATCGCGTGTGTTGATGCATCGTATTATTGCGGTTCTCATGGGTTATACTAGAATACCAGGCTTAGTGATTGTTGGATGTCTCGACGTCTTCCACGTGAGCGTCGCGTTGAATAGGCATCAAGTGGCCATATCGGCTCGCGTTTTGTACGGCCCTAATTCATGTTGGGTCACGCGTAATGACTAATATCAAAGTGAAATACGAACAGAAGCTGTGAGTGGTTTGAAGTGAATAACGCGCCAAGGCTGTAGTGGAATGCTGGGTGTCGATATCTTTTCCACCCAGCCCTGTAAGTACCCACGGAATTCCCCATTTGATCCATTCCCTGAACTTCCTTTCTCCGTTGGGTATTTTATGCATTTGGACCGGCACGTTGACTGTAAGTGGTAAACCTAGTTGTCTTAGTATGTCTTAGTGTGTTCCCTTTAGTCATATTTGTTGTACCATATCATTGTGACTCCTTAGTACGAATTGCGGAATTCGTGGGGTGATATAATTTGGAGGTACTTACTTAGAATCTAGTGCTAATACGTGTGGCGTAACGCCAGATCGGCAGACGGTATTTACTACCGACTCGAGTTATGTAAAGGTTGGAACACATCATTTGCCAATTTCACTCAACTTAGTTAATTAGGTTAAATAGATTTAGGTTCACGTTTGATTCATAGTATGCGCTGATATATTGTGCAGCGTATGTTATTTAGCGCTGCGTAACGCAGCCATTGTCTGCCTCCAGTTGAACTCCTGGTATTTTGCTCGAAATTTACCTGTGTAAATCGCTTCCACTGCGCGAGTTTAGCTTGGAATTAGACAACGTCCATCCAGGAAAAGACGGCTACGTGAGAGTTGTGACTCTAAAAACGAAAAACGGTTTGATGCAGCGTCCAGTTGTTAAAGTATCGGTGCTACCGCTCGAAAAACAACCTACTAAGCAGTCGCTACCTGTAACATTTGAAAACAAAAATCAACAAAATGCGAAGAGAGTAGAAAAAACAAAGAAACGACCAAGTTTCATCACCATGGCTATTACATTCATGTATGTGTTGACCTTCATTACTACTGGACATTGTTTTAAAATGACACCTCTAAGCGAAAAACAAGGGCTTTTTTTCGACAAAGTCGCTAACATGCAGTTTATCAGAGATGAGTGGAAGATTATAGCTTATTACAACATGAACCCTTATTGGGAAGCTGTGACAGCCTATGAAAAATATTACATTCACCTACAAAACGTATGCCAAGTTATAAAACATGAGACCCACTGTGACATCATTATGTTACAATTACGTAACACTTACAATGAGATCGAACACAACAACAAAGTATTGATGCATCAACCTACAAACATTCGGCTTCGGAAGAAGCGCGGTCTTATCAACGGTATTGGAAATATAGCCAACACTCTATTCGGAACCCTTGACGATAAATTCGCAGAACAATACGAAAAAGACATTGCTCTTGTAAGAGAAAATGAGAAACATCTTGCTTTACTCTGGAAGAACCAAACAACTGTAGTGGAAGCGGAATATAACCTACTTAAGAGAACAGAAGAATCTATGCAAAAACAACACAAATTAGTTAATCAACATTTATTAAAGTTGGAGAAAGTTACAACTACTATCATAAAACAAGTCAATGAGATTGAATTAGTGTCCGAATTAACTTTATCGTCCTTGGCCGCAATCAACATACTGACCCATCTAAAAAATGTACAAGATACATTGCTCGATATGGCCACAAATGTACATAACGGGAAATTAAATATACATCTGATAGATCCCCAGCAATTTCAAAATCAGCTGAGCATTATATCAGGGCAGCTGAATAAAGAACTCACTCTCCCAATCGATAACTTACAGTCAAACATGCAAAACATTTATCATCTTCTTAAAGTAAAAGTCAAAATGACAAGAAAGTACTATATTTTTGAAATCAAAATTCCATTGATCAATCGAGACAATTTTGATCTATACAACATTTTACCAGTACCACATCCAATGGGTAAGAGTATGATAACTATAATACCTTTAGAAAATTACTTGGCTATCAACTTACATAAGGACTCTTATCTACCTATAAAACAAACAGACCTAGAAAGCTGTGTACCGCGTGACTCAAATACTTACCTATGTCAAATGAAAACGCCGATCTACAAGATGAAAACAGATAAAGATCTCTGCGTAAAGATGAACATCAAATAAACCAATGTAAAACAAGCATCGCCGCGTGTCAAAACAAGTGGATTAGTCTACAGAAAACAAATCAGTACCTATACTTTTGTTGCTATGCATGTTACTTGCGATCATTATGCAACGATCAAGTTACCACACAACAGCTGACCGGCTCTAACATAATAAACCTAGCGGAAGGTTGTTTAGTAAAAACTGAGAACTTTACTATCTACACCCACAAGAATCAAGAGAGCAACATGCAAATATCCTACAAATTAGAAGCTCCAGTTCTAGCGCCAATAAATAACGTGATAAACATTACTATCGAAAAAATAACCACGAGAAACCTGACCAACATAGCTAAAGAGCAGCTTTTTGAAATACACAAAAATATCAATATAATGAAGCAGGATAAGGCGCTTATCGACAACATCTCTGTTCATGACATACACCACTACTCTCTAATCTACTGTCTTTGGGAAGTAATCATCATCGGAGTAATCTTCTTCGTGTGCCGACGTCTGCGTCGCCGCAGAAGACAACCAGCAGCAGATGCGTCATCGTCGGCGGCTGAGGCGGGGCCACCAGTGGAGCCTACGCCCGCCGCCCGCACCAGTGAGCGTGATCAGTGTAGTGAAAGTGTAAAAGAACAGTGCAGTGTCAGTGAAAAACGCGAACGTTTATTCAAGGACAAAAGCACGACCCCGGTTCTTCGAAAAATTGCGTTTAGCGATGATTCATCATAAATCGGACAGACAGTTCTTTAGTTTTAATTTACTTCTTTTCAATGTTATACAATTTCGTGCTTTCTTATTAATTTCTTTTTTAATCTTTTGCCCCTGGCAAGATGTTCAGTGTAGTACCTACTTCCGAACACGTGTCGTGACGTCAGACTCACGCACCTATTGCCCCGGCGCGGCTTTTCCTAACAACAGTGCACTTTTCGGCATCGTCGCGACCGGGTGCATTCATTAACATTAATTACATTATATCGGGATAATATTATAATAATAATTTAGAGCGAATATAGACATTTATTGTTGCTTTTAAGTGAAGTGCAATAAACTCTTTTATTATATTTTCAACTTAACAAACTCTATCATTTCTCTACCAAAACATTCACACGCAATCCCCGCACCACACATGGACTATTATCAGTTGTTCTTGGCTGAAAGTTCCGGTATTTTTCATCATTTATCTTCTCATATTCGCTGCACAACTCTATCAAGTCGTTTACGTCTTCAAAATCTTGCCTTTGTACGTAGAGCTTGTAATTCGGGTTCATATTTTCATAAATTCGTCCTAGTTTTTCATTTGTGCTGAATTTTTGGTAACGTCTCATTAACGTCTGCAGGTCGGTTAGGTAATCAACAAATTTTTCACGGTACCTCTGTTTCCTGGCAATAATTTTTTCCAATAAATTGGTTTCGTACCCGCTCGGGTAAAAATACCTCTTGAAATCTTTCTCGAATTCTTCCCATGTTGTCCATTCATCTCTATTATTTCTGTGCCACAGGTTGGCTTTTCCTTTAAGGAATTTTGTTAATACTGGTAACAATTTTTCTTTCGGTAACTCACAGGAAGAAACGTACTCGTTTAAGCACTCTAGGAATTCGACAGGGTCATTTGTAGTATCGAAACTTATGTCCCAGTTTCTAACGATACTGTACAGATTATCCTGTCCGGGGTTGTTTTCTAGTTTCTTTTCTGGAGCCATAATTTCGGGCGAAGTAATATTCTTTACTTCGTAAAATAAGTCCTCTTGGTATTCTTTTTTCTCCGCCGGGTCTACCTCAGACTCAGATTCGGAATCGACGCAATTAACTGAGGTCAATAACTCTTTCGCGTCGGCGGTCGGCTCTACCGGATCGAGGTCCGATAGCAAATATCTTAGAAGATTCTCTTTCAACTGTTTTACTGTTAAAATTCGTTTTGTAACGGGGTTCGTCGTAGGTAAGCCTCTTTCTTCGGCTAACTCTACCAGGTCTCTCTTCTTTAATTTATTTCTTAGTGCGGTTGCCGACATACGTTAATAATATTATCGACGCAACACACGACTCGTGTGCCACCAAACCGTATAGAGCTTTTACCTTTGGGCGCCAAAATGTGATGATGTGTCTGGCCTGGAGGGGCGGACTATCATTGACATTTATATTTATATGATTTCTTTGACCTCAGGGGTGAGTGTCATGTGTGTAAGCTCTGGATAGGGTTCGGGTGGTCGATTAAAAACACACGGTCCTGGTTACACTGGTGGTTTTTCTACACCTACTTTATTTAATAAGTACCTAATACTTAAAATATCTAGACTTATCTCTATAAAGCCACGGGTTATGACATCAGTCGGTACGCTTATTCCTAAGTATGAAACAAGCAATACTATGCAAGGCAATTAAGCTGATGCGATGGGAGAGGCGGCGAGTTAAACTAATAATACGACCTGTCAGGCAAGCGTTTTGATATAGCGAAGTAGCAAGCAGCTATCCAGGAGTTCAGGGGTCAGTGACGCGCGGTCATAGCAAGAGCTGTAAGCACTAGTACACAGTTGGACATGTCGGCGAGTGGCTTCCCTACTGGGTAACATAAAACATGGACATGGACGCAGGGCGAGTCAGGTTTGACTTAGGGCCTTGAGACCGTGACTAAATACCCGCACGTAAAGGCACACTGGTCAACTGCTCTGCAAGCACATCGGTTCCCACATGGACATAGTCCGTGGTCTCCCGGTACAGTCCAGCTGCACACAGAGAGACGACCTCGGGTTACAACACAGCTACTGGTACTATCGAGTCCCCACTGGATCAGCTCGGCGGACGGAATATTCACGGAAACGGAACTGCTGATCCAGGACAGACTCTGACCCCTGGTTCGGTAACGGGCCGGTTTTATGCCGGCTCGACGCGGAGCACCAGTGTCCTGCGCTGAATGCTCTCAGTGGCAGGGATCGTGCCCAACTGGGTTTTCAGCGTCGCTTAAACATAGAACATGAAACTAGAGCCACCTGTGGTCTCCCGGTCCAGTGCCAGGCTGGACGCAAGGACACAACAAGCGGAGGCACGGTGAAGTGCTAGCCAGATCTCCCGTGAATAGGCTCGGGACAAAAGCATTGAAGCTATACTGCAAAAGGCTGACTATTCACGAGGGGTCTCCCGACCGGGAAGCGCCACAGAAATGTCGACACGTCTCTAAACGGGGATTCCACACCTGCCAGGACTGTATTTATAACGATTTGGTTTTACTGTTATGTTATAAATTAAATAAAATGAATTGAATTGAATTGAATTGAATTGAATTGAAAAACTAACCCAGAACCGGTACACATTTTGTATGGGAGGTAATTTTTTTTTTATATTTATATTTCGTCCTATGTTTCGTAGGGAAAGTTGTTAAGTTGTCGATACTTAACCTGTCTTAAGCTATTTCACGCATTAAAATTAACACCTTGTATATTTACCTACATTAGATTCAATACCAAAGTCAAAACATCTTTCGTACAAACATCTTTCGCACAAGTACTAAACCAGCACATAGAATAAAGTGAAGTCACTTTTTGCGTTTCTGTGTTTGTCTATCCTAGCATTCACTAACTCTTCCTAAACCATGCAATGGATTTTGATGTGTTTTTTTTATAACTTTTGCTAGGAAAATAACATGCAGCGGGTGAAACCGCTTTCGGGTTGCTAGTAGTTGATAAGATAATTTAGCATCTGGCTCTTTTCATTTATTTTACTATTTTTATTAATTTAAGATCCCGCAAGAAGCAGAAAAAGGATCTGTTTGCGATTTTGGCTTCTGAGGAGACGCACACACCACCGTCGACGGAGACGCAGAGCCGGTTAGGAGACTTCACAGTTCGTGTCTCGCGTGGCGTCAGGGCATACTCGTCGCTCGCAGTCGGTGAACGGTGATTTTTTCATCGACTGCAAGGTTTATAGGACGAGCGACATCATACACGAACCCGGCGAGAAACGGTACAAAAAATCTCTAGTGAGCATCAAGCTCCAATGTAACCAGGGGAGCAAGGAGTGGGGCGCTCTGCAAGAATTTATTAGCGCTGTTAATAAAGTTTTTGAAAAGTGCGAGTCTGTATTTTTTAATTATAAATAAATTCTTTGGTATAACAGTAATGTCACTGTTAAATCAAAGAATTTATTTATAAATAAAACATAATTGTGTTTTGGTTTATAAAATAATATACGACTTTAAATATGTATATATATTTTTTTGTTTTTATAGAAAGTTAGTTAGCAATAACTATTTCTGGTTTGATAATGCCGTTTTGTACAGTTTGTAATGTTTCCATTCAAAACAAATCATGGATAGGTCATTTACGCAGTACACAACATAAACAAAACAATACCACTGAACTACATTGTGATGGAATTGAAATTGTTTCGTCAGCTTTTCGTTCTTGTATTGCTACATTTAGAATTTTTGCGGATGAATCAAATCAAGGATCTTTAGAACTGTTTTTAAATTCAATTAAAAGTAAAATCCAATTACTTTTAGACGAAAACCTTAAAAAACATACGTGTTTAAAAGTAAATTTTGAGCTCTATTCATTATTTTTGTTGTTCAAAAATGACACTCAAGAAATCAAATCTCAAACCACAAAAAATATACTTATTTTCACTAACTATGACTTTAACACTTTATTTGAAAATCTTCTACAAAGTTTGAAAAAGAAAATTGAAGAATTCCAAGAGCGTGATAGTGGTTGGGCATTTAAAAATACTTCACATTTAGAAGTCAACATAAACAAATATGAACCATTACGTGGTTCTTCTTTCATACCATTGCCTAAAGCTATCAAGAACAAGAAAGCGTGCGTAAATATTCGCAATAATGACACATATTGCTTCTTGTGGTCTGTTGTGGCTGCTCTACATCCAGCAAAAAGTCACCCCGATAGAGTGTCATCATACCCTAACTTTCAGAACGTAGTTTACACAAAAGGAATGTCTTTTCCAGTTACATTTTTAGACATTAGCATTTTTGAACAAAATAATCCTAGTCTAAGTTTTATTATTTATGGTTTGAAAAATAATAAAACAATAACAGGACCCCTATATAAATCTGAAAATCAGAATAAAAATAAAACAGTCATTCACTTGTTGTATTTAGAAAGCGGGTCGAAATCTCACTATTGTTTGATTAAAGATTTATCACGCCTTGTGAGAAAGCAGATTACAAACCATCATGGTAAACTTTATTTTTGTGACACTTGTTTAGTATTCTTTAATTCTCGTGAAGGTGGTGAAAGTCACAAATGCGGAGGTATTACAACAGTCTTACCTGAAAATGGTTTTGTTATACAATTTAAACATTATGATCGGAAACAAGACGTTCCTTTTGTAGTTTACGCGGACTTTGAGTGTATGTTACAAACTTGCCAGGACGCTTCCGACAACTCCAACACTACAACGTCAAATCGTCACGTACCGGTTGCTTTCATGTATCATATTGTTTGTTCTGTTGATCCAAGCTTAAATAAATGTATATCATAACGTGGTGCCGATTGCGTTCAAAAGTTTGTGTCCACTTTATCTAAGGATGCTCGTGAAATTCATATTCTTTTATCGAGAAATACTCCTATGATATTTGATGAAAATGATGCAAACACTTTCCAAACTGCGACTTTTTGTTATATATGTGATAAACCATTACTTGGCAATAAAGTTAGAGACCATTGTCATTTAACTGGAAGATATCGCGGTGCAGCCCACAACTATTGTAATTTAAAATGTAAAGTTCCAAACTTTCTTCCCATTTTCTTTCATAATCTTTCAGGTTATGGTTAGGTTATTTATCAAAGCACTGGGTAACACTAAAGGTCAAATCAAAATTATTCCAAAAACGAAAGAAAACTATATTTCTTTTACAAAATTCATTCAAATAACTGAAGACTTTGCGTTTTGTAGACACATTTAAATTTTTGGGCACGAGCTTAGAAAAACTGGTTGAGACAATGAAAAAAGATGATTATTTTGAACCATTTACGTTCTTATTATCCTGATATTGTGCAGTTTGGTCTTCTTTCTCGTAAAGGCGTTTTTCCTTACGAATATATAACTGACTGGAAATGTTTTAAAGAACAAACTTTGCCAAGTAAAGATATTTTTTTTAGTTCTCTTTCAAATGAAGATATTTCTGATGAAGATTATCGACATGCACTATCTGTTTGGAAGGAATTCAAAATTAAAAATTTAGGTCAGTTCATAGACCTCTATCTAAAAACAGACGTATTGTTGCTTACTTGTGTATTTGAACATTTTAGAAAAACTTGCAAACGTGATTTTGACTTAGACCCAGCTTTTTATCTAACATCGCCCAGTCTCTCTTTTGATGTTATGTTACATAAGACAGGAGTTCAGTTAGAACTCATCAGCGATCTTTCAATGATCAGAATGATACAGTCTGGCATAAGAGGAGGCGTATGTATGTGTTCACACAGACATGTTACAGCCAACAATAAATATATGTCAGATTACGATACACAAGTATCTGACTCTTTTATTATATACACGGATTGTGTTAATTTATATGGCTACAGCATGTGTCAACCTATGCCGTATTCCGATTTCAAATATTTAACACCTGAACAAATTAATGTTTTGGACATTCAGAATATTTAAGATAATGCTGAGACGGGCTCCTTTCTAGAAGTAGATATTAAGTATCCAAAACACTTGCATCGGTACCACAATGATTTACCTTTTTGTCCTGAAAAATGTAAACCACCCGGAGGTAAAAATTCCAAACTAGTACCAAATCTGTATGATAAATTTAAATACTTTATGCACTACGTCCATTTAAAGAAATGTCTTAAACATGGCCTAATACTGAAAAATGTACATCGTGTTATCTCCTTTAAACAAGGCTCTTATCTAAAGGACTATATAGACCTGTGTACCAAACTACGTCAACAGGCACAGTCACCTTTTGAACAAGATCTTTATCAACAGTATCTTCGGCAAAACAATCAAAAATAATGAAAAGAGGGTTAATGTCCATTTAACAAACTTATGGTCTGATGACCATAACAAAACAAAAAAGAAAAATACTGCTGATAAATTACCGCGGTATAAGCCTCCTCAGTGTCGTCGGCAAACTGTATGCAAAGGTGTTGATTGAAAGAGTGATGAAAGAAACGGATGAGAAAGTATGGGATGCTCAGGCAGGATTTCGTAAGGGGATGGGATGTACGGATCAGGTCTTTTCCTTGCGCTGCATAGCTGAAAAATTCCTGGCCAAAAACCAGAAAGTTTATTGCGCATTCGTGGATTTGGAAAAGGCCTACGACAGAGTGGTGAGGAATGAATTGTGGTCGGCACTATCTATGCATGGGGTGAGCAGTATCTTGATACGAGCACTGAAATCCTTATATAAGGATTCCAGTGCTTGTGTCAGTATAAACGGGGCGTACAGTGAACTTTTTGACATCGAGAAAGGTGTTAGACAGGGATGTGCTGCGTCACCGTGGCTGTTCAATCTATTCATGGATAGTTGTTTGGCGGATTTGAAAGAGAGTGAATGTGGTCTGAGAATGAATGGTTTACTCGTCAAATGTCTTCTCTATGCTGACGACCAAGTTATTCTTGCGTCGTCGGCTGAAGGGTTGCAGGAGATGGTATATATTATGAATGAGGCTTTGAAAAAGAATGGAATGAAAGTGAATGTAAGTAAGACGAAAGCAATGGTTTTTGAGAAAGAGGAAAATATGACAGAGTGTAAAATTATGATAGAAGAAGAGAGGGTGGAACAAGTGAAAGAGTTTGTGTATTTGGGCTCCATGTTCACATCAGATGGAAAGTGTGAAAGTGACATCGAAAGAGGGGTGAATGCCGGCAACATGGTGAATGGAGCGTTGCACGCTTTTATGAACAGCCAGAAAGTCTCTGATAAGGCTCGTCTGGCTGTGCATAGAGGGGTGTTAGTTCCGACACTTATGTATGGGAGTGAAAGTTGGGTATGGCAGAAAAAGCATGAAAGTAGAATAAATGCAGTACAAATGAGAGCGTTAAGAAGTATGGTTGACGTAAAATTGAGTGACAGGATAAGGAATAGCGTGATAAGGGAACGTTGTGGTATAAAAGAAGACGTAGTGACTGGTGTAGAAAAGGGTATGCTTAAATGGTTTGGTCATGTAGAGAGGATGAACGAAAGAAGATTAACGAAACAGGTGTATATGGCAAGTGTGGATGGGAACGTCGGAAGGGGAAGACCTCGACGAACGTACCTCGATCAAATCGGGGACGTGCTAAAGAAAGGTCAGGTCAAGAGTACCCTAAACCGACAAGCATGCATGAAGAGATTGATGAATGTGGAGGAGGCGAAAGAAGTATGCCAGGATCGTAGTAAGTGGAAGGAAGTAGTCTCTGCCTACCCCTCTGGGAAAGGGGCGTGATTGGTGTATGTATGTATGTATGTAAATTAATAGCTAGACCAAATTTCCACGCCGCAACAATCTTCAGCAAAAATTTGGTAGCTATCCAACTTAAGCCTGAACGTGTTGTTTTAGATAAGCCATTGTACATAGGCTTTTCAGTGTTGGAAATATCAAAAGCACGTATGTATGACTTTCATTATTCAATAATGAAACCATTTTATAACAAGCGCTTGCGCATGTGTTACACAGATACTGACAGTTTAATCTTCCACATTAAAACACGAGACTTCTATAAAGATTTAAAAGAAAATTTTACGGAGCATTTTGACACTAGCAACTTTGAACCATCAAATGTATATGGTATTCAACTCGCGAATAAAAAGATACCAGGATTGTTTAAAGACGAGCTTGGTGGTAAAATAATTCGTAAATTTGTTGGTTTACGTTCAAAGTTATACGGCGTAAAATCTGAGGACAGTGAAATAAAGCGTGCTAAAGGAATTAAGAAATGCTGTGTTCATGACTTTTATGTGGCAGATTATAAAAACACTTTATACACAGGAAACATAATACGTACAAAAAATATATTGTTTAAATCTATAAAACATGAAATATACACTCGCAGTGTAAATAAAGTTGCTTTGTCAGCAAATGACGACAAGAGATTAATATCACCAGACCTAATCTCTACTAAAGCTTGGGGTCATATCGATATACTTATGATGAATTTTCTATTGTATTAGGACTTTGGGCAGATATAGATTTCAAACCAAAAATAGTTGTACTAGAAAACGATATTGAAGTTATGTCTCTGAGTGTTAATGATTTTAACTACTACTGTTATAAAACTTTGAATGAAAGATTTAATTTTTTTCTCTGTCATTATTTTTTTAACTTTGCAGCTATACAACGAATTATTAAAGCAGTAGACTACCACATTGTTCGCATAACGTTATACATCAATTACCTATCTAGTTTTGACAAGACTGTACAAGAGTTTATTCAGTATTGAATAGGAATTATAAGATCAAATATTTTGTTATCTCCAGAAGATGTCCAAATATTATTAAAAAAATAAATGTAATATGAATTCTGTAATGGAATATGAGATGTTAAATAGTGGTTTTGAATATTTTTTACCATATATTATCTTTTCTAACTAAAGAAAATAAATACATTTTAAAGTCGTATCAACTGTTTAATTTATAGAAATACATATCTGCTTCCTATTATCCCATCTAAAACCCTGTATAAAATAAGACTTCATATTTAATACCTGCTAATTCAAACCAAAAACGCTGACTCTTTACGTCTGCGAACGAAAACATTAACATGTTAATACATGTCCAAAAATTGCTGATGGTGCTAACATCGTAGCACATGTGTAAAGATGGTGCAATCAACACACCGCGGGGCGGAAGGTGTCAAATTAATAGTGTACATAAGTATCAATTAAAAAAATAAAGGAGGAAATGGCAACTTATTTACAACCCCACCAATTGGGATTTGGGACCAAGCTAGGGTGCGAAGCAGCCATACATGCCACACGCTCTTTTGTCATGGATCCGACAAACGCTGACTCACTTGTGGTGAAACTAGATTTAAAAAATGCTTTTAATTCCCTGGAAAGGGATTCTCTGCTGAGCGCAGCTAAAGACAAAGTGCCATCTCTGTACCCGTTTCTACTCCAACTTTACGGCTCTCCATCAAACCTCTTTTACGATGAAGCCCCCATCTCGTCACAAGTAGGAGCTCAGCAGGGTGACCCGCTCTTACCACTAGTTTTCAGCCTTTCAATCCAGAGGGTTATTGTCGATCTTCAGTCTCCTTTAAATTTATGGTATCTGGACGACGGCACCATTGGAGGCAGTCCGGGGGAGGTGGAGAGGGATTTGGTGACTTTGGTACCGCGCCTACAGGAACTTGGTTTGGAGATCAACTCATCTAAATGTGAGTTTTATCCGTGCGGCCCTCAGAGTCGATCACAACTTCCCCATTTCCAAACCATTCTTCCTGGACTTAAAGAAATGGACCGAATGGACGCGACCACTTTTTCGCTGCTGGGTTCACCCATCTTTCCAATGGGAATAGCGGAGGCGTTTAAGGTCAGGGAGCAGATGCTGGGTCTGGCTCGAGATCGCCTTTCGCATTTGTCACCATACGTTGCTCTTGTGCTGCTGAAGATGTGTTTCGCCGTCCCCAAAATAACGTACCTTTTACGTACGACCCCCTCGTGGCTGTATCCCGCAAACATAGCGTCTTTCGACGACACATTAAAAGATGCCGTCGAAACTATTCTAAACGTGTCCTTGGATGACAGCCAGTGGTGCCAAGCATCTTTGCCGGTTAGGCACGGGGGACTGGGAATACGACGCGCCCGGGACGTGGGTTTACCTGCCTTTTTGGCGTCGGCGCATAAAGTAGCGGACCTTGTCACTAGTATTCTACCTACTCATGGTGTCAGGGTGAGCATTTCATTTGCGGCTGATGCTCTTGCGGTCTGGACTACTCGGTTTCCGGGCGAATCGATTCCACACGAGGCTGCCCATCGGCAGCGCTCTTGGGACGACGTTGCTTCTACGGCTATGCTCGAGAAGCTTTTGAGTTCGGCTGCTGGAGCGGAGAGGGCGAGGCTGCGGGCAGTGGCTTGTCCGGAATCAGGGGCATGGCTCCATGCTTTGCCATCTCCTCATCTGGGCACATTATTGGACGGAGACTCATTGCGTGTTGCCGTTGCACTACGACTAGGGTGTACGGTGTGTGAACCACATCCTTGCATCTGCGGTCAACTGGTGGGGGAAAGGGGCAATCACGCTTTGAGTTGTTGTCGTTGCTCAGGGAGGTTTCCACGACACCATGCCCTCAACGACCTGAGCCGCAAACATACCGTGTATGCTTGAGCCTCCCGGATTGAGCCGCTCTGATGGCAAGAGACCTGACGGCTTAACGTTAGTTCCTTGGCAGAAGGGTAAAAGCTTGATCTGGGATGCGACTTGCGTCAACACGACTGCGGCGAGTCATCTTAGCCGCACCGCGCGCGTGGCGGGAGCAGCGGCTGAATCAGCAGCTCTAAGAAAGCACGACAAATATAAAGAGCTCAATGCTTATATATTTGTACCAGTGGCTTTTGAGACGTTGGGTCCCTGGGGTGCGGAAGCGAAGAAATTCATTAAAGAAATTGGCTGCCGAATTAGGGAAAGAGGCGGTGACCCCCGTTCCGGTTCATTCCTAGCGCAAAGTTTGTCCCTGGCTGTACAGCGAGGTAACGCCGCTAGCATCTTGGGATCCTTTGCTCCGGGAATGATCCGGGGTGGTGAATTAGACTTAAGTTAAGGTTAGGTACTTTATTTATTTATTTTTTATTATATGACCACCGACATTGATTGTATTTTAGATTATGTTATGTCTACTTATAATTATTTTAGTACGATAAGGATTTTCAAGGTCTGAATGTTGTTAAAGTATAATTATATATTATAAGTAAACTATAATTTATATTTATACCTTTTCTAGTATTAAAATATTATTCATTTTTATTTGAGCGTTTAGTGAGTTCAGTTCTCCACCATCTATCTTTCCACCATGTCAGCTTCATCCCTTACAAGTTTCATATCTTCAAGTGATAATAAAATACCAAAATATATTTTGAAACTAGAACTCTTAAAATGTGTAGAAAATGAAAATACTGTGGTAGCGCGATCGAACATTAAAACTCAATACGTGATATATGATGAAAACGATGATGTGTTGTATAAAATATCTCAGTTATTGTGGCAGATTGGCGCTGAAGTGAATCATCGGAATGAACAGTCGTGTGATATAGATATAACAAGGTAGGTTTTTGAATTATTATTATGTAATTATTTTATTCAATACTACTTTGGTAAGTTGTATTTTAAACTTGATTTTTATTTGTTGCCGACAAATATAACCTATCACCGGTTTCCAGCCTTGCGGTGCGATGCTCACGCCAACTACAGGATGTGGCGGCGGAGGCGGCGAAGATGGTGGAGATACTGACTAATATTATTTTAATAAAATAATTTTCTCATGCAATTATTAGACTTTGTTTTATTTATCTCTCTTAAAATAAAAACTTTTTAATAAAACAGCAAACTCTAAAATAAATATTGTTGTAGACTCATGTCAGAGAAAATTAATTTAAAAGAGAAAAATAAAAAAAAACATAAAAGTATATATCATTAATTATTTTATTAAGCAAACATTTTAAACTGATAAATATGATTATCATAATACCACTTAAACAAACATATAGCATTTTTAAGAGCACATTGTTTAACGTGATATACACAGTTTATATTACAATCCTTATATTTTTTTTGTAAAGTAAACAAATTTGGACAACCTTTTTCACCTATGTCAACAATTTTACAATTTTCACATAGTTCTTTGATCCATTTTACTTTCTCTAATCCTTTTACAATAACATTTTTATTTCTTAAATATGTAGGAACAATACGTTTGAACTCCCTATAATCAACGAAACCTTCACTCCAACGAATACCTCTATTTTTTTCTAACCAAATGGCTTGCTTTTTTTCATCTTGCGTTAAAGTGGAGAACATATATGGAGGCTTTATGAGAAATGTTTGTGTCCAGTCAGTTGATGCTATAGCAATCTCTTTTATAATAAACTCATTCTTTGAATTTCTAAAACCTTGAAGATCTACAAAGATTGTTTCAGGTTTCATTGTGAAATCTTTCTAACAATGCTGCTTAAGGTGAAGTGGCCTTAGAAATCTACCGAGCAAAGGCGGAGTAGTGTTCGGAGTTTTCTATGCCATTTCTTCAAATCTCAAAAACACGAGACGTAATTATTTTCAAGATTACTTCAAGATATATGCTACAAAACTATGGGGCCCAAAACACGATTGCTAAAAAAATTTTCGATAGAAAAAAATCGCAAAGTAAGCTCTAATTTTGCGGTTTTTGGCCTGTTTCTTAGACTAAAAACCTGTACCATTTGACCGGTATCCAATATTTCAAAATTTATTTTATGTCATTTTCTTCCTTATTGTATGTGTCATCAACGTATGGAGCTAGTTAGTTAGTAAAAATGAACACTTAAACACAAAAGTATGTTCGGTTTGCGCACGGGCACGTCGGTTTCTGCCGCGCCCGCACCCCTCAGTCGGCCACTGAGCCTCGTCGGAAGCAGACATGTACAACTTTTTTCCAGTCGCGGAGATATTACGACATTTGTTGAGCAGGGAAACAAAATGCCAAGTTAAAGAAAAAAAACGAAGCTTTCCAAGCCTTGCTATAAAAAACAGAGGATTAGGTAGTTTGCAGCGTAATATTTACACACACATATCACGCCTATAATCCCTTGCGGGGTAGGCAGAGCGTAAACGGGCGCAAAAAACGGACATTTACGCCATGTCTTACAAATATTTGAGGGTTATGCGCAAAAATTGTGTATCGCCATAGTGACAGGTTGTCAGCCCATCGCCTAAGATTGCAGTACACACCCTCGAGTACCTTATCGCCTTTACCGACTCCCATGGGAAAGAAATGGGGTGATGCAATTCTAAGTAGGCATCACACGGCAATGGTCGTGCTAGAAAGGATACTTTCTAGCACGACCCTCTTATTTCCACTATCTAGGTAGTATAAAATACGGGGTCTGTGGTATAAAATAGTACAAATTCTAATCTATTTTATACCGTATCAACATATACTAAAAGCTCATATGGTCATGCCAGGAAGTACGACATGATTATTCTCAGGGACAACGCCAAGTGGTCGTCCCTTTCCAGTCAGATGACCCAGAATAAGATTCCGTTCTTGACTGCTTCACAGACCAAGGACGGAATCAAAATTCAAGTCCCGACCTCTTCGGCGCACAGAGCGCTTACAAAATCACTTAACTTCCTCCAGTTCCCGTACCATACGTACGCACTGGAGGAGGAGAAACTACACCGCGTAGTAATTCGAGGCATCCCGAAAGAGATTTCCGAACAGGAAGTCTATGACGACCTTATCGCCCAAAATATCCCCGTACGTAAAGTACACCGCATTTCGTCTCATCGCAATAGGAGACAATTCGACATGGTTCATGTCACGCTCGAGAGGAGCGAAGCTGGTAAGGCCATTTACGGTTTGAAATCCGTGTGCATGCTTTCAGGCATCCGCATGGAAGCCCCCAGGAAGACTGGGATCCCTGGCCAGTGTCACAACTGCCAACTTTACGGTCACTCTTCACGCACCTGTCACGCCGCCCCGCGGTGTGTTAAGTGCCTGGAGAGTCACAGCACTGCTCAGTGCGCCCGTCCTAAAAAGACGGACATGCCCTCGGCAGACAGCTCCTCTCCCCCACTCCCACCTAGTTGCGTCCTCTGCAACGAAAGTAGCCACCCAGCCAACTACCGCTGCTGTCCCCGTGCCCCTAAGGCGAACCCCAAAGTGCTTCAGCGCACGCTTGCGAGGCAAACGTATGCCGATAGGCTAGCTGGCTCCCAAAAACCAGCTGCGGTCGTTCCAGGTGTTGCTGAAAACACAAACTTCCCGCCCCTCAGGCCTAACCCCGCATGGGCCCTCAAAATGGGTCCAGCCCCCGTCCCCGCCCAAGTCGCACCAAAACCGGTGGTGCCCCCCCAACCCACCCCCAAAAAGCCGGCGCCTCCGCCGCCTTCTCCTCCCAAACCCGCTTCCCACAGCAAGTAAGTAAGTAAGTAAGTAAAAACACTTTATACATACATAAATCACGCCTATACCCCTTACGGGGTAGGCAGAGCGTTAACGGCCGTTCAACGGATATTAACACCACGTCTGACAAAAGTTTGAGGGTCAGATAACTGTGTATCACTGTAGTGACAGGTTGTCAGCCCGTCGCCTAAAATTGCAATACACACCCTCGAGTCCCTTAGTCGCCTCTTACGACACCCATGGGTAAGAAATGGGGTGATGCTATTCTAAGCCGGCATCACACGGCAAAACACTTTATTGCACAAAATAAAAAATAAAAATAACAGGAAAATTCATAGCTATCATGCGCAAAGGCGGCCTTATCGCTACAAGCGATCTCTTCCAGACAACCTTTGGGTGGAGGAGAAAGTATGGAAAAACGGAGCAGTGCGAGAGTAATCATAATAGAAGTGGTAACTTTTATAAAAGCAACAAATACATAATACAAAACTATAATATAAATATAAACCTACATATAAATATACGTATACTTATATATACATATACTAGCTTTTACCCGCGACTTCGTCCGCGTTAGATAGTTTTTTTTTAGGCAGAAGTTCTAAAGTAGGTATGTGTATACATAGTAAGTGTGACAGTGATATTAGAACAGTTCTTATCTCTACTGTTTAAAGATGACTTGCTTGCTTCTGTTGTTAAAGGGACAATTCAAAATTTGCTATCCGGCCTGAGAGATCAATATTTATAACCAATGAATACAAAAGTCAGTAGATAACAGAGTACTTACTCCAGAGGTGCCGATTTGAGCACACTAAAATGGTTAGCATAAGTAGATTAGACAGATCAAAAGGTAATATAAGTTACTGTTATACATTTTTATACCTCTATATACCACATTTTTTGTTTTTCTGTCCTCGGTAAAGAAGGCAATGTCCTTTCTCAACTTATTCCCATCATACTGAACAACTTTTGTTCTGAAACCATTTCTGTATCTCCAATAAGGTGGGCTCCTGATGGTAGACCTGATGGTCTACATACGGTACTCCAGATCCTCAATGTCCTTGTGAAAAGAAGCGGCCCATCATCATGAACAACTTTTGTTTCGGAACCATTTCTGTATCTCTAATAGTTTACGTGGTCTCCTGATGGTACACCTGGTGACATAAGGTACTCCAGATCCTCAATATCCTTGTGAAAAGAAGCGGCCCATCATACTGAACAACTTTTTTTTTGGAACCATTTCTGTATCTCTAATAGTTTACGTGGGTTCCTGGTGGTACACCTGGTGGTCTACATAAGGTACTCCAGATCCTCAATGTCCTTGTGAAACGAAGCGGCCCATCATACTGAACCACTTTTGTTTTGGAACCATTTCTGTATCTCTAATAGTTCACGTGGGTTCCTGATGGTACACCTGGTGGTCTACATTATGTACTGCAGATCCTTAATGTACTGGTGAAAAGAGGCGGCCCATCATACTGAACAACTTTTGTATTGGAACCATGCCTGTATCTCTAATAGTTTAGCTGGGCTCCTGATGGTACACCTGGTGGTCTACATAAGGTACTTCAGATCCTCAATGTCCTTGTGAAAAGAAGCGGCCCATCATACTGAACAACTTCTGTTTTGAAACCATACCTGTATCTCTAATAGTTTATCTGGGCTCCTGATGGTACACCTGGTGGTCTACATAAGGTACTCCAGATCCTCAATGTCCTTGTGAAAAGAAGCGGCCCATCATACCGAACAACTTTTGTTTTGGAACCATGCCTGTATCTCTAATAGTTTAGCTGGCCTCCTGATGGTACACCTGGTGGTCAACATAAGGTACTCCAGATCCTCAACGTCCGTGTGAAAAGAAGCGGCCCATCATACTGAAAAACTTCTGTTTTGGAACCATACCTGTAGCTCTAATAGTTTACGTGGTCCCTGATGGTACACCTGGTGACATAAGGTACTCCAGGTCCTCAATGTCCTTGTAAAAAAAAGCGGCCCATCATACCGAACAACTTTTGTTTTAGAACCATGCCTGTATCTCTAATAGTTTAGCTGGGCTCCTGATGGTACACCTGGTGGTCTACATAAGGTATTCCAGATCCTCAATGTCCTTGTGAAAAGAAGCGACCTATTATACTAAACAACTTTTGTTTTGGAACCATACCTGCATCTCTAATAGTTTAGCTGGGCTCCTGATGGTACACCTGGTGGTCTACATAAGGTACTCCAGATCCTCAATGTCCTTGTGAAAAGAAGCGGCCCATCATACTGAACAACTTTTGTTTCGGAACCATGCCTGTATCTCTAATAGTTTAGCTGGGCTCCTGGTGGTACACCTGGTGGTCTACATAAGGTACTCCAGATCCTCAATGTCCTTGTGAAAAGAAGCGGCCCATCATACTGAACAACTTTTGTTTCGGAACCATGCCTGTATCTCTAATAGTTTAGCTGGGCTCCTGGTGGTACACCTGGTGGTCTACATCTATACTCCAGACCCTCGAATGGTGATAAAAAGTAGTCTATGTCCGTTCTCGGTATGCTAGCAATCTCTGTGCCAAGTTTCATGAAGATCGGTTCAGCGGTTTGGCCGTGAAAGCGTAGCAGACAGACAGACAGACAGACAGACAGACAGAGTTACTTTCGCATTTATAATATTAGTGTGGATAAATATAAATATATTATAATACATATCCATCTATATATATAGATATATATTCATACAAATACTACATATACAGGGTTATTTTTTAGTCAGTGCGCAAACTTATACCATGATATCAGAATCGTTAATAGGACATTTTAGGCAAATAAAAAAATATGTTTTATTTTTATTATTTTTTTATTTTTGTCTGCCTCATAAAAAATAAATCATGGACACACTACTTTTCAATCGGGGTTGCGTGAAAATGGCAACAGCGCTCGCGCAGCGCACCCTTCAGTCAGTTTCATTCAGTTCTCGCTTTGATTCCGTCGCGGGCGGGCGCGCACATGTGTGACACTACTTTCCCGCCGATCCCGAATTGATTTCGCGATGTCGAATTTTACGTTTCGCGAGTTTTACGAAATGGTGCGTTCGTACTTTTTAAGTGGGGAAAATACCCGAGCAGCCCAATTAATGTACGCGGACGAAAGTTTACCTCGACTGCGTAATGCTGGCGTTGTGGACCCTCGTGTACCGAACCCAAAAACATTCCTCAACGTTATGCAGCGGCTGTTGGATCACGGGCAGTTTACGGTAAGTAACAGTTAATTAAACGACTATTGTACTTAGCTACCTACTGCCTACTTAGTGTTCTAGGTAAACTTTTTGCAGTTTACTTTACTTTAAATGCAGTTGTACTTTAAGGATAATTCGGTTAAAATCATCGAAGGGCAGGCACGCGCGATACGAGCTACCTCATATCATCAGTGTACATAAAGCTTTCTAGCAGTGCAGATGAATTTCCCGCCACGCCGTGACGCCGGCGGCAGAATTCTTCTAAAAATTGAATCGTAGGCGCCACTATGTCTGGCGCTGTAAGACGCGGTGACTAATCGCGACGTTGTCAAACCATCACAACCTCTGTTGTATGCAGGTTGTGTAGGCTTTTTAGGTACTATCAGCAACGGCTCCAGTTGCCATTAAAGTCTTTACTGGTTATTTTTAAAGAATATTAGAAAAACCTTTGAATGTTGATCTTTTGAAATGGGTATCAATCTTTTCTGGTTATTCTTGTTAACTGTAAGAAAAACCATTCTTAAGTTGATCACGTAGATGGTTACTTGAGGTGCTGTACAATCCCGAGTTACCGTTATGGATTAAACATTTACATGTCTTGCTTATGCTAGTAGTAGCTGCTAATTCTTAACCAAACTGGGAAAAATCCAACTACGTCATTAACAAAATAATCTTGTCTCTCCGCATAAACTAGAAACAGGGACCATCATATCAAGAGACCAACTTTTAAACCACTACACCACGGAGGCAGTTTAAGTGTAGGTACTTGTGAGATAGGTACTTAGTTGTTGTAGGTATCACCCGCACGCACCCCGGTACCAATAGCGGTCATTAACCTGGACTGGTCAT
The DNA here is from genome assembly GCA_027580185.1 of Tuta absoluta. Classification (NCBI taxonomy): domain Eukaryota; kingdom Metazoa; phylum Arthropoda; class Insecta; order Lepidoptera; family Gelechiidae; genus Tuta; species Tuta absoluta. Next base: position 969,979 of record JAQAHW010000070.1, on the reverse strand, counting down.
TGACCTGTGCTGTAGGTAGAAGCTAGAACACAGTCAGCTGATAGGTATAACTGGGCCGCGCGCGACGTTGCCATACCGGAAGATAGCTAGTGAACCTAATAGGGTGATCCACACTTACGTACGATACTGGGATAAGTTTAAGTGCGATTATTTCAATTTTTTTGTTCTAAGTCAGATGTAAAAAATAAATACATATTTTCTAAAATTTGATAACCATTACGTATGTTGAAGCTGCGCACTGACTAAAAAATAATCCTGTATACATCATTACACAAAAGGATATAAGTACCAACTTATTTGTAGTTAATTCTTGCTTTTGACAGGTAATGTGCATGTACCTTCGTTTTAAAAGCGTCAAGTGTCCTGCAGTGGCGTATTTCACGCGGCAGAGCATTCCAAGTGTGAATTGATTTTATTAGAAACGACTCCCTGTAGTATCCCGACTGACTCATTGGGGCCTTCAAAATGTTATCTGATTTCGATCGCAGGTTTCTATCATGATCGAAACCAAGAAAGTTGAACCGGTCAGACAGGTAGGTAGGAATAATGGGATTATTTAAAACGTTGTTAACAATTGCAACTGCGTGAGAGTCTCTACGCTGTCTGATCGGCAACCAACCCAGCTGAGCACGAAAAGAGGACACGTGATCGAATTTGCGCAGTCCATAGATAAAGCGTATGCACAAATTCTGTAGGCGCTCTAGTTTACTCAGAAGATCCTCGTTTAAATCTAAATAACAGGTATCGGCGTAATCCAAAATTGGGAGAAGAAGCGCCTGCGCAAGTTCAACTTTGGTCCTCACTGGCAACAAGTTCTTCCACCGTTTCAACGACCCTACAGCGGCAAAAGTCTTTCTGCTGACCTCCGAGACCTGGTTGGACCACGACAAAGTAGAATCAAGCATTACACCCAAATTCTTAACAGATTTACTGTACGTCAGCGGGGATCCGTCAAAAACAACTGCCGGCAAATTATCAATATCCAGGCGTGCTAATTGTTTTGAACCACCTATGATAATTACCTGGGACTTACTGGGATTCACTGTCAGGCCATGCGAGCTACTCCAATTTTTTATAATATTCAGATCTTCATTAATTCGCTCGATACCTGAAGAAACATCACTGACAGCACACTGAGTATAGATTTGCAGGTCATCGGCGTAGAGGTGGTATTGGCATTTCAAAAGTGGGGTAAGGAAGTTGATAAAGATAGAAAAAAGGAGAGGAGACAAAACTCCACCCTGGGGCACACCAGCTACAATATCACAGAAAAAGGAGTTTCGGTCATCAATGCGTACACATTGCTTGCGTCCACACAGATAATCACGAAACCACTCTAACGCTGAAGCGGACAAATTAAGAGACCGAAGCATCGCGAGGAGTATATCAAAGTCAACTGTGTTAAAAGCGTTACTAAAATCTAACAATACGAGAATGGAAATGTGTTGACTAGACATACCCAGGCGAATGTCATCGGTCACCTTAATAAGCGCTGTGACTGTGCTGTGTCCAGGGCGAAAGCCGGATTGATATGTACTAAGGAGATTATTAGAATTAATAAAACTACAGAACTGTTGGTGGACAAGGCGTTCCAGGACTTTCGAAAGAAAAGGCAGGATTGATATAGGACGGTACTGGGATGCGGAAGTTGGATAACGGGTCTTGGGAATCGGAATGACTGCTGCTTTGCGCCAGCAATCAGGAAAAGAACCAGAAAAGAGCGAGAAGTTAAAAATATGGCACAGTATAGGAAGAATCGTTTGAAGAGAAAGGAGAAGCATTTTACGACTGATCCCGTCAACACCTTGAGCATCAGACTTTATTGCAAGGAGATTTTTCTCAACTTCTCGCTCTGATACGGGCCTGAAAGAAAAAGATGTATAGGAAGGAGTAGAATGAAGAGAAAGCGCCTGCAACGTAGCCCGCTTTACTGCTATAGGAATTGGCGAGGTAGAAGAAAAGTGCTTATTTAGAAGTTCGATATCGAGACTAGGAGCTAGGGATGATTTGGATTTGCCAATACCAAGGGACCTAAGGAACGACCACACCTTAGCAGGGTTACTATTTTCTACAGAAAAATGTATATACCGGCGTTGCGCATCTCTGCACAATCTACTACAACGGTTTCTCAAAGCCTTGTACACACGAAGTGGTCTAAACCTGCACAGCCAGACAACGCCATCTTTTAACAACAAATTGAATTCATTGAATACCATTATAGACACATTAAAACACACACATTGACTGGCGCGCACACACACTAGAATTTAAGACGCGCAGTTTGATGACTAATAATAATTTAAACCTTAATTTCGCTGCTTGCATCACAGCAGTCGTAGCTCAATGGTTAACATAGCGGACTTTGGAAACAGGTAGCTAAGGATCGAGTCGTGGTTGGTTGCAGGTCTAGGCCTGTTTTTTTTTATATAGGTTATACTTATTTTTTAATGATTATTTTGCTGTTGCTGATAAATTTTTATACTTATCTGTGTAGTATAGTGTGTGATATCGAATAAATATAGTAGTTTTGAGGATATAAGGTAAAATGAATAAAACTACCATAATATTTATCAGTTAGGTATTTATTTTGGTTTTTAACTATTCAATGATATTGGGTTGGGTTGCATAATGTTTGTTAATGTGCAACAATAAATAGGTATGTCAAAGTGAATAAACATGTTATAAATGAGATAACGAGGTAGCCTCATTCCTGCATTTATTGTAACAATAACATCACTTAACATATTTTTTATTGGTAACACATTAAGCCTAAACTGAACCAGGGGATCAATTCATTTACATTCTTCGTTATATTGTGTAAACAAAGTTAAATAATTATGCAGAATAATTAGGTATTAAGTGACAGGTTAACTTGGTATTTTGATTGTTTGAGAGCTTGAACAGTTTCAGAAATTAACTAAGCAGTAAGTATCGAATAATCTTCTGCAAAATTCCCAACCCAATATATTAATATCTACCTATTTAAATATTTCAATTTAATAATAATTTAATTTTAATTTAAACGGCTTGGCATGCTAGCTACCATGTTCGAACACATTGGTTTACCTCGCATGGACTCCCAGGTGAACATGGCTAAGTCGCGTAAATTTTTCTTGGTCCTGACTTCAGATGGGTCCCAGTTAAGGACCATTTGACCCCATAAATTTTCTATGGGATTTAAATCCGGACTCTTTGACGGCCAGTTAATAACAGTCACGTCGTGCTGGGTTCGCAACCAATCCTGGACGATACGGGCTTTATGCACAGAGCAATTATCATGCACAAAATAAATGTACTGATTTGGGTAAGCAATACGCACTGTAGGCATCATTACGTCCTGCAATATTTCCACATAACTCTCGCTAATGAACCTTCCTTCTATTTCAACTAGTTTTCTAGGTCCCATAGAAGACACCACAGTCCCACTCATTCTATTTGGGAGAATGTGAATTGGTCTGTAACGCTTGCCTCTCCTGCGCCATAAAATCTTGCGTCCAATTTAAAAGCTTTTTCATCAGTGAATATTACTACATTATTCTCCCAATCAAAGTTTTTATAAATATATGCAAATCGGACTCGTGCTTGTTGATGAGCAGCTGACAGCAAATTTTTTGAGCTGGCCGATAACAACTTATACCAGCTGCGTGTAAATGGGTCCTTACAGTTTGTAATGTCACTCCGAACTCCGTTGCTGTTGAGCGAGTTGACAAGAATGGGGTATTAGCATGCTTGGCAACTATCCCTCGGTGACGCGCTGATGCATCCGTGAACATCACGGCCTTACGACCTTTCCGGGCAGGCAGGATGTCACCGGTATCAGCGTAACGTAACCCACAGCGTAACAGTTCTTTTCTGTAAGAAAAATACCTAGTCAATCTACAAGTATTTATTGTAGGTAAATGCCAATAATAATAAATAGGAAACTAAGTAAGTAAATATAATAAGCAATCTAATACCTATTTAAACATTTTAAATAATGAACGTATGGCAGGTAGTATGTAGTAGGTATCTTTATCTAGAAACTTAATGTTTGGATAATATGAACGACCTGACCTGAAGCATTTGCGCTAATTTTTTAAAATAAAAATATTTAACTTACATTTAATTGAAGACGTCGAGAAATTTCATAATACTAAGATTATCTTCATATAGCACTATGATCTTTGCTCTAAGCACTGTATGTAGACAAAGGAGCATACTATAGGTAGACATAATTACGATAAAACGATAGCAAACAACAACACAAAGAAACATCGAAAGCTAACGGTTAGATACGTAGGCAGTAGTCGATACAGATCAGATGACTGTGCTTATTACTTACCGTCTAATAGTTATAATGATTATGTGCAATACCCACAAACATCATTCATTCAAAATAACAAATGGGCCGTTAACTAAAAATTATCTTACATATAAAAAACAAAAACATAAAACAATACACATGGGGGGCGGGATCGACCCAGTGTCCTACCATAATTTTAACTCGCTCTAAATCCAGACGCATACTATCTCGGCTATGCCAGCTGTGACGAGTGCATCGAATTTTTAAACCACTTAACTACTTACCTATGACGTCCTACCGACCCTTGCTATAATTTGTAAAGTGCGAATATGATGTATGCGGCTGCGCATGATATGCGTGCGCGTAAAACAGGTTCTCTGAGTTCTGCCGGCTCAGAGGTATTTGATTTTTATTATAGATGGCGTTATTCGTAGTTTTAGTTAGACCTGTGCAGCCTATTCATTTGCGCACTGTACCTAGCACTGTTACTCTCAGAGGAATCGTTTTTGTGTTTGAATTTGGCTATATTTCTTTTTAACATCAGATGCTTTAGATCTTCTGTAAGCCATGGTGCCGGTAGGTGTTTTAATTTTACTGGACGAAGAGGGGCGTGCACGTCAAAAATCTGAGTCAAAAGGGAATTGAAAATGTCAAGCTTTTCGTCAGCAGATGGAGCATTTAATACAGCATCCCAATCTATATTGTTCAGATCAGTCATAAAGTTAACATGGTTTAATTTATTAAAGTTACGTTGTAAGACCACACGACGTTTAGCTTTAGGACACTTGATTTTATATGACACAAATATGAGATCATGATAGGAGAATGCATCTGCAGGGAATTGACCGTGGGTATGAACGTAGTCATTAGAGGATACTATTATGAGATCCAACAAGGATGGGACACAGTTCGGAAATTTGTGAGTGGCGGATAGCGGAAGAATATTTAAATTTGCAGAGTGCACAATTGAGGAAAGCTTTGAAGATCGAGAATCTTGCTTCAGTAAACACGTATTAAAATCGCCCATTAGTATGGTGTGGTCAGCAAAAGGAGCAAATTTCTCCAGCAAGGTATCCAGCTGAGAGAAATAATCAATATGCAATGATGGACTGTAAACAACACCTAATAACATTTTTGAAGTTCCTAGCAGCACTTCAACGAAAATATGTTCCGCCGATGCTGAATATTCTGAAGGTGATTTGCTTAGAACCCTGTATGGAAGGTGATCACGCAAATAAATTGCCACACCACCACCTCCCTTGTTAGTCCTGTCATTACGAATAAGGTGGAAACCTGGAAGGGAATAAGATGCGGACGGGAGACAAGGCTTTAAGAAAGTTTCTGAAACTAAAATGGCATGTGTATTTTTATTTGAAAAGGACGTAACCAAATCAGAGAAGTGCGCGGGAATGCTTTGAGCATTTATATGCACAGCATTAAAAATTTTCGTAGAAGATGAAAATTCGGAATCAAGAAGAGAGTCCAGGGAGTGTGTGACACTATGGAAACTGCTCAAGGAGACGTCATCTGAAGAGGCAGAGAAATACTCATCACAAGAATCACTGTCACTATTACCACTTGTACTTTGCATAATAATTAATAAATGTATGTAATAATGTAACTAAATAATAATATATAATGTAGTAAATATAATTGATTATAAATAAAAATATATATGATTATAGTATTAAGCTTTTGTATTTCTTAACCCGTACGACCTGCCGGCAATCTGGAAAAGCTTATGATAAACAATCTAAGGTGACTGTCTACCATTGCTGTTTACATAATATTTATTTATAATCTTACACTTCACAACATAAATCATAAACATAAGAAGAAAACTAAAAGATAAAAATTAAAGAATAATAATACTTGAAACTAAGTTTTAGAACGCAACCTAGATTCCAAAGCCATAAATTAAAAGTAAAAATGACAAACACAAATGTCAGATTTACAAAACTCACTCAGCAGCTGTATATTAAAAAAAAGAATTGGATTGAAGGAATTAAAGAACGTAAACACGGCAGAAAATTACAAATTAGTGGGTAAAAAGTGTGCAACAAATAAATAAAACTGACGGAAATCATTGAGACGCTGTTCCCGACTGCGGACCCGCGATAAGTCGGTCCAGTTTCATCATAGACTCGATCTTGTGTTTTTCACCACTCGGAGTCTTAACCTGGATGAAACCGTTCTGGGTCCAGCAGTTTTTAACGCCGAACTTGTTCCTGGCAGCCATGAATGTATCATGTCTTGGTTTTGTCAAGAATTCCGACAATGTTACACCGCTGTCCTTAAGCGCCTTCTTACCAAACCAAGTCCGATCCCGAGAAGAAGTGTCGGCAAACTTCACGAGTATAGGCCGTGGTTTCCCTTTGGAATCAGACTTGATAGTACCCATTCTATGGCTTGTACGGATGCTGCCTGGGGCGATGTCGGCTGATGTAATTTTCGACGACAGAAGAGTAGTGAGGCGAGAAGTGGTGTTCTCATTCTTCTCCTCTGCGACGCCATGTACGAGTAGCATCTTGCAACGGGAATGCATTTCGAGTCGGTCCTGACTTCTGGCAATAAGATCGACTTGCTTTTGGAGGACATCAAGAGCATTACAGACCATTTCCTTAAAAGCCAGAAACTCACTATTTAAGGCAGCGATTGAGTTGGGCTGCTTACGTCCGGCTTGTTTTAACTCGGCTTGAAAATCAGAAATCTTTTTGGCAACAAACTCCCTTGTAGCTGCCATAGATTGTAGCACTTGTGTGTCGAAGTTGCTCATGATGTGAGGTGATGATGGGGTGAATTTTTCAAATTGGAAGCAGTGAGAGGAAACTTTGCAGGCAGGTAGCACTAGGTTCACTTATTACTTTTTCATAAAAATATTTGATAGTTTATGTAAATATATATTATTAAATATAAATAAACTTGGGAGCAAACACAGGGTGTTGTTTACTCTGCAACTACCCACAGAGAAAAAAAAGGAGCAAGAGTGCTGAAGGCGACTTAGCCGACGCGCTCTCTGTCGTCTCAAATTTCACCAGCCTCTTCGACATCGAAGAGATAATCTCCTACTCTAAGGAGATCAGAGCCAACGCTGGTAACCCCAGTGCGCTCATTCAAACCGCCGCCAAATACTACCATCTGGTAGTCGCGTTCAAAAACTTTAAACCCTGATTATGGATAGGTCTATTAACTTAGGGATATCCAGCAGTGGTAGGACCAAGCCTCGGTCACTTAAATTAGGTTTTTTCAATGCCGATGGTATTTGCGCTAAAAAGACGGAAGTTAGCCTCTTCCTGAAAAATCACGGTTTAGACGTCCTCCTAGTACAAGAAACGTTTCTCAAACCCCACATGCGTACCCCGCGAATCGCGCAATACAACACGGTACGTAATGACCGCGTATCGGGCAGCAAGGGAGGCACCCTTATTCATTACAGGCGAGCGCTTCACTGCTCACCCATAGAGACCCCGCCCCTCTGCTATATGGAGGCTTCCGCTTGCCGCTTAAGCATGACGGGACACCAACCCATTACGATAGTGTCGGTATATCTATCTCCGAGCAATAATCGCGAGACAAAGCCACTTCTTAAAAGTGAGCTCGAGTCATTATTTAATCTCGGTCTTCTTCTTAGCGTGTCGATGGCAGACACTACACCGTCGCGGCCCAGAACTTGGCTACGTTGACAGCGCTGACAGACGCTGTCATAAGATCGTCCTGCGTGCAGGTGCTAGGGCACGCAGGACACGATGTTAGGTGGTTCATTGTTTGAACTGCACCACACAAACAACCTACATCGGAACCCTCCAAGAAGCCCCACTTGGTCATGTTTTCCTTACTCCGGCCGGTCTGAGTCCGAAGTCTATTTAAAGATTTCCAAACCGACCATGGCAAATTATGGCCAGGCGGCAAGCTCTCAGCAATCGGGACGAAAGGATCTGGTAGGGTCACCCCCTCCTGCCAAAGGTTGCACCTCGCTTGTTCGGGGTCTGTGCAAAGAGGAGTGACGCACTTAACAAAGCCATTACGGCTTTTCAGCCGTTGTGTCACTGGGATGTGGTCGTGCAAAGGATGCCGTGCATCTGACTCCATCTTTGCTCTTTCAAAGGAGCTAGCCACAGATCTACGAACAACTGGAGGCGCTATTCCGGCTAGTGGGTACAGTTGGCTAACCGGGGTCGGTTTCAGGCAACCAGTTATGATCCGGCAAGTCTCATTTAAGGCTGTATCCACCAGCTTTGCATGAGCTGAACGGCTCCATACAGGACATGCATACTCGCCTGCAGAAAAGGATAACGCCAGCCCAGTAGTCCGCAGAACATGAGGTGTTGCTCCCCATCCAGTAGAAGTAAGGCGCTTTAATAGATTGTTCCGAGTGTGCACCTTCTTTTTTATGTTTTGGCAATTCTTACTAAAGGTAAGTGACCTATCCAGAGTAATGCCCAGATATTTTGGAAAACTAGTGTGAGCTACAGGCACACCTTGCCACTCAATATTAAGCCTACGACCTGCTTGGCTGTTGCGGAGATGGAATGCGCAAGACTCAGTTTTTGATGGGTTGGGTTTGAGTGAATTTTCTCTATAATATTTGCTTAAGTCATTCAAAGCATCCGACAGATTCATCTCAACCTCCTCAAAACTGGACGCCTGGGAAGTCAGCGCAAGGTCGTCGGCGTATAAAAAGCGGCGGGTGTTGGGGCAGGATGGTTGGTCGTTGGTGTATATGTTGAAGAGCAACGGGGCAAGAACGCTGCCTTGGGGCAGCCCGTTCTTTTGCGACCTCCAACGACTTTTGTCCTGAAGAAGATGTACCTGAAAACGACGGTTATGAAGAAGCTCTCGGAGTATTGTGACGAATTTGAGGTCCCCTGTCATGATCTCTACTTTCCATAACAGTCGCCTAAGGTTAACTGTGTCGTAGGCTGCAGACAGATCTACGAATACAGTACCGGTTATCTTCCCCAGTTCAAAACCATCCTCGATGTGTTGCGTCAGTGTCAGTGTCTGGTTGCTGCAAGACTTAGCCGGTCTGAAACCCGCTTGCTCTGGGATCAATTTTGGGTCAATGAAGCTTGTTAAGCGGGACAACAGCAGTCTCTCAAATAATTTATATGTGTGGCACAAGAGTGAAATAGGCCTGAAGTTTTTGGGACTGTCTGTTGGTTTTCCAGGCTTTGGAATTGCTATGACCTTTGATTTCCGCCAGAGACGGGGGATCGAAGCGGATTCCAGGCAATGGTTAAACATTTGCAGCAACCAGGACACGGCAACAGGGCCAAGTTGTTTAAGCTGTTCAACAGCAATGTTGTCCACCCCTGAGGCTTTACCACATTTGAGTTGCTTGATAGCAGTGATGATGTCAAGTAGGTTGAATGGCTGGCTAATAAGATGGTTGGTGCTCCCAGCACGGTCTGGTTTAGGAACATTCGCAAGGCGACCTACTGACTTGCCATTTAGAAGTAGTTGGTGGGCTATCTGATTAGCTGTAACTCTACTGGGAGATGAAGGAGGAGGTGGATCAGAAGTTAGTTTGCGAATGGTGTTCCACGCCTTTTTACTGTTATGCGTCATGTCTATGTTGGTAACAGTGCTGATCCACCTTTCCTGTCGAGTTTTGCCAATCTGTGATAGCAGTTCCTCGCCAACTAATGTGGTGTCCTCAGAAAAAGGGTCTTGGCTGTATTGGGACTCGTACTCTTTCAGCAGCTCTGCAGACTCTTTTGACAGCCCTGGGATGTAGGAAGTCCGGCAGCCCCTTGGTATGAATTTACATGAAATTGTTGCAACTATGTCAACAAACTGTTCATAGTTTACGGGTACTAGCGAAACATTCAAAAGGGCTTGGTCTATTGACTGCGAGAACAGCTCCCAGTTTGCCTTATCGTAGTGGAAACGGCGCTTCAATGGGACATTTACGGGGCGGACTACAGGTTGGATTGTGCACATGATCGGTCTATGTTGGGTGCGAGGTATAGGAGCACACACAGTTTTAATGCTCTGGGGACTAATAGATTCACTGACGAAGATAAGGTCTGGATTGTAGCCGCGTTTCCACCGGCCACTATTGAAAGAAGCCGGTAGTTTGGCATCATGGATCAGACCTAAATCGTTCGTCTCAGCCCATACCTCAACAGCCTGACCACATGGATCCGTGTTGCTATATCCCCAACTTGTACTGTGACTGTTGAAGTCGCCGATCACTATTTTGACTGGATGATCGTCAAAATTTCCAGGAGCTTGAAATTGAAAAGGGGTTCCAGGAGGTTTGTAAACAGAGGTGACAGTGCAGTAACCAAGAGTTACGGTTATGATCTCAATGCCGTTCTGTGTCGTACATTCGGCAGATGTTATGCTCACGCCGGGAGCAGCAAACACTGCGTTACCGTGTTTCGGATGGTAGGTCTCGGCGATGAGCGTGAGTCCAGTAATGTGTGGCCGGCTTTGGGTTTCGTCTCGATGGGTTTCTTGTACACACATGATGTCACAGTGTGTAGTCCGGCTGAGTTCAGAAAGGATTTCTGACTTGGCCTGTGAGAAACCTTCGATATTAATCGAGACTACGCACAAAGCCGGCTTTAGGGCTGGACTAGAGGATGCATTGGTGTTTGCCATCGTGGTGTAGTAACTAGTTTCACGGCATCTGCCGCTACTCACGGGGAGGGCCCGAGCACAGGTGTCGCTCTTCGAGAAGGCTTACTACTTCCCCCCCCTTATTTAATCTCGGTGACTCGGTTATCATAGCAGGTGACTTGAATGCCAAGCACATGTCGTGGAACTGTATCGCCAACAACCCTAGAGGCAATCTTCTCTTTGAGTGGCAGGACGAACTGTCCTTTGACCTAGTAGCCCCTACAGAGGTAACTCATTACCCCCATACAGTAACTCATCGACCCGACATCCTCGACATAGCCCTTCTAAAGAACGTAAACCTTCGTTTAAGTTCTATAAAAGTACGCCACGAGCTCTTCGACTCTGACCACAGACCAGTTTTACTAAAACTTGACCCGCGAACCGACATCCCCGGCCCCTCAGGTCTGTGCGGCCCGACCAAAACTATAGTAGACTGGCCGAAACTAGGCCAAACCTTGAACGCTCCCAGCTCTACTCACCTGGACCAAATACCGACTAGACTGACTACCGAAACCGACATCAACCTAGCCGTCTCTTCTATCACAAATCACGTTAGCAGCGTCGTGAACAGCTGTTCACGGACGGTTAAAATCACTGAAGACAGTAAATATAAACCTCCAAATGACCTTCTTGAAATGATAACAGAGAAGAACGCCGCGATCCGCGCTTACAAATCCTTCCCAATCGAATCTAACAGACTATTCATGCGCGCCCTACAGAGGGAAGTAAGGCAGCGTGCAGCTGAATGGCGTGACGCCGGATGGGATCAGCACCTTGAGGAGCTGAACCCATCCCATCTCGCATTTTACAAGCTGCAACGCTCGCTGAAATCTGACACCATCTCTGTGATGCCGGTACTTAACAGACCTGACCAGACCAAAGCCTTTGACGACGACGAAAAGGCTGAATGCCTAGCTGACAGTCTCGCAGCCCAATGCACCCCCAGCACACTCCCTTACGACTTGACCTTCGTCTCAACGGTCGACTCCGAAGTCGAACGTCTCATTTCACTACCTCCATCGGGCCCTCCACTCAGAGTCATCACTGAGATGGAAGTGCGCAACGCCCTTAAGGCACTCAAGCCCAGAAAGGCTCCAGGACCGGACGGCATCACCAACCGTGTCCTGAAGATTCTCCCCGATCACCTGATCAATCGCCTCACCCTGAATTTGAGTGCCGCCATGGCTAGTTGCACCTTTCCAGCTTGCTGGAAGGAAGCAATAGTCATAGGCATTCACAAACCGGGTAAACCGGCGAATGAGCCCACTTCCTACCGCCCGATCAGCTTACTGAACCCTCTCGCCAAACTTTACGAACGCATGATCTATGCCCGACTCCGTGACCACGCAGAGACCAACAATCTCATACCTGACGAGCAATTTGGCTTTCGACAACAGCACTCTTGTACCCAACAAGTACACCGCATTGTCGAACACATCGCTCTTAAGCTAAATGTCTCGTCCAAACCGACCCCGACAGGAGCAGTTTTTCTCGACGTGGCGAAAGCCTTCGACAAGGTCTGGCACAACGGGCTGGTATACAAGCTACACCAGCTCGCTGTGCCTGATCGTCTCGTGCTTTTAGTACGTAACTTTCTGTCGGATCGAAGCTTTCGTTACAGGGTGGAAGGCACTCTGTCTTCACCCCACACCATACAAGCAGGAGTCCCTCAGGGCTCCGTCCTATCCCCATTACTTTTCACGCTTTACACTAGCGACATCCCCAAATCGCCCATGTCACAGCTGGCTATGTTCGCCGACGACACTGCCATCTACGCGTCCCACCGTAACCACTTAAAATTTGTTAAGATTCTCCAGAACGCTCTAGACTCCCTCGGGAGCTGGTTCCGTAAATGGAGAATCGAGGTAAATCCGGAAAAAAGTGCAGCCGTGCACTTTCGTAGAGGTTCGTACCGATTAAACGTCCCCGCTGTAAAGCTTTTCGGCCGACCCATCCCGTGGGTCAACGAGACCAAATATCTAGGAGTCACCCTCGACTCAAGACTTAGCTTCCGTAGTCACATTATGAGAGTCCGCGACCGCGCCGCGTTCGTTTTGGGCAGATTACATCCGATGTTGAACAAAAAGAGCAAACTCTCCCTTAGAAATAAGGTGAGAATTTACACCACCTGCGTAAGGCCTATTATGACCTACGCCAGCGTAGCCTTTGCTCACACCTTCGATTCACATCTGAAAATGCTGCAGGTCATCCAAAACCGTTTCATGCGCAAAGCTACCGGGGCGCCCTGGTACATGCGTAACGCCAACCTCCACATCGACTTAGGCCTCCCTACCATTAAAGCGTATATGAAAGAAGCGTCTCGTCGCTTCTTCGATAATGCTCCCCATCATAAAAACCCCTTGATAGTTGCCGCGTCCAACTACTTCCCTCATCCAACCTCGCGTTTTAAACACCGTCCGAGACACATCCACACAAAGGTTGCCTGGAAGAGAATGCTGCTTTAGCATTAAGGCCGCCTTATTGTACTGTGATTTGTCTTTGTTTAATTTTATTTTGTCAATGTTATTTTTGTGTGCAATAAAGAATATTATTATTATTATTATTATTATCATTATTATCCTTACGGAAGAAGATGATGAAATCACAGTTGCCACTGCTGCAGCCATTGCGAGTAGATCACACTCCACAAGCTCCTCAAGCAACCGACGCCCCCGCCGGCGGGGGCGCGGAGGTCCCTCATTTGCTCCCCACTTTGGGAACTACCGGCACGTGCCGGGTAGATTCAGTCCAATACGTTCTTCCCAGAACAACTCGGAAGCCCAATCGCGCCCCAAGGGCGCAATTGAGCTGGTTGTTTGAACAACCACAAGCTTTTCCGGGTGAGCTCCTGCTCCCCACCATACAGTCAGGTGTAGATTAAAAGCCCCGGGGCTAAAAATCGTAGGGTCCACAAAAAAAAAAAAAAAACTGCGCGCCCTTTTGCATCGCCGGCCGCCGCGGAGGAAGGACGTCCGCGCAGCTCTGACGCGCTCTCGTGCACTAAGTACCTCAAGACACGAAAAGGATCTCGCAGTTGAAGATGCTGGTCTCCGTGTCAACAATGAAGATATGTGTGTAGTGATTCGACGAGGAGTGTCCACTGTGGATCGCCGATTGCTGTGATGGAGCTTGTATGCCGAGTGCTGATGTACAAGAAACAGCTCTTTTCGGAGCTCCATCTAAAGTTTCAAAACAGCTCTTTTCAGGGCTCCGTCTAAAGTTTCATATTTATATTCAGCTGATTCCGACTGTGGACAGCTACAAGTTTTATTGATAAACTATACGCCAATCTGCCGTTCTCTCGTAGAATGGCAACTAGTTTCAATATGATAACTACGTCTCAAGTAGTGTAGTACTAGTAGTTTGCAGCTTGCGTAGTTAACACTGTAGTTTAGCATGCGATTTGTAATGTGGTATTAGTAGTTTGCAGCTTGCGTAGTTAATACTGTAGCTTAGTATACGATTTACTTGTTATATGCCTTGCGCGTAGGTAGCCGTAGCTTGGTAATGTAGATGTGTAGGTAGATGCGTGTTTGTAGCGTAAGCGTAACGTAGGTAAGTAGCAATAGTTTTTTTTTTTTTTTGCTTGGTAGGTGGTTATATTTATTTATTTATTTATATATTTTTTTTCTTTGCTTGGTAGGAGGTAAATGCCTAGTGGTTCTTTTTATGTGTGTCTGCCTGATGCGAGTGAGATCTGGGTAATTATATAATTAAAAAACGTTTAAAACTTGCATGTATGTACGTATTTATTGAATGACCTTTTATTTACTTTGTAGGTATTCTGTAGATTTCTTTTTGTTTCCTCCTTTGCCTCGCTCGCTGGCAGGCAGGCTGATCTTGCATAGGGCACGGTGAAACGCAATTTCTTGCATTCTTATGGAAACGCGTGTGAAAGAAGCATAGCTGTGTATTTTTTTCTGTCACAGTTTCGGCCGCCGACACGAAGTTGTTGGTGTGGGGTCCATTGAAGTACTCCCGCGAGTAGGGCGAACCTCGCAGCTCTCGCGCCTTGGCGCATTCAAGCTCGCGGCGTAATCCTGCGTTCTCGCGCTCCACTCGCCTCATCTGCTGCTCCGTGAAGGTGGCACGTCGAAATGCCGTGTTTCGTTCTTCCTTCAGGTCCTTGATTTGCCTGGCCCAGGAACTGCTTGACGTCTGGAAATCCTTGAGTAGGTCTTCCAACTTTATATTTAGGCCCAACACCGCGGCGATTGCGTTTGTCGTTGAAGGGTCGTCAGGAACACGAGAAGATACCCGCGGATTCGGGGAAGAACCCAGGTTCAGCACGTCCGCATCGCTGCTGCTCGACGAGGTTTCCGACAGGGTATGCTGACGAATCGACATCTTGCGCTGATGATGGTAGTAGGAATTGAGGATAGAGTATCGAGATGGCGAAATGTATGTATCGGCGAAATCGACAGGAATGTGAAGTAGGCCGACATCCTTAAAATAGTTAACGTTTCCCAATTTGTTATGTTTGGAACGAGCTAACAGTTCACTGATGGTCTCGGTCTTATGCTGTGGGTAGGTAGTTCAACATTAATTGTTTAACGCGTACCGTACAGTACGTTTAGATACTCGACCAGACTTTGTGACGTAAGGTATTTTATCTACCGTTTCGCTAGGTATGCTAGATTTTGTTTGATTAGTGCTATCGGTACCTGCCGTTGCGGTTTGATTTTGCGAATAATTTGTTGTAGGAATTTTGTCGTTGATTATGTACGCGGGTTTCAGACGATCCATCGATATGATTGTAGTTCTGGATGGAAGTTGAATTTTGTATGATTTTTCGTAGCGTTGAATAACTTCGTAGGGACCGTCGTATGGTGGTACCAAAGGTGCTCTCATGGCATCGTTTCGCACGAACACATGTGTAGATTTATTTAAATATTTGTGGATAAAACTTTGCCGTTCTTGTGCCGGTCTTTGAATTGGTTGCATTAAGGCCATATATGAGGTTAATTTTCGTACGAATTCTGCGTCGTTATCGTTCAACTTTGACGGTATGAAAAAATCTGACGGTACTCGTACTTGTGATCCATACAATAGTAATGTAGGACTCATATTATTATCCGTGCGTATCGCTGTGCGTAACCCGAGTAAAACAACTGGTAGCTTTTCAGTCCAGTTATTACGAGCGTCATTGGCCATTAATGCGGCTTTTAATGATCGATGAAACCTTTCTACCTTTGCGTTCGCCTGCGGGTGGTAGGCAGTAGTTCGTATTCTCTGTATGCCAATTTTTTTAACTAGGCACTGGAATAATTTTGATTCGAATTGAGCTCCCTGGTCTATCGTAATACGTAGCGGGCAGCCGAACCGCGCTATCCAGGTATCAAATAACACCTTGGCGATTACTTCGGCCGTAACTTCCCGTACCGGCACGGCCTCCGGCCAACCGGTAAATCTGTCTATCATGGTCACAATGTAGCGACACTCGTTAGACAAAGGAAGGGGTCCTACCACATCAATGTGGCAATGCTCGAATCTCTGTGACTGTGGAAACTCACCCAGCGGTGTGGCTGAGTGACGATTGACCTTTGCCCTTTGACATGGGATGCACGTTTTTGCCCATACACCAATATCTCTGTTCATCGCAGGCCAGAAGTACTTAGACGAATTGATTTTCCGTGACGTTCGTACCCCAGGGTGTGACATTTCATGTTGCGCTTTGAATGCTTTCAAACGATATGCTTCTGGTAGGTACGGTCTTGGTGTCTGAGTTGATAATTCGCAAGTAACCGCTCGGCTGACCGTCGGTAAGTTGATTTCGACGAATTTTAGGTTCGCTTGCTTCCTTAACTGTTTCAGTTCATTATCTTGTTGCTGATCTACAGCTAACTGCTCAAAATTTATGACTGTGGGACAAGTTATTTCTTCGATTCTTGACAACCAGTCTGCTGCGGCATTTTCTTTGCCTTTTACGTATTCAATACTTTTACAGAATTGGCTAATGAAGCTTAACTGACGTTCGCGACGTGGAGTATCATTGTTGTTCGGTGGCTTGTTTAAAGCGTACATTAGAGGTTTATGATCAGTGTATACTGTTACATCATTTCCCTCAATTAGTCGCCTGAAATGCTTTACCGCTGTGTAGATTGCGAGAAGTTCTCGATCGTAGGTGCTGATCGTTTCTGATTTTCGCTCTTTGACTTTTCGCGTTAGCGTTTCTGACTTTGAAAAGAAAGCGAGAGGTTTCCAAGTTTTACCTACTTTTTGATTTAAAACCGCGCCAAGTCCATATAAGGATGCGTCTGATAATATGCACAATGGTGCACCATGGACAGGATAAGACAACGTTCCTGCTTCCAATATGCTTTTGCGGCATTTTTCGAAAGCTTCTTCAGCTGCTGCAGTCCATACTATAGTAGTTTTGTCCTTCTTTTTCGTATTGTGTAGGTACTTATTTAATTCAAATTGACTTTCCGCCTGTCGGGGTAAACAATCTCTGTAGAAGTTTATCATGCCGAGGAAACGACGTAGTTCTTCAATATTTTCAGGTTTCTTATAAGTTGAGATGGCTTTCACGCGCTCGGGTGTTGGCGCAATGCCATCTGCTGAAACTAGGTAGCCTAGGTACTCCAGTTGAGTCCTGCCAAATTCGCATTTGTCGATATTTAGTGCAACACCGTACTCGTTGAGTCGTTTCAGCACGTTGTGGAGAACTTTTTCATGAGAAGCTTCGTCTTTTGAGAATATCAAAATGTCATCTACATAGGGAAAGCATCCCTCTACATTTCTCAGCACCTCATGCATGAATCGCATGAATGTCTGACTCGCATTTCTGAGTCCAAATGGCATAACTCGAAACTCAAATAAGCCAAATGGCGTCATTATTGCCGTTTTCTCCGGGTTCTCCATTGGAATCCAATAGTAAGCACTTTTCAGGTCGAGTTTTGAGAATACCCTCATACCATGCAACTGATATGTGAAATCTTGTAAACGTGGTATCGGGTACCTGTCGGGTAAAGTGACTGCATTAAGACGACGATAATCACCACATACCCGCAGTGCTCCGCACTTTTTTTGTGCTATTTTTTGTTAATCCAAACAAGTTTAACAAGGTAGGACAATCAATGTGTCCTCGTACACATTGATTGTCTTGATACCTGATACCTTACACATAAACATCATATCAAGCAAGAATCGTCTATCCTTAAGACTGTACATTTTAAAATGAATTAATCTTTCATCGTAAAAAGAAAGACTATTCAAGACATGACAAGAAAAAGCTAATTGTCGTAAGAATCTTTTTTGTATGCGTTCTAAGCGGACTTGGTGTACAGTATAGAATGGAGACCAAACTACACTACAATATTCAAGAATACTTCTTACATATGCGGTAAAAATAGTGATTTTAGTAGTAGAACTTTTAAACAGTTTAGTATTTCTCATTACAAAACCGAGCATTCTAGAGGCTCTGTTAGTTAAATTATCGATATGCGGTATAAAGGTAAGCTTTTTATCGAATATGACTGCCAAATCAGTAATTGTATCACAAGATTGGAGTGATATTCCATCAATAAAATATTGAGTGTCAAAACTGTGACTTCTACGGGTGAATCTAATGTGATGACATTTGCTGCTATTTAAAAGCATACCATTAATAGAGCACCAGTGACTAAGTTTAGACAAATCATTTTGTAAGCCTATGGAATCTACCTGTGATGTTATGATTTTACATAATTTAAAGTCATCTGCAAATAGAAAAGCTTTACTAGATTCAAAGATAGAAGTCACATCACTGATAAATACATTAAACAACCAAGGACCCATATGTGAACCCTGAGGGACACCCGAGGTCACTTCATATGTATTAGATCTAAATCCTTTATATACATATTGACTCCTGTCGGAAAGGTAAACCACAGCAACATATTACCAAAAACACCATATTTTTCCAATTAAGTGATTAAAATTTTATGACTAACACGGTCAAACGCCTTAGAAAAATCAGTATACAATGCGTCTACCTCAGCATCTACAGCGTCTACAAGAAAGTTATGATAATCAACTAAGTTGGTATTACAAGATCTTCCTTCAAAGAACCCATGTTCAAAATGTCATCTACATAGGGAAAGCATCCCTCTACATTTCTCAGCACCTCATGCATGAATCGCATGAATGTCTGACTTGCATTTCTGAGTCCAAATGGCATAACTCGAAACTCAAATAAGTCAAATGGCGTCATTATTGCCGTTTTCTCCGGGTTCTCCATTGGAATCCAATAGTAAGCACTTTTCAGGTCGAGTTTTGAGAATACCCTCATACCATGCAACTGATATGTGAAATCTTGTAAACGTGGTATCGGGTACCTGTCGGGTAAAGTGACTGCATTTAGACGACGATAATCACCACATACCCGCAGTGCTCCGCACTTTTTTTGTACTACGTGAAGCGGGCTTGCCCATGGGCTTTTTGATGGTTGGCATACCCCCATTTCCATCATTTTATCAAATTCTTTTTTTGCTGCCTGATATTTTTCAGGGGCTAGCGGTCGGGCTTTCGCATATAACGGAGGTCCCGCTGTTTCGATGCGGTGTTTGACGTCGTGCTTTGCCGGTTTATTCAAGGACATTGGACGAATAACATCTGGATATTCCTTCAGAATGTTATAGTACACGTGATCGCTATTTAGCACAAATATTTTCCCTTGATCGGACCTGATTTTGGTGGCATTCACTGAAAGGTCAGTGATCCCATCGACAAGTCTCTTATTATGAATGTTGACAAGCAGCCTGTAGTAGCCTAGGAAGTCTGCTCCTAGGATGGATGTTTTGACATCGGCTAGGATGAAGGTCCATTTAAAACTGCGACGCAAGCCCAAGTTGAGCGTCATCGTCTTCTCCCCGTAAGTATTAATAGGCGAGTTGTTTGCAGCGTAGAGTCTGTAATCATTTGATGCGCGCGCTGGTTTTCCTCTTACTGCAATTACAAATATCTCTGCACCAGTATCGATAAGGAATCGTTCTCTTGTGTCCCGATCATATACGCATAGGCGGTTGCCTGGAGGTGGAATACCGATCTCCGCCACGACCGGTTCCGTCTTTAGTTTTTTTCCTGTGTCTTCTTGTGCCTGCACGGCGACTCACATCGATACGCCTTGGCACCAAACTTCCGGTGAAATCTGCATTCCTTTAGTGTATCACTCTCCTCTTGTTTCGTGAACCGGAAACTACGACTTCTAGAACGCGAGCGTGTCTGCTGGTGCTACCTCGAGCGGAAATGCTGTCGAGACCGAAAAGGTTGACGATCGCTTCTCCTACGAAGTTCCGCGACCTCGAAAGACAACTTTTCTATTTGCTTTGACAATATTTCGATGTTATCGTTTTGTGAAGTTTTACCAGAACCTCCTGAAACGCACGGAGGAGTCGAAACGACTGCAATGCTCGCTGTCCCGGTGTGTTCCAGCATTTTATCAGCCATTATGGCTAGAGTGTCCAGGGAGGATTCCGTGTTGACAGATACTACGGTCCGTATCTGTGTAGGTAGCTGGTTCATCCACATGAGCTTCAGACCGCTGTCAGGCATCCTATTTTTCCCTAACTCTCTCATTTTACGTAACAATTGGCTAAACTTTTCATCACCCAACTCTAGACCACTAATGAATTTTTGAAACTGCTTGGTCTCAGATTCCTCATAGACAGAAAGTAATCTATCTTTGAGGGCTTGATACTTCTCAGACGCAGGTGGATTCAGTAAAATGTCACCGACCTGTTGCAAATAGTTCGGTTGTAATACACTGAGTACGTAGCGAAATTTGTCATCGTCGGACTTTTTGCTCGGCTCGACCAGTAACTCGAAGTGTGCGAACCACAGCCGTGGGTAAGTTCGCCAAAATGGTAATAACCTCGACTGGATTGAAACTCCACTGACGTTAAAGTCGTCGTCCCTGCGGTAAGCACCATCATTGTTGCTACCGCCTTTAGATTTATCGCCGTTAGTGTTATCTTTATTGTTGTTGCCGCCGTTAGTGGCCATGACTCCGAAGTCCCGTAAGAATAATGCTCAGTGTGTCTGTATATGTTCAGAAAGCTGAAATAAAGGTGGGCATACACTGTCAGCTGACCATTAGCGCGCCCAAGTGCAGGGGTCACCAATTTAGGGTCATGTAGCTGGGCATAGGAAATGAAAGAGTGTTGCTTGGAGTCAAGTTGCAGACTAACTTTATTTGTAAATTATACCTCTATTTATACTAAAAATCACTGTACATGTATTACCTAATACCTTCCTTAAAATAATGAATATTTCAGTAACCCACATAGGAAAATATCTTAATTCTAAAGATACAAATCTGAGGGTATTTGAAATAATGTACTTAAGTGTTTACCCACGCAGAAAAATCTTAATTTTAAAATTATTAAATATGTGATTACTCGAAATAACAAATAATTGCGAGTACCCTACAGTAGACCTGGTGGTCTACATAAGGTACTCCAGATCCCCAATGTCCTAGTGAAAAGAAGCGGCCTATCATACTGAACAACTTTTGTTTTGGAAGCATGCCTGTATATCTAATGGTTTAGCTGGGCTCCTGATGGTAGACCTGGTGATCTACATAAGGTACTGCAGATCCCCAATGTCCTTGTGAAAAGAAGTGGCCCATCATACTTAACTACTTTTGTTTTGGAACCATGCCTGTATCTCTAATGGTTTAGCTGGGCTCCTTATGGTAGACCTGGTGGTCTACATAAGGTAATCCAGATCCCCAATGTCCTAGTGAAAAGAAGCGGCCCATCATACTGAACAACTTTTGTTTTGGAACCATGCCTGTATCTCTAATAGTTTAGCTGGGCTCCTGGTGGTACACCTGGTGGTCTACATAAGGTACTCCAGAGCCCCAATGTCCTTGTCAAAAGAAGCGGGCCATCAAACTGAACAACTTTTGTTTTGGAACCATGCCTGTATTTCTAATAGTTTAGCTGGGCTCCTGGTGGTACACCTGGTGGTCTACATCTATACTCCAGACCCTTGAATGGTGATAAAAAGTAGCCTATGTCCGTTCTCGGTATGCTAGCAATCTCTGTGCCAAGTTTCATAAAGATCGGTTCAGCGGTTTGGCCGTGAAAGCGTAGCAGACAGACTGACAGACAGACAGAGTTACTTTCGCATTTATAATATTAGTGTGGATTAGGAAAACCAATTGTAGTTACATTATGAGTAACAATAATGTAAAATTAACATAAGAGAAAGACATAAATGCACTACATCTAAAGGTGCCACAGCATGCACAAAAATGGAAAGGTAACAAGAAATATTTATTTGTACAAGTTGAATTTGTCCAAGATTGTACTATTTGCTGATGACACATCCATACTAATATTATAAATGCGAAAGTGTGTTTGTTTGTTTGTTTGTTTGTTTGTTTGTCTTTCTTTCACGTTACAACAGAGCGATATCATGCAGTGTTTTTTAGGTGTGCAGTTAGGTGAGAGGCTGGAGAGTGACATAGGCTACTTTTTATCCCGGAAAAACATATTTTTCCCATCGGAAAAGCGATTAATGTTTAGCAATAGAATACACCCATACTACGAACATAGATGAGTATCATGCAGCGATGTAAAGCATTTTTTTTTTTGAGAGCAGCTAAATGAAAAGCTGGTGAGTGACAAAGGTTATTTTTTATCCCGGAAAAACATATTTTTCCCTTCGGAAAACCGATTAATGTTTAGCAATAGAATACATCCATACTACATACATAAATGAGTATCATGCAGCGATGTAAAGCATTTTTTTTTTTGGAAAGCAGTTAGATGAAAAGCTGGTGAGTGTCATAGGTTACTTTTTATCTCGGAAAAACATATTTTTCCCATCGGAAAACTGATTATTGTGTAGCATAGAATACATCCATACCACATAAAAAAGATGTATATACAGGATGTAAGGGACAGCCCTCCGAATACTGATATTCCCATAGTAAATGCAGTGAGCTGATTGTGATTTTGTATGGGATATAGAAAAAAAGAATTTAATCTATGGCAGGTTGTTCAGTTTCATGGTTTGAATACACCCAATCAGTATTCGAAGGGCTGTCACTTACACCCTGTATAGCACTACTATGAGAATGTCTCTTGAATATGAGTTTTGGGATATGAATGTGGCTTTAAGGGTGATGTGGGTATGTACTTGAGATACTTCTTACCACAGTAGTAAAGTTAATTTCTACAGTTAAACATGATTTGAAAGTCCATTTCTATAATAATAACCATTTTTAGCACAGTAAGTTTGCCCTGCGTATACTTGCGAAGACACATAATAAACTTAAATTTTTTGGTACCATAGTCCTGAAAATTGAAGACTAGGCAAAATCATTATACTGCGTATTCATATTATTATAATTCCAATCCAAGAACATCCATCCCCAAGTTAATTTGGTTTGGAGCTAATATAGGTTTTCAAATCCTTGATTACATACCCACTCCTTTCTTTCATGTCTTCTTGGAGCATGTTTGTATGTAATAAAAATTTCAAAATAGCAGGAATATTAAAAAAAAATTAAAGCTATATAGCAATCTATACTTTCTTATTATTTATTAACCACCAATATAACCCATTTTGACACAGGGATATGGTATTATCCCGCCGCGGTGAGATGTTGCATAAGTTACTTAACTCTGAGAGTACTGTTGCATTCAAACGGTGAGTTTTATGAATATTTTTGTTAACTACTGTTTAGAAAAATATAAAAATAAAAAAATAACTAAAAAGGTAACAAAAAAAAAACACAAAATCTAAAACAAATTCATTCTCAAAAATTTAAAAACTAAAGTTGATGGCTTCCTAAATCTACCGATAGATGGCGCCACTAGGTTTTTAAAACGCGCTATTGGAATTTTTTCCGGCATCGGATATAGGTCCGAACATCAGCCCGCTCGCGGAAGGAAGTGAACCATTCCAGTGTAGTGTCGTCTGTGTATCGGTGAATAGTGATTTTAGTGCCCTCCCAGTTTACACAGTTGTTCGCCTTACGATGTGTCGTTTAGAATACACAACTAATTAATAAAACTCTATGAGTACGCGGGCGAAGCCGCGGGTAACAGCTAGTCCCTTATATTTAAGGTCGATAGACATGCACATAACTATGACGAAGTAAACAACACTCTTGGACAAATTCATAGTTGGTTTACTGCAAATAATTTAGTTCTTAATGAGAAAAAAACTAAATGTGTATTATTCACTTTACCTAACGTAGTACATTCTTTGAATAATCATGTCGTACTTAATAATGAAAAATTAGAGTTTACTACCAGTACAGTTTTCTTAGGGATTACTCTCGACTCAAGTCTCCAATGGGGCCCTCATATTACATCTTTGTCGGGAAGATTAAGCTCAGCTGCATATGCGGTACGTAAAATTAGAGAGATCACGGATATTGCAACTGCGCGACTTGTTTACTTTAGTTATTTTCATAGCATTATGTCCTATGGAATTTTGCTGTGGGGGCGCGCCGCTGATATTGAAACAATTTTTATTCTCCAAAAGAGGGCCATTAGAGCAATTTATAAACTTTGCAGTCGTGATTCCCTAAGGGAACTGTTTAAGGAAATTAATATTATGACTGTACCGTGTCAATATATTTATGAAAATATCATGTATGTTAGAAAAAATATAAATACTTTCACTAGAAATTGTGACAGGCATAACCGCAATACAAGGAGTAAAAATAAAATAGATCAACCTAAGCATAGACTCGCTAAAGTTAGGACTTCATTTGAAGGTCTAAGTATAAGATACTATAACAAAATACCGGAAGATATATTGAGTTTATCAGAAAGCAAATTTAAGTCTGTTATCAAGAAAACATTATGTTATAAAGCTTACTATAAGTTAGATGAGTACATTAATGACAAAGAGGCATGGAGCTCTGAAATTCCAGCGCAGCACAAGAAACACGCACTCATTTTTAATACCAAAATGGGGCGTGCGTGGAGTTTACAACTGGCATAATTTTACAAATCTGCATGGATGTAATTTCAATTGTTTAAAGTAAATATTTTATAAGTTATAACTGGTAGATTTATCTACTTCAATTTTTACAAAAAAAAAATGTAGCCATTTTTGGTCTATACATACATATTTTTTTTACTTACAGAATTAGCTAGGGTAGCTTAGGGGCTAGTAAGATTGTTAATTTAGAGTAGGAGCACTTCTGGGCAGGTTTTTTGGTGGGTTTTTCCTGTTCAGGAGGTCCGATTAATTATACGCATGTAAACTACACGCTTTGAAAATCTTGACTTCAATTTGAAACAAATATCGTTTTCAGATGGTGGTGGCGTAAAGTTACATGCCGTGTGATTAACCTGGCCAGCCCCGTGGCAGTGCTTTGATTTTTATTTTTTTCTCCCGCCCGAGCCGGTTTTCTATTAGGATATTACAAAATTGTTATAAAAAAAAGAAAATTGTGTGATACAAATTTCTTTTTTTTACAATGACGGTTCATGACGTCAATAAGTGATATGATAATACTATCCTACATTGAATAAAGAATTTCAATTTCAATTTCAATTTCAATTTCAATTTCAAGTACAACAAGAGGGCAAAGGTAATTTTTGCTTCGAGTGCTAATTTTGAATCCCGAGGTAGCGAAGGATACTAAAATTGAATCACGAGCGTAGCGAGTGATTCAAAACTTGCATCCTGAGCTCAGTGAGGGATTCAACAGCACGAGATGCAAATGAATTTGCTCTCGTGTGGTACACACAACTTTTCACCTCTACCAGTGAGAAAATTCTGCCAATGTCAAGATTGGGAAATTGGCTGTACAGTTCGAATGCCTCAGAAAAAATAAAAATTACCGTCAAATTATTTTTTTCAAGATTCGTTTAGAAATATTACATAATATGTACCAATATTCAGAAATATTGAATAGGAAAAAACGCTTGCAAAAATAAATAAATAACTGGCTGAAAATAGTTTTCAGAACGCACCGCCACTATTATCACGATTAGTTCTGATAAAATGAGATGTTCGAAATTCTAATCACTTTTCTCAATCGAGTGGATAAAATCGATAAACTTTTCGCCACTGAATTTACGCGGCAAAACTGTTCTTTTCAAGCTGGAGAGGTGAAAAATAATTTTATATAATGCAAGATTAGTAACAGTGACTGAGATTAGGAATCTGACATAATACTAAGTTGTTGTAAGACTTCAGTTTTAAAACTAAAGAGAGTATCACCAAACACATCAACAATAGTACAATCTAATGTATAATAGTTTCTACTTATTCTCGATATAGCAGAATATTGCCTTAGATTAGTTCTACAAGACTGAGCACTTAGAAGACCCAACGGGCGCCTTGGTAAGCGCAAAGGAACACGAAATCCAAACAAGCTTAACAAGGTAGGACAATCAATGTGTCCTCGTACACATTGATTGTCTTGATACCTGATACCTTACACATAAACATCATATCAAGCAAGAATCGTCTATCCTTAAGGCGAAATCTGGCCGTGGTAGCCGCGTTTTCAAGGGGGTGAAGCAGCCGCGCGGGCGGAGCAGGCGCGGGGTGTACCCCCCGCACGGGCAAGTAGCAAACGCAGCGTAGCGGGCTCCCGCGCACGAAAGTATAGGCGTAGGGTAAATGTGCTAATGATTGAAATAATTGTTTCATTGATAGGTTGTAATTTTTAATATAATACTAGCTGTTACCCGCGGCTTCGCCCGCGTACTCATAGAGTTTTATTAATTAGTTGTGTATTCTAAACGACACATCGTAAGGCGAACAACTGTGTAAACTGGGAGGGCACTAAAATCACTATTCACCGATACACAGACGACACTACACTGGAATGGTTCACTTCCTTGAAAAAGTATATAATTTGTGGTACCTGGGCGCTACCATCACTAATACAGGCTATTGTAAAATCAAGTAATGAGGCGCAAGAATGATCCTTGAGTTCTTTTGCCACTTTGCACTCATGATCACTGGAAAAGTCGATGGCAAACGACCAAGAGGTTTCAGTACAATTAGGTGGTCTCATTAAATACACTCAGCGCTCTATGTCGCCAAAGATACGCAGCGATGGAAAAGAATCCTGAATGAGAAAAATATTTCCCATCAGGGGAATTACGACCTTCAATAATGAATATATTACGACGCTAGAAAGAAGATTATGACACATTTATAGTGTAAGGAAAAACAGGCATTTAATGTTAAAAGTAAAGATAACGTAATTTTAATAGAGACGCAGTCACTAAACCGGAAAAATTATCGTGAGTAATATGGAAGACATATCTTGATGGAGAGCGCGTATACAAAAATTGTCTTTCAAAGGGGAGGGATTTATGCTTTTACAGTGTTTCGGAGCGTTTGTTTCCAGAAGAGTGTTAAAGACATAGTACACAGCTTAATGGACACAGAACAGAGCACTATTTTAATACGCTATTATCATGTTTAACTGTAGAAATTAACTTTACTACTGTGGTAAGAAGTATCTCAAGTACATACCCACATCACCCTTAAAGCCACATTCATATCCCAAAACTCATATTCAAGAGACATTCTCATAGTAGTGCTATACAGGGTGTAAGTGACAGCCCTTCGAATACTGATTGGGTGTATTCAAACCATGAAACTGAACAACCTGCCATAGATTAAATTCTTTTTTTCTATATCCCATACAAAATCACAATCAGCTCACTGCATTTACTATGGGAATATCAGTATTCGGAGGGCTGTCCCTTACATCCTGTATATACATCTTTTTTATGTGGTATGGATGTATTCTATGCTACACAATAATCAGTTTTCCGATGGGAAAAATATGTTTTTCCGAGATAAAAAGTAACCTATGACACTCACCAGCTTTTCATCTAACTGCTTTCCAAAAAAAAAATGCTTTACATCGCTGCATGATACTCATTTATGTATGTAGTATGGATGTATTCTATTGCTAAACATTAATCGGTTTTCCGAAGGGAAAAATATGTTTTTCCGGGATAAAAAATAACCTATGTCACTCACCAGCTTTTCATTTAGCTGCTCTCAAAAAAAAAAATGCTTTACATCGCTGCATGATACTCATCTATGTTCGTAGTATGGGTGTATTCTATTGCTAAACATTAATCGCTTTTCCAATGGGAAAAATATGTTTTTCCGGGATAAAAAGTAGCCTATGTCACTCTCCAGCCTCTCACCTAACTGCACACCTAAAAAACACTGCATGATATCGCTCTGTTGTAACGTGAAAGAAAGACAAACAAACAAACAAACAAACACACTTTCGCATTTATAATATTAGTATGGATGATATACTGATTCAATATTTGTTTTTTAGGCATCTGCACCTAGTAAGGATTGATGCTACTACGTAAAGTTTTAAAATCAGTCATACAGGAATATTTGTGAAGATATAACGTCAAGGGATCCGTATAATTATTTATTATTTATGTTATACGGGGAAAAAAACAAATTACAGGCATCAAAATGTAATCAAAATTAATTTTCTAGACAAATAAAAATTACATTAAAATAACATATCAGCTTTTTATACTAAAGCCCATAATTAGGGTTCTGCAGTCTGTTGAAATCATCGAGGCAGGGCATACAGACGAACAGACAGACAGAGTTGGCAAAATTGAAAATCCCCAGAACCCACTTTCATGGTTATGTAGCCGGTTTTTCAGAACTTCTCAAAGGCATTCTACGGGCTTGACGATAATTTCCCAATTCAGGGAGAATATGATCTTGATAAAAGCGAACAAGCCTGGATTCCATTTCGTTTACCAAAAGTTGTCATCTCATTGGATATTTTTTTTAAGGCAGCAACTGGGCATTTCACTTCCACTATGGTATCTTCACCCACGTTTCCGAAAGTCGTAGCTCCTATGAAGGGAAATTCTTCATCTACAAATAGTCCACATTGCTCGATTCTCAAATTTTCTGGGCTGCTCAACTGTTCTAGTGCCAATTTTTATATTTTTATACCATTTGCCACCGACGTTACTGAAGAGATACCTATTCTTTTTTACAGAATATTAATAAATGACAAACCTTGCACA
The DNA here is from genome assembly GCA_027580185.1 of Tuta absoluta. Classification (NCBI taxonomy): domain Eukaryota; kingdom Metazoa; phylum Arthropoda; class Insecta; order Lepidoptera; family Gelechiidae; genus Tuta; species Tuta absoluta. The sequence continues at coordinate 941,065 of JAQAHW010000070.1, read as the reverse complement.
GTACAAGCTGTTGAGATATTGCTGTAGTCGTCTGTGTAGGGATGCGAAAAGACGCCACATTCATGACTCTTTCGATAATTGTAACTCAGCACAAGTCTGGAAATTTTTACGCACGCTACCCCTAGTGGTGCTGTAGATTTAACAGCACTCAAACGGCATTTTTCGTCTCATCCTGAACCGAATGATGGCCTCAAAGCAAAGCAAAGACTATCGCTAACATAAACCGTCAGCCACTTCCACTCTTTTGAAGTTGTTGCCGAGGACGATGCTAAGCATATATTATCCATCAAATCAACTGCCGTGGGCAATGATGATCTCCCTTATCCATACTTAACTATTGCCAATCCTCACACACATCTTTGATTTTTCTCTGGTTACGAGTTCATTCCCCTCAGCACTGAAACGTGCTGATGTTATATCCCTCTAAAGTTTCTAATCCTTTTGTTCTCCCAATTTTGTCCCATCTCCATTCTTCCATTCCTATCCAAGATCCTTGATCACATTGTTCACAAGCAGGTATCCGACTTCATCACATTTAATAGTCTGCTTTCACCGTATCAGTCTAGCTTTCGTGCTGGTCACAGCACCGTGACAGCACTTATCAAAGTCACCCACAATATTCGCCATGCCATGAAGAATTAGTCTTTGACTACTCTTATTTTACTTGATCTCAGTTACATCTTTAACTCAGTTGATTTTGATGTACTTTTCGCTATCCTTCGTTATAACATCTCTTCTCCGGCAATTACTTGGTTTGATTCATACCTTCGGGGTCGCTTGCAGCGGGTCCGTTCTGATGAGGCACTTTGGAATGGAATGGTCTCTCTGCAGGCGTACCTTAAGGTGGCGTCCTTTCCCAACTTCTCTTTTCTGTTGTCATTAACACAGTTACTTCTGTCGTCTTTTCTAGCTTTCATCGTAACGCAGACGCAGATTTACCGTCATTTCACCTGTGATGTTATTAATTGTGCAACTGCGGCTATCAACAATGACCTCAGCAAAATTGCTAAATGGGCTGAATTCTTCGGTCTATTGGTCAACCCAATAAAACTCAGGCCATGCTAATAGGTAGTTCTTAAATGTGTGTGTAGGCAAGTGGTCTATCCTAGTATCCAACCCGTTATTTATAACGGCACGTCTATAGCTTTCACAAAAACTGCCAAAAACCTTGGTATTTTAAACTTCAGCGTCTCCAAAACCTCTGCATCACGTTCATTTTCGGCTTACGCAAATACGACCATGTCTCACAGTTTTGCTTACAACTCAAGTGGCTTCCGATCCGGCATCGACATAATGCCCTCTTACTTTCTTGTCTTTACAATGTTCTATACAACCCTTCGGTACTAGTGAAATTTCACCCCATAGAATCGTTAAATTAGGTTGTACGGAACCGTCCTCACTTATCAAGTCCAACTCGCACTTTACCGGTTTTTATCCATCCACACTAAGATTAAAAATGGGAAAACCAGGTTGTTTTAATTTTCCTTCACGTCGCGTCGCAACGGAGCGATTTTATGTCAAATTGAACCTCCCATATAAGGTGTACTAGCCTGCCTAGTCAATTCGTATGGGAGCTATATGTTGCTTGGGGAAATTTGTTCCTTATCACCAGGCTGGTGTCTTGCAGGCATTCCATGGTTTTCGCTATCGGTCACTAGTAAAATTTCACCCTAAACAATAGTGAAGTTAGATTGTACGGAACTGTCCTCAGCTATCAAGTCCAACTCGCACTTGACCGGTTTTTATTATGTATTTTTTATTGCAATGATTGACAATGTTTTAACATATAATTCATATTTTTTATCCATCCAGACTTATTCACTAATATTATAAATGGAAGCGTGTTTCTTTGATTGTCCTTCCTTGACGTTGTAGTTGTAACGGCACGTCACGTTGCGTTGGGTTGATTGTGAGGCTGGAGAGTGACATAGGCAAGTTTTTTTTTACTTTATAGAAATATCTTTTCCTACGGGAAAAACATTACGCAATGGGTGAGGCTAGATATAAATAAATTGTTATGTTTACCATACATAAAGTAGTCCTTGCAAAGGTACTTCTACCCTACTTCAAAAAAAATATCTCTAAGGTAAATATTATGCCGTGTGATGCCGGCTTAGAATAGCAGTACCCCATTTTTTTCCGTGGGAGTCGTAAGAGGCGACTAAGGGACTTGAGGGTGTGTATTGCAATTTTAGGCGATGGGCTGACAACCTGTTACTATGGCGATACACAAATTTCCGAATAATCCTCAAATATTTGTCATTTGCGGCCGTTTACGCTCTGCCTACCCCGCAAAGGATTATAGGCGCGATATGTGTATGTAATATTACGTCGCAAACTACCTAATCATCTGTTTTTTATAGCAACGCTTGGAAAGCGTCGTTTTTTTTCTTTAACTTAGCATTTTTCTTCCATGCTCACTAAATGTCGTAAAATCTCTGCGGCTGGAAAAAAGTTGTACATGTCTGCTTCCGACGAGGCTCAGTGGCCGACTGAGGGGAGCGGGCGCGGTAGAAACCGACGTGCCCGTGCGCAAACCGAACATACTTTTGTGTTTAAGTGTTCTCGTTTAATGATAATAAGAAGATAATTGAAAAATTAGCTCCATACGTTGATTATACATACAATGAGGAACAAAATAACATAAAATAAATTTTGAAATATTGGATACCAGTCAAATGGTACAGGGTTTTAGTCTAAGAAACAGGCCAAAAACCGCAAAATTAGAGCTTATATTGCGATTTTTTTCTATCGAGAAAATTTTAACCAATCGTGTTTTAAGCCCCATAGTTTTGTAGCATATATCTTGAAGTAGTCCTGAAAATAATAACGTCACGTTTTTTTGAGATTTGAAGAAATGGCATTGAAAACTCCGAACACTACTCCACCTTTGCTCGGCAGATTTCTAAGGCCACCTCACCTTAAGACTGTACATTTTAAAATGAATTAATCTTTCATCGTAAGAAGAAAGACTATTCAAGACATGACAAGAAAAAGCTAATTGTCGTAAGAATCTTTTTTGTATGCGTTCTAAGCGGACTTGGTGTACAGTATAGAATGGAGACCAAACTACACTACAATATTCAAGAATACTTCTTACATATGCGGTAAAAATAGTGATTTTAGTAGTAGAACTTTTAAACAGTTTAGTATTTCTCATTACAAAACCGAGCATTCTAGAGGCTCTATTAGTTAAATTATCGATATGCGGTGTAAAGGTAAGCTTTTTATCGAATATGACTGCCAAATCAGTAATTGTATCACAAGATTGGAGTGATATTCCATCAATAAAATATTGAGTGTCAAAACTGTGACATCTACGGGTGAATCTAATGTGATGACATTTACTGCTATTTAAAAGCATACCATTAATAGAGCACCAGTGACTAAGTTTAGACAAATCATTTTGTAAGCCTATGGAATCTACCTGTGATGTTATGATTTTACATAATTTAAAGTCATCTGCAAATAGAAAAGCTTTACTAGATTCAAAGATAGAAGTCACATCACTGATAAATACATTAAACAACCAAGGACCCATATGTGAACCCTGAGGGACACCCGAGGTCACTTCATATGTATTAGATCTAAATCCTTTATATACATATTGACTCCTGTCGGAAAGGTAAACCACAGCAACATATTACCAAAAACACCATATTTTTCCAATTAAGTGATTAAAATTTTATGACTAACACGGTCAAACGCCTTAGAAAAAATCAGTATACAATGCGTCTACCTCAGCATCTACAGCGTCTACAAGAAAGTTATGATAATCAACTAAGTTGGTATTACAAGATCTTCCTTCAAAGAACCCATGTTCAAAAAGTCATCTACATAGGGAAAGCATCCCTCTACATTTCTCAGCACCTCATGCATGAATCGCATGAATGTCTGACTTGCATTTCTGAGTCCAAATGGCATACCTCGAAACTCAAATAAGCCAAATGGCGTCATTATTGCCGTTTTCTCCGGGTTCTCCATTGGAATCCAATAGTAAGCACTTTTCAGGTCGAGTTTTGAGAATACCCTCATACCATGCAACTGATATGTGAAATCTTGTAAACGTGGTATCGGGTACCTGTCGGGTAAAGTGACTGCATTTAGACGACGATAATCACCACATACCCGCAGTGCTCCGCACTTTTTTTGTACTACGTGAAGCGGGCTTGCCCATGGGCTTTTTGATTATTTATTTATTTATTGAACATAACATAACATAACTACAAATTATAAACTTACTAGCTTTTACCCGCGACTTCGTCCGCGTTAGATAGTTTTTTTTTAGGCAGAAGTTCTAAAGTAGGTATGTGTATACATAGTAAGTGTGACAGTGATATTAGAACAGTTCTTATCTCTACTGTTTAAAGATGACTTGCATGCTTCTGTTGTTAAAGGGACAATTCAAAATTTGCTATCCGGCCTGAGAGATCAATATTTATAACCAACTAGCTTTTACCCGCGACTTCGTCCGCGTTAGATAGTTTTTTTTTTTAGGCAGAAGTTCTAAAGTAGGTATGTGTATACATAGTAAGTGTGACAGTGATATTAGAACAGTTCTTATCTCTACTGTTTAAAGATGACTTGCTTGCTTCTGTTGTTAAAGGGACAATTCAAAATTTGCTATCCGGCCTGAGAGATCAATATTTATAACCAATGAATACAAAAGTCAGTAGATAACAGAGTACTTACTCCAGAGGTGCCGATTTGAGCACACTAAAATGGTTAGCATAAGTAGATTAGACAGATCAAAAGGTAATATAAGTTACTGTTATACATTTTTATACCTCTATATACCACATTTTTTGTTTTTCTGTCCTCGGTAAAGAAGGCAATGTCCTTTCTCAACTTATTCCCATCATACTGAACAACTTTTGTTCTGAAACCATTTCTGTATCTCCAATAAGGTGGGCTCCTGATGGTAGACCTGATGGTCTACATACGGTACTCCAGATCCTCAATGTCCTTGTGAAAAGAAGCGGCCCATCATCATGAACAACTTTTGTTTCGGAACCATTTCTGTATCTCTAAAAGTTTACGTGGTCTCCTGTTGGTACACCTGGTGACATAAGGTACTCCAGATCCTCAATATCCTTGTGAAAAGAAGCGGCCCATCATACTGAACAACTTTTTTTTTGGAACCATTTCTGTATCTCTAATAGTTTACGTGGGTTCCTGGTGGTACACCTGGTGGTCTACATAAGGTACTCCAGATCCTCAATGTCCTTGTGAAACGAAGCGGCCCATCATACTGAACCACTTTTGTTTTGGAACCATTTCTGTATCTCTAATAGTTCACGTGGGTTCCTGATGGTACACCTGGTGGTCTACATTATGTACTGCAGATCCTTAATGTCCTGGTGTAAAGAGGCGGCCCATCATACTGAACAACTTTTGTTTTGGAACCATGCCTGTATCTCTAATAGTTTAGCTGGGCTCCTGATGGTACACCTGGTGGTCTACATAAGGTACTTCAGATCCTCAATGTCCTTGTGAAAAGAAGCGGCCCATCATACTGAACAACTTCTGTTTTGGAACCATACCTGTATCTCTAATAGTTTATCTGGGCTCCTGATGGTACACCTGGTGGTCTACATAAGGTACTCCAGATCCTCAATGTCCTTGTGAAAAAAAGCGGCCCATCATACCGAACAACTTTTGTTTTGGAACCATGCCTGTATCTCTAATAGTTTAGCTGGCCTCCTGATGGTACACCTGGTGGTCAACATAAGGTACTCCAGATCCTCAACGTCCGTGTGAAAAGAAGCGGCCCATCATACTGAAAAACTTCTGTTTTGGAACCATACCTGTAGCTCTAATAGTTTACGTGGTCCCTGATGGTACACCTGGTGACATAAGGTACTCCAGGTCCTCAATGTCCTTGTAAAAAAAAGCGGCCCATCATACCGAACAACTTTTGTTTTGGAACCATGCCTGTATCTCTAATAGTTTAGCTGGGCTCCTGATGGTACACCTGGTGGTCTACATAAGGTATTCCAGATCCTCAATGTCCTTGTGAAAAGAAGCGACCTATTATACTAAACAACTTTTGTTTTGGAACCATACCTGCATCTCTAATAGTTTAGCTGGGCTCCTGATGGTACACCTGGTGGTCTACATAAGGTACTCCAGATCCTCAATGTCCTTGTGAAAAGAAGCGGCCCATCATACTGAACAACTTTTGTTTCGGAACCATGCCTGTATCTCTAATAGTTTAGCTGGGCTCCTGGTGGTACACCTGGTGGTCTACATAAGGTACTCCAGATCCTCAATGTCCTTGTGAAAAGAAGCGGCCCATCATACTGAACAACTTTTGTTTTGGAACCATGCCTGTATCTCTAATAGTTTAGCTGGGCTCCTGGTGGTACACCTGGTGGTCTACATCTATACTCCAGACCCTCGAATGGTGATAAAAAGTAGTCTATGTCCGTTCTCGGTATGCTAGCAATCTCTGTGCCAAGTTTCATGAAGATCGGTTCAGCGGTTTGGCCGTGAAAGCGTAGCAGACAGACAGACAGACAGACAGACAGACAGAGTTACTTTCGCATTTATAATATTTATCTCTAATAGTTTAGCTGGGCTCCTGGTGGTACACCTGGTGGTCTACATAAGGTACTCCAGATCCTCAATGTCCTTGTGAAAAGAAGCGGCCCATCCTACTGAACAACTTTTGTTTTGGAACCATGCCTGTATCTCTAATAGTTTAGCTGGGCTCCTGGTGGTACACCTGGTGGTCTACATCTATACTCCAGACCCTCGAATGGTGATAAAAAGTAGTCTATGTCCGTTCTCGGTATGCTAGCAATCTCTGTGCCAAGTTTCATGAAGATCGGTTCAGCGGTTTGGCCGTGAAAGCGTAGCAGACAGACAGACAGACAGACAGACAGACAGAGTTACTTTCGCATTTATAATATTACTAGCTTTTACCCGCGACTTCGTCCGCGTTAGATAGTTTTTTTTTTTAGGCAGAAGTTCTAAAGTAGGTATGTGTATACATAGTAAGTGTGACAGTGATATTAGAACAGTTCTTATCTCTACTGTTTAAAGATGACTTGCTTGCTTCTGTTGTTAAAGGGACAATTCAAAATTTGCTATCCGGCCTGAGAGATCAATATTTATAACCAATGAATACAAAAGTCAGTAGATAACAGAGTACTTACTCCAGAGGTGCCGATTTGAGCACACTAAAATGGTTAGCATAAGTAGATTAGACAGATCAAAAGGTAATATAAGTTACTGTTATACATTTTTATACCTCTATATACCACATTTTTTGTTTTTCTGTCCTCGGTAAAGAAGGCAATGTCCTTTCTCAACTTATTCCCATCATACTGAACAACTTTTGTTCTGAAACCATTTCTGTATCTCCAATAAGGTGGGCTCCTGATGGTAGACCTGATGGTCTACATACGGTACTCCAGATCCTCAATGTCCTTGTGAAAAGAAGCGGCCCATCATCATGAACAACTTTTGTTTCGGAACCATTTCTGTATCTCTAATAGTTTACGTGGTCTCCTGATGGTACACCTGGTGACATAAGGTACTCCAGATCCTCAATATCCTTGTGAAAAGAAGCGGCCCATCATACTGAACAACTTTTTTTTGGAACCATTTCTGTATCTCTAATAGTTTACGTGGGTTCCTGGTGGTACACCTGGTGGTCTACATAAGGTACTCCAGATCCTCAATGTCCTTGTGAAACGAAGCGGCCCATCATACTGAACCACTTTTGTTTTGGAACCATTTCTGTATCTCTAATAGTTCACGTGGGTTCCTGATGGTACACCTGGTGGTCTACATTATGTACTGCAGATCCTTAATGTACTGGTGAAAAGAGGCGGCCCATCATACTGAACAACTTTTGTATTGGAACCATGCCTGTATCTCTAATAGTTTAGCTGGGCTCCTGATGGTACACCTGGTGGTCTACATAAGGTACTTCAGATCCTCAATGTCCTTGTGAAAAGAAGCGGCCCATCATACTGAACAACTTCTGTTTTGGAACCATACCTGTATCTCTAATAGTTTATCTGGGCTCCTGATGGTACACCTGGTGGTCTACATAAGGTACTCCAGATCCTCAATGTCCTTGTGAAAAGAAGCGGCCCATCATACCGAACAACTTTTGTTTTGGAACCATGCCTGTATCTCTAATAGTTTAGCTGGCCTCCTGATGGTACACCTGGTGGTCAACATAAGGTACTCCAGATCCTCAACGTCCGTGTGAAAAGAAGCGGCCCATCATACTGAAAAACTTCTGTTTTGGAACCATACCTGTAGCTCTAATAGTTTACGTGGTCCCTGATGGTACACCTGGTGACATAAGGTACTCCAGGTCCTCAATGTCCTTGTAAAAAAAAGCGGCCCATCATACCGAACAACTTTTGTTTTAGAACCATGCCTGTATCTCTAATAGTTTAGCTGGGCTCCTGATGGTACACCTGGTGGTCTACATAAGGTATTCCAGATCCTCAATGTCCTTGTGAAAAGAAGCGACTTATTATACTAAACAACTTTTGTTTTGGAACCATACCTGCATCTCTAATAGTTTAGCTGGGCTCCTGATGGTACACCTGGTGGTCTACATAAGGTACTCCAGATCCTCAATGTCCTTGTGAAAAGAAGCGGCCCATCATACTGAACAACTTTTGTTTCGGAACCATGCCTGTATCTCTAATAGTTTAGCTGGGCTCCTGGTGGTACACCTGGTGGTCTACATAAGGTACTCCAGATCCTCAATGTCCTTGTGAAAAGAAGCGGCCCATCATACTGAACAACTTTTGTTTTGGAACCATGCCTGTATCTCTAATAGTTTAGCTGGGCTCCTGGTGGTACACCTGGTGGTCTACATCTATACTCCAGACCCTCGAATGGTGATAAAAAGTAGTCTATGTCCGTTCTCGGTATGCTAGCAATCTCTGTGCCAAGTTTCATGAAGATCGGTTCAGCGGTTTGGCCGTGAAAGCGTAGCAGACAGACAGACAGACAGACAGAGTTACTTTCGCATTTATAATATTAGTGTGGAAGTGTGGATAATAATAAAAATAATAATAAAAATAAATAATAAATAATAAATAATAAATATAATAAATAATAAAATAATAAATAATAAAATAATAAATAATAAATAATAAAATAATAAATAATAAATAATAAATAATAAATAATAAATAATAAATAATAAATAATAAATAATAATATAATAATAATATAATAATATATAATATATAATATATAATAATATATAATATTATAATATATAATAATATATAATATATAATATAATATAATAAATAATATATAATATAATATAATAATATATATAATATATAATATATATATATATATAAAATATATAATATATAGTGTGGATGTTGAGCAAGTGTCACAAAAACCTTATAATTAGGTTTATCCGTACACCTAACATCCATCGTTGGCACTCAGTAGCCGAACGACAGACCGGTTACTAGAATAAGTACTTATGCAAGTAAACAATTATTATTTAAGTAAACAAGTCGGCCTACACAGGGCGATTTCCAATAAAACGGGTTTAAGAAGGTAGGTTGTTAATAAAATGATTTTTAAGTTTGATTTTTATATTTCTTTCGGTTATATCCTTCTTTAAGGAAGAAGGTAAACCATTTATTAACTTAGGTGCTAGATAACGAAATACCTGTTTGCCGTACTGATTTTGAACGGGAGGTAACCAGAGTTCTGAGTTACATACGCTACGAGTGTTTCGTCCGTGATTAATAACTTTTTGAAGGTCCTTATTAAAGTAACATTCCAGCAATATTGCAAACTTGACCTTTTCTTGTATTGGCAGAGTTTTACAAAATGAAAACAGCCTGTCATAGTTATTTTGGTATTTATTTTTTATTTTACTTGGTACAATAGTTTTTAATATTCGTATTTGTAGTTGATAAATGGGATTCAGGTTAGTTTTGCACGTTCGACCGTAGCTACTAAGGCCATAGGTTATTACAGAGTCTGCTAGCGCTTTGTAAAGAGACAGTAATGTATTGTAAGGCACTTTTGATTTAATCAAAGAAAATTTTGATGGTTGGCATACCCCCATTTCCATCATTTTATCAAATTCTTTTTTTGCTGCCTGATATTTTTCAGGGGCTAGCGGTCGGGCTTTCGCATATAACGGAGGTCCCGCTGTTTCGATGCGGTGTTTGACGTCGTGCTTTGCCGGTTTATTCAAGGACATTGGACGAATAACATCCATCGCGGGCGACGACAATCTGGTCTCATTCAATGCCACCAAAACACAGGCGTGTCTTTTCACTGCAAAAAGGAGTCCTTTCGACTGGACACCTTCTTTTCGAGGTACATTTGTCCCAGTCACTGACAGGCTTGAGCTTCTAGGCATGGAGTTGACATCAAATCTAAACTTCGGCGCGACCATCGAGAACAAGGCTCAGACGGCGGCTAAAAAGCTGGGCGTCCTGAATAGAGTGAAGCGATACTTTACGCCTGGACAGCTTTTAACTCTTTACAAAGCACAAGTCCGATCCTGCATGGAGTATTGCAGTCACCTTTGGGATGGCTCAGCCAAATACCAACTTGCCGCTCTTGACTCGGTGGAACGCAGGGCCAAGAGGCTCATAGGCGACATAAAACTGGTGGACACCAAGCTACATAGCCTGGCACATCGCCGCAAGGTTGCCTGCTTGTCGGTATTTTATAGATTGTACTTCGGAGAGTGTGCTCAAGAGCTTCACGACCTTGTTCCACCAGCTCCCTTCTACCATCGGACATCCAGACGCACCGCCGGATACCATCCGTACCTGGTAGCCATTCCACCAATTTGGACTAAGCGCTTCCAGTCATCCACACTATCCACACTAATATTATAAATGCGAAAGTAACTCTGTCTGTCTGTCTGTCTGTCTGCTACGCTTTCACGGCCAAACCGCTGAACCGATCTTCATGAAACTTGGCACAGAGATTGCTAGCATACCGAGAACGGACATAGACTACTTTTTATCACCATTCGAGGGTCTGGAGTATAGATGTAGACCACCAGGTGTACCACCAGGAGCCCAGCTAAACTATTAGAGATACAGGCATGGTTCCAAAACAAAAGTTGTTCAGTATGATGGGCCGCTTCTTTTCACAAGGACATTGAGGATCTGGAGTACCTTATGTAGACCACCAGGTGTACCATCAGGAGCCCAGCTAAACTATTAGAGATACAGGCATGGTTCCGAAACAAAAGTTGTTCAGTATGATGGGCCGCTTCTTTTCACAAGGACATTGAGGATCTGGAGTACCTTATGTAGACCACCAGGTGTACCATCAGGAGCCCAGCTAAACTATTAGAGATGCAGGTATGGTTCCAAAACAAAACTTGTTTAGTATAATAGGTCGCTTCTTTTCACAAGGACATTGAGGATCTGGAATACCTTATGTAGACCACCAGGTGTACCATCAGGAGCCCAGCTAAACTATTAGAGATACAGGCATGGTTCTAAAACAAAAGTTGTTCGGTATGATGGGCCGCTTTTTTTTACAAGGACATTGAGGACCTGGAGTACCTTATGTCACCAGGTGTACCATCAGGGACCACGTAAACTATTAGAGCTACAGGTATGGTTCCAAAACAGAAGTTTTTCAGTATGATGGGCCGCTTCTTTTCACACGGACGTTGAGGATCTGGAGTACCTTATGTTGACCACCAGGTGTACCATCAGGAGGCCAGCTAAACTATTAGAGATACAGGCATGGTTCCAAAACAAAAGTTGTTCGGTATGATGGGCCGCTTCTTTTCACAAGGACATTGAGGATCTGGAGTACCTTATGTAGACCACCAGGTGTACCATCAGGAGCCCAGATAAACTATTAGAGATACAGGTATGGTTCCAAAACAGAAGTTGTTCAGTATGATGGGCCGCTTCTTTTCACAAGGACATTGAGGATCTGAAGTACCTTATGTAGACCACCAGGTGTACCATCAGGAGCCCAGCTAAACTATTAGAGATACAGGCATGGTTCCAAAACAAAAGTTGTTCAGTATGATGGGCCGCCTCTTTTCACCAGGACATTAAGGATCTGCAGTACATAATGTAGACCACCAGGTGTACCATCAGGAACCCACGTGAACTATTAGAGATACAGAAATGGTTCCAAAACAAAAGTGGTTCAGTATGATGGGCCGCTTCGTTTCACAAGGACATTGAGGATCTGGAGTACCTTATGTAGACCACCAGGTGTACCACCAGGAACCCACGTAAACTATTAGAGATACAGAAATGGTTCCAAAAAAAAAGTTGTTCAGTATGATGGGCCGCTTCTTTTCACAAGGATATTGAGGATCTGGAGTACCTTATGTCACCAGGTGTACCATCAGGAGACCACGTAAACTATTAGAGATACAGAAATGGTTCCGAAACAAAAGTTGTTCATGATGATGGGCCGCTTCTTTTCACAAGGACATTGAGGATCTGGAGTACCGTATGTAGACCATCAGGTCTACCATCAGGAGCCCACCTTATTGGAGATACAGAAATGGTTTCAGAACAAAAGTTGTTCAGTATGATGGGCATAAGTTGAGAAAGGACAATGCCTTCTTTACCGAGGACAGAAAAACAAAAAATGTGGTATATAGAGGTATAAAAATGTATAACAGTAACTTATATTACCTTTTGATCTGTCTAATCTACTTATGCTTACCATTTTAGTGTGCTCAAATCGGCACCTCTGGAGTAAGTACTCTGTTATCTACTGACTTTTGTATTCATCCACACTAATCCACACTAATATTATAAATGCGAAAGTAACTCTGTCTGTCTGTCTGTCTGTCTGTCTGTCTGCTACGCTTTCACGGCCAAACCGCTGAACCGATCTTCATGAAACTTGGCACAGAGATTGCTAGCATACCGAGAACGGACATAGACTACTTTTTATCACCATTCGAGGGTCTGGAGTATAGATGTAGACCACCAGGTGTACCACCAGGAGCCCAGCTAAACTATTAGAGATACAGGCATGGTTCCAAAACAAAAGTTGTTCAGTATGATGGGCCGCTTCTTTTCACAAGGACATTGAGGATCTGGAGTACCTTATGTAGACCACCAGGTGTACCACCAGGAGCCCAGCTAAACTATTAGAGATACAGGCATGGTTCCGAAACAAAAGTTGTTCAGTATGATGGGCCGCTTCTTTTCACAAGGACATTGAGGATCTGGAGTACCTTATGTAGACCACCAGGTGTACCATCAGGAGCCCAGCTAAACTATTAGAGATGCAGGTATGGTTCCAAAACAAAAGTTGTTTAGTATAATAGGTCGCTTCTTTTCACAAGGACATTGAGGATCTGGAATACCTTATGTAGACCACCAGGTGTACCATCAGGAGCCCAGCTAAACTATTAGAGATACAGGCATGGTTCTAAAACAAAAGTTGTTCGGTATGATGGGCCGCTTTTTTTTACAAGGACATTGAGGACCTGGAGTACCTTATGTCACCAGGTGTACCATCAGGGACCACGTAAACTATTAGAGCTACAGGTATGGTTCCAAAACAGAAGTTTTTCAGTATGATGGGCCGCTTCTTTTCACACGGACGTTGAGGATCTGGAGTACCTTATGTTGACCACCAGGTGTACCATCAGGAGGCCAGCTAAACTATTAGAGATACAGGCATGGTTCCAAAACAAAAGTTGTTCGGTATGATGGGCCGCTTCTTTTCACAAGGACATTGAGGATCTGGAGTACCTTATGTAGACCACCAGGTGTACCATCAGGAGCCCAGATAAACTATTAGAGATACAGGTATGGTTCCAAAACAGAAGTTGTTCAGTATGATGGGCCGCTTCTTTTCACAAGGACATTGAGGATCTGAAGTACCTTATGTAGACCACCAGGTGTACCATCAGGAGCCCAGCTAAACTATTAGAGATACAGGCATGGTTCCAAAACAAAAGTTGTTCAGTATGATGGGCCGCCTCTTTTCACCAGGACATTAAGGATCTGCAGTACATAATGTAGACCACCAGGTGTACCATCAGGAACCCACGTGAACTATTAGAGATACAGAAATGGTTCCAAAACAAAAGTGGTTCAGTATGATGGGCCGCTTCGTTTCACAAGGACATTGAGGATCTGGAGTACCTTATGTAGACCACCAGGTGTACCACCAGGAACCCACGTAAACTATTAGAGATACAGAAATGGTTCCAAAAAAAAAGTTGTTCAGTATGATGGGCCGCTTCTTTTCACAAGGATATTGAGGATCTGGAGTACCTTATGTCACCAGGTGTACCATCAGGAGACCACGTAAACTATTAGAGATACAGAAATGGTTCCGAAACAAAAGTTGTTCATGATGATGGGCCGCTTCTTTTCACAAGGACATTGAGGATCTGGAGTACCGTATGTAGACCATCAGGTCTACCATCAGGAGCCCACCTTATTGGAGATACAGAAATGGTTTCAGAACAAAAGTTGTTCAGTATGATGGGAATAAGTTGAGAAAGGACATTGCCTTCTTTACCGAGGACAGAAAAACAAAAAATGTGGTATATAGAGGTATAAAAATGTATAACAGTAACTTATATTACCTTTTGATCTGTCTAATCTACTTATGCTAACCATTTTAGTGTGCTCAAATCGGCACCTCTGGAGTAAGTACTCTGTTATCTACTGACTTTTGTATTCATTGGTTATAAATATTGATCTCTCAGGCCGGATAGCAAATTTTGAATTGTCCCTTTAACAACAGAAGCAAGCAAGTCATCTTTAAACAGTAGAGATAAGAACTGTTCTAATATCACTGTCACACTTACTATGTATACACATACCTACTTTAGAACTTCTGCCTAAAAAAAAAAACTATCTAACGCGGACGAAGTCGCGGGTAAAAGCTAGTTGGTTATAAATATTGATCTCTCAGGCCGGATAGCAAATTTTGAATTGTCCCTTTAACAACAGAAGCAAGCAAGTCATCTTTAAACAGTAGAGATAAGAACTGTTCTAATATCACTGTCACACTTACTATGTATACACATACCTACTTTAGAACTTCTGCCTAAAAAAAAACTATCTAACGCGGACGAAGTCGCGGGTAAAAGCTAGTCATTTATAATGCGCACTGCTAAAGAGTGGAACTCACTACCTGCGTCTGTGTTTCCAAACGCATACAACCCTAATCTCTTCAAAGTAAGAGTGAATAGGCTTCTTTTGGGTGAGCTCGCTACATCTTAGACTCTGTCTCTGTCCTATGACCTAGACTAGAGTCAAGAGCAAACCCATCATTAATAAAAAAAAAAAAAAAGTTGTTCAGTATGATGGGCTGCTTCTTTACACAAGAACATAGAGGATCTAGAGTACCTTATGTAGACCACCAGGTGTACCATCAGGAGCCCAGCTAAAGTATTAAATATACAGGCATGGTCCTAATACAAAAGTTGTTTAGTATGATGGGCTGCTTCTTTTCACAAGGACATTGAGGATCTAGAGTACCTTATGTAAACCACCAGGTGTACCATCAGGAGCCCAACTAAACTATTAGAGATACAGAAATAGTTCCAAAACAAAATTTGTTCAGTATGATGGGCATAAGTTGAGAAAGGAAATTAGCAACGTTTTACCCAGGATTTTTTTTTGTACCTACTGACTTTTGTATTCAATGGTTATAAATATTGATCTCTCAGGGCAGTAAAATGAAAATGAAATAACTTTATTCAATGTAGGATAGCCCTATATCACTTATTGACGTCATGATCGGTCATTGTAAAAAAAAAAAATTTGCATAACGCATTATTTTATAACAATTTTGTATTGTCCTAAATGAGAACCAGCTCGGGTTAGATAAAAAAATTAAAATAAAGGCACTGCCTCAGGGCTGGCCAGGTTAATTACACAGCACGTAACTTTACGCCACCACCATTTGTAAACGACATTTGTTTCAAATTTTAGTCAAGATTTCCAAAGCGTGTTATTTACATGCGTATAATTAACCGGACCCCCTGAACAGGAAAAACCCCCCAAAAAACCTGCCCAAAAGTGCTCCTAATCTAAATTAACAATCTTTCTAGGCTCTAAGCTGCCCTAGCCAATTTTGAAAATAACGAATAATATACAGAATTATTTTTTAATCAGTGCGCTTCAACATACGTAATGGTAATCAAATTTTGGAAAATATGTATTTATTTTTTACACCTGACTTAGAACAAAAAAAAATGAAATAATCGCACTTAAACTTATCCCAGGATCGTACGTAAGTGTGGATCACCCTATTAGGTTCACTAGCTATCTTGCGGTATGGCAACGTCGCGCGCGGCCCAGTTATACCTATCAGCTGACTGTGTTCTAGCTTCTGCCTACAGCACAGGTCAATGACCAGTCCAGGTTAATGACCGCTATTGGACGGCTTTCTTTGAGTAATGAGTCACGGCTTAAACTATTACCTTCTTTCAAGATTTGTTACAACTGTTTCAATACGGGACATTATGCAAATCGGTGCAATAGACCTGGGTGTAAGTTATGTAAACGCAGGCACAACACGTTAGTCCACGTGACACACGCAGAAGACACACCTATGGATCATACAGCATCTGCCAATGTTCAATCTGGTTCGACATCCTCGAATTCAAATGCTGGTTCGTCGACAGGCCCAGTGCAGAATATTTCTCTGTCAGCCAGCGTTTCAACGTCTAATCCAGATATAGAGGGTGGTATACTTTCCACCGCTTTAATAAAGGTGTATGATTCGAAAGGTCGTGAATATATCGCGCGTGTTGCCCTCGATTGTGGGAGCACTTCCTGTCTTATGACAGAACACATGCATGAGTTGCTGAATCCGCCAACATCTCGTGTAAGCAAATCTGTACAAGGTATAAAAAAATCTGAGTCACTCATCGATAAGATGTGTCTCGTTCACATTCACTCATTAAGTGGAAAATACTCAAGGAAAATTCAATGTTATGTTCTACCTTCCATTTCTGACGAAGTCCCTTGCAGTCCGATAGACTTATCGGATCTTAATATTCCTACTGACTTATGCTTGGCCGATCCCAATTTTTATATACCGGCACCTATTGATTTTATTATTGGTGTAGGCGAATTTTGGGATATGATAGGGGCGCAGCGTGTCAGCTTAGGTGAGGGCAAACCACTTCTAATCGAGACCACTTTAGGTTGGATTCTCGGGGGTAAGTTTCATGACATTCGACTGAACTCACCCATCAAGTGTAATTTTACAAAAGTGGATGACATTGACAACCAACTCACGCGATTTTGGGAGTTAGAAGAAGTTCGCCCTGTGTTATCAGATCATTCACCAGAAGAAAAGCTATGTGAAGAGCATTTCATTAAAAACACGACACGTCTGGATGATGGCAGTTTCTGCGTCAAAATTCCTTTTAAAGAAGATCCTAGTGTATTAGGAGATTCAAGTCAACGTGCTAAACGCTGTTTTACGTCCTTAGAGCGCAAGCTCGTAGGCAATTATGGTGAACTTTATAAGAACTTTATGTCAGAGTATGAAGCTCTTGGTCACATGTCAGAGATTCCTGATTTTGAATCGCGTTCAGATGCGCACTTTATATCACATCTCGGGGTGTTACGTGAAAGCAGCATCACGACAGCATTACGTGTAGTTTATCACGCTAGTTATCCTACAAGTTAAATGATATTCAAATGGTAGGGCCGACTGTGCAGGACGACCTTCTGTCAATACTACTGCGATTCAGATCTCACAGATATGTTTTGTCCGCTGACGTGGTAAATGTATAGAACCGTTATGGTTCATCCAAATGATCGTCACCTGCAACAAATTTATTGGCGTAATGATGCTACAGAAACCATTAAGATCTATCAGCTTAACACTGTAACTTATGGTACAGCTAGTGCACCTTTTCTTGCCACGCGGTGTTTCAAGCAGATTGGTCTAGATTGCGATGATAAGCAAGTTTCTGACATTATTATTCACGATTTTTATGTCGATGATTTGTTGACCGGTAGTGACAATTTGCAAGATCTCATGACCATTCGTGATAAAGTGGCTCATAAGCTATCATCAGCTCGCATGCATTTACGCAAATGGAAATCAAATGCTTCTCAAATGGTTTCCGAACCTACAAATTCGTCCATTGATTTGAATATTGGCAGTAGCAAGCCAAGCAAAGTATTAGGTCTGGGCTGGGATCCAAATTCCGATGAAATTACTTTCCCAATTAATACTGACACATCATCAAAAAATACTAAACGTAACATGCTGTCAGTTATATCACAGATCTTCGATCCTTTGGGTCTTTTATCTCCTTACATAATTCGCATGAAAATGCTTTTACAACGATTGTGGCTTCTCAAATTATCTTGGGACGAAGAATTGCCTTCTGACGTCAGTCAGGAGTGGACTGAAGTAATTTCAAACTTACCGAACTTATCGGATTTACGAATTCCCAGATTTGTACTTTGCAATTCCTACAGTTGCCTAGATCTTCATGTTTTCGTTGACGCATCTGAACGTGCGTACGGCACTTGCGTATATGTTCGCAGTGGCAATGTGAGTGGTGATATGTTAGTTCGATTATTAACAGCTAAAAGTCGGGTAGCTCCTCTGAAGCCTACTACCATTCCAAGGCTCAAGCTATGTGGTGCTCTTGCAGGTGCTCGTTTGTATAGTAAAATTACTCGTTCACTCCGCATTCCAATAAGAAGCACAACCTTTTGGTGTGACTCAACCATTGTATTAGGTTGGCTTAAAATGCTACCTAATCGATTGCAACCTTTTGTGCGAAATCGAGTGGGAGAAATATTGGAGACAACTAGCGACTGCGTTTGGAGATACGTGCCTACAGCTGAAAACCAAGCAGATTATGTATCCCGCGGTAAATCCGTTGATGTGATGAGATCTCTGGACTTATATTGGAATGGACCAACCTTCCTTGAACACGTCGAATCTTCTTGGCCTTCAAGTCCAGTGTTAGCGTCGTCATTACCAGAAACTAGAAAAGAAGTTGCACTGCATACTTCTCAAACTCAAAATACTGATAATGTCAGTTTGATCGATTTTAGCCGTTTTTCAAAATACCTACGAGTTGTTCGTACTGTGGCGTACATGGGTCAATTTCAACAAGTCTGTTATTTGTCTAATTTTGGTGGCAATTTTTATTTGTTAGTTTTTTGATAATATTTTGATAAATTCTAAGAATATATCACATTTTAAATGTCATGTTTTTAAGATATTTCAGTTTAAGTCCACCAAAATTGCAGAGGGCCACCAAAATTAGAAAAGGGGCCACCAAAATTTGAAAATTATCTGCATTGACCTTTGTGGGTACCTAACGGAATTCTGGGGGATGTGCAGTGATCCTTGTGAGTACCAAACGGAATTCTGGGGGATGTGCAGTGATACTTGTTAGTACCAAACGGAATTCTGGGGGATGTGCAGTGATTCTTTTGAGTACCCAACGGAATCCTGGGGTATACGTATGCAGTGATCCTTGTGTGTACCCAACGGAATTCTGGAGTATGTTTAGTGATTTTTGTGAGCATCCAACTGAATTCTGGGGTGTGTGCAGTGATCCTTGAGAATACCTAACGGAATTCTGGGGGATGTGCAGTGATCCTTGTGAGTACCTAACGGAGTTCTGGGGTGTGTGCAGTGATCCTTGTGAGTACCCAACGGAGTTCAGGGGTGTGTGCGGTGATCTTTGAGAGTACCTAACGGAATTCTGGGGGATGTGTAGTGATTCTTGAGAGTACCAAACGGAATTCTGGGGAATGTGCAGTGATCCTTGTGAGTACTAAACGGAATTCTGGGGGATGCGCACTGACCCTTGTGAGTACCAAGCGGAATTCTTGAAGATGTAAAAAGATCTTGGTGAGTATCTTACAGAATTCTTAAAAGTTGTGTAGCGATGTTCGTGAATAGGAACCTAATGGAATTCTTTGGACGTGTGCGTTAATCATCGTGAGTCTGAGTGACTAACAGAATTCTTGGAATGTGTGCAGTAATTATTGTGTGTACCTTACACAATTTTTCAAGGATTGGACTGTGCAACAATCTTCGTAACTTTGAGTGCCGACCCAAAATTTCGGGAGGTGTGCAGTGATCCTTGAGAATACCTAACGGAATTCTGGGGGATGTGCAGTGATTCTTGTGAGTACCTAACGGAGTTCTGGGGTGTGTGCAGTGATCCTTGTGAGTACCCAACGGAGTTCTGGGGTGTGTGCAGTGATCCTTGAGAGTACCTAACGGAATTTTGTTGGATGTGTAACGATCCTTGAGAGTACCAAACGGAATTCTGGGGGATGTGCAGTGATCCTTGTGAGTACCTAACGGAGTTCTGGGGTGTGTGCAGTGATCCTTGTGAGTACCCAACGGAGTTCAGGGGTGTGTGCGGTGATCTTTGAGAGTACCTAACGGAATATGCAGCGTTTTTAGTGATTACCACATTACGACATACGAAAATATAATCAGTGATCTTAGTAACTAAGCACTGAAAGGGATTATTGGGGGAATCTTGGTAAGTACTAACGGAATTCTGGGGGATGGTGCAGTGATCGAGGTGAGTACCTATGGAATTCGTAGTTTGGTGAGTATTCAGCTTTTTAGATTAGGAACCGATGAATAAACTACCCTATGGAATCTCTTGGAGTAGGCATCTAACAAAATATAAATATACCAAGAAGGAACATGGAAGAACATGAAATTTATATTGAATTTGCAAGTAGAAAGGGCATAAATATACCTGCAGATGATAAAAGGGTTCAGCTTACATTCTATTTAGGTAAGAAATCATCATTATTTTTACCATTTTAAACTGCTTAGTATGTAAACAGATAAGGATGTCAATTTTGGTGGTTGGAACCAATTTTGGTGGCCTCTAATATGCCACCAAATCCACCAAAATTGGCCCACCAAAATTGAGACAAAGCCTTTTTGTAAATATAAAAAAATAAGTGTAAGTTTTAGATCAAAATAAATTCTATAAGTGTAAGGAGTGACAAATGACACATCAAATTCCACAGCAATAATTTATGGTTGTACACAAAGTAATGAAATAATCGAACCACCAAAATTGCAACCGTTTTTTAGATAATTGCGTAAAGTCTGTACTTACGTTTTTGGCGGGAACATGCATCGTCGCCGCACCCAAGTAACCATCACAAGCGCTTGAGCGCAAGTGGCCGGGACGCGGTGCGGCAACAGGGCGTTGGGAATATGCATTAGAGATGAGATACCATCGTTCAAAATTTTTCCACCAAAATTGTTTTTTTTTCGGACACTTCTTTTCACCCGTTTAACTTTATAGTACTTAAGGTAGTTGTCTTAAATATAAAACTAAGAGTTAGTTTACATATCTAGGAAGACATTTGAGCTAGTTGGAAACATCTCATGTCTTGAGGGAAAAAATCATAGAGAGTTTTCTTCTCAAATTTGGATTCCGGACACGCCACCAAAATTAGGAAATGGCGCTTTAGCATTTTTTTTTATTTTGTTGTATTTACTTATTATTGTTAATTATCATATGCACATTTAAAAACAAGCGTATATTTAAAGAAAAAAATTTTTTTATTGCTGTATCTGTACTTCTGACTAGGATTTTCAGCTCGGACACGTTAAAAACACGTCTGGGAAAATGAGCCACGGGTCAATTTCAACAAGTCTGTTATTTGTCTAATTTTGGTGGCAATTTTTATTTGTTAGTTTTTTGATAATATTTTGATAAATTCTAAGAATATATCACATTTTAAATGTCATGTATCGAGGGCCTCGTTATAGCTATTTTAGTTTTTAAGATATTTCAGTTTAAGTCCACCAAAATTGCAGAGGGCCACCAAAATTAGAAAAGGGGCCACCAAAATTTGAAAATTATCTGCATTGACCTTTGTGGGTACCTAACGGAATTCTGGGGGATGTGCAGTGATCCTTGTGAGTACCAAACGGAATTCTGGGGGATGTGCAGTGATACTTGTTAGTACCAAACGGAATTCTGGGGGATGTGCAGTGATTCTTTTGAGTACCCAACGGAATCCTGGGGTATACGTATGCAGTGATCCTTGTGTGTACCCAACGGAATTCTGGAGTATGTTTAGTGATTTTTGTGAGCATCCAACTGAATTCTGGGGTGTGTGCAGTGATCCTTGAGAATACCTAACGGAATTCTGGGGGATGTGCAGTGATCCTTGTGAGTACCTAACGGAGTTCTGGGGTGTGTGCAGTGATCCTTGTGAGTACCCAACGGAGTTCAGGGGTGTGTGCGGTGATCTTTGAGAGTACCTAACGGAATTCTGGGGGATGTGTAGTGATTCTTGAGAGTACCAAACGGAATTCTGGGGAATGTGCAGTGATCCTTGTGAGTACTAAACGGAATTCTGGGGGATGCGCACTGACCCTTGTGAGTACCAAGCGGAATTCTTGAAGATGTAAAAAGATCTTGGTGAGTATCTTACAGAATTCTTAAAAGTTGTGTAGCGATGTTCGTGAATAGGAACCTAATGGAATTCTTTGGACGTGTGCGTTAATCATCGTGAGTCTGAGTGACTAACAGAATTCTTGGAATGTGTGCAGTAATTATTGTGTGTACCTTACACAATTTTTCAAGGATTGGACTGTGCAACAATCTTCGTAACTTTGAGTGCCGACCCAAAATTTCGGGAGGTGTGCAGTGATCCTTGAGAATACCTAACGGAATTCTGGGGGATGTGCAGTGATTCTTGTGAGTACCTAACGGAGTTCTGGGGTGTGTGCAGTGATCCTTGTGAGTACCCAACGGAGTTCTGGGGTGTGTGCAGTGATCCTTGAGAGTACCTAACGGAATTTTGTTGGATGTGTAACGATCCTTGAGAGTACCAAACGGAATTCTGGGGGATGTGCAGTGATCCTTGTGAGTACCTAACGGAGTTCTGGGGTGTGTGCAGTGATCCTTGTGAGTACCCAACGGAGTTCAGGGGTGTGTGCGGTGATCTTTGAGAGTACCTAACGGAATATGCAGCGTTTTTAGTGATTACCACATTACGACATACGAAAATATAATCAGTGATCTTAGTAACTAAGCACTGAAAGGGATTATTGGGGGAATCTTGGTAAGTACTAACGGAATTCTGGGGGATGGTGCAGTGATCGAGGTGAGTACCTATGGAATTCGTAGTTTGGTGAGTATTCAGCTTTTTAGATTAGGAACCGATGAATAAACTACCCTATGGAATCTCTTGGAGTAGGCATCTAACAAAATATAAATATACCAAGAAGGAACATGGAAGAACATGAAATTTATATTGAATTTGCAAGTAGAAAGGGCATAAATATACCTGCAGATGATAAAAGGGTTCAGCTTACATTCTATTTAGGTAAGAAATCATCATTATTTTTACCATTTTAAACTGCTTAGTATGTAAACAGATAAGGATGTCAATTTTGGTGGTTGGAACCAATTTTGGTGGCCTCTAATATGCCACCAAATCCACCAAAATTGGCCCACCAAAATTGAGACAAAGCCTTTTTGTAAATATAAAAAAATAAGTGTAAGTTTTAGATCAAAATAAATTCTATAAGTGTAAGGAGTGACAAATGACACATCAAATTCCACAGCAATAATTTATGGTTGTACACAAAGTAATGAAATAATCGAACCACCAAAATTGCAACCGTTTTTTAGATAATTGCGTAAAGTCTGTACTTACGTTTTTGGCGGGAACATGCATCGTCGCCGCACCCAAGTAACCATCACAAGCGCTTGAGCGCAAGTGGCCGGGACGCGGTGCGGCAACAGGGCGTTGGGAATATGCATTAGAGATGAGATACCATCGTTCAAAATTTTTCCACCAAAATTGTTTTTTTTTCGGACACTTCTTTTCACCCGTTTAACTTTATAGTACTTAAGGTAGTTGTCTTAAATATAAAACTAAGAGTTAGTTTACATATCTAGGAAGACATTTGAGCTAGTTGGAAACATCTCATGTCTTGAGGGAAAAAATCATAGAGAGTTTTCTTCTCAAATTTGGATTCCGGACACGCCACCAAAATTAGGAAATGGCGCTTTAGCATTTTTTTTTATTTTGTTGTATTTACTTATTATTGTTAATTATCATATGCACATTTAAAAACAAGCGTATATTTA
The DNA here is from genome assembly GCA_027580185.1 of Tuta absoluta. NCBI lineage: Eukaryota > Metazoa > Arthropoda > Insecta > Lepidoptera > Gelechiidae > Tuta > Tuta absoluta. The sequence continues at coordinate 916,986 of JAQAHW010000070.1, read as the reverse complement.
AAGAAAAAAATTTTTTTATTGCTGTATCTGTACTTCTGACTAGGATTTTCAGCTCGGACACGTTAAAAACACGTCTGGGAAAATGAGCCACGGGTCAATTTCAACAAGTCTGTTATTTGTCTAATTTTGGTGGCAATTTTTATTTGTTAGTTTTTTGATAATATTTTGATAAATTCTAAGAATATATCACATTTTAAATGTCATGTATCGAGGGCCTCGTTATAGCTATTTTAGTTTTTAAGATATTTCAGTTTAAGTCCACCAAAATTGCAGAGGGCCACCAAAATTAGAAAAGGGGCCACCAAAATTTGAAAATTATCTGCATTGACCTTTGTGGGTACCTAACGGAATTCTGGGGGATGTGCAGTGATCCTTGTGAGTACCAAACGGAATTCTGGGGGATGTGCAGTGATACTTGTTAGTACCAAACGGAATTCTGGGGGATGTGCAGTGATTCTTTTGAGTACCCAACGGAATCCTGGGGTATACGTATGCAGTGATCCTTGTGTGTACCCAACGGAATTCTGGAGTATGTTTAGTGATTTTTGTGAGCATCCAACTGAATTCTGGGGTGTGTGCAGTGATCCTTGAGAATACCTAACGGAATTCTGGGGGATGTGCAGTGATCCTTGTGAGTACCTAACGGAGTTCTGGGGTGTGTGCAGTGATCCTTGTGAGTACCCAACGGAGTTCAGGGGTGTGTGCGGTGATCTTTGAGAGTACCTAACGGAATTCTGGGGGATGTGTAGTGATTCTTGAGAGTACCAAACGGAATTCTGGGGAATGTGCAGTGATCCTTGTGAGTACTAAACGGAATTCTGGGGGATGCGCACTGACCCTTGTGAGTACCAAGCGGAATTCTTGAAGATGTAAAAAGATCTTGGTGAGTATCTTACAGAATTCTTAAAAGTTGTGTAGCGATGTTCGTGAATAGGAACCTAATGGAATTCTTTGGACGTGTGCGTTAATCATCGTGAGTCTGAGTGACTAACAGAATTCTTGGAATGTGTGCAGTAATTATTGTGTGTACCTTACACAATTTTTCAAGGATTGGACTGTGCAACAATCTTCGTAACTTTGAGTGCCGACCCAAAATTTCGGGAGGTGTGCAGTGATCCTTGAGAATACCTAACGGAATTCTGGGGGATGTTGCAGTGATTCTTGTGAGTACCTAACGGAGTTCTGGGGTGTGTGCAGTGATCCTTGTGAGTACCCAACGGAGTTCTGGGGTGTGTGCAGTGATCCTTGAGAGTACCTAACGGAATTTTGTTGGATGTGTAACGATCCTTGAGAGTACCAAACGGAATTCTGGGGGATGTGCAGTGATCCTTGTGAGTACCTAACGGAGTTCTGGGGTGTGTGCAGTGATCCTTGTGAGTACCCAACGGAGTTCAGGGGTGTGTGCGGTGATCTTTGAGAGTACCTAACGGAATATGCAGCGTTTTTAGTGATTACCACATTACGACATACGAAAATATAATCAGTGATCTTAGTAACTAAGCACTGAAAGGGATTATTGGGGGAATCTTGGTAAGTACTAACGGAATTCTGGGGGATGGTGCAGTGATCGAGGTGAGTACCTATGGAATTCGTAGTTTGGTGAGTATTCAGCTTTTTAGATTAGGAACCGATGAATAAACTACCCTATGGAATCTCTTGGAGTAGGCATCTAACAAAATATAAATATACCAAGAAGGAACATGGAAGAACATGAAATTTATATTGAATTTGCAAGTAGAAAGGGCATAAATATACCTGCAGATGATAAAAGGGTTCAGCTTACATTCTATTTAGGTAAGAAATCATCATTATTTTTACCATTTTAAACTGCTTAGTATGTAAACAGATAAGGATGTCAATTTTGGTGGTTGGAACCAATTTTGGTGGCCTCTAATATGCCACCAAATCCACCAAAAATTGGCCCACCAAAATTGAGACAAAGCCTTTTTGTAAATATAAAAAAAATAAGTGTAAGTTTTAGATCAAAATAAATTCTATAAGTGTAAGGAGTGACAAATGACACATCAAATTCCACAGCAATAAATTATGGTTGTACACAAAGTAATGAAATAATCGAACCACCAAAATTGCAACCGTTTTTTAGATAATTGCGTAAGTCTGTACTTACGTTTTTGGCGGGAACATGCATCGTCGCCGCACCCAAGTAACCATCACAAGCGCTTGAGCGCAAGTGGCCGGGACGCGGTGCGGCAACAGGGCGTTGGGAATATGCATTAGAGATGAGATACCATCGTTCAAAATTTTTCCACCAAAATTGTTTTTTTTTTCGGACACTTCTTTTCACCCGTTTAACTTTATAGTACTTAAGGTAGTTGTCTTAAATATAAAACTAAGAGTTAGTTTACATATCTAGGAAGACATTTGAGCTAGTTGGAAACATCTCATGTCTTGAGGGAAAAAATCATAGAGAGTTTTCTTCTCAAATTTGGATTCCGGACACGCCACCAAAATTAGGAAATGGCGCTTTAGCATTTTTTTTTATTTTGTTGTATTTACTTATTATTGTTAATTATCATATGCACATTTAAAAACAAGCGTATATTTAAGAAAAAAATTTTTTTATTGCTGTATCTGTACTTCTGACTAGGATTTTCAGCTCGGACACGTTAAAAACACGTCTGGGAAAATGAGCCACGGGTCAATTTCAACAAGTCTGTTATTTGTCTAATTTTGGTGGCAATTTTTATTTGTTAGTTTTTTGATAATATTTTGATAAATTCTAAGAATATATCACATTTTAAATGTCATGTATCGAGGGCCTCGTTATAGCTATTTTAGTTTTTAAAGATATTTCAGTTTAAGTCCACCAAAATTGCAGAGGGCCACCAAAATTAGAAAAGGGGCCACCAAAATTTGAAAATTATCTGCATTGACCTTTGTGGGTACCTAACGGAATTCTGGGGGATGTGCAGTGATCCTTGTGAGTACCAAACGGAATTCTGGGGGATGTGCAGTGATACTTGTTAGTACCAAACGGAATTCTGGGGGATGTGCAGTGATTCTTTTGAGTACCCAACGGAATCCTGGGGTATACGTATGCAGTGATCCTTGTGTGTACCCAACGGAATTCTGGAGTATGTTTAGTGATTTTTGTGAGCATCCAACTGAATTCTGGGGTGTGTGCAGTGATCCTTGAGAATACCTAACGGAATTCTGGGGGATGTGCAGTGATCCTTGTGAGTACCTAACGGAGTTCTGGGGTGTGTGCAGTGATCCTTGTGAGTACCCAACGGAGTTCAGGGGTGTGTGCGGTGATCTTTGAGAGTACCTAACGGAATTCTGGGGGATGTGTAGTGATTCTTGAGAGTACCAAACGGAATTCTGGGGAATGTGCAGTGATCCTTGTGAGTACTAAACGGAATTCTGGGGGATGCGCACTGACCCTTGTGAGTACCAAGCGGAATTCTTGAAGATGTAAAAAGATCTTGGTGAGTATCTTACAGAATTCTTAAAAGTTGTGTAGCGATGTTCGTGAATAGGAACCTAATGGAATTCTTTGGACGTGTGCGTTAATCATCGTGAGTCTGAGTGACTAACAGAATTCTTGGAATGTGTGCAGTAATTATTGTGTGTACCTTACACAATTTTTCAAGGATTGGACTGTGCAACAATCTTCGTAACTTTGAGTGCCGACCCAAAATTTCGGGAGGTGTGCAGTGATCCTTGAGAATACCTAACGGAATTCTGGGGGATGTGCAGTGATTCTTGTGAGTACCTAACGGAGTTCTGGGGTGTGTGCAGTGATCCTTGTGAGTACCCAACGGAGTTCTGGGGTGTGTGCAGTGATCCTTGAGAGTACCTAACGGAATTTTGTTGGATGTGTAACGATCCTTGAGAGTACCAAACGGAATTCTGGGGGATGTGCAGTGATCCTTGTGAGTACCTAACGGAGTTCTGGGGTGTGTGCAGTGATCCTTGTGAGTACCCAACGGAGTTCAGGGGTGTGTGCGGTGATCTTTGAGAGTACCTAACGGAATATGCAGCGTTTTTAGTGATTACCACATTACGACATACGAAAATATAATCAGTGATCTTAGTAACTAAGCACTGAAAGGGATTATTGGGGGAATCTTGGTAAGTACTAACGGAATTCAGGGGGATGGTGCAGTGATCGAGGTGAGTACCTATGGAATTCGTAGTTTGGTGAGTATTCAGCTTTTTAGATTAGGAACCGATGAATAAACTACCCTATGGAATCTCTTGGAGTAGGCATCTAACAAAATATAAATATACCAAGAAGGAACATGGAAGAACATGAAATTTATATTGAATTTGCAAGTAGAAAGGGCATAAATATACCTGCAGATGATAAAAGGGTTCAGCTTACATTCTATTTAGGTAAGAAATCATCATTATTTTTACCATTTTAAACTGCTTAGTATGTAAACAGATAAGGATGTCAATTTTGGTGGTTGGAACCAATTTTGGTGGCCTCTAATATGCCACCAAATCCACCAAAATTGGCCCACCAAAATTGAGACAAAGCCTTTTTGTAAATATAAAAAAATAAGTGTAAGTTTTAGATCAAAATAAATTCTATAAGTGTAAGGAGTGACAAATGACACATCAAATTCCACAGCAATAATTTATGGTTGTACACAAAGTAATGAAATAATCGAACCACCAAAATTGCAACCGTTTTTTAGATAATTGCGTAAAGTCTGTACTTACGTTTTTGGCGGGAACATGCATCGTCGCCGCACCCAAGTAACCATCACAAGCGCTTGAGCGCAAGTGGCCGGGACGCGGTGCGGCAACAGGGCGTTGGGAATATGCATTAGAGATGAGATACCATCGTTCAAAATTTTTCCACCAAAATTGTTTTTTTTTCGGACACTTCTTTTCACCCGTTTAACTTTATAGTACTTAAGGTAGTTGTCTTAAATATAAAACTAAGAGTTAGTTTACATATCTAGGAAGACATTTGAGCTAGTTGGAAACATCTCATGTCTTGAGGGAAAAAATCATAGAGAGTTTTCTTCTCAAATTTGGATTCCGGACACGCCACCAAAATTAGGAAATGGCGCTTTAGCATTTTTTTTTATTTTGTTGTATTTACTTATTATTGTTAATTATCATATGCACATTTAAAAACAAGCGTATATTTAAAGAAAAAATTTTTTTTATTGCTGTATCTGTACTTCTGACTAGGATTTTCAGCTCGGACACGTTAAAAACACGTCTGGGAAAATGAGCCACATGTTACGTTTCATTGGTATTTGTAAAACACAACCAGTCGCTGCTAAGTACCTTACTGAGAGTGATCTTAGTGCAGCCTTAAAACTGATTTTAAGAACGTCTCAGCGTCAATCATTTCCTGAGTATCAACTTTTAATCGAAAAGCGACATTTACCTAAAAAGAGTCAGTTAATAAAATTTAACGTTTTTCTTGACGATGATATGATTATGCGCGTCGGAGGACGACTTTCAAATTCAGAATTTTCATACGACAAAAAGTATCCTATATTGTTACAGTCCACTAATCGTTTTACAAAATTACTTTTTCATTATAAGCACATTAAAATGTTGCATGCCGGACCACAATTATTGCTTTCAAGTATTCGAGAAAACTACTGGCCCATTGGCGGAAGGAATTTAGCAAAGGCTTGCTACCGACAATGTGTACGATGTTCTCGCGTAAAGGGAAAAATAGTAGCACCATTAATGGGAGACTTACCTCAGCAGCGGCTCGTTCCAGGTGGTTATCCGTTTGAAAAAGCAGTAGGTGTGGATTACGCCGGTCCCATGTCATGCGTTAGCCGCCAAGGTCGCGGAAGTCGAATAGTTAGTCGAAGGTGTATATCGCCATATTCATATGCTTTACGACTAAAGCTGTTCACCTCGAGTTAGTCGGTGATTTATCGAGCAATACTTACATGCTTGCATTGCACAGATTCACATCGCGTAGAGGAATTCCTAATGACATATATTCTGATAATGGCACTTCATTTGTTGGAGCATACAACGATTTATCAAAATTCTTAAAGGCTAATTGCAGTTCTTTGTCTGAGGCTGCTGCTAACGAAAGCATCAGTTTTCACTTTATCCCAGCTTACTCTCCCCATTTCGGCCTCTGGGAGGCTGGAGTGAAATCAACCAAATCGCATTTACGAAGTGTTGGGCAATTGTCATCTTGCGTATGAAGAGCTTAATACTACGATAGTACAGATAGAAGCGGTGTTAAATTCTAGACCACTCACGCCCCTCTCTTCTGAACCTGATGACTTCTCACCTCTTACACCCGGCCATTTCCTCATCGGCAGACCAATCACTTCACTTCCTGTTCGTGACATCAGAAACCAAACGACTCACAGTTTGAATCGATATCAACGAATCGAACAACTTCGTCAGCAATGTTGGTCTAGATGGAGCATTGAATAATGTGACTGAGCTGCAGCGCAGAACTAAGTGGACGTCTCAAAACGAACCGTTAAAAGTGGACACTCTCGTCTTGATAAAAGAAGATGGTCTTCCACCATTAAATTTGAACCATTTGACGGTCTTTTAGTAAGATATGCCCGTTGCCTGTTAATGTGGCTTCAGATTCTAATTGAAAGAAGGAAGACTTTCAACGCCGGGGGGCATGTTGAAGACCAGGAACGCCTACTCATTCTTGAAGAGAATTTTATTTTACATGTCGAAACATTATTAAATTTGTATCAGGCGCTCGTTTTAAAACGCACATGTGGGCCCCGCCGCCCCACTCACTTACCCTTGTACTTGTGGATTGAATAGAACGCATTTTCACATAATTTCGGATTTTCAATTTCTCCTGCTTTCCTGCGCCTCTTCAATAAATAAAATAATAAAAATAAAAATAAAAATATCTTTATTTCAAAAAATCCTATTTAACATAGTGGTTGGAGGCTTCCCTTTAAGTAGTCCAAGACACTTGTTATGGGAATACCCCGCTCTTCCTAATTGACTCAATAAAAATAAAAGTATAGGATCAGTATTACAGAAGATAGGTAATTAGTGACACATGTACAGACAAGAATACATAAATAAATCAAAACAGAAAACAAAGGTAGCAAAGTTGTGTTGAAGTGAGTCGTGTGTACCTAGATGATATTGCATATGAGGTAGGTATACAAATGTATGAATGGTTGTATTAATGAAACGTAAATATGTGCGTGAGGAGCGTCTCGGTGTATGTGTGTAAGTAGTTGCGTGCAGACTACCAATATTGAAGCTACTATAGTATTATGTATTTAGAAGTATGTATCGTTCAGAACCAATTTAAGCAAGTAAGTAAGCTTGCAGCAATGTACTAAAGAAAACAACAATATAATATCAATAGGAGACGGGCATGCAGCAATATAATTGATTCTGACAGATAATAGTAATACGGAAAGGTGGAAAGAGAACGTAGTATATATTGAACGTAGAGCATTAACGAAAAAAAATAGAGATTCTTTTGCAAGCAAAGTGAAGGAAACAAATTGGAAAAACATGGGTGTTAACGGTTTTCTTAAAATTCTTGTTTTAAATTAAAGAGGAAAAAAGTAAAAAAAAGTAGTTTTGGGGCCTTGAAATTGTTAAGTAAGGGCATTAAAATCTCTAGTATGATGAAGCGGGTATTATGCTTTATAGATAAATCGCATAACGATCCCAGTCTTATTAATTACAAAAATCAATACATTAAAATAAACAGAAGGGTCCTTGTAAAAGCGAGATCAATAGCCAGCCAAACCAAGATAAACAACGAAAAATATAGGTCAAAGGGTTGCAGGGCTGGAAGGTAGTCAACAAATTAAATTCCAAAAAATCGTCAAAGACCAGCGAGCGTCTCATGTAAAAAATTGACAACAAAATTGTTGACGAGCCCTCTCAAGTTGCAAATATCTTCTCGATACAATTTAATCATGACAATTTGCCATCTTTGGGGGATCACACTATGGCATTAGAATTTATAAAGAAAAATATTAGTATGGTGACTGATGGCATGGTTTTGAGAGATGTAACGCCGGTAGAGGTTCGGAAAATAGTAGTAAAAATGGAAAATAAGACATCAACGGGGTATGATGGAATTCCCATCTCTATCATTAAAGAAAACATAGACATTTTGGATACATTACTTGCTGATTTCTTTAATAGTTGCTTGGAAAAAGGTTTATTTCCGGAACAGTTTAAAATTGTCAAAATCATTCCAATTTATAAAAAAGAGTCTAAGCTAGATGCCAAAAATTACAGACCCATTTCTCTGCTGCCCACACTCTCTAAGATATTTGAAAAGCTCATTAAATCAAGACTATTGGCTCATCTAGGAAAACATAAACTTCTTAGCTCTAGGCAGTTTGGGTATCGGGAAGGAGTCGGTACATTGGAAGCGATGGACACATTATTGGATGATGTAGTTCGAAAACTGAATGACAGGGGCAAAGTGGTCGGTTTATTCCTGGATTTGAGTTCGGCCTTCGATATGGTCGATCACAACATTCCACTACTTAAACTGGAACATTACGGAATAAGGGGTACAGCTTTTAGTTTATTCCAGTCTTATTTAAAAAACCGCAAGCAATTTGTAGAGGTTATACAATTAGGGATAGATGGAACTGAAAAAGTGGGTAGGTCAAAACTTATGAACATTGACAGAGGGGTTCCGCAGGGATCTATATTGGGGCCAATATTATTTATAATCTTTACTAACGACCTGATCAACTTTATCAACGATAGAGTCCCTGAAGCTAAATTGATCCTTTATGCGGATGACACTAATGCAGTATTGTCCAAACCAACTGTGGAGGACCTGGAGACAGTTACTAACGCCACTTTAAATGCTTTTAGTGAATGGTTCTATACAAACAATCTTAAGATAAATCTGGGAAAAACTAGTAGTATCCTGTTCAAAACTACAAGCAAAAACAAGGCTACTCTAAACCTGACCTTAAATAATAAAAAGGTGGAAATGTTAGAGGTGGTTAGGTTTCTTGGGATTAATATAGATCATCTGCTTAACTGGAAGGCAGAATTGAATTCTATTGAGAGTTCTATTGGTTCAGCTTGCTATGCCCTAAGAACTTTACGAGATACACTAAGAATAGATCAACTTAAAATAGTATACTTTGCTCTTGTAGAATCAAAATTGCGCTATAGCATTAAGCATTGGGGTAATAGCTATGCATATAACATGAGTAAAGCATTCATAATTCAAAAAAGAGCCATCCGCATTATTGCCCGCATCCCTCCATGGGAATCTTGTAAAGAATATTTTAAAAAATATGCGATTTTAACGGTGCCCAGTCTGTACGTTTTGGTGTTGTTAAATTATATAGTTAAATATAGATTTAAGTATGAAACAGAAGACGAAATGATTGTAAGGTTGAACACGCGCAGATTAGAGTTGAACAATGTAATAAAGCCTAGTTTTAATATTGTAAGACATTGCCCTATGTATCAAGCTGTAAAATTATTTAATAAATTACCAAATGAATTAAAGGCCATTAAAAATATTAAAATGTTCAAAAGGAAATTGAAATGGTATTTTTTAGATAAAGTTTTGTATGATATAAATGACATGTAATTGATAAATTAATTTAATAATTAATTTAATTTAATTTAATTAATAAATATTATTATTTTAAAATTTATTTTGATTATTAATTTATTGAGATTTAGTTATTAGTTATAAGTCCTAATTTTGTAAAATTCGCACACAGTTTATGTACTGTTTTTTTGAATAAAGAACTTGAACTTGAACTAAAACGATGAAAATATTTCAATTAAATACCGTGACTTACGGCATGGCCAGCGCACCGTTTCTGGCTACACGCTGTCTTAAACAGTTGGGTCTCGACTGCAAAGATAAAGACTTATCTAAAATAATCATTCACGACTTTTACGTCGATGATTTGTTGACGGGATGTAATGATTTAGAGGAAGCCAAAAGTATTCGCGACCGATTAAGCTCCGAGCTTGGTTTAGCGCGTATGAATCTACGTAAATTGAAGTCGAACGAGGTGCAGTTGGTATCGGAGTCCTCACAACCTTCTGTTAACTTAAATATAGGTAGTAACAAACCTAGTAAAGTTCTCGGCTTAGGCTGGGTAACCAATTCAGATGAACTTTCTTTTCTGATTGGCAAAAATATTACCACGAAAAACACAAAACGAGACATGCTGTCTGTGATATCTCAGATATTCGACCCCCTTGGGCTTCTGTCTCCGTGTGTAATTCGTTTGAAGATTCTTTTACAAAGACTTTGGTTGCTCAAGCTATCATGGGACGATCAGTTACCTACCGATATTGCACATGAATGGTGTGATGTGATCTGTAATCTACCCCGTCTGAACGATTTGCGTATTCCTCGTACCGTGGTTTGCGATTTATATTGCAATTTAGAATTCCACATTTTTACTGATTCGTCAGAGCGAGCATACGGCGCGTGCCTATATGTGCTCAGCTCAAATGAGAACGGCGAGGTCGCGTAGCGCCTTTGAAACCGGTGACCTTACCGCGACTTGAACTGTGCGCTGCTCTCACTGGTGCACGACTTTATGATAAAGCGCTTAAATCCCTTCGCATTCCTGTCAAGCGAACAACGTTTTGGTCGGATTCCACAAACGTTTTAGGGTGGTTAAAGATGCTGCCTAGTAGATTGCAGACGTTCGTCCGCAATAGGGTGGGACAGATCGTGGAAACGACTGCTTATTGTCAATGGAGACACGTTCCTACACGAGACAATCCTGCGGATCTAGTATCCCGCGGCGTGCCTATTGACTCCATACAATCACAGTCGCTTTACTGGTATGGTCCAGATTTCTTACATCACGGTGAAGCTTCATGGCCTCCGAACATATTCGCCGAGACAACTTTGCCTGAAGTGCGTAACGAAATAGTGTCTTTACTCACCAAAACCAACCCACCTACACAGTCTTTTATTGATTTTTATCGGTTCTCCAATCTCTTAAGGCTTAAACGTGCTGTTGCTTACATACAACGTTTTGTTGGTGGTTGCAAAAAACAACCAAATGCATCTCCTTTTTTAACTGAGATTGAATTGCGTAAATCATAATCAATTCTCAACGCGAGTTCTTTCCAAAATATTCTATGATAGAACGAAAACAAAGTTTGCCGAAAAAGAGTCCTTTGTTAAAGTTCGATCCCTTTCTAGACGAGGATGGCATAATGCGCGTTTATGGACGTCTGGCGAATTCAGAATATCCCATTGAGAAGAAACACCCTATTTTAATACAGTCCACACATATTTTTACAAAATTATTTTTCCTCCATGAGCATATAAGATTATTACACGCGGGACCTCAGTTATTGTTGTACACGATCCGCGAAACTTATTGGCCCATTGGTGGTCGCTTATTAGCTAAAGCTTGTTTCGTCAATGCGTCAAATGCACTCGCATCAAGGGCTCCTTTTGCTCCTTTAATGGATAATCTACCTAAAGAGCGACTCGTACCTGGAGTTGTCCAGACTGTCGGTTGCGACTATGCGGGACCTATGACATGTGCCAGTCGTCAGGGCCGTGGATGTAGAATGGTAAAAGTATATATCGCCATATTCATCTGTTTCAGTACCAAGGCTATACATTTAGAATTGGTCGGTGATCTGACCAGCCAAACGTTCTTGCTTGCTCTTGAAAGATTCACCAATCGTAGAGGAAAACCAACTGATATCTACTCCGACAATGGTACCTCATTTGGTGGCGCGGCGAATGAACTTGCTAAATTTTTGAAAATGAGCTGTTAAGATATAGTATGAGCGCCCAGGGAGTAGATTAAGAAATTATACTACTTAGTTGGTGGTTGAACGTGAACTCACTTATATTTCAATACTTACACTAAACAGAGCGTACACGCGTGATTGCCTAATACTAACTTAATGCTGAGACAAGCAATACGCTTCGTGCGCCTATGCGGCCACTACACCTCCCCCGAAGTCCCGATTCACCCCCGGGGTCAGTAGAGAAAAAAAAATGTTGAGGCATATTACTTGTTTCTGACTTCTAAGCAAAACATTTTTTTTTTTTTTTTTTTTTAATACTAATTTATAAAGACTTATTGACTAATAAAACTTAGGGCAAATAAACGATTGAATCATTTTAAATTAAATGAATAACTCTTAAATTTATACCTTTTACCCAGACATAGTGGGCCTTCATTACTTAATTCTATGATCGAAATATTGTTTAAATATAAAATGCTACATTACTTAAAATGGGCAAAATGCCATAAATGTAATAATTATTTCATAGTTCGTGTTTTTCTTTTACCAATCCTTGAGAAAAAAAATTGAGACTAGTCCGGTTAAATATTTGTCATATCATATCCTGTACTTTTACATTACATTTTTCATACAATATATTTTCGTATTTAGAGTTCTACACAAATAACAAAAACTTATTTTATATTGTCATTATATTAGATTAAAAATTTTATTTCTTTTCTTGCATAAATAACATAAATCTCTCGCTAACACACTTACGGTAGATTACAATCGAGATGTTACGTACTTGGCCATTTTTCAGGCTCATTAATGCTTTCGTTTCTTACCTACTATGTTTAGTGGTAATTTTCTATAAGAATTTGTAGTTATAACATGTCATTTATAATGCATTTACTTCTTACTTCATTTGGGCCGGCCGGTCCCTTTTTAGGTTAACTTATTTTTGTTACCTTTTTATTTGATAACGTCGACGTTTTTTCTACTTGTGGCATCTTTGTGCCCACATATGGGTTGTCGTGTCTGCACGCACACCCTTGCATTGGTAAAAGGGAGGTCATAAATTTTAAGCTGTAGTATTCAGCGCTAACTTTTCCCACAGAGGACTATGCGTCAAACACCATGGTCGATTGGAAAGCTCTGACCCTCTATGTACCATGTTGATATTATATTATAAATATAATATCTAGTTAGGGCAATGATTTAAGGCAATTATGGCCTCCAACAGTTTTCTACATAGAGGACGTTGGGTCACACTAAAGTCTGAAGGACCATTCCTTTCAACTTTTCGTACCTACTTTCATAAGGGTACTTTTATGCGTCATCATTCACATAACTTTCTAAACCCAACTTTTTCCTCTATCAAATTGAATCCTTTGGCATTAATATTTAGCATTACCTTTTGGGTGATCAGTCCAATTAGTATTACAAATGTTTCTACCAAAGTATTCCCAGTTTCCTTTCTTAGCTTTTTATTGCAACCTTACATTCAATATCCATACACTTTCTTTCAGACAGTCATGCTTTTAGCTAATGACTTTCCAGCTCCTATTTCTTTACCGGAAAATGTAACTAATTGTAATCTTAGTAACAAAAAGATGTTTCATACATTTCACATGCCTTTCTTTGAACGCAACTAATTCTATTTCCGAATAGTAAAAGATATTTAATACGTTCAAATAATTTCCTGCTATTTACCAATCACAATCCAACATTAACAATATGTAATTGTCATTACTTTAAATGACAATAGCGAACAAATATCAGTTTCGCAAGTAATCGTATAATACATTTCCTTTAAATTCCAATGTATGTGTCAATCATAAAAATAGCATGATGGGCATACCTACTATTTACCTGTTACAAAAATGACCTCGATAAGTGTCAACTCAGGTTAGTGAACTGTATCACTATTTCGTCATGGCGTGATAATTACCTATGCACGCCTCTACAATATTATTACATTTTATAACAAAGTTACTATTTGCATTTATTAATATTTTTCAAAATGAAACTGGAACCAAATGTTCCTACTCTTCAATTAGTCACACTCTAATGTTATGATTTTTGATCAAAACCCTTAGTCATTCGGACCTATCTTTTTTTTTTCCTTACTAAACCTTCGTCCTAGTAAACCGTAGTGTACTTTTACTGTTAGCAGTCCTTGTGAAATGTAACTAATTACACTCCGATGGTATAAAAAGACATTTTAATACATTTCCATTAATTTCTAAGCCAATAAACCATTCTACTTTCCATCTCTATTTAAATTAAGCTATATTCATTAGCCTTGCTAATTTTTGTCTACGTCACAGCTGACGGACTATCTTATACAAACTTACTTAGTTCAAAATTATGGGAACTACCATTACTTGTATAACCATTATATTGGTTTTGTGACATCTTACTATCTTATTAGTAAAATATTTAAAACTTTTACACTCTAAACTGATAAGGATATAACGGATAGTAAACGGAACGATATGTAAATAATATGTTAACATTAAATAGTGTCGTGTCACAAAGCAAATCTCAACTTAATTAACCAATTAGATACTTCTTGGTTTTGCTTCTTCCCTACTCATAATCATCTGTCAATGATGTACTTCAGTTGTTAATATGTGTCATTATTATTTTATTACTATATTTCCTAAACACAACCGTAAAAAAAAATGTGTTATTGGCTGCAAATCAAGCTTTTTTTAAAATACTTTCTTCACTGTCTTATCTGTAAAGAACTTAGCGTGAATATTATCGTGTACATTAGTCATACCTTTGCGCGTCCACCTTAGGTATTCGTACACTGCCACAACTGCTGATGATGCATTTTTCTTGCGTCACACGCACATAGGTGATGATAAAGCGAATGACCTTTTGTTGATTATTTTTGTAGTAATATATATGACTTTTTTCTTTTCACATATAAATTTAACTTGTTGAAAGATTTAATATTAAACTGATCTTATAAATGTCATAAGGATATCTACTAAAATGTGTATTTGTTATTACATAAATTATATAACATGAAGATTGTTAATAAGTATTCTACATTTTCTAGTTAACTTGTTGGTTTTTTCTCTTTTCTCTTTTTTTTTTTTTAAATACATTTGAGCGAATCTAAAACAACAGATCTCACTCAATTTGCACGCGATGTATGCTATTACCAGCGCACTTAAATTACTAAAATGCAATAATATATACATGAGTAATGATTATGACAGTAAATTACGTTCTCGATTTATTATTTGCACATTTTTCCGTATTATTATTATTTTTTGTGTTAAGGATTTTTCCGTCTCGGCTCCGACGCCGGTTGTTATAATTATTTCCATTAAGTTACACTTGCAACATGGATTATCTCGACATGCCATAAATGACTCTACCCCTAGCTTTGCATGTTTAAAATTTGATAATTAAGAAATTAATATGTGTGTATAATGTGTATGTACTTTGACATGCTTTACTTTTCATTTAAATTATTAATATAAGTACTATCCTTTGAGGCAGGTATTCTTAAAAAAAAATAATTGTTGGAAAGAAGTAAAGAAAAAAAAATTTTGAAGAAATACCTATACATGTCCATTTGTGCATAGTCAAAATAGTATTTTTCTTTCTCCAATTCCTGTTCGTTTTCTATAATAATCTGTCACATTTCAGTAATACAAAACAAATGCCCGTACCATTCGTGTATGGTGAGTATGTCTACTAATAATGTTCCTATAAGCAATCGTCATTATACATATTTTCCTTTGTATTTGTTTCCAAAAATTTAACGAATTTTAGTAGCTAATTATCCCCTCATTGAAGTGAAATTTTTATTTTTATTAATTGATATAAAATAGACTAAAAAAATAATATGTGCCTAATGTAAAGCAAAATAATTTTTTTTTTTTTGAGCTGTAATCGTAAAATCGTAAATCATTGAAATTGCTGCAATATATACCTGTAAAAGTCACATTATTCATTATCATGTAGGTACGATACCGTTTGTAGGTCGTGAAGGCATCGCTGACTCGGCGTTCTGGCTGTAGCGCGTGCAGCGAGGCGCGCGCACGGCATAGCGGTTGCTACCCTGGCTCGCATTATGGGTCACATGTTCGATTATGCTCTGCTTGGCTGCTCCTCATCGGACCCGTACTATGAAGTCTCCCGGCGCCCAGCAATCACAATCCTAGCATCAAACAAGGCTTGAATTTACTGCGAGCGCCCAGCAGCTACAACCTCTTGAGTCTTCTTATAATTTATCGCCTCGTCTGTGTATATCCTCTTCATAGGGCTGTCATCTTCTTCTATATTGTTACTGGATCTCTTCATTATTTTTCTGTTTAATTGTGTCTTCTGCAGCCGCAAAGGTCCCAGTTGATAATTCGTAGTAGAGTCGCTGGTGTGATGTTCGTGTCTTCGGTTTCTTCTTTGTATTTGATTAGTTTTTCTTAGTGATGGTTTTGGTGTTTACTCCCTGTGCCCAACAACTATAATGTATTATGCAATTTGCCGGGACTTGCATTTCTCACGGTTGTCCTGGTGTTAGGTATCGTAGGCATCGTTTTTCAATTGAAATCTTCCATGGTTTGTTAATTTATGTCCATTTAATTTTGTCACTGTTTCGCTTACTCTCATTACGAGCAGTTCATTTCACCAACTTTTCCTATCTTTTATATATTTTTTATATTTTTTATAATGGCTTTTCCTGATCTGCGCATTTTTCCGGCGGCTGCGTGCCCCGAGCTGCCCGTCTCCTCATTTGGGGGGCAATGGGGGCAGTTCCCAGTACGTGCCCGCCTAATCGAGGGCCGCACGTACTACCTCGTACAGGAGTACATGGATGCGCATGCCTTCTGGTTCCCCTGGCGTGCTATCCTCAAGCTGACGGCGTCTGTCTCTCCGGGCGGCCAGGCCTGCGCCGTGCTTGTGGAGGACGACACCAGCCAGCGGAGTCTGTACGCCACCCTCCATGGATTGCGGGTATTGAGGAGTGAGGAGCTGTCCCTCCGCGGCCAGCTGCCCCCAGCTATAGTGGCCCAGTTCCCTGGTTCAAATGTGTGCGTGGTGCCGCCTACACGGCGCGACACTTCGTGGCCCTGATTTCATTTTTATTATTTTTATTTATACATTATTTTTTAAATATATTTTATTATTATACTTGTTGTACACCAGAATGTTCTTGTTTAATTTTTACTGTCCGCAGAAATGCCACATCGTTGCACTTTGCTCATTACGTGTCACCTTACACTTATAGTTTATTGCTTTGTTTTAATGTTCGCCTTTTTTTTGAAATATTGTCTTTGAAATCATCACTTTGTCCTTTTAAAATCATTCAGGTTCTTTCACTAGGTACACGCAGTTATAACAAAGTTTGTTTTAAAGAACTACATGATACCCAGCACTGCCCTCAAGGGGCAGCCCTGGCCTAGGTCGCCATAAGATATAGTATGAGCGCCCAGGGAGTAGATTAAAAAAAAAATAAAATAAAAAAAAAATATGTTTTATTTCAGTAAATCTTTTACAAACTATTTGCCGGGGCTTCCCAGAAAGTAGTCAGAAGACACTTGTGTTGGGAATGCCTCGCTCTTCTATCGTATCCAATACAGCAGGATTTACTACGAAACATTTTAGCTTATTAAAATAACACTAGATTATACTAACATAAGATATATAGGTATATTAAAGGTAACTTATATTGGTCATCAGACACAATTTGCATTGGTTCCACTTATGACTTTATGCCAATTCCATTAGGCCATGCGTAGTTACATGATATATAGAAAAGTACATAGGTAACGTAAAGACCAAAACAAAAGATGCATCACCCCTTCAGCACGCCCTACGGATGAATTGGGTTCCTTGGGATCGGTACATAAGACCACGTGCTGAAGGGGACATACACAAACCATGTCATCCAACACTGACGATTAAATCAAGAGTAAAATCTAATAGTACCTATTATACATCTAGCCTTTATTAATTCTATTTTACCGGTTGGCTGGAAGAGATAAGTGAACTTGTGAACAAGTTATAATATTTATTTTATTGTAAACAATACTGCACAATAAAGGATATACATATATATATATACGCACTACGGTTATTAAAAGTTCCTTGGGATCCGTTAATAACACCACGTTACAGTTATATAATATTGACACTTGCTAATTACTTCTCACTATGATATCTTCAACATCATCATATTGAAGTTTATCGAGCCACTCAGAAACACACAACTTACATTTAAATTGTTGAATGGGATATATATTTAGTATACGATTTATTTTGTTATAAACATATGGGGCTTGAGCTATAAATTGCCGTTGAGCGAAGGTCGTCCGCGTATGGTAGGAGGGAGCAACAATGTCAAACCGTATTTTGATAAGTTTTGTTTTTTCAAAAGGTAAAGTTCTGTGGTATGTTAGTATCATGTATAAAATATAAAGTTTCCTAACGGAGAGTAGTTTGCTTATATTGTACAGAGTTACAGTAGGGAACCTAAAGGGCTTGAGGTACATTACCTTAATCAGCGATCTCTGTGCTCTTTCTAATTCTATAAGGTTTGATTTGGTTGCTCCTCCCCACACAGAGATACAATATATTATAACTGATTGGGCCAGAGAGACGTATATTTTGTTTAGTATATCATTATCCATAACATGTCGCAAAGACTTAAAAACCCATATGAGCCTTCTTACTCGGCCAATAGTTAGTTCAATGTGCTGATGCCAGCTCAGTCTCTGGTCGACCATAATTCCAAGGTACTTTACACAGTTGACTTTTTGAATTATTGGACAATTACAAGAAGTAGGAGTTGCATTAGTACACGAGTGAATTCTAATTTCAAAATCAGAGGCTGGCTGAGAGCTAATGTAGGGTGCAAAGCATACGTAATTAGTTTTTAGCGTATTTAGAGTAAGTAGGTTTTCTTTTAACCAGTTACTAACTTTAGCTAGTCCCGTCTCAGCTGCAATCCTAACATTCTCCCAGGATTTTCCGGTAAAAACGATAGCTGTGTCATCCGCATAGGACAGTATCCTCCCTCCAACGCTACGAAGGTTACAAAGATCATTGATGTATATCAAAAAGAGCGTCGGACCGAGAACACTGCCCTGTGGGACACCGAAAATCACATTTTCTTCTTCACTGAGTATGTTATCAATTTTAACCATCTGTTTCCTGTTTTGAAGGTAGCTACTGAGAAGGGAAAGAGCAGAGCCACGAAAACCAATACTCTCAAGCTTGCGTATAAGAATGGGGACAGAGACGGTGTCAAAGGCCTTCTTAAGGTCAATAAAGACCACTAGACATCTATGACCCCTGTCTATTTCTTTAGTAATAACAGTTGTGAGGTCACTGATGGCATCCTGCGTCGACATGCCCTTCCTAAAGCCGTATTGAGTCGTTGATAAAATGTTATACTTATTCAAGTAGTTGACTATTCTAGAGTTCATCAACTTCTCAACGATCTTGGAAATAGCGGTCAGTACAGAGATGGGTCTATAGTTATTGACATCGTAGCTGTCTCCACTCTTATACACAGGGGTAACAATGGAGCGCTTCAGAACAAATGGGAATATTCCTGTATTAAAGCATAAGTTAGCTAGGTCACTGATTAAGGGGACTAAGAACTCCCTAGATTGTTTCAGAAATAGTGTAGGAATCCCATCCCACCCTGGTGCACTTCCTGAGTCCAAAGACAGGAGTATGTTTTCTACTTCCCTATGTGATGTCTCAAGCAATACAAAAGAGGACAGCTGACTGTTGAGCTCTGAGTTATTAGTATTGCATGAAACAAAGCTATTTAAGATGTTCTCTGCCAGTGTTTGTCCGATGTTAATAAAAAAATTGTTAGCATGGTTTATCGATGTTTGAGGGCAGGATTTTGTACTTAGTAGATTTATATTTGAACACTTGGGGGGTTTATAATGTGTGATTTCATTAATGTTTGTCCAGAGTTTCCGAGGCTTTTTTATCGATGCTTTAATTTTCTCTTTGTGATATTTCGTTTTTAATTTCTTGATAAGGTTACTACAAAATGTTCTGAAACGTTTATATGTTATTTTTAGAATTAGGTTCTGGGGTGCCCCTTTAAGTTTCAGGTACATATTGTCTCTGAGTCTTATACAATTTAAAGCTCCTGAGGTGATCCAGGGTTTTATTATTTTCTTGTTGTTTGAGATCTTTACAACTCTGGAATTAGTCTGAATTGCTGTTTTTATCATTTCAATGAATGCGAACGCGTATGTATCCGGGTCCTTAAAGATATTAAAGTAGGAAACATCAATATTAGTTAAGGTATTTAAAGCTTTTTCGTAGTTAACTACAGTTTTAACCTTTTGGTATTTAGTTTCTAAATATTTGTGTGCAATATATAAGATTACCAAGTTATGGTCTGTTACAGTAGTATTGAGAACTGATACAAGAGCTGAGTTGTTCTTTTGGTCTAATTTAATTAATACATGGTCAAGGCAGCCGTCCTCCCTCGTTGGTAGTGAATGAGCAGATAAAATCCCATGGAGTGATAGCATATTTAAGTAATTTAATCTATTACTTTTTTCTTGGGCTTTTTCGTTGGGGGAGATAATGAGGTCTATATTTATATCGCCCATGATCAAAACGTTTTTGCAGTAATTCATATTTTCGAGGTGAGAGTTAAGAGAGGAGATGAAATTTCCAGCATTTAGAAATGAGGGAGAACGGTAGATTCCTAAAACCACGTAATTCGAAATTTTTAATTCAATTCCAGTGGCATCATCAAGATTAAGTTCTTTGAACTTTGGGGAATATTTTGTTTTTATGTAGCCGCATAGCCACTGGAAGCGTATTGCTTGTCTTAGCATTATTTAGTATTAGGCAATCGAGCGTTCGAGCTCTAGATATGTAATTAATAGAATAAAGTAGTCAGTCTAAGTTCAACCACCAACTAAGTCGTATCATTTCTATAATAACTCCCTGTCGCCCATCTTCTATTATTGGATGGCGACCCTAGCCAGTGCTGCCTTCTTAGGGCAGTGCTGGGTAGCGTGGAGTATGTTAAATAGTAAAGTATAGTGAATAGTGTACTCCATCTACCGAGTAAAAGACAATAGTAGGACCTGAGTGATTTTAAAAGGACAACGTGATGATTATTTTATTAAAGACAATTTCAAAGACAATATCATAAAAATGTGAAAAATGAACTAAAAGCCTCACAAATTTTAGACAGTGATGAACAAAAAAAAACACGAACATTAAAGCAAAACAATCCACACTATCCACACTATCCACACTAATATTATAAATGCGAAAGTAACTCTGTCTGTCTGTCTGTCTGTCTGTCTGTCTGCTATGCTTTCACGGCCAAACCGCTGAACCGATCTTCATGAAACTTGGCACAGAGATTGCTAGCATACCGAGAACGGACATAGACTACTTTTTATCACCATTCGAGGGTCTGGAGTATAGATGTAGACCACCAGGTGTACCACCAGGAGCCCAGCTAAACTATTAGAGATACAGGCATGGTTCCAAAACAAAAGTTGTTCAGTATGATGGGCCGCTTCTTTTCACAAGGACATTGAGGATCTGGAGTACCTTATGTAGACCACCAGGTGTACCACCAGGAGCCCAGCTAAACTATTAGAGATACAGGCATGGTTCCGAAACAAAAGTTGTTCAGTATGATGGGCCGCTTCTTTTCACAAGGACATTGAGGATCTGGAGTACCTTATGTAGACCACCAGGTGTACCATCAGGAGCCCAGCTAAACTATTAGAGATGCAGGTATGGTTCCAAAACAAAAGTTGTTTAGTATAATAGGTCGCTTCTTTTCACAAGGACATTGAGGATCTGGAATACCTTATGTAGACCACCAGGTGTACCATCAGGAGCCCAGCTAAACTATTAGAGATACAGGCATGGTTCTAAAACAAAAGTGGTTCGGTATGATGGGCCGCTTTTTTTTACAAGGACATTGAGGACCTGGAGTACCTTATGTCACCAGGTGTACCATCAGGGACCACGTAAACTATTAGAGCTACAGGTATGGTTCCAAAACAGAAGTTTTTCAGTATGATGGGCCGCTTCTTTTCACACGGACGTTGAGGATCTGGAGTACCTTATGTTGACCACCAGGTGTACCATCAGGAGGCCAGCTAAACTATTAGAGATACAGGCATGGTTCCAAAACAAAAGTTGTTCGGTATGATGGGCCGCTTCTTTTCACAAGGACATTGAGGATCTGGAGTACCTTATGCAGACCACCAGGTGTACCATCAGGAGCCCAGATAAACTATTAGAGATACAGGTATGGTTCCAAAACAGAAGTTGTTCAGTATGATGGGCCGCTTCTTTTCACAAGGACATTGAGGATCTGAAGTACCTTATGTAGACCACCAGGTGTACCATCAGGAGCCCAGCTAAACTATTAGAGATACAGGCATGGTTCCAAAACAAAAGTTGTTCAGTATGATGGGCCGCCTCTTTTCACCAGGACATTAAGGATCTGCAGTACATAATGTAGACCACCAGGTGTACCATCAGGAACCCACGTGAACTATTAGAGATACAGAAATGGTTCCAAAACAAAAGTGGTTCAGTATGATGGGCCGCTTCGTTTCACAAGGACATTGAGGATCTGGAGTACCTTATGTAGACCACCAGGTGTACCACCAGGAACCCACGTAAACTATTAGAGATACAGAAATGGTTCCAAAAAAAAAGTTGTTCAGTATGATGGGCCGCTTCTTTTCACAAGGATATTGAGGATCTGGAGTACCTTATGTCACCAGGTGTACCATCAGGAGACCACGTAAACTATTAGAGATACAGAAATGGTTCCGAAACAAAAGTTGTTCATGATGATGGGCCGCTTCTTTTCACAAGGACATTGAGGATCTGGAGTACCGTATGTAGACCATCAGGTCTACCATCAGGAGCCCACCTTATTGGAGATACAGAAATGGTTTCAGAACAAAAGTTGTTCAGTATGATGGGAATAAGTTGAGAAAGGACATTGCCTTCTTTACCGAGGACAGAAAAACAAAAAATGTGGTATATAGAGGTATAAAAATGTATAACAGTAACTTATATTACCTTTTGATCTGTCTAATCTACTTATGCTAACCATTTTAGTGTGCTCAAATCGGCACCTCTGGAGTAAGTACTCTGTTATCTACTGACTTTTGTATTCATTGGTTATAAATATTGATCTCTCAGGCCGGATAGCAAATTTTGAATTGTCCCTTTAACAACAGAAGCAAGCAAGTCATCTTTAAACAGTAGAGATAAGAACTGTTCTAATATCACTGTCACACTTACTATGTATACACATACCTACTTTAGAACTTCTGCCTAAAAAAAAACTATCTAACGCGGACGAAGTCGCGGGTAAAAGCTAGTAAACTATAAGTGTAAGGTGACACGTAATGAGCAAAGTGCAACGATGTGGCATTTCTGCGGACAGTAAAAATTAAACAAGAACATTCCGGTGTAAAACAAATTACCTAAGTGTAATAATAATAAACAAATCAGGGCCACAAATTAAATGCCTACGATACCTAATACCAGGACAACCGTGAGAAATGCAAGTCCCGACAAATTGCATAATACATTATAGTTGTTGGGCACAGGGAGTAAACACCAAAACCATCACTAAGAAAAAGTGATCAACCAAATAAGAAGAAAACATGAAGATACCATTATGAAGAAAGAAGACTCACCCTTATAGAAGATTTCAAGAAAGAAGATTAACCATTATAGAAGACATCAAGAAAAGAAGAATAACGAAATCTAAAGAAGAACAAGAAGATAATTACAGAAGATGACAGCCCCTATGAAGAGGATATTCCATGACGAGGCGGTAAACTATAAGAAGATTCAAGAGGTTGTAGCTGCAGGGCGCTCGCAGTAAATTCAAGCCTTATTTGATGCTAGGATTATGTTGCTGGGCGCCGCGAGACTTCATAGTACGGGTCCGATGAGGAGCAGCCAAGCAGAATACATGGGCATAATCGACATGCGACCCATGGTATCTAACCGCTGTGCCGCGCGCGCGCCGTGTTACACGCGCTGCCGTCTGTTCGCCGAGTCAGCGATGTCTTCACGACCTACAAACGGTATCGTACCTACCTAGAAACTAATAATGTAAGTTTTACAAATATAAATTGCAGCAATTTCAATGATTTACGCTTTATGACTACAATTTTCAAATTGTTTTTAACGTCACATTGGACATATATTTCTTTTATCTAGTCTATTTTATATCAGTTAATTAAAAATAAATGTTCACATCTATAAAAGGTTATAAATAGGTACACCTACCAAATTTCAATATTTTTTGGAAACAAATGCGAAGGAAAATATGTCTAATGAATGATTATAGGTACATTATTGGTAGTCATATTCTACTACTAGCTTTTACCCGCGACTTCGTCCGCGTTAGATAGTTTTTTTTTAGGCAGAAGTTCTAAAGTAGGTATGTGTATACATAGTAAGTGTGACAGTGATATTAGAACAGTTCTTATCTCTACTGTTTAAAGATGACTTGCTTGCTTCTGTTGTTAAAGGGAATATTCAAAATTTGCTATCCGGCCTGAGAGATCAATATTTATAACCAACTAGCTTTTACCCGCGACTTCGTCCGCGTTAGATAGTTTTTTTTTTTAGGCAGAAGTTCTAAAGTAGGTATGTGTATACATAGTAAGTGTGACAGTGATATTAGAACAGTTCTTATCTCTACTGTTTAAAGATGACTTGCTTGCTTCTGTTGTTAAAGGGACAATTCAAAATTTGCTATCCGGCCTGAGAGATCAATATTTATAACCAATGAATACAAAAGTCAGTAGATAACAGAGTACTTACTCCAGAGGTGCCGATTTGAGCACACTAAAATGGTTAGCATAAGTAGATTAGACAGATCAAAAGGTAATATAAGTTACTGTTATACATTTTTATACCTCTATATACCACATTTTTTGTTTTTCTGTCCTCGGTAAAGAAAGCAATGTCCTTTCTCAACTTATTCCCATCATACTGAACAACTTTTGTTCTGAAACCATTTCTGTATCTCCAATAAGGTGGGCTCCTGATGGTAGACCTGATGGTCTACATACGGTACTCCAGATCCTCAATGTCCTTGTGAAAAGAAGCGGCCCATCATCATGAACAACTTTTGTTTCGGAACCATTTCTGTATCTCTAATAGTTTACGTGGTCTCCTGATGGTACACCTGGTGACATAAGGTACTCCAGATCCTCAATATCCTTGTGAAAAGAAGCGGCCCATCATACTGAACAACTTTTTTTTTGGAACCATTTCTGTATCTCTAATAGTTTACGTGGGTTCCTGGTGGTACACCTGGTGGTCTACATAAGGTACTCCAGATCCTCAATGTCCTTGTGAAACGAAGCGGCCCATCATACTGAACCACTTTTGTTTTGGAACCATTTCTGTATCTCTAATAGTTCACGTGGGTTCCTGATGGTACACCTGGTGGTCTACATTATGTACTGCAGATCCTTAATGTCCTGGTGAAAAGAGGCGGCCCATCATACTGAACAACTTTTGTTTTGGAACCATGCCTGTATCTCTAATAGTTTAGCTGGGCTCCTGATGGTACACCTGGTGGTCTACATAAGGTACTTCAGATCCTCAATGTCCTTGTGAAAAGAAGCGGCCCATCATACTGAACAACTTCTGTTTTGGAACCATACCTGTATCTCTAATAGTTTATCTGGGCTCCTGATGGTACACCTGGTGGTCTACATAAGGTACTCCAGATCCTCAATGTCCTTGTGAAAAGAAGCGGCCCATCATACCGAACAACTTTTGTTTTGGAACCATGCCTGTATCTCTAATAGTTTAGCTGGCCTCCTGATGGTACACCTGGTGGTCAACATAAGGTACTCCAGATCCTCAACGTCCGTGTGAAAAGAAGCGGCCCATCATACTGAAAAACTTCTGTTTTGGAACCATACCTGTAGCTCTAATAGTTTACGTGGTCCCTGATGGTACACCTGGTGACATAAGGTACTCCAGGTCCTCAATGTCCTTGTGAAAAAAAGCGGCCCATCATACCGAACAACTTTTGTTTTAGAACCATGCCTGTATCTCTAATAGTTTAGCTGGGCTCCTGATGGTACACCTGGTGGTCTACATAAGGTATTCCAGATCCTCAATGTCCTTGTGAAAAGAAGCGACCTATTATACTAAACAACTTTTGTTTTGGAACCATACCTGCATCTCTAATAGTTTAGCTGGGCTCCTGATGGTACACCTGGTGGTCTACATAAGGTACTCCAGATCCTCAATGTCCTTGTGAAAAGAAGCGGCCCATCATACTGAACAACTTTTGTTTCGGAACCATGCCTGTATCTCTAATAGTTTAGCTGGGCTCCTGGTGGTACACCTGGTGGTCTACATAAGGTACTCCAGATCCTCAATGTCCTTGTGAAAAGAAGCGGCCCATCATACTGAACAACTTTTGTTTTGGAACCATGCCTGTATCTCTAATAGTTTAGCTGGGCTCCTGGTGGTACACCTGGTGGTCTACATCTATACTCCAGACCCTCGAATGGTGATAAAAAGTGGTCTATGTCCGTTCTCGGTATGCTAGCAATCTCTGTGCCAAGTTTCATGAAGATCGGTTCAGCGGTTTGGCCGTGAAAGCGTAGCAGACAGACAGACAGACAGACAGACAGACAGAGTTACTTTCGCATTTATAATATTAGTGTGGATGAATACAAAAGTCAGTAGATAACAGAGTACTTACTCCAGAGGTGCCGATTTGAGCACACTAAAATGGTAAGCATAAGTAGATTAGACAGATCAAAAGGTAATATAAGTTACTGTTATACATTTTTATACCTCTATATACCACATTTTTTGTTTTTCTGTCCTCGGTAAAGAAGGCATTGTCCTTTCTCAACTTATTCCCATCATACTGAACAACTTTTGTTCTGAAACCATTTCTGTATCTCCAATAAGGTGGGCTCCTGATGGTAGACCTGATGGTCTACATACGGTACTCCAGATCCTCAATGTCCTTGTGAAAAGAAGCGGCCCATCATCATGAACAACTTTTGTTTCGGAACCATTTCTGTATCTCTAATAGTTTACGTGGTCTCCTGATGGTACACCTGGTGACATAAGGTACTCCAGATCCTCAATATCCTTGTGAAAAGAAGCGGCCCATCATACTGAACAACTTTTTTTTTGGAACCATTTCTGTATCTCTAATAGTTTACGTGGGTTCCTGGTGGTACACCTGGTGGTCTACATAAGGTACTCCAGATCCTCAATGTCCTTGTGAAACGAAGCGGCCCATCATACTGAACCACTTTTGTTTTGGAACCATTTCTGTATCTCTAATAGTTCACGTGGGTTCCTGATGGTACACCTGGTGGTCTACATTATGTACTGCAGATCCTTAATGTCCTGGTGAAAAGAGGCGGCCCATCATACTGAACAACTTTTGTTTTGGAACCATGCCTGTATCTCTAATAGTTTAGCTGGGCTCCTGATGGTACACCTGGTGGTCTACATAAGGTACTTCAGATCCTCAATGTCTTTGTGAAAAGAAGCGGCCCATCATACTGAACAACTTCTGTTTTGGAACCATACCTGTATCTCTAATAGTTTATCTGGGCTCCTGATGGTACACCTGGTGGTCTACATAAGGTACTCCAGATCCTCAATGTCCTTGTGAAAAGAAGCGGCCCATCATACCGAACAACTTTTGTTTTGGAACCATGCCTGTATCTCTAATAGTTTAGCTGGCCTCCTGATGGTACACCTGGTGGTCAACATAAGGTACTCCAGATCCTCAACGTCCGTGTGAAAAGAAGCGGCCCATCATACTGAAAAACTTCTGTTTTGGAACCATACCTGTAGCTCTAATAGTTTACGTGGTCCCTGATGGTACACCTGGTGACATAAGGTACTCCAGGTCCTCAATGTCCTTGTAAAAAAAAGCGGCCCATCATACCGAACAACTTTTGTTTTAGAACCATGCCTGTATCTCTAATAGTTTAGCTGGGCTCCTGATGGTACACCTGGTGGTCTACATAAGGTATTCCAGATCCTCAATGTCCTTGTGAAAAGAAGCGACCTATTATACTAAACAACTTTTGTTTTGGAACCATACCTGCATCTCTAATAGTTTAGCTGGGCTCCTGATGGTACACCTGGTGGTCTACATAAGGTACTCCAGATCCTCAATGTCCTTGTGAAAAGAAGCGGCCCATCATACTGAACAACTTTTGTTTCGGAACCATGCCTGTATCTCTAATAGTTTAGCTGGGCTCCTGGTGGTACACCTGGTGGTCTACATAAGGTACTCCAGATCCTCAATGTCCTTGTGAAAAGAAGCGGCCCATCATACTGAACAACTTTTGTTTTGGAACCATGCCTGTATCTCTAATAGTTTAGCTGGGCTCCTGGTGGTACACCTGGTGGTCTACATCTATACTCCAGACCCTCGAATGGTGATAAAAAGTAGTCTATGTCCGTTCTCGGTATGCTAGCAATCTCTGTGCCAAGTTTCATGAAGATCGGTTCAGCGGTTTGGCCGTGAAAGCGTAGCAGACAGACAGACAGACAGACAGAGTTACTTTCGCATTTATAATATTAGTGTGGATTAGTGTGGATAGTGTGGATAGTGTGGATTACGCCGCCGGTACGCGTGTTTGTATTATTGAAATGTGAAAAGTAAGTAGGTACTTGTTACTTATTATAGAATAACGAATAGGAGTGGAGAAAGAACAACCTGTCAACAAAGTATGAAATAAATAAGTAAGTAAAGTAACAACTCCGATGTATAATTGTAAAAATGTGCAAATAATTATCCTAATTGAAGAAATAGTCAAAAGGATATTTTCTCTTACTAGCAATACATAGCAAAAATTTATATATTTTTTAGCAGATCTATGCAATGATTAATATACGAATAAAGTAAATATTTGGTAAGTACCTTAGTTAGTGTCTAGTGTCATCATTATCTAACGCTTATTTAGTACTATTTTATTTAATGAGCCTTCACTGGTTTAAGTTGATCCCTAAAGCTACAAGCTATTTTGAGTTGAGTTAGTTTTTGCAAGTACATAAAGGGGGATATATAAATTGTTGTTTAAAATATGTATGTTGAAAACACTCCGTTCGTAACGTTAATACATAGAGTT
Organism: Tuta absoluta; assembly: GCA_027580185.1. Classification (NCBI taxonomy): domain Eukaryota; kingdom Metazoa; phylum Arthropoda; class Insecta; order Lepidoptera; family Gelechiidae; genus Tuta; species Tuta absoluta. Next base: position 888,145 of record JAQAHW010000070.1, on the reverse strand, counting down.
GGTCATTTTGCAAACTTTTATGCGACGCATACATACGACCCAAAGTTAAATTTATAGTATACAAATTATTAACTTTTAGTAAAAGTCATTCGCCTTGTGAGCAAACATTGCATCACCTGAGGTGTTGCCCGCCTGGCCAGCGTGCATCTCAATCAGAATGCATCAATCAATATTTTCCGTATTACGAGTACTTATGCGGACGCGCAGAGGTATGACTAATACACGACAATGTATATGTAGCGTGACTACTTTGCAAGTTAGGCAGAGTGAAGAAAGGATTTTGATATTTAAATTGAAATTAAATACTTAACATTTTGGTAGTAATTTAACGTGAACTTAAACATTTATGTGGTATAAGCAGTAACAGATTTTTTTTTGCTCCTTTAAGCAAAAGCAAATGCATAGAACTTACCTAATATTTTATACAAATTAGAGTTTTTAAGAATTTGCAATGACAGATAGATACTTCTTCCGTAGAGAAACAGTAAATGCTTTAATTTAGACATTTTACAACATAAGCTCCACATTATAAACGAATTTTGAAATGAAGAACAAAAAATTGAGTAATGGGTTTTGAGAATCTAGAAATTAAGACACTATGACACGATAGGTACCTATTAATTACAAATTAATTAAAATGTTAATTACACATTGTTACGCAGATTTAAGAAAGACGAGTATAATCATTCATAATGTATTGTCAAAAGACTTATGGATTCGTGCGTATTTACACAATAAATAGATTAATTTTACCAATGTATATAAAAAAGAAAATTATCTTCACCGAAAGTGTGACTAAATGTTCACAAAATTTTCAAATAATGATAAATATACATAATAAAGATGGACTACAGAATGGTTTAATTGATAAGTAGGTAGAAATGTATTAAATATCTTTTTGTGACACCAGAGTATAATTAGTTACATTTCACAGGAAGCGTTAACTGTTTAGTTAAGAGTAAATTACGGTTTACTAGAAAGAAGGTTATGTAGAAACAATAATAAATTATAATTGAATGAATTGTGTCTAAAACCATTATAAACTTAATTTCAAAATACCTAGTGATGAAATTGTAAAGTAGCACATTGCATAATGCAAGTGATACCTATAGTAATAAAGTTCACTAACCTAAGTTGACACTGAATGACCTGGATATGGATGTCATTATGTGCAAAGAATTTTGTATAATTTATTTAGTGCTGATTTGATTGTAAAATGCAGAGAAGTCAAAAGGAAATACTTACATGTAAATTACATGCAATACTGTGAAACATTTTGTCGTTTCGAAAAATGACAAATACAGATTTAAAAGTTGGATACTAATAAAATAATAGGTATAAATTACTAGTATGATTATGAACGTATCAGATATCTTTTTCTGCTTATAGGTAAAGTTAGTTGGATGATCAAGGATAGGTATATTTGAAATGTGAAGAATCGTGATGTATATTAAAAATCTTTTGCTACCTAGAGTACAATTACTTATATTTCCGATAAGAAAAGATGCTAGGAAGATTGAAAGAAAGTTGAACCGAATGAATGGATTGCAATGTAAAGATAACCATGAAAGTTGGGAATTATTTGGTAGAAATATTGAAATGCTAGTTGGATTGATCATCCACAAAGTAATGATAAATATTAAGGCCAAAGGATTCAACATGCTGCAGCATGACGTCATAGAAAGAAAAGTTGGTATTAGAAAGTATTGCGAAAGATGATGAATAAAAGTTAACTATGAAGTCGGTAAGCAGAAAGGATAATTATTCAGATTTAAGTGTGAATAAGATTCCACTATGTAGAAAAATAGGAAGCCATGAGATGCCTTACACATTATGCGTTTTGTAATGATTGTATAATGATAACATGGTACATTGAGGATCAGAGCTTTCAAATCGACCATGGTGTTTGACTCACCGTCCTCCGTGGGATAAGTTAGCGCCGCATATAGAAATATTGGCTTAAAATTTACGATCACTCACATACCAGTATTGTAAGGGTGTACGTAAGGAAACGTACAACCCATGTAGGCACAAAGATGTCACTATTATGTATTATGAAATAGGTAACATATGATTACCGTATTAAGTAGAATTTGTACTAAGAGAGACAACTTCTTATGCAAAATGCCACCTAGAATGGTAGGTAATTAGCTAAAGCATTTATGAGCCTGAAAAACGGCCATATACGTAACATCTCGATCGTAATCTACCATAAGTGTGTTAGCGAGAGATTTATGTAAGGTATGCAAGCAGACAAACCAAAATGTTTATATAATCAAAAGAAGAAAGTAAAGAATTATGTATGACATAAATAATTATGTAAAATACAATTTGGTTTTTACCTTTAATTTAGAACGTGGAAAATGTTGAACAGTGCAAAATATGGATACGACAATAATATAACTAACTGGATATGTCATGAAAATTTAGATCAATAAAACACGGATTGAGACGAATAACATATATTTGGCTTTATAAGATAGTAGCTATACTATATTTTGTTAGTAGCTATACGGTCCCAAGTATAGATTAATGAAAATAAATAGATTTTTAATTGGATATTTTTTTTTTTATAATAAAAAACGGCCCACTATATCTAATAAGTAGGTAAAAGAAAATATAAGATATTGTTAGTATTTACATTTTATTAATTTTACATTTACACCTTTCTAGTATATAAAAAAAATGTTTATTTAGAACAAGTAATATGTTTCTACATTTTTTTTTCTGCTGCCCCGGGGGTGAATCGGGACCTCGGGGGAGGTGTAGTGGCCGCATAGCCACTGGAAGCGTATTGCTTGTCTTAGCATTATTTAGTATTAGGCAATCGAGCGTTCGAGCTCTAGATATGTAATTATTAGAATAAAGTAGTCAGTCTAAGTTCAACCACCAACTAAGTCGTATCATTTCTATAATAACTCCCTGTCGCCCATCTTCTATTATTGGAGTGTGATTTGATTATGATAAATTAAGACATTATTACTGTGAACATACATACATACATACATATATCACGCCTATAGTCCCTTGCGGGGTAGGCAGAGCATAAATGGCCGTGAAAAACGGTAATTTACGCCACGTCTGACAAAAGTTCAAGGGTCAATCAGATAACTAACTGTGTATCACTAAAGTGACAGGTTGTCAGCCCATCGCCTAAAATTGCAATACACACCCTCGAGTCCCTTAGTCGCTTCTTACGACACCCACGGGCAAGAAATGGGGTGATGCTATTCTAAGCCGGCATCACACGGCAAACTGTGAACCTATACTAGATATAATATTTGAAATCACAAAGGAGATGTATAATACAGGACAGTTACCAATAGATTTCAAAATTATTAAAACAGTAACATTGCCTAAAAAACTAAATACACTGAAATGTGAGGAGCATAGGACACTAAGTTTAATTTCGCAAGCATCCAAGATAATTTTAAAAATTATTCAAATTCGCTTAAGAACAATTGCAGAAAACACCGTCGGACCAGATCAATATGGATTTAGGCAGAATAAAAGCACCAGAGAGGCAATTTTAGCGCTTAGACTAGTCGTAGACAGAAGAATGGAACTGAGCCTTGATACCCACATCGCTTTTATCGATCTAGAAAAAGCGTTCGACAAAGTGGATTGGAGGATAATGATGAGAGTGCTGAAGGAAGCTGGACTAGATTACAGGGACAGACGAATAATTTTTGAACTATATAGAGAACAGGAAACAATAGTAGAAGTAGGGGACGAAAAGGGTACAGCAAATATAAGACAAGGCGTCAGACAAGTATGTCCACTCTCACCCTTAATATTTAATATATTTATAAAATGTGCCATCAGACAGATATCAGGGGGGGATCAAAATAAATGGGGACAAAATCCAATTTATTCGACTTGCGGATGATAAAGCGGCATTCGCAGAAACAAGTTCACAACTACAAGAATTAATTGAGTCAATGGATAACATATTTAAACAAATTGGACTAAAAATAAATATAGCTAAAACAAAAACAATGGTAACTTCAAAAAAAGCCACTCTACCCAATAGCCAAATTCACTTAAACAATACTCCAATATAAAATGTAACTAGTTTCAGATATTTGGGTAGTCTGATAACAAACGACTCAAGATGCACTCCGGATATTGTCCCAAGAATTGTAATGGCCAAAAGAGCCTTCCATAATAAAAAACACCTTTTTATCGCAAAAATAGCCAAACGAGTTAGGAAACGTCTTATAAAGACATACATTTGGAGCATAGCGTTATATGGGTGTGAGACGTGGACGATGACGCAAAGAGATAGAGAGAGGTTGGAAGCGTTTGAGATGTAATGTTGGAGAAGGATGGAAAAGATCAGTTGGACAGAGAAGAAGACAAACGTAGAAGTGCTGGCAATGGTAGCGGAAGAGCGTTGTCTTCTGAAGACCATAGAAAACAGGAGAAGGAAGATGATTGGCCACTTGCTACGACACGACAGCTTCATTTAGAACATTATTGAAGGGAAGGTGGAAGGAAAGAGAGGCAGAGGTAGACCTAGACGCACTTACTTTACCCAGATAAAGGAAAAAGTCAATGTCGTGTCGTATCAAGAGGTCAAGTCACTGGCGGAGAGGAGAGAAGATTGGAAGTTACTCCACCGACAAGAGTTTGACTCTTAAATTTGAAAGGAATAAGAAGATAGTTCTTCTTCTTCCTCGGATAGAAGAAGATAATTAATAAATAAAAAGTGAAATGGATGCTAGGAAGGAATCTCTTGACTGTGATTTAATGTAGTATTTACTGAATATAAAGCAGGAAAAATTAATGAAAACTAAAATGTTAGCTTCTAAACTGTAAATTATACAAATAGTGATTTTGTAATTTGTTTACATTTTACATTTACATTTATAGCACAATTGTACTGTACAAAGAAATCTCTTGTCTGTTGGTGATTTGGTTGAGTAAAGCGAATAATTACATAATTAATAACGTAACAAATCAATGGTCTTTTTTTTCGTTTCTTTGCTTTTTTTTTATTTATTTTTTCCCTTTTTGTGTCCATTCCTTTACATTTATAATAAAAGAATGAAAAATTCTCCACTCCGTGACCGAATTTTTTTACTTCGTGAACGATCGAAATTTAAATTCGATTATTTCAGAATTTACAAGTGCCAATAATGAGACATAAGAATCTTTATGTACCTATGTTTATTTTTTTCAGATATTTTTATAGCAAATAACTCGATAAAAAGCTTATAATAAAAAAGCACTTTTAACTCCGTGAACAGTAAAAATTGAAATTCGATTATTTCAGAATCCACAAGTGCAAGTGATGGCAAATATTTTTTTTTGTTTTGTTTCTTATCTGCAATCGACTCTTCAAGTCTTCATCAGATAGTATGGTGGATTTGTTTTTTTTATTATTGGGTGGCACTCCAGCAAATGCCATCTCCAAGAGTTTGTATTTATTTTTCTTAAATTAGGTTCTTTCGTCAAGTGACAGGATGTGCCATCTTTTTAAGCGGTGAATGTTCTGATCAAGTTGCAGCAGATCTCTTGCTAGTTTGTTAGTGTGTTCCTTAAGTCTTTCTTTGTATCGCATAGTGTATTTCTTTACTTCCTCTTTAACAGTAGGCAATTCAAGATATTCATGGATCTCAGTGTTCCTCGTGTACCAAGTTGCACCTGATATCTCTCTGAGCACTTTATTTTGGAACCTTTGTAAGATCTCCAAGTTAGAGTTACTGGCAGAACCCCAGAGTTGTATTCCATATGTCCATATTGGTTTTATTATACACTTGTATACCAGCAGCTTGTTGTTCAAAGACAGTGGGGAGTGTCTTCCCATGAGCCAATTTACGTTTTGGCACTGTAGATGTGCATGTTTTTTTTTTTTTGTTTTTATGTGTTCTGCCCAGGTCAGCCGTTTATCTAGGTGTAAGCCGAGGTACTTTACACACCTTTCTATTGGCAAAGGCTGACCTCCCATGCTGGTGGGCAGACTCCTCTGCGCAAAGTGAATGTTATTTGTACAATAGTGTGAAACGGAACGCAATCCGCGTCAGTTTTAGTCCCGCGAAAACTTTCTTGAATCTTAATTAAAAATTTGTAAAAGTGTTAAAATACCGTCCTATTTAAAGCTTATTTACAAGTGACAATAAAAATTCTAGTGAAATAGTGTAATTTTGGAACAAATCAGTGCTAGAAAATCGCAACCGAAACATAACCTCAAAAAAAAAAAAACAGACTTTCATCCGCATAAAAACTAAAATAAACAGCAATGTTCTATAAAACTAAAGCAGACAACGGATAAAATAATGAATTCCGACAGTAAAAACAAAAATCCAACCGCCGAATCGGCAGTAAATACGACAAAGCAGCTTGTGCAAACCATTTTTCATAAAGGTCTTTTTAACACCTCAGACCCCAAAAATGGGCCACAACGGACAGGCAATGGACCCAATCATACAAAAGAACCGGCAGCAAACCTGGTAGATCACAACACTGAACCAAAATTGCAAAATGAAACAATGAATGAAAGCAGCTCTGTACCATGGCAAAGAGTACCTGAACCCCGGAAAAAAAAAATTCTTTCACCGGAACAAACCCACAACAACAACAAACTTGCGAAAACTAGCCAATCCAGACTGCAAACATATCGACGCTTGAAAGGCAAAATGATCTAAGCGACATTTTTGGCCATATTGAGTTATATACATTGTTGGAATCGCCTGATTTTTCTGCGTCGTTTGGTCCTACTCACGTCTCTCTACGACGACTTTTTTGGCGCTTAGATATTTGAGGATTTGCGAATTTCAACAAAAAAAAATTAACTAACCGACACAATTTTTGACCCTTTTTTGAAAATTTGGTGGTTGAGTAATCATGTAATGGTTAATTTGTATCGGGATAACTTTTTCCTTTCTGTTCGTAGAATATTTTTGTATTTAGTCAATTTTTCCAGGATCTGGCAATTAAGGTGTTAGGAGCTTAGTAAATTTTTTCTTCACAAATGTTTTATTTTTTTTATAACTTAGGTAATTTTTACTTATTCGTTATTTTTTCATTATGGCGTTTGGTTAAAATTGTCTGTTTTTTATTTTTTTATTTATTAACTTCAGCATATATTACCTGCCTAAAAATACGACTGACTGTCGCTTAGTAAATTTTTGCCTGCCAAAAAATGAAACCGATTGTCGCTTGGTCAAGGTTTACCTGCCGTTTTCAAGTGTGATTTTATTATTTAGACAACTTTTACTTCAACGGTCATAATTATCCAATGTTGGTTATTACCTACGGTAGTGTCAAGTAAAGGCGCAAAGAGTATTTTTACCTACAGTAATTCACATAAAAATGTTGTTTAGACCTGCGGGCGACACGCGCGCAGTCGCTAGCGCAAACATTAAAGTTAGTTTCAAAGTCACTAAAGTACTGTCGCCACCCGAATAGGTCGTATTTGACAATTGTGACCCCCTTTAGGGAACATTGTGATGTACATGAGCACTAAATGTACGTAGCATTTACGTTTACATACGTAGTATCACTCTTCTTCCGGCGATGAAGACGAAGGTTCTTCGCTGTCACTGCTCGTGCTGTCTTCAAACAATCTGAATTTCATTGTCTACATACATACATAAGCCTATTGCAGACCACTGCTGGACGTAGGCCTCCCCCAGCGTACGCCATAAGGCACGATCTCCCGTTTTCGCCATCCAGTCGCTACCAGCCTCCTTTTTAAAGTCATCGGTCCATCTGGCCGGAGGTCGTCCAACACTACACTTGCCGAGGCGCGGCCTCCACTCGAGAACCCGTTTACTCCACCGTCCGTCGGTTCTACGACACATGTGCCCAGCCCACTGCCACTTCAGTTTGCTACATTTCCAGACTATGTCAGTTACTTTGGTATTTTTGCGGATAGTCTCATTCCGGATTTTATCCATTATAGAGGTAGAGATACCGAGCATAGACCGTCCCATAGGTCTTTAAGTGACATGTAACCAGTGGGCCAGTTTTACTGTCAGGTTCCACGTCTCGGCTCCATAGGTCATGACTGGCAGGTCTTGAGGCATTGTGATAAGGGTGATTCCAAAATATGACGCAACTTCCAAATGCTGCCCAGCCTAGCTGCACTCTTCTGGTGATTTCAGCCTCAAAGTTGCCTCTACCCAGCTGAAAAGTTTTCCCAAGGTACACATACTTTTGGACAACTTCAAGGGCTACACCTTCGACGGAGACCGGCTCGAAGATGATGTGTTGATTGAACATGACTTTCGTCTTGTCCAAGTTCATCCCGAGTCCAACACGTCTCGAGGCGACAGCATGTTTTGCAGATCCTGCAGCTATTCAGCAATTATGACTATATCGTTGGCAAAGCGGAGATGTGGGAAATATTCGCCGTTGACGTTGATGCCTAGTCCATCCCACTGCAAAGTCTTAAAGATATCCTCCAGCGAATTGGTGAAGAGTTTCGGGGATATAACGTCACCCTGTCTTACACCTCTGAGTAGTTTGATGGATCCTGTTTTGTGGTTTTGTACTTGGATGGACATGGTTGCCATTTGATATAGGCTTCTTAGCACTTCCACATATCGCCAATCTACTTGGCACCGCTGCAAGGAGTCCAAAATAGCCCAGAATTCGATGGAGTCGAAGGCTTTTTCGTAGTCCACAAAGGCCTTACACAGCGGTTGGTTATTCTCTTCTGACGTCTGTATTACTTGCCGTACGGTATGGATGTGGTCCACGGTGAGGAAGCCTTTACGAAACCCGGCCTGTTCTGGTGGCTGGAAGGCGTCGAATCTTAATGCCAAATGATTCGTCATGACTCTCGAGAACAGCTTATAGACGTGGCTCAGAAGTGTGATCGGCCTATAGTTTTTGAGGAGCGTATTATCTCTACGTATTATATCTACTTTCTTGAAAAACAATGCCACAACACCTCTGCTCCACGCCTTCGAGGGTTTTCCATTGGTTATAACAGAGTTGAATAGCCTTTTCAGCTCTCCAGGACAGCTTTTTCTACCAGCCTTAAGTAGCTCAGAGGCCACTCCGTCTATTTCATTGTCTATACAATTATCAATGCGCACGTCTCTGTCAAAGTCGTCGTCAATTTTTTTTGAGTGTGTTTCACCACGTGGACCCAGTCATCTTTGGTTACTTTTGAACAAGCTTCTTTCAAAAGCTCCAACATCTTTCCCGTGTTAAATGGCGGTTCAGTGTGGTAAGGACCTATATATCCTATAACAATACAAAAATACAGTCAATAACGTAAAAAAATATACCTATTCGAGTAACATTGATTTAAATCCGAAGCTGAATGCATGTCTGCACCACATCATGTCATGACATTTTTTTAAATTTACAATCAATACAAATACAATCTAACAAAAGTAGTTTCTTTCTACTAGAAACTTACTTATTTAAAGAAAAAATATTGCTGCGGACAAAATTTATTCAGTTATTTGTCAACTTTTCAATAATAAAATAACCGACTGAGACCGTACATAGATAGCTAGATAGCAAATAAATTCGATGGCATTGTATTGGCAATGGTATAGCTGTAGTCGAACCTCACGATGGCCGTACTCTAATGCCATTTCATATTTTAACCGTGCTGGCTTGAAAAGTTTCACCAGCCTCACTAATTCTGCTTTCAGCATGCTTTGGTCGGCTTCTTTTCGGTGTGGCTGGAGCCAGTTAACGAAATTGGCTTTTTTATTATTTTGGATTGGTGCTCTGTCAATTTACCTCGAGTGGTAAGGTGCATTATTCATTAAAATTACAGAGGCTCTTCTACGCTGATGAGTAGTCCACGCAACCATTCTTCAAATCTCTCTGCGTCTATTTCTTCATGGTAGTTTTGTTTTTGTCGCAAATGCCATCAGACTACCCTCCCAAACTCGGCGTGGCATATAATACTGCGACCCCCTTTTCCCGTTGAGCCTTTTGATGTCGATTGCGCTGTGTTATCTTTCCAGGTGCTGGATACGGTGTGGTTGGCATTCAGCCACGTTTCATCTAAGAATAAGAAAACTGTTTCTTAAAAAAATTATGTCGGTTCGCTCCATGAACACTTTTATTCTCTGGTTGACTTTTTGATATTGAAACCCCAATTCGTTTAAAATTTGTGATAATGAAGTCTTGCCACCATGAAATAAACCAGCTTCACGTAAGGAATTCAGAAGTTTGGTCCTCGTCGGGTATTTCTTGTTGGTATAATAATTCAAATTCTAATTCTAATTCTTTATTTGTTACACATAATTTCTAATAGGTAAAACTATATACACGTGTTGTTTTACAAAACAAAATATATACGTGTTGTCGTATTGCATCAAAGTTATCAATACCAGTGATGGGATGTGTGGTTATTTTCCTTTTCTTTGCTAAATTTATTTTCTTCAATGCCAGAAGCACTATATTTTTCTTTGGTTATGCTGGCAACTGTATTGATGCCTATTCCCAAAGCAGCAGCTACGCGCTTAACTTCAACACCAACTCGCGCGCTTGGCTATTTAAAGTCTTTCCTCTACCACGACTGGTAGACCGGTGTAAACTGCTAGCCATGCCCAACTGTTACCAAAGCCATGAAACAGATCAATATAACTGTGTCCGCATAGAAAACTTAGGTCATCATGTATAGCAGGAATAGTATCCAGGGTTAATGCCAAGGTTATTCACAAAAGATAAGGTTCACAGAGTCCAAAATGTACGTGGCTAAGTCGTAAAACACACCAAGAGAAACCAAAATTATGTGTTGCCTACGCAGCATTCTATTATATGCTGACATTCCATTTCAAGATAAAATCATATGCAAACAAAGCAGATAATAAATCATTCGGACATTTGGAAATTCGACTTGGAAAACCCTCCCGGTTAAAACATGTTCTAAGATTATAGTAAGTTTTAAAATAGGCATATAGTATGAATTTTGCTATAAAATATATTCCAAATCAGATCAGCCTATTGAAATTCACTGCTGGACATTTTACAAAATGGTAACCAAGAAGCAAAGAAAAATGTAATACCCAGCTATGCTACTTCTGTGTGCCTCAGTGTTGATTTTATAGTGATAATTGGAACTGAAGACAGTTTTATTTACATTCTTGAAGAAAATAATTGATCCAATTTTAGGTGAGAACATCATTTATGACAAATATACGGTCAAAATAAAATACGAAATTTGTTTAGGTTGTTTTGACTCAACTTTTAAACAGTCTCAATTTAAGTTAGATAATTTTTAATCGGCAGCAAATTGTTTAAAAAAGCATGTATTTAAATTTTACCTTACCTTTCTTAACCAATAAATTTAATTTAGGTTGTTTTGACTCAACTTTTAAACAGTCTCAATTAAAGTTAGATAATTTTTACTCGGCAAAAAATTGTTTAGAAAAGCATGTATTCAAATTTTACCTTACCTTTCTTAACCAAACCTTGTCGGTTAGTAAATTTTTCCTGTCGCTACTTTTAGGTTAAATTTGACTAAGCGACACTAACTTTCAAACTAAGCATTATTTTTAATAAATTCAATTACCAATACGTACCTCAAAAAATCATGAAAAATATATCTAAGAACTGCGCAATTATCTTAATCACACGAATTTACACGATTTTTTTTCTAAAATTTCAAACTTTAAACTGCTCTACTGTAAAGTTAGTCGGATGTCGCTTAGATCATTTTGCCTTTCAAGCGTCGATATGATAACAATAGAAATACTAGTACCTCACCGGAGGGCGTGAAAACACAGAATAGCTTCTCACCGCTACAAGTTGAAGAAGTAGAAGATGAAGATATTGTGCAAAATGAATTGGGACAGGGGGAGCCTATACTCAAAGCCCCTGCTAAACAAAAAAAAACTTCTAACCCCCCACCAATATTTCTGTATGGGGTGGACAACTTGAATGAACTCACCAAATGTATTGAAGAAGCAGTTGGAAAGGAAGACTACACTTACAAAATAGTGTCTAAGAATCAATTGATAATTTCATCAAAAACTACAACCATTTATAAAATGCTAATTGATCACATTAGAGAAAAAGGGCTTATTGATCACACATTCACAAGAAAAGAAGAACAGTGTCACAAAATAGTGATTAAAAACCTGCACTACAGCACTCCAAAAGAGGCTATCGCAGAAGCCATAGCATCTACTGGGAACCAAGTTAGAGGGGAGATAGTTTGTGCTTAGAAACGAGGGAGTAAGGAGCCATATAATGTCTTCTTTGTTAATATGGAACCGCATGAAAATAAAAGGCTGGTCAAAGACATAAAATACATTTTCCACCAGAAGGTCATTATTGAAGATCCAAGAAGGCAAAGGAGCATTGCTCAGTGCAAACGGTGCCAACAGTATGGTCATACCAAAAACTATTGCATGCGCCCCTACCGCTGTGTGAAGTGTGCTGGTCCACACAAAACAACAGAGTGTACAAAGAGCAAAGAAGTCCCGGCCACATGTGCCCTGTGTGATGGAAAACACCCAGCAAGCTACAAGGGATGTCAGATGTATAAAGAAATAATGAAAAGAAAGGTAACAAAACCAAGAACTTTTGCTAATAAAGAAAAATAATTGCCAAAAGTGTCTGAAGAACCACCTCAGAAAGAAAAAACAACCGTCCCTGGAATTTCCTACAGGGATATAGCAACCAGACATACAGCTAAGACAAACCAAGTCAAAAATGACATACCTGTGTCACAACCAAACTGTTTCATTAAAGAAACTGACCAAACACTATTATTGAACATTCTAAGTTCTCAAACACAAAAAATTAATCAACTTGTTCAGCAGATGGGAGAGCTCACAGCCCTATTGACAATGCTTATATCTAAACTCCATGGATAGTATTCGAATAGGTGCATGGAACATTAACGGACTAGCTACAAGCAAGAATGAATTAAAAATCATAATTGAACTTCATAAGTTAGACATTATTCTAATTTCTGAAGCGCACCTAAATGACCAAAAGGATTTCAGATTAGAAAACTATAAAGTATACATTACCAATCACCCCAGTGGTGCCTCACAAGGGGGATCAGCAGTAATTATAAAAAATAACATCAAGCATCATCTGTACAGCACATTTCAGGGAGAATATCTCCAGGCTACCACTATAACAATAGAAGATAACAGAGGACCAATAAATATCAGCGCAGTGTACTGTCCACCCAGACACACCGTGAAAGAAGATATGTTCACAACCTACTTTCAATCACTGGGCGTCAGATTCATCAGTGGTGGGGATTGGAATTGCAAACATACATTGTGGGGCTCAAGATTAATTACTACAAGGGGACGTGAGCTGAAGAAGTCACTTGACACACTAAAGCTAGTAACATTATCAACTGGTGAGCCTACATACTGGCCTACAGATGAGCCCAGATTACCTGACCTGCTTGATTTTTTCATTATAAAGGGGATCACTGACTTATATTACAAAGCAGAAAACTGCTTGGATACCGCATCTGATCATTCACTGATTATAGGCACATTCAGCACAAAACTAATATTCAAGGAGCCCACAAACACATTGACTAATCGAAAAACAGATTAGAATGCCTTTGGTAAGTTCCTTGAAGCAGAAATAAACTTAAAAATTAGATTAAAGACGAAATACGATATTGATGAAGCCACTTTTTACATCGATCAACACCAGAAATAAAATCTGCTCTAAAATCGAGTAACATTCCAATGGAAATTAAGAAAAAAGTGGCTTCAAAAAGAAAACTTAGAAGAATATGGCAGACAAGCCACAACTCGATAGATAAAACCAAATTGAACAGAGCTGCCAAGCAGTTGAAAGAATTGATAGATGACAATGAAAACCACACCTTTAGAGACAAAATATCTTCCCTATCAGCAAGAAAAAAAGACAATTACTCCTTATGGAAAATAACAAAAAATTTTAGAAGACCACAGGAACATGTGCCACCGATAAGGACACATCAAGGATCATGGGCCAGAACTCCACAAGAAAAAGCTGAAATATTCGCACAACATCTGAGCCAAGTCTTCAGACCCAATGACTCATCAATGCTAGAATTTGAAACTATTATAGACACAGTTCTAAACAGTGATCAACAATTGTCGCTTCCACTTAAACTAGTAACTCCTAGAGAACTGTATAAAACCATAATGGCAACAAGTTCTAAGAAAGCCCCCGGGTTTGACCTTATCACTGGTGAAGTACTGAAACACCTACCAAGGAAAGCAATTGTATATCTGACAATGCTGTTCAATGCTGTTCTCAGAGTGCACTACTACCCCAAATTATGGAAAATATCCCAAATATGCATGATACCCAAACCAGGCAAACCACCTACAAACATAACATCATATAGACCAATAAGTCTCCTTCCTACAATATCAAAAGTGTTTGAAAAATTATTCTTGAAAAGGCTAAAAAATGTACTAGAAGAAGAAAGAATTATTCCAGACCACCAGTTCGGCTTTCGAGAGGAGCACTCAACAATTGAGCAAATACATAGAGTAGTTGACAAAATAAGACAATCCTTAGAAAAAAAGGAGTACTGTGCTGCAGTATTCTTGGATATACAACAAGCCTTTGACAGAGTGTGGCATAAGGGGCTACTGTTCAAGCTGAAAAATCTGTTACCTAACTCTTACTACATTTTTTTTTTTTTTTTATTAATGATGGATTTGCTCCTGACTCTAGTCTAGGTCATAGGACAGAGACAGAGTCTAAGATGGAGCAAGCTCACCCAGAAGAAGCCTGTTCACTCTTACTTTGAAGAGATTAGGGTTGTATGCTTTTGGAAACACAGACGCAGGAAGTGAGTTCCACTCTTTAGCAGTGCGCATTATAAATGATGACTGGAAGCGCTTAGTCCGAATTGGTGGAATGGCTACCAGGTACGGATGGTATCCGGCGGTGCGTCTGGATGTCCGATGGTAGAAGGGAGCTGGTGGAACAAGGTCGTGAAGCTCTTGAGCACACTCTCCGAAGTATAATCTATAAAATACCGACAAGCAGGCAACCTTGCGGCGATGTGCCAGGCTATGTTGCTTGGTGTCCACCAGTTTTATGTCGCCTATGAGCCTCTTGGCCCTGCGTTCCACCGAGTCAAGAGCGGCAAGTTGGTATTTGGCTGAGCCATCCCAAAGGTGACTGCAATACTCCATGCAGGATCGGACTTGTGCTTTGTAAAGAGTTAAAAGCTGTCCAGGCGTAAAGTATCGCTTCACTCTATTCAGGACGCCCAGATTTTTAGCCGCCGTCTGAGCCTTGTACTCGATGGTCGCGCCGAAGTTTAGATTTGATGTCAACTCCATGCCTAGAAGCTCAAGCCTGTCAGTGACTGGGACAGATGTACCCCGAAAAGTAGGTGTCCAGTCGAAAGGACTCCTTTTTGCAGTGAAAAGACACGCCTGTGTTTTGGTGGCATTGAATGAGACCAGATTGTCGTCGCCCCATTGGGAGACAAGACTTAAGGTCAGATCTGTTCGCTCTACCATGGCCTTTCTTAACGAACGTATTTCATCCCCACTGGTCCCTGCACCTGTCAAGTATCTCTCTGAAACGGTACTATCATCTGCGTATCCAACAATACCATGCCGAAGGAGGTCATTGATGTGCAGCAGGAAAAGAGTTGCAGAGAGAACAGACCCCTGAGGAACTCCGGCATCAATGGCCATTAGGTCAGAGGAGCAGCCGTCAACGACTACTCTGATGGACCGTTCACTAAGGAAGTCTGAAATCCAAGTACAAAAATCAGCTGGGATGTCATAAGCAGGAAGCTTGCTCAGCAGACTTGCATGCCAGACCCTGTCAAAGGCCTTCGAGATATCGAGTGAAACGGCAAGTGCTTCGCCGTTTTTCTCGATGGCTTCGCCCCAGCAGTGCGTGACATACACAAGAAGATCACCAGTAGACCGCCCCCGGCGAAAGCCATATTGACGGTCACTGAGAAGATCATTGTCTTCAAGGTAGGTCAGCAACTTACTGTTAAGTACCCTCTCCATGACCTTGCATAGGATGGAGGTAATGGCAATTGGACGGTAATGGGCAGGGTCGGCACGGTCGCCCTTTCTGGGAACTGGTTGCACATTAGCAAGCTTCCAGGCCCCCGGCACCGTTCTTTCTTTAAGAGAGAGGCGGAACAAGCGTGTCAGCACAGGAGACAGTTCAGGCGCACATAGTCTTAATACTCTCGCTGGTATGCCATCAGGTCCGCTGGCCTTGAAACTTACATGGTACTGAAATCATATATCACTGACAGAATGTTTCAAGTCAAAATGGGAGAAGCAACCTCAGAGTTATACGATATTCAAGCCTCTGTGCCACAGGGTTCAGTACTTGGCCCTGTGCTGTACTCCATCTACACTGTAGATCTACCATGCACTGATAATGTTGTCACAGCAACCTACGCCGATGACACAGCTTGCCTATCAAGTGATAAAGACCCTAACATTGCATCACAAAGACTACAAACACAATTGGACAAAATTGATGAATGGCTACTCCAATGGAGGATTAAATCAAGTGCAACCAAATCAGTACAAATAACATTCACTTTGCGATGGCAAATTAGCATAATTAAATTTGAATATTTTTTTTCGAAATTTTGAGTATAATTAAGTCAATAAAAAGCTTAATGAATTTCTAGAAAGTGACAAATTTTAAAACAAAAAAAACATATTATGTGCTTTGCATGCCCATTCAATTGAGGCAAAAAATGTGATTCTGTAATTATGATTTATTGTACCACCTTTTTAAGCAAATAAAGATATTCTATTCTATTCTTAAAATAAAAATGCTTAAAATAAAAAATTTACCCCTCCTGTAGAAGTGCTCATAACTGATAGGTACCTGACCATTCTTTCACCATATTTATGACAACAACCACCATATTTATGAAAAGCAATTTAACTTATCAAATGAATATAAACAATAACAAATGCACGCGACCATGCGCTGTGATCGACTGCTGATCGACATCAGTCGATCTGTCTAACACTCACGCCGTGCAAGCGCAATACAACTAGCTTGAGCGCCGAGTGCTGAACCCTGTGCGCTCACGAACTAAAGCGCGCCAAAATATTTTTTCAATACTCGTAATACAGTTGCATAAAAATAATTAAAGTTAGGTGATAGGAGTTTTAGTTACCCGAGTAGTAAATAAGTGGATGTAATCCACATCCACACTAATATTATAAATGCGAAAGTAACTCTGTCTGTCTGTCTGTCTGTCTGTCTGTCTGCTACGCTTTCACGGCCAAACCGCTGAACCGATCTTCATGAAACTTGGCACAGAGATTGCTAGCATACCGAGAACGGACATAGACTACTTTTTATCACCATTCGAGGGTCTGGAGTATAGATGTAGACCACCAGGTGTACCACCAGGAGCCCAGCTAAACTATTAGAGATACAGGCATGGTTCCAAAACAAAAGTTGTTCAGTATGATGGGCCGCTTCTTTTCACAAGGACATTGAGGATCTGGAGTACCTTATGTAGACCACCAGGTGTACCACCAGGAGCCCAGCTAAACTATTAGAGATACAGGCATGGTTCCGAAACAAAAGTTGTTCAGTATGATGGGCCGCTTCTTTTCACAAGGACATTGAGGATCTGGAGTACCTTATGTAGACCACCAGGTGTACCATCAGGAGCCCAGCTAAACTATTAGAGATGCAGGTATGGTTCCAAAACAAAAGTTGTTTAGTATAATAGGTCGCTTCTTTTCACAAGGACATTGAGGATCTGGAATACCTTATGTAGACCACCAGGTGTACCATCAGGAGCCCAGCTAAACTATTAGAGATACAGGCATGGTTCTAAAACAAAAGTTGTTCGGTATGATGGGCCGCTTTTTTTTACAAGGACATTGAGGACCTGGAGTACCTTATGTCACCAGGTGTACCATCAGGGACCACGTAAACTATTAGAGCTACAGGTATGGTTCCAAAACAGAAGTTTTTCAGTATGATGGGCCGCTTCTTTTCACACGGACGTTGAGGATCTGGAGTACCTTATGTTGACCACCAGGTGTACCATCAGGAGGCCAGCTAAACTATTAGAGATACAGGCATGGTTCCAAAACAAAAGTTGTTCGGTATGATGGGCCGCTTCTTTTCACAAGGACATTGAGGATCTGGAGTACCTTATGCAGACCACCAGGTGTACCATCAGGAGCCCAGATAAACTATTAGAGATACAGGTATGGTTCCAAAACAGAAGTTGTTCAGTATGATGGGCCGCTTCTTTTCACAAGGACATTGAGGATCTGAAGTACCTTATGTAGACCACCAGGTGTACCATCAGGAGCCCAGCTAAACTATTAGAGATACAGGCATGGTTCCAAAACAAAAGTTGTTCAGTATGATGGGCCGCCTCTTTTCACCAGGACATTAAGGATCTGCAGTACATAATGTAGACCACCAGGTGTACCATCAGGAACCCACGTGAACTATTAGAGATACAGAAATGGTTCCAAAACAAAAGTGGTTCAGTATGATGGGCCGCTTCGTTTCACAAGGACATTGAGGATCTGGAGTACCTTATGTAGACCACCAGGTGTACCACCAGGAACCCACGTAAACTATTAGAGATACAGAAATGGTTCCAAAAAAAAAGTTGTTCAGTATGATGGGCCGCTTCTTTTCACAAGGATATTGAGGATCTGGAGTACCTTATGTCACCAGGTGTACCATCAGGAGACCACGTAAACTATTAGAGATACAGAAATGGTTCCGAAACAAAAGTTGTTCATGATGATGGGCCGCTTCTTTTCACAAGGACATTGAGGATCTGGAGTACCGTATGTAGACCATCAGGTCTACCATCAGGAGCCCACCTTATTGGAGATACAGAAATGGTTTCAGAACAAAAGTTGTTCAGTATGATGGGAATAAGTTGAGAAAGGACATTGCCTTCTTTACCGAGGACAGAAAAACAAAAAATGTGGTATATAGAGGTATAAAAATGTATAACAGTAACTTATATTACCTTTTGATCTGTCTAATCTACTTATGCTAACCATTTTAGTGTGCTCAAATCGGCACCTCTGGAGTAAGTACTCTGTTATCTACTGACTTTTGTATTCATTGGTTATAAATATTGATCTCTCAGGCCGGATAGCAAATTTTGAATTGTCCCTTTAACAACAGAAGCAAGCAAGTCATCTTTAAACAGTAGAGATAAGAACTGTTCTAATATCACTGTCACACTTACTATGTATACACATACCTACTTTAGAACTTCTGCCTAAAAAAAAACTTATGCAGCTTTAGATATCAATTATTGAAATTGCGGTATAGGGTTGGATAATTTAGTGTGCAAATCAGTATTTTTGATATATGGTGTGGTTTTTTGTTTTAAAATCTATTTATCTGTGGTTTTGGCCAGATTTTTGTAGTGAATATAGTAGAAAAGGCCATCGGGTTTTGATTTAATTCATAATTTTTATTGAAGAACGTGTTTAGGTAATTACGTCGTTAATTTTTATTGCAGTTGTTAATTTGGTAATTAGAAAGATTATTAGTAGAGAAGTTTCTTTTTCATAAATTATAATTAGAGGTGCAATAAAAAAATCCTCTTTAAAAAGTGGTATTATAATAGTGACCTTTAGCGCTTCTGGAAACACGCCCTCAGCTATGCACAAGTTTATTATATGACTCAGTGGTGAACATATGACGTTGGAAACGTACTTGATAACTGAAGTGTTTATATCATCATAGCCAGTACTTGAGGTGTTTCTTAGACCTTTAATTATGTTACAAATTTCATGCGGGTCTGTTAGATTCATGAAAATTGAGGTTGACTTTTGATAAGAACATGTTTTCATGTAATTAGTATTGATTATTTGTGAGGGTCTTTTGTCGTAATTAAAATAGTCATTGAAAGTTTGTGCAATTTTTGTGGGACTACTTATAATTTCATTTTCATTCAACTGAATGTGTGTGATGGACTCTGGTGGATATTGCTTTTTCGAGTTATTAATAACTCGCCACGTAGCTTTAGACTTATTAAGGGCTCCAACAATGTAATGATTGTTTTGTAATTTTTGAGTTAAAGCCATAATTTTATTCAATCTTTTGGAATATTCTTTAAACTTAAGCTTGCTTGTTCCAGTTCTTGAAAGCCGATTTTCCCAAAAAAGTTTACGTTTCCGCTTACTACATAGTCTAATACCCTTAGATAGCCATTTCAGTCGTTTTTTTATTGTAAATCTAACTTTAACTGTCGGAAAACAAAGGTCATACAATATTTTAAGTATTAGACCGGGTCTATCGCGATAGTATTTAGGTAAATATTAGTAACTAGCTTTTACCCGCGACTTCGTCCGCGTTAGATAGTTTTTTTTTTTAGGCAGAAGTTCTAAAGTAGGTATGTGTATACATAGTAAGTGTGACAGTGATATTAGAACAGTTCTTATCTCTACTGTTTAAAGATGACTTGCTTGCTTCTGTTGTTAAAGGGACAATTCAAAATTTGCTATCCGGCCTGAGAGATCAATATTTATAACCAATGAATACAAAAGTCAGTAGATAACAGAGTACTTACTCCAGAGGTGCCGATTTGAGCACACTAAAATGGTTAGCATAAGTAGATTAGACAGATCAAAAGGTAATATAAGTTACTGTTATACATTTTTATACCTCTATATACCACATTTTTTGTTTTTCTGTCCTCGGTAAAGAAGGCAATGTCCTTTCTCAACTTATTCCCATCATACTGAACAACTTTTGTTCTGAAACTATTTCTGTATCTCCAATAAGGTGGGCTCCTGATGGTAGACCTGATGGTCTACATACGGTACTCCAGATCCTCAATGTCCTTGTGAAAAGAAGCGGCCCATCATCATGAACAACTTTTGTTTCGGAACCATTTCTGTATCTCTAATAGTTTACGTGGTCTCCTGATGGTACACCTGGTGACATAAGGTACTCCAGATCCTCAATATCCTTGTGAAAAGAAGCGGCCCATCATACTGAACAACTTTTTTTTTGGAACCATTTCTGTATCTCTAATAGTTTACGTGGGTTCCTGGTGGTACACCTGGTGGTCTACATAAGGTACTCCAGATCCTCAATGTCCTTGTGAAACGAAGCGGCCCATCATACTGAACCACTTTTGTTTTGGAACCATTTCTGTATCTCTAATAGTTCACGTGGGTTCCTGATGGTACACCTGGTGGTCTACATTATGTACTGCAGATCCTTAATGTCCTGGTGAAAAGAGGCGGCCCATCATACTGAACAACTTTTGTTTTGGAACCATGCCTGTATCTCTAATAGTTTAGCTGGGCTCCTGATGGTACACCTGGTGGTCTACATAAGGTACTTCAGATCCTCAATGTCCTTGTGAAAAGAAGCGGCCCATCATACTGAACAACTTCTGTTTTGGAACCATACCTGTATCTCTAATAGTTTATCTGGGCTCCTGATGGTACACCTGGTGGTCTACATAAGGTACTCCAGATCCTCAATGTCCTTGTGAAAAGAAGCGGCCCATCATACCGAACAACTTTTGTTTTGGAACCATGCCTGTATCTCTAATAGTTTAGCTGGCCTCCTGATGGTACACCTGGTGGTCAACATAAGGTACTCCAGATCCTCAACGTCCGTGTGAAAAGAAGCGACCCATCATACTGAAAAACTTCTGTTTTGGAACCATACCTGTAGCTCTAATAGTTTACGTGGTCCCTGATGGTACACCTGGTGACATAAGGTACTCCAGGTCCTCAATCCACACTAATATTATAAATGCGAAAGTAACTCTGTCTGTCTGTCTGTCTGTCTGTCTGTCTGCTACGCTTTCACGGCCAAACCGCTGAACCGATCTTCATGAAACTTGGCACAGAGATTGCTAGCATACCGAGAACGGACATAGACTACTTTTTATCACCATTCGAGGGTCTGGAGTATAGATGTAGACCACCAGGTGTACCACCAGGAGCCCAGCTAAACTATTAGAGATACAGGCATGGTTCCAAAACAAAAGTTGTTCAGTATGATGGGCCGCTTCTTTTCACAAGGACATTGAGGATCTGGAGTACCTTATGTAGACCACCAGGTGTACCACCAGGAGCCCAGCTAAACTATTAGAGATACAGGCATGGTTCCGAAACAAAAGTTGTTCAGTATGATGGGCCGCTTCTTTTCACAAGGACATTGAGGATCTGGAGTACCTTATGTAGACCACCAGGTGTACCATCAGGAGCCCAGCTAAACTATTAGAGATGCAGGTATGGTTCCAAAACAAAAGTTGTTTAGTATAATAGGTCGCTTCTTTTCACAAGGACATTGAGGATCTGGAATACCTTATGTAGACCACCAGGTGTACCATCAGGAGCCCAGCTAAACTATTAGAGATACAGGCATGGTTCTAAAACAAAAGTTGTTCGGTATGATGGGCCGCTTTTTTTTACAAGGACATTGAGGACCTGGAGTACCTTATGTCACCAGGTGTACCATCAGGGAACACGTAAACTATTAGAGCTACAGGTATGGTTCCAAAACAGAAGTTTTTCAGTATAATGGGCCGCTTCTTTTCACACGGACGTTGAGGATCTGGAGTACCTTATGTTGACCACCAGGTGTACCATCAGGAGGCCAGCTAAACTATTAGAGATACAGGCATGGTTCCAAAACAAAAGTTGTTCGGTATGATGGGCCGCTTCTTTTCACAAGGACATTGAGGATCTGGAGTACCTTATGTAGACCACCAGGTGTACCATCAGGAGCCCAGATAAACTATTAGAGATACAGGTATGGTTCCAAAACAGAAGTTGTTCAGTATGATGGGCCGCTTCTTTTCACAAGGACATTGAGGATCTGAAGTACCTTATGTAGACCACCAGGTGTACCATCAGGAGCCCAGCTAAACTATTAGAGATACAGGCATGGTTCCAAAACAAAAGTTGTTCAGTATGATGGGCCGCCTCTTTTCACCAGGACATTAAGGATCTGCAGTACATAATGTAGACCACCAGGTGTACCATCAGGAACCCACGTGAACTATTAGAGATACAGAAATGGTTCCAAAACAAAAGTGGTTCAGTATGATGGGCCGCTTCGTTTCACAAGGACATTGAGGATCTGGAGTACCTTATGTAGACCACCAGGTGTACCACCAGGAACCCACGTAAACTATTAGAGATACAGAAATGGTTCCAAAAAAAAAGTTGTTCAGTATGATGGGCCGCTTCTTTTCACAAGGATATTGAGGATCTGGAGTACCTTATGTCACCAGGTGTACCATCAGGAGACCACGTAAACTATTAGAGATACAGAAATGGTTCCGAAACAAAAGTTGTTCATGATGATGGGCCGCTTCTTTTCACAAGGACATTGAGGATCTGGAGTACCGTATGTAGACCATCAGGTCTACCATCAGGAGCCCACCTTATTGGAGATACAGAAATGGTTTCAGAACAAAAGTTGTTCAGTATGATGGGAATAAGTTGAGAAAGGACAATGCCTTCTTTACCGAGGACAGAAAAACAAAAAATGTGGTATATAGAGGTATAAAAATGTATAACAGTAACTTATATTACCTTTTGATCTGTCTAATCTACTTATGCTTACCATTTTAGTGTGCTCAAATCGGCACCTCTGGAGTAAGTACTCTGTTATCTACTGACTTTTGTATTCATCCACACTAATCCACACTAATATTATAAATGCGAAAGTAACTCTGTCTGTCTGTCTGTCTGTCTGTCTGTCTGTCTGTCTGCTACGCTTTCACGGCCAAACCGCTGAACCGATCTTCATGAAACTTGGCACAGAGATTGCTAGCATACCGAGAACGGACATAGACTACTTTTTATCACCATTCGAGGGTCTGGAGTATAGATGTAGACCACCAGGTGTACCACCAGGAGCCCAGCTAAACTATTAGAGATACAGGCATGGTTCCAAAACAAAAGTTGTTCAGTATGATGGGCCGCCTCTTTTCACCAGGACATTAAGGATCTGCAGTACATAATGTAGACCACCAGGTGTACCATCAGGAACCCACGTGAACTATTAGAGATACAGAAATGGTTCCAAAACAAAAGTGGTTCAGTATGATGGGCCGCTTCGTTTCACAAGGACATTGAGGATCTGGAGTACCTTATGTAGACCACCAGGTGTACCACCAGGAACCCACGTAAACTATTAGAGATACAGAAATGGTTCCAAAAAAAAAGTTGTTCAGTATGATGGGCCGCTTCTTTTCACAAGGATATTGAGGATCTGGAGTACCTTATGTCACCAGGTGTACCATCAGGAGACCACGTAAACTATTAGAGATACAGAAATGGTTCCGAAACAAAAGTTGTTCATGATGATGGGCCGCTTCTTTTCACAAGGACATTGAGGATCTGGAGTACCGTATGTAGACCATCAGGTCTACCATCAGGAGCCCACCTTATTGGAGATACAGAAATGGTTTCAGAACAAAAGTTGTTCAGTATGATGGGAATAAGTTGAGAAAGGACAATGCCTTCTTTACCGAGGACAGAAAAACAAAAAATGTGGTATATAGAGGTATAAAAATGTATAACAGTAACTTATATTACCTTTTGATCTGTCTAATCTACTTATGCTTACCATTTTAGTGTGCTCAAATCGGCACCTCTGGAGTAAGTACTCTGTTATCTACTGACTTTTGTATTCATCCACACTAATCCACACTAATATTATAAATGCGAAAGTAACTCTGTCTGTCTGTCTGTCTGTCTGTCTGTCTGTCTGTCTGCTACGCTTTCACGGCCAAACCGCTGAACCGATCTTCATGAAACTTGGCACAGAGATTGCTAGCATACCGAGAACGGACATAGACTACTTTTTATCACCATTCGAGGGTCTGGAGTATAGATGTAGACCACCAGGTGTACCACCAGGAGCCCAGCTAAACTATTAGAGATACAGGCATGGTTCCAAAACAAAAGTTGTTCAGTATGATGGGCCGCTTCTTTTCACAAGGACATTGAGGATCTGGAGTACCTTATGTAGACCACCAGGTGTACCACCAGGAGCCCAGCTAAACTATTAGAGATACAGGCATGGTTCCGAAACAAAAGTTGTTCAGTATGATGGGCCGCTTCTTTTCACAAGGACATTGAGGATCTGGAGTACCTTATGTAGACCACCAGGTGTACCATCAGGAGCCCAGCTAAACTATTAGAGATGCAGGTATGGTTCCAAAACAAAAGTTGTTTAGTATAATAGGTCGCTTCTTTTCACAAGGACATTGAGGATCTGGAATACCTTATGTAGACCACCAGGTGTACCATCAGGAGCCCAGCTAAACTATTAGAGATACAGGCATGGTTCTAAAACAAAAGTTGTTCGGTATGATGGGCCGCTTTTTTTTACAAGGACATTGAGGACCTGGAGTACCTTATGTCACCAGGTGTACCATCAGGGACCACGTAAACTATTAGAGCTACAGGTATGGTTCCAAAACAGAAGTTTTTCAGTATGATGGGCCGCTTCTTTTCACACGGACGTTGAGGATCTGGAGTACCTTATGTTGACCACCAGGTGTACCATCAGGAGGCCAGCTAAACTATTAGAGATACAGGCATGGTTCCAAAACAAAAGTTGTTCGGTATGATGGGCCGCTTCTTTTCACAAGGACATTGAGGATCTGGAGTACCTTATGCAGACCACCAGGTGTACCATCAGGAGCCCAGATAAACTATTAGAGATACAGGTATGGTTCCAAAACAGAAGTTGTTCAGTATGATGGGCCGCTTCTTTTCACAAGGACATTGAGGATCTGAAGTACCTTATGTAGACCACCAGGTGTACCATCAGGAGCCCAGCTAAACTATTAGAGATACAGGCATGGTTCCAAAACAAAAGTTGTTCAGTATGATGGGCCGCCTCTTTTCACCAGGACATTAAGGATCTGCAGTACATAATGTAGACCACCAGGTGTACCATCAGGAACCCACGTGAACTATTAGAGATACAGAAATGGTTCCAAAACAAAAGTGGTTCAGTATGATGGGCCGCTTCGTTTCACAAGGACATTGAGGATCTGGAGTACCTTATGTAGACCACCAGGTGTACCACCAGGAACCCACGTAAACTATTAGAGATACAGAAATGGTTCCAAAAAAAAAGTTGTTCAGTATGATGGGCCGCTTCTTTTCACAAGGATATTGAGGATCTGGAGTACCTTATGTCACCAGGTGTACCATCAGGAGACCACGTAAACTATTAGAGATACAGAAATGGTTCCGAAACAAAAGTTGTTCATGATGATGGGCCGCTTCTTTTCACAAGGACATTGAGGATCTGGAGTACCGTATGTAGACCATCAGGTCTACCATCAGGAGCCCACCTTATTGGAGATACAGAAATGGTTTCAGAACAAAAGTTGTTCAGTATGATGGGAATAAGTTGAGAAAGGACATTGCCTTCTTTACCGAGGACAGAAAAACAAAAAATGTGGTATATAGAGGTATAAAAATGTATAACAGTAACTTATATTACCTTTTGATCTGTCTAATCTACTTATGCTAACCATTTTAGTGTGCTCAAATCGGCACCTCTGGAGTAAGTACTCTGTTATCTACTGACTTTTGTATTCATTGGTTATAAATATTGATCTCTCAGGCCGGATAGCAAATTTTGAATTGTCCCTTTAACAACAGAAGCAAGCAAGTCATCTTTAAACAGTAGAGATAAGAACTGTTCTAATATCACTGTCACACTTACTATGTATACACATACCTACTTTAGAACTTCTGCCTAAAAAAAAACTTATGCAGCTTTAGATATCAATTATTGAAATTGCGGTATAGGGTTGGATAATTTAGTGTGCAAATCAGTATTTTTGATATATGGTGTGGTTTTTTGTTTTAAAATCTATTTATCTGTGGTTTTGGCCAGATTTTTGTAGTGAATATAGTAGAAAAGGCCATCGGGTTTTGATTTAATTCATAATTTTTATTGAAGAACGTGTTTAGGTAATTACGTCGTTAATTTTTATTGCAGTTGTTAATTTGGTAATTAGAAAGATTATTAGTAGAGAAGTTTCTTTTTCATAAATTATAATTAGAGGTGCAATAAAAAAATCCTCTTTAAAAAGTGGTATTATAATAGTGACCTTTAGCGCTTCTGGAAACACGCCCTCAGCTATGCACAAGTTTATTATATGACTCAGTGGTGAACATATGACGTTGGAAACGTACTTGATAACTGAAGTGTTTATATCATCATAGCCAGTACTTGAGGTGTTTCTTAGACCTTTAATTATGTTACAAATTTCATGCGGGTCTGTTAGATTCATGAAAATTGAGGTTGACTTTTGATAAGAACATGTTTTCATGTAATTAGTATTGATTATTTGTGAGGGTCTTTTGTCGTAATTAAAATAGTCATTGAAAGTTTGTGCAATTTTTGTGGGACTACTTATAATTTCATTTTCATTCAACTGAATGTGTGTGATGGACTCTGGTGGATATTGCTTTTTCGAGTTATTAATAACTCGCCACGTAGCTTTAGACTTATTAAGGGCTCCAACAATGTAATGATTGTTTTGTAATTTTTGAGTTAAAGCCATAATTTTATTCAATCTTTTGGAATATTCTTTAAACTTAAGCTTGCTTGTTCCAGTTCTTGAAAGCCGATATTCCCAAAAAAGTTTACGTTTCCGCTTACTACATAGTCTAATACCCTTAGATAGCCATTTCAGTCGTTTTTTTATTGTAAATCTAACTTTAACTGTCGGAAAACAAAGGTCATACAATATTTTAAGTATTAGACCGGGTCTATCGCGATAGTATTTAGGTAAATATTAGTAACTAGCTTTTACCCGCGACTTCGTCCGCGTTAGATAGTTTTTTTTTTTAGGCAGAAGTTCTAAAGTAGGTATGTGTATACATAGTAAGTGTGACAGTGATATTAGAACAGTTCTTATCTCTACTGTTTAAAGATGACTTGCTTGCTTCTGTTGTTAAAGGGACAATTCAAAATTTGCTATCCGGCCTGAGAGATCAATATTTATAACCAATGAATACAAAAGTCAGTAGATAACAGAGTACTTACTCCAGAGGTGCCGATTTGAGCACACTAAAATGGTTAGCATAAGTAGATTAGACAGATCAAAAGGTAATATAAGTTACTGTTATACATTTTTATACCTCTATATACCACATTTTTTGTTTTTCTGTCCTCGGTAAAGAAGGCAATGTCCTTTCTCAACTTATTCCCATCATACTGAACAACTTTTGTTCTGAAACCATTTCTGTATCTCCAATAAGGTGGGCTCCTGATGGTAGACCTGATGGTCTACATACGGTACTCCAGATCCTCAATGTCCTTGTGAAAAGAAGCGGCCCATCATCATGAACAACTTTTGTTTCGGAACCATTTCTGTATCTCTAATAGTTTACGTGGTCTCCTGATGGTACACCTGGTGACATAAGGTACTCCAGATCCTCAATATCCTTGTGAAAAGAAGCGGCCCATCATACTGAACAACTTTTTTTTTGGAACCATTTCTGTATCTCTAATAGTTTACGTGGGTTCCTGGTGGTACACCTGGTGGTCTACATAAGGTACTCCAGATCCTCAATGTCCTTGTGAAACGAAGCGGCCCATCATACTGAACCACTTTTGTTTTGGAACCATTTCTGTATCTCTAATAGTTCACGTGGGTTCCTGATGGTACACCTGGTGGTCTACATTATGTACTGCAGATCCTTAATGTCCTGGTGAAAAGAGGCGGCCCATCATACTGAACAACTTTTGTTTTGGAACCATGCCTGTATCTCTAATAGTTTAGCTGGGCTCCTGATGGTACACCTGGTGGTCTACATAAGGTACTTCAGATCCTCAATGTCCTTGTGAAAAGAAGCGGCCCATCATACTGAACAACTTCTGTTTTGGAACCATACCTGTATCTCTAATAGTTTATCTGGGCTCCTGATGGTACACCTGGTGGTCTACATAAGGTACTCCAGATCCTCAATGTCCTTGTGAAAAGAAGCGGCCCATCATACCGAACAACTTTTGTTTTGGAACCATGCCTGTATCTCTAATAGTTTAGCTGGCCTCCTGATGGTACACCTGGTGGTCAACATAAGGTACTCCAGATCCTCAACGTCCGTGTGAAAAGAAGCGACCCATCATACTGAAAAACTTCTGTTTTGGAACCATACCTGTAGCTCTAATAGTTTACGTGGTCCCTGATGGTACACCTGGTGACATAAGGTACTCCAGGTCCTCAATCCACACTAATCCACACTAATATTATAAATGCGAAAGTAACTCTGTCTGTCTGTCTGTCTGTCTGTCTGTCTGCTACGCTTTCACGGCCAAACCGCTGAACCGATCTTCATGAAACTTGGCACAGAGATTGCTAGCATACCGAGAACGGACATAGACTACTTTTTATCACCATTCGAGGGTCTGGAGTATAGATGTAGACCACCAGGTGTACCACCAGGAGCCCAGCTAAACTATTAGAGATACAGGCATGGTTCCAAAACAAAAGTTGTTCAGTATGATGGGCCGCTTCTTTTCACAAGGACATTGAGGATCTGGAGTACCTTATGTAGACCACCAGGTGTACCACCAGGAGCCCAGCTAAACTATTAGAGATACAGGCATGGTTCCGAAACAAAAGTTGTTCAGTATGATGGGCCGCTTCTTTTCACAAGGACATTGAGGATCTGGAGTACCTTATGTAGACCACCAGGTGTACCATCAGGAGCCCAGCTAAACTATTAGAGATGCAGGTATGGTTCCAAAACAAAAGTTGTTTAGTATAATAGGTCGCTTCTTTTCACAAGGACATTGAGGATCTGGAATACCTTATGTAGACCACCAGGTGTACCATCAGGAGCCCAGCTAAACTATTAGAGATACAGGCATGGTTCTAAAACAAAAGTTGTTCGGTATGATGGGCCGCTTTTTTTTACAAGGACATTGAGGACCTGGAGTACCTTATGTCACCAGGTGTACCATCAGGGAACACGTAAACTATTAGAGCTACAGGTATGGTTCCAAAACAGAAGTTTTTCAGTATGATGGGCCGCTTCTTTTCACACGGACGTTGAGGATCTGGAGTACCTTATGTTGACCACCAGGTGTACCATCAGGAGGCCAGCTAAACTATTAGAGATACAGGCATGGTTCCAAAACAAAAGTTGTTCGGTATGATGGGCCGCTTCTTTTCACAAGGACATTGAGGATCTGGAGTACCTTATGTAGACCACCAGGTGTACCATCAGGAGCCCAGATAAACTATTAGAGATACAGGTATGGTTCCAAAACAGAAGTTGTTCAGTATGATGGGCCGCTTCTTTTCACAAGGACATTGAGGATCTGAAGTACCTTATGTAGACCACCAGGTGTACCATCAGGAGCCCAGCTAAACTATTAGAGATACAGGCATGGTTCCAAAACAAAAGTTGTTCAGTATGATGGGCCGCCTCTTTTCACCAGGACATTAAGGATCTGCAGTACATAATGTAGACCACCAGGTGTACCATCAGGAACCCACGTGAACTATTAGAGATACAGAAATGGTTCCAAAACAAAAGTGGTTCAGTATGATGGGCCGCTTCGTTTCACAAGGACATTGAGGATCTGGAGTACCTTATGTAGACCACCAGGTGTACCACCAGGAACCCACGTAAACTATTAGAGATACAGAAATGGTTCCAAAAAAAAAGTTGTTCAGTATGATGGGCCGCTTCTTTTCACAAGGATATTGAGGATCTGGAGTACCTTATGTCACCAGGTGTACCATCAGGAGACCACGTAAACTATTAGAGATACAGAAATGGTTCCGAAACAAAAGTTGTTCATGATGATGGGCCGCTTCTTTTCACAAGGACATTGAGGATCTGGAGTACCGTATGTAGACCATCAGGTCTACCATCAGGAGCCCACCTTATTGGAGATACAGAAATGGTTTCAGAACAAAAGTTGTTCAGTATGATGGGAATAAGTTGAGAAAGGACAATGCCTTCTTTACCGAGGACAGAAAAACAAAAAATGTGGTATATAGAGGTATAAAAATGTATAACAGTAACTTATATTACCTTTTGATCTGTCTAATCTACTTATGCTTACCATTTTAGTGTGCTCAAATCGGCACCTCTGGAGTAAGTACTCTGTTATCTACTGACTTTTGTATTCATCCACACTAATCCACACTAATATTATAAATGCGAAAGTAACTCTGTCTGTCTGTCTGTCTGTCTGTCTGTCTGTCTGTCTGCTACGCTTTCACGGCCAAACCGCTGAACCGATCTTCATGAAACTTGGCACAGAGATTGCTAGCATACCGAGAACGGACATA
Organism: Tuta absoluta; assembly: GCA_027580185.1. NCBI lineage: Eukaryota > Metazoa > Arthropoda > Insecta > Lepidoptera > Gelechiidae > Tuta > Tuta absoluta. Next base: position 856,908 of record JAQAHW010000070.1, on the reverse strand, counting down.
GGCTACTTTTTATCACCATTCGAGGGTCTGGAGTATAGATGTAGACCACCAGGTGTACCACCAGGAGCCCAGCTAAACTATTAGAGATACAGGCATGGTTCCAAAACAAAAGTTGTTCAGTATGATGGGCCGCTTCTTTTCACAAGGACATTGAGGATCTGGAGTACCTTATGTAGACCACCAGGTGTACCACCAGGAGCCCAGCTAAACTATTAGAGATACAGGCATGGTTCCGAAACAAAAGTTGTTCAGTATGATGGGCCGCTTCTTTTCACAAGGACATTGAGGATCTGGAGTACCTTATGTAGACCACCAGGTGTACCATCAGGAGCCCAGCTAAACTATTAGAGATGCAGGTATGGTTCCAAAACAAAAGTTGTTTAGTATAATAGGTCGCTTCTTTTCACAAGGACATTGAGGATCTGGAATACCTTATGTAGACCACCAGGTGTACCATCAGGAGCCCAGCTAAACTATTAGAGATACAGGCATGGTTCTAAAACAAAAGTTGTTCGGTATGATGGGCCGCTTTTTTTTACAAGGACATTGAGGACCTGGAGTACCTTATGTCACCAGGTGTACCATCAGGGACCACGTAAACTATTAGAGCTACAGGTATGGTTCCAAAACAGAAGTTTTTCAGTATGATGGGCCGCTTCTTTTCACACGGACGTTGAGGATCTGGAGTACCTTATGTTGACCACCAGGTGTACCATCAGGAGGCCAGCTAAACTATTAGAGATACAGGCATGGTTCCAAAACAAAAGTTGTTCGGTATGATGGGCCGCTTCTTTTCACAAGGACATTGAGGATCTGGAGTACCTTATGTAGACCACCAGGTGTACCATCAGGAGCCCAGATAAACTATTAGAGATACAGGTATGGTTCCAAAACAGAAGTTGTTGAGTATGATGGGCCGCTTCTTTTCACAAGGACATTGAGGATCTGAAGTACCTTATGTAGACCACCAGGTGTACCATCAGGAGCCCAGCTAAACTATTAGAGATACAGGCATGGTTCCAAAACAAAAGTTGTTCAGTATGATGGGCCGCCTCTTTTCACCAGGACATTAAGGATCTGCAGTACATAATGTAGACCACCAGGTGTACCATCAGGAACCCACGTGAACTATTAGAGATACAGAAATGGTTCCAAAACAAAAGTGGTTCAGTATGATGGGCCGCTTCGTTTCACAAGGACATTGAGGATCTGGAGTACCTTATGTAGACCACCAGGTGTACCACCAGGAACCCACGTAAACTATTAGAGATACAGAAATGGTTCCAAAAAAAAAGTTGTTCAGTATGATGGGCCGCTTCTTTTCACAAGGATATTGAGGATCTGGAGTACCTTATGTCACCAGGTGTACCATCAGGAGACCACGTAAACTATTAGAGATACAGAAATGGTTCCGAAACAAAAGTTGTTCATGATGATGGGCCGCTTCTTTTCACAAGGACATTGAGGATCTGGAGTACCGTATGTAGACCATCAGGTCTACCATCAGGAGCCCACCTTATTGGAGATACAGAAATGGTTTCAGAACAAAAGTTGTTCAGTATGATGGGAATAAGTTGAGAAAGGACAATGCCTTCTTTACCGAGGACAGAAAAACAAAAAATGTGGTATATAGAGGTATAAAAATGTATAACAGTAACTTATATTACCTTTTGATCTGTCTAATCTACTTATGCTTACCATTTTAGTGTGCTCAAATCGGCACCTCTGGAGTAAGTACTCTGTTATCTACTGACTTTTGTATTCATTGGTTATAAATATTGATCTCTCAGGCCGGATAGCAAATTTTGAATTGTCCCTTTAACAACAGAAGCAAGCAAGTCATCTTTAAACAGTAGAGATAAGAACTGTTCTAATATCACTGTCACACTTACTATGTATACACATACCTACTTTAGAACTTCTGCCTAAAAAAAAAAACTATCTAACGCGGACGAAGTCGCGGGTAAAAGCTAGTGTCCTTGTAAAAAAAAGCGGCCCATCATACCGAACAACTTTTGTTTTAGAACCATGCCTGTATCTCTAATAGTTTAGCTGGGCTCCTGATGGTACACCTGGTGGTCTACATAAGGTATTCCAGATCCTCAATGTCCTTGTGAAAAGAAGCGACCTATTATACTAAACAACTTTTGTTTTGGAACCATACCTGCATCTCTAATAGTTTAGCTGGGCTCCTGATGGTACACCTGGTGGTCTACATAAGGTACTCCAGATCCTCAATGTCCTTGTGAAAAGAAGCGGCCCATCATACTGAACAACTTTTGTTTCGGAACCATGCCTGTATCTCTTATAGTTTAGCTGGGCTCCTGGTGGTACACCTGGTGGTCTACATAAGGTACTCCAGATCCTCAATGTCCTTGTGAAAAGAAGCGGCCCATCATACTGAACAACTTTTGTTTTGGAACCATGCCTGTATCTCTAATAGTTTAGCTGGGCTCCTGGTGGTACACCTGGTGGTCTACATCTATACTCCAGACCCTCGAATGGTGATAAAAAGTAGTCTATGTCCGTTCTCGGTATGCTAGCAATCTCTGTGCCAAGTTTCATGAAGATCGGTTCAGCGGTTTGGCCGTGAAAGCGTAGCAGACAGACAGACAGACAGACAGACAGACAGAGTTACTTTCGCATTTATAATATTAAGTGTGGATTTACCTATGTCCCGACGTTTCAACACAGTTTCATGTATTGTGGTCGCGGGTTGATTCAGTACAAGTTCAATACATGAAACTGTGTTGAAACGTCGGGACACAGGTAAATTACTAATATTTACCTAAATACTATCGCGATAGACCCGGTCTAATACTTAAAATGAGTGAAAGTGATCGCGAGTGCTTAAAAAGGTCATACAATAATTTGAAAATGTCATAAAATAAATTAAATGACTCATTAGGAGAGCTACAAGAATATACGTCATTAAATGTCAAACTGTTGAGATAATTATAAAATTTTGACATATTTTCTTCGGAGTAGTCACGCTTCATTTTAAACCAGGCTGATAGTTTGCAGTGTTTTTTTACTGGGCATTGTAATTGACCTGCGTACATGGATCTAACTTACAGTGTAGGTACAGAAATCAGCTGATATCAACTTGTATAACAAAAAAATAGGAAAAAAACTGATATGCAGATGTCGGTCTTAGAAGTCACTGTCACAGGACAATTTCGGAATGCAACCATGCATTGAAAATATTCATCGGCAAAAATTATATTAATACTTGGGTAGTATGATCTGAGACGGCAAACTAAAAAATTTCTCCCTTACAGCCACGTTTGTTAAAGATTATATTATCTAGACATTTACCGCTATCAGGCCTTGTTATTTCGCGAATCGATAATTTCATATTAAACTCTTTCAATATTCTTTCAAATTCGGTTGATTGTTTGTAATTTTTTAGAATGTCAATATTAAAATCACCACATACTATTACTTTATTATCATAAGCGTAATGATTTAGGATGTCATATAAATTATTGAAGTTAATGTCATAGGAGTCAGTATTATACTTGGGGGACCTATAAATGCATATTATTATTATTTTATGATCAATTAATTTTACCGCACAACATTCTAGAGTATTCAGTACAGCATAACATGAGACATGGTCAAGAGTTTAATACTTTACGTTATTTCTAACCACAATACACGCACCACCATGCCGGCTCTTTCTATGGCAAGAAGCTGCTTGTACAAAATTTGGAATATTTAACAAATTGCAATCAGCAGCTAACATGTTGTGCTCCGTTAAACATACTACATCAATGGATTTATCCATACTTTCTAAGTCGTCAAGAATGTTAGTTACAAGATCTTGTTTATTAATTAATCCAGCAATATTTTGGTGGAGTACATTAATGTGATTTAGAACGAAAAAACTTTCTGCTATTTAATAGTTCTGGTGAAGCTGAATGATGTTCTGTAGTTTCTTCTAAAATATTTTCATATGCATTTGTTTGTATACCCTGACTGATGTATTCAATTATATTTATTTCATTGGCGTTAGTTTGTAAGTTTGTATACTTTCTGTTTTTTTATTTACGAAATTATTATCATGCGAGTTCATAGCTTTATTTATAGTAATTTGATGGCGCTCAAAATCATTTCTGTAACTAATACGCAAGATGGCTCTCAATAAACAACGGCTGAGATATGTTGAGAATAACCTACGTTCTGGTACTTTTTGGCTAAAGTCAAGGTCCAAAAACTCGGCTTTTATAAAATGTCTACAAAGCAATTTCAATTCATTATTTAATCTGCCCTTATTCAAAAACAGGTTGCTTGGTGTTTCGCATACAATGACATTGGCTTTAGCGAAAGAGTGAATTCCAAGTAAAACGCTACACATAAAATTATGTGGATCGGAGTCATTAATGCCGCTCATAATTATTACAAAATTTTCTTTATTAAGTGTTGCTAAGTCTTTTTTACAAAGATTCAATACATTTTCCGTTTCCGCACCCGGTTTTACAAAACTGATAACTTGATAGCCACATCCAAGCAATTTTTGTAACTTGGCATGAACGCCATTGCCCTGCTGATCAGTAAACAAATAAACTTTCTTCTTGGCCTTACTTGATTCTATTGTATGGAGGTCAATATTACCACGTTTAGTAGCTGTTTCACTAGAGTCTTCTTGAGGACCTTTGATTATTTCATGGTTTGGTCGTGTGTCTTCGGTTGTCCGATTATGATTTTTTACTGCACTTTTATTGATGTTTGTTTTATTTTCTTTCTCTTTATCTTCATTACAATCCAGAAATGTTTCATCTCCGAGGTCGTTTATTTGTGTTGTATCAAAAATATTGTCATTTCTTTCGTTTCTTCTTCTGTTTAGATCGTCTATGTAAACTTTCTTGAGTACTTGTTTAAGATATACATTATTGTTTTTTAAATCTGCTAGTTTTTCTCAAATTTTTCTTATTTTTTGCTTTTGTTTCTTTATACGCTTTTTGTGTGTATTTATTTTATTTATATTGACAGTGAATTTATTAATGTGTTTGGTATGCGTCGCCTGCTGATTAGTAGAATACAACAAGTCGGTTTGTGTCGTCTGAGCTGCATTGTTACCGACGTATTCGGTTTGTTTCGTCTGTGTCGTAGTTATTCCGATGTGTTCGAGTTGTGTTGCCTGCTAGAAAGGACATCGGCTCGGTTGGCGTCGTCTGAGTTGTAGTTTTATCGACGTAGTCGGTTTGCGTAGTTTGCTCTGCAGATTCTTCAGTATGTTCTGTTTGCGTTGCACGCTCTGAAACGCTTCCGAAATGTTCCATTTGTGTCATCTCTTTTGTACTCGTAGTTTGTGTGTTTTCAGTATTTAGTTTTAGATCAGCGAATTTTTCTTCAATTGTTCTAATTTTTTGTTTCAGTACTCTAATGCGCTTTTTATTGGTTTTCATTTTATTAATCTTTACCGTGAAGGCAGTGTTGTTTATATTTTTGGTTTGCGTCATTTGTTCTGCAGCTGTTCTTTTGCTAAATCGATAAGGTTTATCAAGTGCGACATTGTAAGGGGTACTTGTTTTATTTGTATCCAGTCGTAGTTTTTGAGGTTGCAACTGAAAATGTCTTTTATGAGATTCTGTTGGTGACTGAACTGGAGTTTCGGCGCAGATTCTTTTAAGGCTATAGGCTACTCTTTCCTGGCTACAAATTTCTGCCTTTAAACTCACTATCTCTAACAGTAAATTATTAAAAAAGTCGTCTGAATGCTGAAGTTTTTTCTTCAATGTAGTAATTTCTAATTAATGGGGAGGGAGTTGATGGGGAGGGAGGCTTTTGCCCAGCAGTGGGATCCTGACGGCTAGATAAGATGAGATAAGATAAGTAATTTCATTTTCAAGTACAACTTTTTGTTGTTCAATTTTCAAAATGTCTAAGTCAGGCAAAAAGTCGGACCGATTTCGACCCTCTAAAATAAAAGAGTCATCAAAACAGCGGGCGTAGCGGCGTTTTTTCCTGTCCATATTAATGTTAGATATTAACGAATTGGCAGAACTCTTATTGCAATTCTCTCATGACATTTTAATTCTCTCTGGTTAGTGCCTTGTACCTAGAAATACGTCCAAAGTTCGACAATGATCGTTAAATTGTCGCTGTACTATCGCTTTAACGTGGTACCAGGCGTAAAAAATGGTTTCTGCGTTGAAAGGAGTGTCTTATGTAGATAGCAATTGAAATAACGTTATTTGACATCGATTATTCTTGAACGCAGCCGTATTATGTCGTTATGTTGGCATTAAGTTATAAACTGTCAAAATGCTACCCAATCAGCTGATCACTGTTGATTAGTCTTTTCATACGATGTCTTGCGAAATCTCAAAATTTTCGTTATTTATTCAAAATTTATGTACTTGTGCAATATAAAAAACGTACCTTGGTGATATATTCGTGGTAAAGTGGTGTAACATGCAGATCCTATATAATGTGTGTGTTTATCCTGTGGAGATCTTAGATTTCGCACTGTTTCCTGGAATCTGGAGTGGTTTTATTTACAAAAACCTATTAAAATGTTCGACACAGGTTTGTTTACTTTTTGATCACGTTCCGTTCTCAAACGGTGATTAAACCGAGGTATGTCCATTTTTTTACACTTTCAATAATCTTACAGTGACATGGTTTGTGGAGAGAATTAGTATGCAAGCAGTCGTGATCGTGGCAGATAATTTCAACTTCAGACTGTATTTTATTATGACTAGAATGTATATGTACTAGTTTAGTCTTACTTGAATTCAATACAAGGCCCCGCATCGTGCGACCATTTACAAATCCGCGTAAAATCTTCTTGCATTTTTTGAACTGCTTTAAATATGTCTCCGTCCCCAGATACCAGACACGTGTCATCGACATATTGGAAGATTCTGCAGTTTTTAATTATGTTATTGACATCGTTCACATATGCTATGTAATGTAAAGGGCCAAGCACTGAACCCTGAGCTGTTCCTTGTGAAACGCTGACTGGACCACTTACACCAGTACCCACTTTTACTCTATATTTACGATTATGTAAATAGTCCTGGCACCAGATGAGCAAAGGACCCCTAATTCCTGTATCCTCCAATTTACCGATCAAAGTGTCATGACGCAGTGTATCAAATGCTTTGCGTCTATGTCTATGAAAACAGCAAGTACATGTTTCCTCTATTTTAAGCAATCATTGACATGGTCTGTAAATGAAGAAAGTAGTTGCGTTGTACTTTTATTAGGTTGAAATCCAAACTGATTTTCAGAAATTATATTATTTTTTCTGTAAAATTTATGAATTTCAGAACACACATATTTCTCAAAGATTTTATCTATAACTGGAAGTATAGTTATGGGTCTATAATTGCCATAATCCTTTTTGTCTCCTTTTTTGAAAATTGGTCGTATTAGTCCCTCCTTAAGAGTATCTGGTGTTTAATTTAGCGTTGCTATGCTGGGGTAAGTTAGGTATTAATGACGGTCTATGAATGCGCCGCGATTTCGCACGCATCGCTCTGGGCATATGTTGTCCCTTTCTCGCTCGCGGGGCGAGGGTGGCGGCATGCGCGCGGGCCGCTGGTAGGCGCCAAGCGGTGATTTCTGCACCGCACTCAGTCACTCAAAACCGTTCGGACGGGAGGGTATCGCGTATTGTGCGGATTTCCCGCCACGCGTTTTGTGATGCCGCGTGTAATGGACGATTCAATTTGAGATCGCGCGTGTTGATGCATCGTATTATTGCGGTTCTCCTGGGTTATACTAGAATACCAGGCTTAGTGATTGTTGGATGTCTCGACGTCTTCCACGTGAGCGTCGCGTTGAATAAGCATCAAGTGGCCATATCGGCTCGCGTTTGTACGACCCAAATTCGGGTTGGGTCACGCGTAATGACTGATATCAAAGTGGAATACGAACAGAAGCTGTGAATAGTTTGAAGTGAATAACGCGCCAAGGCTGTAGTGAAATGCTGGGTTGGCTTTTCCACCCAGCCCTGTAAGTACCAACGGAATCCCAATTTGATCCATTCCCTGAACTTCCTTTCTCCGTTGGGTATTTATGCATTTGCGCCGGCACGTGACTGTAAGTGTTAAACCTAGGTTAAACCTGTTAAACCTAAATCACAATGATAATGGTACAACAAATATGACTAAAGGGAACACACCATTAACACGAGAAAACAGTTTTATACTAAAACAACCAGGTTTGGACCCGATTCCAGGATCTGTTTGACAGTGTGATTCATAACCGCACTGACTTGCAGCCGGCATATAAAATGGCACAATTGATGGCCAAGCTGCAAGGTGAGCCCCATGAGCTGGTAAAGCATCTACCAGTCGATGATGCAAGTTACGAGACGGCTCGCGGTTTGCTGATCGAGAGATACAGCAACAAACGTCTCATGATTGACCAACTCCTGGAACAGTGGCTCACCGTGCCGACCATCACACGAGGGACGGACCTCAGGGCCAAGGTCCTCAACCCTGTCTGCTTTGCAGTGAACGCTCTTGAGAGACAGGGGATGCCGGTGTCAGGCTATGATTATATCCTGGTCCACACGTTGTTGTGCCGCCTGCCGAGCGACATGGCCGCTCGTTTTGAACAGTCACACGGAGGTAAGACATCTGATTACCTCCCGACCTTCGAGGAGCTCAAGTCCTTCCTCGAGGCCGAGTGCAGGCGGGTAGATGCCCAATTTGGAGAGTCGCCTCACGCGGAGTCTGCGGCCGCTCGCCGCCCGGAACGGCCGGGTGCACAGGCGCGAGACGGTAAGAGTAGGCCACCCAGGCGATACAATGTCGCTAATTTGGAATCGAGGTGTGCCTACTGCAGAGAGGCGGGGCATCAGGTGACTGCGTGTGAGGAGTTCGCTGCACAGCGGGTGCAGAAACGTCGTGGTGTGGTGCAGCAACGGCGTTGGTGCTTTAGGTGTATGGGGCCGCATCAGGTGCGAGAGTGCCCATCAAGCACCAACTGCAGGTACTGCCAGGGTGCCCACCATCAGCTCCTATGCATGAACCGCAGCGGAGATTACGGAGGCAGAGCTGACGCGGGTCAGCGGACGGAGTCTGCCCTACCTAGACGGGAGCAACGCTCCCCACCCCCTCCAAGGAGGAGTCCTCTTCCACCAGGGTTTCAGGGACGAGGCCAGGGACATCAGCAGGTGATGCCCCCTTCACCACGCGCGAGACAGTCACCACCTCGGCAGCAGGTGCCGGAACAGGGTAGGTGGTCACAGGTCCAAGGTCAGGGGCACCCATCACAAGTACGTGATGCTACGGGCGGGTGCCGATACCAGGGCCAGTACATGCAGTACTCGGCGGGACTGAACAACATGGTGAGGGCTCATGACCCACGCATGCCTCTCCCCTTGGCTGAGCACCCGCGGCTACAGGCGCATCCACGGTACGCGCGCCTGCCGCAGGGTTACTATAGGCTGCCAGCCATGGCGTACAGGACCAGAGGTCCCTATCAGCAGGAGTGGGACCCACTCGAAGGTGTACGGAGAGAGGGGACCCCCCCGCAGGACGCGGACACTCCGCGCTTAGGTTCCTGCTAGGTAATCGCCGCCTACACGCCAGCTTCGGCCCCCCGGCCAATTACGGTATTGTTGCCTACGGCAATGATTTGGGTATGGGGATACGGTGGCCGCAGCATACAGGTAAGAGCCTTGTTAGATACAGGGGCTCAGGGTTGTATTGTGTCTAGTAAGCTGGTGAGTAGGCTACGCTTAAATATAAGGCCCACAACGGATGGGGCTGTAGGTATTGGAGGTGTAGATGTGCCTGACGTTCGGGGTCAGGTGAACTTCGAGTTCACATTAGGTAATACAGGTACAGGGGTCAGCTATCATGCCTCAGCAGTGGTGCTGGATGAAGTGGTAGGGAAACTTCCTCAGGTTCGGTTACCGTCAACGGTACGAGGGTTAACCACAGGCTTAGAGTTAGCTGATCCTGAATTTGATACTCCTGGTACGGTGGACGTTCTCCTCGGGTCAGACGTCCTCGGGAGATTCTGGTGTGGCAGAAAACGGGTACTTCAGCAAACTGGTTTAGTGGCCGTTGATACCACAGGGGGGTATGTTATTTTTGGCCCAGTTTGGAGACCTCAGGACCTACCAGAGGGCGATACGGTTCTCTATGGTAGTGTGTTGTCGGAGGTGCTGCAGAGGTTTTGGGAGTCTGAGGAGCCACCCACAGCGGATAGACGGAAGCCAGAGGATGACGAGTGCGAGCTGTTCTATCAGTACAACACTGCACGAAGTTCGTCAGGTAGGTTTGTTACCAGGCTGCCATTTCTCCCAAACCGCCCCTCCTTAGGTAGTTCGCGACAGATCGCGGAACGGAGACTACTGGCTATGGAGAGAAAGATGAAGCGAGATGCAGCACTTCGGCAGAAGTATATCGAATTCATGAGGGAGTACCTAGAGTTAGGCCACATGTCGGTGTCCAGCATAGATTGGAGGTGTGTCGAGCATTACTACATACCACACCTGGCTGTTTTGAAGTCACCGGAGGCGAAGATACGGGTAGTGTTTGACGGTTCTGCTCCTACATCGAATGGTGTGTCTGTGAACCAGTGTCTGCACGCGGGTCCCAAGTTGAACCGGGACATTGTGGACATCCTCACAGATTTTCGGTTGCACCAAGTAGCGTTCGTCGCAGACGTCAAAATGATGTTTCGCCAAACAATTATACACCCGGACGACCGTCGGTACCAGCTGATTTTGTGGCGTGAGAGCCCTGACGAGCCGATGGTCACTTATGAGCTTAACACGGTAACGTATGGTCTGAAGCCAAGTCCGTTTTTGGCAGTACGCACGCTGCGAGAGTTGGCCGCACAGGAAAGGGTAAGATTCCCTCGGGCCGCAGCAGTACTGGATCGCGACGTCTACGTGGATGACATCTGCACGGGTGCAGATAGCGTGCAACAAGCACTGCTACTACGAGACGAGCTGATCGCGATCATGGAATCAGGAGGTTATGAGTTGCGGAAATGGCTGTCCAGCTGTCCAGAGCTCCTGGCCGGGTTGCCAGGTGAGTTCCAGCAGGACCCGCACCTTTTCGAGAACCCGGACAATCCAAATACGTTGAGCATCCTAGGGGTGCAATATAGGCCAACGCATGATGTCTTTACGTATCAGATCGAGCCAGACCTTTTGCAGAAGACTTGGACGAAGCGTTCGGTATTATCGACGATCGCCAGAACTTTCGATCCTAACGGGTGGATCGCACCGGTGACGTTCATGGCGAAGTGCTTCTTGCAAAGGTTGTGGATAGCAAACTTGGGTTGGGACGACCAGCTCTCCGGAGAGCTGTTGAATGATTGGACCAAGTTTGTGACCACCTTACCAGGGATCGTACGCATCGCCATACCTCGCAAGTTGCTCCCATCGGTGGGATGTAAGGCTACCCTACATGGGTTTTGTGATGCCTCGGAGCGAGGGTACGCGGCAGCAGTCTATTTGCGGACAGTCAGTTCAACGGGAACTGTAGACGTGCGTCTAGTTATGGCCAAGAGTAAGGTGGCTCCGGTTAGGACAAGATGGACCATTCCAAAGTTGGAATTGGCGGGAGCAGCGCTTCTCACGCGCTTGCTACATTATGTCGCTAGTAATCTACGCGGGTACCATCAATTTGGATGAAACGGTGTACGCATGGACCGACAGTAGGATAGTTCTGTGCTGGTTACAGACGTCGGTACATACTCTTGAGGTTTTCGTGGCAAATCGGGTGTCACAGATTAAAGGATCGGAAACTCCGTTGGTATGGAGACACGTACCGGGAGAACAGAACCCAGCGGACTGCGCCTCACGGGGATGTAGGGCCCCTGATTTGGTAGGTCACTCACTGTGGTGGGGACCTCAGTGGCTGACTGAGTCACCTGAGAGATGGCCATACAATGAGTGCGGGTCGCCGCTTGGGCCACCTGATCGAGGTTTGCGAGTGAACGTAGGGCAGATCGTACCTAAGCCTAGTGCGGCTTTCTTGCTGGAACGATACAGCTCCCTCGACAAACTTCTAGGGGTGACAGGTTGGATCAAACGGTTCGTGAACAACTGTAGAAAACCTCAAGCAGAACGGAACTTGGCACCTGTCCTCTCGCCTGCGGAGCGGAATGCGGCTCTAAGTTTATTGGTTAGGGTCGTCCAGGCGGAACATTTTGAGGAAGAGGTCAGGCTGCTCAGGGATGGCCGTGGAAAGCTGAAGGGAGGTCTTGTGCGCCTCAACCCGTTCGTGGACGAGCATGGAATGCTCCGGGTTGGAGGTAGACTTCGGAACGCTAACCTGCCCTTTTCAGCACGGCATCCGCTGTTACTCCCAAAGAAGGGACCTTTGGTAGAACTTATAGTTAGGGATCGTCACCAGAAAAACTCGCATGCGGGCTGCAATGCACTTTTGGCTATTCTGCAGCGCGAGTTTTGGATCTTGTCTGGACGACGTACGGTACGGAGCATTGTGTTTCGGTGCTTGCCTTGCTATCGGTTGAAGGCAGCCACAATGCAACCTCAGATGGGAGACCTCCCACCGGACCGGGTGACGGAAGCCTGGACGTTTGCGGGTGTGGGAACGGACTTTGCGGGGCCTTTTATGGTAAAGGCATCACGCCTTCGCAACGCGAAGTCAATCAAGGCGTATTTGTGCGTGTTTGTGTGCCTAGCAACCAAGGCCGTCCACTTGGAACTCGTGGCCGACCTCACTACGGAGGCTTTCTTAGCAGCTTTAGATAGATTTGTGTCGCGAAGAGGGCGACCAGCGCTGATCAGGTCGGACTGTGGTACCAACTTTAAGGGCGCTGATCGATGTATGAAAGAAATTATAACGTTTTTATCGGAAAACGAGGAAGCTATCGGCACGAGCCTCTCCCGTCAGGGCATTAACTGGGTGTTCGATCCACCAGGATGCCCCCACTGGGGTGGTATATTTGAAGCGGTTGTAAAGTCCGCTAAGACGCATTTGATGCGCGTTATAGGTTTAACGATATTAACCTTTGAGGAGCTAGCGACCGTGTTTTGTAAAATTGAGGCCGTTCTCAATTCACGTCCTTTGTGGACACAAAGGACGTGGACTCAAAGGTTAATATCGTTAAACCTATAACGCGCATTTGAGGAGCTAGCGACCGTGTTTTGTAAAATTGAGGCCGTTCTCAATTCACGTCCTTTGTGGACACAAAGGACGTGGACTCAAAGGTTAATATCGTTAAACCTATAACGCGCATCAAATGCGTCTTAGCGGACTTTACAACCGCTTCAAATATACCACCCCAGTGGGGGCATCCTGGTGGATCGAACACCCAGTTAATGCCCTGACGGGAGAGGCTCGTGCCGATAGCTTCCTCGTTTTCCGATAAAAACGTTATAATTTCTTTCATACATCGATCAGCTTAGCTCAGATCCGAATGATCTGGAGGCCCTGACACCAGGGCATTTCTTAATTGGCCGACCACTTAACGCCTTGCCAGAATACCCCTACACAGAGGTCAGTAGCAATCGTTTGACGCGTTATGAGTTGCTGCAGCAAATGTCTCAGAATTTTTGGAAGCGATGGTCGCTTGAGTATTTGCACATTCTGCAGCAACGCCTTAAGTGGACGGACAGAACTGAACCCCCTCGCATCGGAGATCTCGTTCTGGTTAAGGATGCCAACCTGCCGCCACTGCGATGGCGCAGAGGGCGCATTCTCAACTTGTTCCCAGGTAGTGATGGCACTCCTCGAGTCGCGACAGTTCAGGTAGGGGATTCAGTTCTTAAGCGAGCAATAGCAACGCTATCTCGTCTCCCCAGTAGTGAATAGGCCTAAGGGATTCGGCCTAGGGCGGGTGAATGTTTAATATTTAGTGTTGCTATGCTGGGGTAAGTTAGGTATTAATGACGGTCTATGAATGCGCCGCGATTTCGCACGCATCGCTCTGGGCATATGTTGTCCCTTTCTCGCTCGCGGGGCGAGGGTGGCGGCATGCGCGCGGGCCGCTGGTAGGCGCCAAGCGGTGATTTCTGCACCGCACTCAGTCACTCAAAACCGTTCGGACGGGAGGGTATCGCGTATTGTGCGGATTTCTCGCCACGCGTTTTGTGATACCGCGTGTAATGGACGATTCAATTTGAGATCGCGCGTGTTGATGCATCGTATTATTGCGGTTCTCCTGGGTTATACTAGAATACCAGGCTTAGTGATTGTTGGATGTCTCGACGTCTTCCACGTGAGCGTCGCGTTGAATAAGCATCAAGTGGCCATATCGGCTCGCGTTTGTACGACCCAAATTCGGGTTGGGTCACGCGTAATGACTGATATCAAAGTGGAATACGAACAGAAGCTGTGAATAGTTTGAAGTGAATAACGCGCCAAGGCTGTAGTGGAATGCTGGGTGTCGATATCTTTTCCACCCAGCCCTGTAAGTACCAACGGAATCCCAATTTGATCCATTCCCTGAACTTCCTTTCTCCGTTGGGTATTTATGCATTTGCGCCGGCACGTGACTGTAAGTGTTAAACCTAGTTGTTTTAGTGTAAACTGTTTTCTCGTGTTAATGGTGTGTTCCCTTTAGTCATATTTGTTGTACCATTATCATTGTGACTCCTTAGTACGAATTGCGGAATTCGTGGGGTGATATAATTTGGAGGTACTTACTTATAATCTAGTGCTTATACGTGTGACGTAACGCCAGATCGGCAGACGGTATTTACTACAGAATTGAGTTATGTAAAGGTCAGAACACATCATTTGCCAATTTCACTCAACTTAGTTAATTAAGTTAAATAGATTTAGGTTCACGTTTAATTCATAGTATGCGCTGCTAGATTGTGCAGCGTATGCTATTTAGCGCTGCGTAACGCGGCCATTGTCTGCCTTCAGTTGAACTCCTGGTATTTTACTAGAAATTTACCTGTGTAAATCGCTTCCACTGCGGGAGTTTAGCTTGGAATTAGACATCTGGATACTCGCAATTAGCGATGCTTGTATTTATGAGGTGAGTAATTGCTAAAGTTATTTGATTAGCGATGGTCTTTAAATCTACTGTCCTAATTTTGTCTGCGCCACTATATTTCTTAGAAACTAGGTTTTTTATAATTTTATAGATCTTTTTTGGTTCTGCTTTTTTAAAATTCTTCGTTACAAGACTACTTTTTGCGTACTCACTAGAATCTAACAATTTCGTTGAACATCTCGGTAATATGTTCTTGACCGCATTGTCAAAACCTTTTGCAAAATTTTTTGCAATTTCTGTATTTGTTATCACGCTGTTATTAAATGCTTTTAATATTACACTGTCTAGATCGTTTTTCAACCTTCCGGTCATTTCATTGAGCATCTGCCATAAAGATCTTAGATCGTTTTTATAAGAATCTATTTTATCAATAAAATATTTATTTCTTGAGTTTTCTGTTAGTTTTGTTGTTTTGTTGCGTAATTGATTGTATTCTTTTCTTAATATTTTATTAGTGGGGTCATTCTTGTACTTTAAAAACTTTTCATCTCTAAGTCTACCTAAATTGATAATTTTTTTACTTACCCAAGTAGATTGATGTCGTTTTGAGTTACTGTTAATGTTAATACTATATGATGCCTTTTTGTAACATTCTAAGATATTATCATACATGAAATCATAAATTTGTGTGGGACAATGCAACGTAGTATCCCATTGATTATTTTTGAGTTCCCTATCAAGAATTTTATAATTGTACCGTGTGGTATAACTGGGAGCAACCCGTGTGCTCAGACCTCCAACACATGTTAACACTGTAATTCTGTGATCCGCCAGTACGGAACCAAGAGCTGAACTAAACAGGTCGTGTGAGCGGGATCTTGCAAATATGTGATCGATGCAACCTTTAGTTGTAATTGTTTTGTGTTTTTTAATTACTTGTTCTATTCGAGTGTACTCCGAGATCCCGCACGCAAGGTCTCGTTCGTACATCATATTTATGTATGATTGTTGGGTTTTATCTGTAATTTTTAGATTAATGTTTACATCTCCTATAAGTATTAGGTCGTCAGTGTGCAAATCATCTAGTAACAGTGAGAGTTCATCAACAAAAAGTTTCTTATCCAACCGTGGTGGTCTATAAATCGCGCATACTAACATGGTTTGTCTATCCTGTGTTGTAAATTTAATAGTTAGACATTCACAGTGGCTCATAACAGTGTAGACCTCCGTGTATTGGTGCTTATTCGAAATATAGATAATTATACCACCGCCTTTCTTAGTTTTATGCAAGTTAGTGTACATTGTGTAATTATGTAGGTAAAAATGGGCTTTATAGATTCTGAGATACCCACTTCTGTCAATACAATTATATCTAAGAACAAATTGGTACTTGCAAGTAGATCTATTTTTGCAAAGTTCTTTTTTAACGATCTAATGTTAACATGCAAAACAGTTAACTTGTTTTTGAATGAGTTAGGAATCTTTGACCAATAGTCCGGCAAACCAATACAATATTTAAGTTCATTGACATTAATAGTACATGAAAGAGTCATAATCATTACAAAAATTAGCTAAGGTATTGGTAGTAATTACTAATTTAGGCAACTAGGTCTCTGTTTTTTTTAATGGTTTTCTTTAACTTAGTGATAACACTCTCAGATCAAATAATGTAAACCTTGGAATTGTCTTCCTGTCGAGCCATTATTCTGCCATCTTTGAACCATACGTATTTAAAAATGTTTGTTGATTTAAGTTCCTGCTTAGCTTTCCAGAGTAGTTGCTTATTGAATTAGATAGCAAGGTATTTAGCTTCTCCGCACTCGCACACGCATCAGTCAGTCACTCAGTCAGTGCTCGGAAATCGACTATCGAACATCTCCTGATGATGCTCCGTGGAGGGGCGAAACACGTGTAGAGTGTAAAACGGTGGAAGTAGTGCGAGTAAAGTGCATTGCTTGTGCATTTGCATTAACTTGCGGTCGTACGCGTGGTGCATTCAACTAGCTGCATTACTAGCCATCATAAGTGCGGAAGAAGCTAAATACCTTTCTATCTAATTCAATCAAGATGGACTTCCGCAAAGTAACGCCTGATACAATTACTTAGTTGCTTATGGTGGGTCGTAAGTACTTCTCGAATATATACACAGTTTTTCGCGATGTTGGAATCCAAGCCTTCGATCAGATTTTCCAGGACAAGCGTAGTTTTGTCCTTTTTTTGTCGCGAACTGCAGATAGCCAGGTAGTCTTAGATTCTACATCTTGCATGTGCAGAATAATTGATTTAGGTTTCTCAGGATGACTAGGTACCTCGGCGACTCGAACAACTTGCTCGTCATTCACATCTAGAGTTTCAGCTAGTTTATTTTTTATGCTTGACAAGTTCATTGCAACATTCTTAGGCACTCCTGTCACTTCAATCAGCTGATCGAGTTTCTTCTGTTCAGTTTCATTTAGTTTCTGTTCTAGTGCGGCAAATCGGACCTCCATATTGTTATTCTTGTTAGTTAGCTCTGCGTTCTTCTTTTCAAGATCTTTGACTTGTTGTTTAAAGACCCTAATAGTAGCCAAACATTAATCTAATTTTTCTCCATTGTAGGTAATAGAGTTAGTCATCGCAACTAATTCATGTTTCAAAATTTTGTTCATTTCTGTTTTAACTTCATCCATGAATTTTTTCGCATCAATAGTAACAACTCTCTTTGGTGTATCTTCAGAAGCAGTATCCCCATCATCAGTACCGATGACGAAGGAGTTTTTGCATTCTGTTATTGCATTCATTGCAAGTCCATGCAAGGTTTCCAGCGTTACGCAAAGCTGTTATCTGCTTTGCACTTAAGCCAGTGCACTCCGGTTTTGCATGAACCGTCGCATCGCAGACACTGCACATAAGACATATTGTATTTTTGGCAAATTGTTTATCACACACGGAACACTTAGACATTGTCGGGTAGTTTGGTAATTTAAAAACGTTCATAGGCGCGTCTATTCGTAAAAACGTCCGCGAGAGAAATGATTTACAGGTTTGGTTATCATATCGTAAGATTAGGTATATGATGTAGTTTACCAGAAAATTTTAAAAAGTTGGGAATTCAAGATGGCGAATATGCTATAAAGATTCCAAGTTTGTTAAAATTTTCAATATAATTTTGAGTTTTCAGGAAAATTCCAACATTTAGGAACAACAAAATGGCGGCCGAGATATGACGATTTTTTTTAAAAAAGTAGACTCTAAAGTAGGCGAATTGTTCTACTTGATGCGCATGCGCTAGAGTTGTCGCTGTTATTGTGTTGGATGAGGTACATACATACATACATATATCACGCCTTTATCCCTTGCGGGGTAGGCAGAGCGTAAACGACCGAAAAAACGGCCACTTACGCCACGTCTGACAAACGTTTGAGGGTCATTCGGAAAATTGTGTATCGCCATAGTGACAGGTTGTCAGCCCATCGCCTAAAATTGCTATACACACCCTCGAGTCCCTTCGTCGCCTCTTACGACTCCCACGGGTAAGAAATGGAGTGATGCTATTCTAAGCCGGCATCACACGGCTCCTATACACACCCTCGAGTCCCTTCGTCGCCTTGGATGAGGTATATGATATTTTCAAATAGTTGGAAAGTTGAAAAGTTGTCAGACGTGGCGTAAATGTCCGTTTTTGCGGCCATTCACGCTCTGCCTACCCCGCAAGGGATCATAGGCGTGATATATGTATGTATGTATGTATGGAAATTCAAGATGGCCGCTGAGTTATTAAAAAAAAACGAAAATCATCTTTTTTTTCTTCGTCCCTTTTTTAGGTAGAAGGAGTTGAAATAGGATAAAAAGATATATAAGCAATTTGTAAGTGTTCTTGTATTTTACGAAACTATGGCAAAATCATAAGGCGCACAGCATGCGTAGGTGCGGAGGGTCGCGTTCGCGAGGGAGGCTGCAAGCCAAAGCTGCGTGGCGAGGGAGCTCCTGCCTGCGAAGAGGTGGCACGGTGGAAGCGACGCGAACCGTAGCGCCGCAGCGGTCACACAAAGGTTTACTGCCCTTAGGATAAACAAGTACGTGACTCGCGGGCTGCTTGCTGCCCGCGCACTACCCAACACATGTAAAAATTTTAGGTTGTTTCTTTCAGAATAAGTAGTGGTTTCGTAAAACAGTTTGAGGGAAACTAAATTGCCGACACGCACTATGCCACGCGCAAATAGCTAATCGGTATTTGCATTCAGGATTTCATAGTGGTTTCATAAAACGCTTTGCGTTACGGTAAACGTTATTGATCTGCACTTTGGAAATAAGGGGAGACGCAAATAACTACAAAAGCCAACTACAAGAGTAAAAACGCTTTCTGATTATCGAAAACGGTGAAGTAAAACGCTGTTCAACGTCATAATAAAGATGCACAGCTACCCTTTACATACTGACAAGCTGAATTTGCCTTAGGAAAATTACGAGTGGTGACGTAAAACACTTTGTAAAATACAAACTCACTCGAACTATGCGGAAGCCAAAGCTCACACGACCCGCGGGCTGCTTGCAGCCCGCGCACCACCCAACCAACTAGTTATTATTTTACAGGTGCAAAAGAATCAAAATCCAAGATTAAGCTAGTACTCCATCCAAGATAAGCTACCTTGACTATCAACTTTAACTAGATACTTTGAACTCTCAGAAGAGGGTAATGTACGAATGGAAGTAGGTATTGTTACTATTACTACTAATGTTAAGGTAGGTATTGCAAATTTTATGAATGTGACCTGGACTATCAATGTCTAACAATCACTAGGACTTTTGGAATTCTACTGCTGTTTAATGTATGCAAACTTTTGAATGTTAGCCAAAACCCCAACTTCAAAAAGATCCCTCAAGTCTGTTTTAAGTTCGAATAAAATAAAATTATTATTATTATTAATTTGTACTTAACTACAAAGTGTGACCTATGTATGTAATCTTAAGTCGAAAATAGGTAGGTAAATTTGTTTGTATTTGTTCCTTTGGACAGTTTTAGGAAATGATGGTGAATGGCGCTAAGACATTTACTTTACTTTTAACTTTCTCTAGTAAATGTGACTGTGTCTAGGAAAAGGGACCACTTGGGTGATTCTAGTTTCCGAGATATTTGCGTTTTTCTGAACTTGGTCGAAAATTATGTAAAACTAGCTTTTACCCGCGACTTCGTCCGCGTTAGATAGTTTTTTTAGGCACAGGTTCTAAAGTAGATATGTATATTCATAGTTAATATGACAGTGATATTAGAACAGTTCTTATCTCTCTCTACTGTTTAAGGATGACTTTCTTGCTTCTGTTGTTAAAGGGACAATTCAAAATTTGTTATCCGGTGTACTGCCCTGAGAAATCAATATTTATAACCTTTGAATACAAAAGTCAGTAGATAACAAATAAATCCTCGGTAAAAAGTTGCCAATATCCTTTCTCAACTTATTCCCATCATACTGAACAACTTTTGTTTTGGAACCATTTCTGTATCTCTAATAGTTTAGGTGGGCTCCTGATGGTACACCTGATGGTCTACATAAGGTACTCCAGATCCTCTATGTCCTTGTGAAAAGAAGCAGCCCATCATACTGAACATGTTTTAGAACCATGCCTTTATCTCTAATAGTTTAGCTGGGCTCCTGATGGTACGCCTGGTGGTCTACATAAGGTACTCCAGATCCTCTATATCATTGTGAAAAGAAGCAGCCCATCATACTGAACAACTTTTATTTTGGAACCATGCCTGTATCTCTAATAGTTTAGCTGGGCTCCTGATGGTACACCTGGTGGTCTACATAAGGTACTCCGGATCCTCAATGTCATTGTGAAAAGAAGCAGCCCATCATACTGAACAACTTTTGTTTTGGAACCATGCCTGTATCTCTAATAGTTTAGCTGGGCTCCTGATGGTACACCTGGTGGTCTACATAAGGTACTCCAGATCCTCAATGTCCTTGTGAAAAGAAGCGGCCCATCATACTGAACAACTTTTGTTTCAGAACCATGCCTGTATCTCTAATATTTTAGCTGGGCTCCTGATGGTACACCTGGTGGTCTACATCTGTACTCCAGACCCTCGAATGGTGATAAAAAGTAGCCTATGTCCGTTCTCGGTATGCTAGAAATCTCTGTGCAAAGTTTCATGAAGATCGGTTCAGCGGTTTGGCCGTGAAAGCGTAGCAGACAGACAGACAGACAGACAGACAGACAGACAGACAGACAGAGTTACTTTCGCATTTATAATATTAGTGTGGAAGTGTGGATGAGTTTTTGTTAGTAATTGGTTCTAAGTCTACTAAATAACATGTTGTATAAAATATACACCTCTAATTATAATATTTCAGTATCTTATTGGGTCACGAAGTTTAATACCTAGGGTACCACTTGGGAATTATTTCTTTCTTTACGTGTATTTTCTTATTTGCTCAAGATTTGCTCGGTAGCTGTCACGTAGGGAAGTGCCTACAGTAAGGCCGTCTTAATAAGCCCGATTTGTCAGCTGTCAGATTCGTCCTAATGTTATGGCAGAGGGTCTATTTTCCTTTTTTGACAACTCTTTTAGTATGGAACTGACAGGTGTCAGTTCGGGCTTATTAAGTTGGTCTTACTGTAGCATCTATGGTAGCACCAGAGGCGGCCGGGGATGGCGGGTAGATTTTTAGTAGGTAGATTGTAGAAAAGTTGTCACACTGATTGCCACGCCCGCCACACGCCGTTGTGAATATTCGTAATTTTTATCTCTTTTCGAGTTGCGATCTAGTACCAAGTTTTTGACGTCGAATTTAAAAATGGAAGAGGACACTCAAGTGCTTTTCACGGAAAATGATGGAAATACGCAGCCATCGCAACAAACGACAGCTTCACCTGCACAGACATCGAACCTAACAGGTGAGTCAAAACATTTAATTTCGTGAAAGTAATTAGGTACACCAAGGTAAGGATAGCAAGAGCCTTCCGTGTTTGATTGTCTTTATGCCACATCAGTCTGTCTATGTATATACATAATTGTTGTTTGCGTTAGATTTATTTAAGGGCATCCCGGACGTAACTAGTGCTCTCATCACTTAAAATTCATTACTCGATGAAAACTTAATTTAACAAAAATCTGCTACTGTCAGATTGATCAAGCTTATTAATTTATTTTTTATTAGTAATATTGCTTAAGGTGGCCGCTATTAGCACTTTCGCTATCTGTAACTACTTTGAAGCATTTTTTAGTAACACAATATTCTGTAAATAAGCTTATGTATCTGTACTTGAATCTTACAGAAGCGAATTTTTGATAAATTAAGTTTTCATTGAGTACTGAATTTTTAAGTGATTAGGGCGCTAGTTATGCTAGATCATATTTTTACGTTCAGCGGATTCACATCTATGCTTAGTCATTCAGTCAGTGATCGATGATTATATAGGGGTTTTAAATGTTTAAATACCTAATTTTGATAATTTTTGTTACAGCATATAAAGGTACCCAAACACGGGAAGCTGAATTAAGGTTTTCTATGTGCTCTGAAAATGATATTGTTTATTCCACTCGGTCCTTACCCCAGATAACATACTATCCCGGTCAGAGTATTTCAGATCCTCGAAATTAAGATATAGCCCGAATAATATTGTATGAGTTAGAAAAATTGCCTGAAAACCACCGCCTTAGTGCTTTTTCCACAATTTTTAATAATATAAAACTGTAGGTGATGATACTCGTGTAGATGCTGAAGAGGCCGAGAACGAAGTGTCTACTTTTACTATTCTTGATGATAATTATACTCATGTTGACACTGAGGAGGACAGGGAAGAAATAGCCTCTGTTCCATTTGTTGATAAAGCCGAAGAGGCAAGGAAACGCGAATTAAGATTAAGAGTAATGAGAAACATGCACAAAGTGATCGGCAAAAAGCAATGAGTGGTTGATCCAATTTTTTTGTATGTCACGTTATATTATATTTAGTACTAAATACCTAATATTATTGTGATTATAGCCAATAATGTTTAATATACACTTGTAGCACTTGTATACTGGTTAAATTTTTTTATTTTATTGTTTTAGATGAAACTTCTTATGAAAAATTTGAGTGTTATTATGGACAATGCGCAGATAAAAATTTAAGAAATTTTGAAGAAGAGTATTTAATATGGACTCAAAACGTTTCCGATGAAGAAAACCATGAGCTTCCTGAAATCCTTCTTCTGTCAAGTGGGACGCCGAGTTGAACGACACTGTAGATGATGGGTATGAAAACGCTGGCGTTGAACTGGTTGTCCCAGAAGAAGCTAGTCGCAATTTTTTTTCGAACAGTGACGATTTTCTTCCCCTATTGGAAAACAATCAAGAACAACAGATGTTTATCGATAGTTGTGGCTGTAGTATGAGATGCCAAGAAAAATTTCCTCGTGAAGCCATACTAAGATCCAGATTAGAAGCACAAGAAATGAATACTAAATGTGACCTAGGCCATAATCATTTAAATTTATTTACTATGGGTGCTCTTAATGCTCTAACTCGTCAGGTCCCCAATACTGTTCAAACCCTTTCACACAAATCGAGGGAAAGGAAAGCAAATCATACAACTTTTTACTTTCAAGGCATAGCTGTTTGTAAGATTTTTTTTCACTTTGTTTATGCATTAGGGGAAAAAAGATACAAAAATATTAAAAACAAAGTAGTTACAGGAAATAAAGCAGCAGTGTCTTCTTCACAAAAGTTGGTGATGTTAAAAACCAATGACCCCCAGCAAATTATTGATGCAGTATTATTTATAAAATCTTTCTCTGAACAAAATTCATTAGTCTTGCCAGGCCGGGTTCCAAGTTTTCATAATCCTGACTTACATATTTTACCTAGTTCAATGAATAAGCGGTATGTGTTTGAAAAGTACCAAGAAGCGACAAATATATCCGAAAAAGATGCTGTGAGTTTGCGGACTTGGTACAGATTGTGGCAAAGCTATGCTCCAAATATTGTCATTCAAAAACCTCGAACGGACTTATGCACAAAATGCCAAGAAAATATTACAGTTTTAGGTAAAATGCAAGGCTTAGAAGAGCATGAAAAGCAGAGGTTGATTGAAAAATCCGCCCTACATTTAGATTTAGTTCAAACTGAACGTGCGTATTATAAAAAATTGATTGAAAGATCAGCACAAGTATTCGGAAACCGAAAACTAGAGCAGAGTCAGCCTTGTTCAATTACAATGTTCACCAGGTACAATGCATTACTCTTTTGATTTTGCTCAAAAGGTTCATTTACCTCATAGCTCACAGCAAGTTGGGCCCCTTTACTTTTTGGCGGAATATAAAATTGGTTTATTTGGCATAGCCGCAGAGCCACTAAAACAATTTGTATTATATATAATTCCAGAAGCTTGCAATACTGGAAAAGGTTCGAATACCGTGATTTCCTTCCTAAACCACTCTTTCAATAATTTTGGGCTGGGTGAAACAGACGTCATTTGTCATGCAGACAAATGTTGCGGTCAAAATAAAAATAATTTTATGATGCAGTACGCATTATGGCGTACACTAACGGGAAAGCATAGATCGTTTCAGCTTTCTTTTTTGCCTGTTGGACATACTAAATTTGCGCCGGATTTATACTTCGGACTATTTAAAAAAAAGTTCCGTCTTTCCAATTCAAACACAGCAAGAGATGTTCTGGAGTGTGCCGTTTCAGCTTGCCACAATTCAGACACTATTACTGCGGTTCTAGTTGGTAATGAAACTGGTGATATAATGAACGTGCATTCATACAATTGGGCTGATTTCTTTAAAGAGAAATCGCCACAAAATGTGCCACAGCTGCTTTCGTACAACCATTTTAAAGCGTCCGTTGATCATCCTGGAGTTCTGCAATGCACCAAAAAGTTTGATGAACAAGATAGCAAAAATATTGCAGTTTTTAATTCCACTTGTTTAGCACACAAGCTACTGGTCCGATTGCAATACCTCCTACAAGGCTGTCATTTGAAAGACAACAATATTTGTTCCAAAAAATTCGTCAGTTTGTTTCCCCTCAAGCTCGAGATGTGATGTGCCCAGTACCTAAAAAAATCGTTGCAACAAGTACTGTAGAAGCGGAAGATCCGTTAGTTGAAGTCGAAATGCCGATCATAAGTACCGACTCGGCAACCCCTTCGACGTCGGCACTCACAGTGGAAAGCCATAAACGAAAAACGCCTAAATGTGGCTACTGTGGTCAAATCGGCCATAGAAATCAGATAAGAAATAATGTTTATATTTGTAAAAAAAGGAAACTTGATGACCAGCAGCAATCCGTTAAGAAACAATGATTATTAATTTTAAAAAAGGAAACTGATTAAGCACCTGAATGAATCTCGTTAAAAGGAAACCGGAGTGTATATGGCGCCCTCATCACTTAAAAATTAATTTATCAAAAATCCTTCTCCTGTCAGATAGAAGTACAGGTACATAAGCTTATTTATTTACATTATCTCGTATTAATAAAAAATGCTTCAATGTTTTTACAGATAGCAAAGTCGCTAAAAGTTGCCACTTTTCACAACTTCTTTATTTTTATCTTTAACGACACTACTATTACTGATAAAACATTTTGGAAATCACTATAAATAAATATTAATTCTGACAGAAGCGAATTTTTGATAAATTAAGATTTCATGGAGTAATGAATTTTTAAGTGATGAGTGCGCTTGTTACGGTCCGGTATCCCCTTAAGTGTATTTAAGTAACTTATCTTTTACACTTGAAAAATGAGATTTTCCTATAAACAGGGTTATTTTTTAGTCAGTGCGCAAACTCATACCATGATATCAGAATCATTAATAGAACATTTTAGGCAAATAAAAAAAAAGTTTTTTTTAAATTATTTTTGTCTGCCTCACAAAAAATAAATCATGGACATTCTACTTTTCAATCGGGGGTGCGTGAAAATGGCAACAGCGCTCGCGCAGCGCACCCTTCAGTCAGTTTCAGTTCTCGCTTTGATTCCGTCGCGGGCGGGCGCGCAACTGTGTGACACTACTTTTCCCGCCGATCTCGAACTGATTTCGCGATGTCGAATTTTACGTTTCGCGAGTTTTACGAAATGGTGCGTTCGTACTTTTTAAGTGGGGAAAATACCCGAGCAGCCCAAAGAATGTACGCGGACGAAAGTTTACCTCGACTGCGTAATGCTGGCGTTGTGGACCCTCGTGTACCGAACCCAAGAACATTCCTCAACGTTATGCACCGGCTGTTGGATCATGGGCAGTTTACTGTACCGGCCCATGCCCAAGGGCGTGGCAGACCTCGTATGGCGGTGGAATTAGAAGAGGAAATTTTGCAATACTTTGATGAAGACCCCAGGAGGAGCACCGACGACGCTGCACGGCGTTTCGGCGTCAGTCAGTATGCTGTGTGAAAGCTACTCAACTCTGCGGGTCTTCATCCTTATCACTATCAACCCGTGCAAGCACTGCACGAAGGTGACGCCGAAGCTCGCCAAGTCTTTTGCCGGTGGTTGCTTGACCATCCAGAAGAAAATATCCTGTGGACCGATGAAGCTCTGTTCACAAGAGTAGGGCTCTACAACATTCACAACGAACACTGGTGGTCGTACAATAACCCGCACATGATTAGGGAAAATCATCACCAGCATCGTTTCAGCGTCAATGTGTGGGCGGGTGTTTACAAAAACTTTATCATTGGTCCTGTTTTTTGTCGAGGGACGTCTTACGGGAGGCACCTATCTCGAAATGTTGCGTGGTGTGATTGAAGAGCACATCGAGGAAGAATTGCCTATTGAAAGGCAGCGTGACAGAAACTTTTATTTCATGCAGGATGGCGCTCCTCCGCATTACGCATTGCCTGTACGTCAGTACCTTAACGAAAAATATGGAGAGAGGTGGATAGGACGTGGTGGACCTCTTCAGTGGCCGGCCAGGTCGCCTGACCTGACCCCTTGTAACTTTTTTTTGTGGGGTGAAGTGAAACGGCGTGTGTTCAAAGAGGAGCCGCAAAGTCGGCAGGACCTTCAAAACAAAATCATTAGAGCTTTTGATGAGCTCAAAGGTGAAGAATACAGGCAAGTCTTGGATCACGTCGAAGAAAATGGACAAAAACGTGCCAGACTGTGTCTTCAGCAGGTAGGACTGCATTTTGAGCAACTTCTCAAGTACTTTTAAAGCCCCATGGACTTCATTAGTTAGTTTAGGTATCTCATTTGATTTTAATTGTTGTAAATAAGCTGATTCCAATTTTTTAAATACGCCAAAATGAAGTAGTTCTGTAATAGGTAAGTAACTGTTAATTAAATGTCTATTGTACTTAGCTACCTACTGCTTACCTAGTGTTCTAGGTAAACTTTTCATTTTGACGGTCCTAAGCCCGTAAAAGTATGAAGGGAAATTTGGAATCATCTTTCTAAAGGCTCAGCTACACAAGACCGGCGCGCGATAGCCGCGTTCCGGCCATAGGTACGAGTTTTTGTATGAATGCCCGATCAAATCACACCCTGTTATTTTTGTATGTGTAGACCGTTTTTGATCTTTATTCTTAAATAACAACTCAAGGTTAGTTCACACTGACGTAGTAGCAACATTTTAGGGGCCTTATCAACTTTGACTGTCATACTTTTCTGAATTTTTCTCTCCACTCTCATTGGCGCACAAAATTGCCGTTTACTTTACTTTAAATGCAGTTGTACTTTAAGGATGATTCGGTTAAAATCATCGAAGGCCAGGCACGCGCAATTTGAGCCACCGCATATCATCAGTGTACATAAAGCTTTATAGCAGTGCAGATGAATTTCCCGCCACGCCGTGCCGGTGGCGGCGGCGGTGGTCAGCCGGCCGGCGCCGGCGTCAGATTTCTTCTAACAATTGAATCGTTGGCGCCACTATGTCTGGCGCTGTAAGACGCGGTGACTAATCGCGACGTTGTCAAACCATCACAACCTCTGTTGTATGCAGGTTGTGTAGGCTTTTCAGGTACTATCAGCAACGGCTCCAGTTGCCATTAAAGTTTTTACTGGTTATTCTTAAAGAATGTTAAAAAAACCTTTGATGTTGATCTTTTAAAATGGGTATCAATCTTTACTGGTTATTTGTTCTTGTTAACTGTAAAAAAAAATCATTCTTAACTTAAGTTGATCACGTAGATGGTTATTCGAGGTGCTGGCTGCTGATAGTACAATCCCAAGTCACCAGTATGGATTAAACATTTACATGTAAAATAGCATCACTCCATATCAAGCCGTGAGTTTCGTTAAACGGAATGGACACCAGAGTTCTCTTTTGATACAATACCCTGCACTGCGCTCGCCAGTCCAATCCGGTGACAATTGTGTCAATTTATCTTTTGTTAGATTATGCAGTTTGGTTAGGAATAAATTGCAAGCTGAACCACCGTCCGTTATAAGATAGTTCCGTGCATTAGATTAGATGGCGTTGCTTCCTGCTTACACAACCACATCAGAGACATAATTTTGGGTATGAGGCTAACTTAACCTAAACCAGGGTTCATCGACCCGATGTTCCTCACAAAATGTTAGAAATACCTACCATTCCTACATCAAACAGACTTATTAGGGTACTCCTAATAAGTCTGTTTGTACAAGCAGTGAAAGTGGAAAGCGGATCTTGTGCAGTTGTACCGAAGTCTTATTAGAGATCGGACAGCTGTGGAATCTTTTTATCTCTGTGGGATACGGACTCGACAAACGACCTGATCAACCCTGATGTCAGATGTTTAAAACAGTCTTGCTTATGCTAGTAGTAGCTGCTAATTCTTAACCAAACTGGGAAAAATCCAACTACGTGATTAACAAAATAATCTTGTCTCTCCGCATAAACTAGAAACAGGGACCATCAAATCAAGAGACCAACTTTCAAACCACTACACCACGGAGGCAGTTTAAGTGTAGGTACTTGTGAGATAGGTACTTAGTTGTTGTAGGTATCACCCGCACGCACCCCGGTACCAATAGCGGTCATTAACCTGGACTGGTCATTGACCTGTGCTGTAGGTAGAAGCTAGAACACAGTCAGCTGATAGGTATAACTGGGCCGCGCGCGACGTTGCCAAACCGAAAGATAACTAGTGAACCTAATAGGGTGATCCACTCTTACGTACGATCCTAGGATAAGTTTAAGTGCGATTATTTCAATTTTTTTGTTCTAAGTCAGGTGTAAAAAATAAATACATATTTTCTAAAATTTGATAACCATTACGTATGTTGAAGCTGCGCACTGACTAAAAAATAATCCTGTATATTTAAAATCACAGAGCATTATGTGGTGTCTTCATAACGCATTATCGAAAAACCGCTAGATCAGATTAAAGTAGGTAGGTACAGATGATGATGATTATGATGCTTATTTGCAGAATGTCTTTTTAGACAATAATGGTAGTTACAGATAGCAAAAGTGATATATTGGCTACTTTTAACTCTTTGTTACGATTTTTTAAAAGATGATGGCACCACATACAATCTGGAATATTCTTAAATTACTTTAGTTTGACGTGTTTAAGTCAATTTTGACTGATTTTGTGATATTGATTACAATATGTATTATATTTATTTGACAATCTGGAATATCCTTAAATTACTTTAGTTTGACGTGTTTAAGTCAATTTTGACTGATTTTGTGATATTGATTACAATATGTATTATATTTATTTGATTTTTGTCATGGGAAACATTAGAAGTACATTTATATAAGAATGTTGTTTTTTTTTACCTTATAATATTGTTTAACATATTAACCAAAACTAACGATTCATTTTTATAACTTATTCTCTTATAAATACAAGTAGTTACGAAACTTGCTTTTTTTGCCACTTTTGCAAGTTCGGCATTGAAATACTTCGAAACTATTAAAGTAATTGAGACTTTATATATATCTATTAAAACTTTGAAGACAGTAGACTAACTTGTTACACATTACTCCATAACTTCGAAGTGGAAGTATATTTTTCAGCAGCATAAACTTAAAATTCAATTTTCTCAACTTCCATACTTTGTCAACTGCAACTTTAAAAATTTATTAAAAATAATTTATGGCACTTAGAGCATTGATTCTTTTTTTAATAGATAGCTAATTTTATCTAGTTTTAGGAGATTTCAATAACTCAATACCGCACAAGTGGTCCCTTTTCCTAGACACAGTCACAAATATTTATTTAATTTTATTTCCATTACATATAGGGATGGCCTGACAGAAATCACTTACCTGGAGGACTAAAGGATCTTTTTTAAATGAAGATGAATATTGAAACAGATTATTTGGTGCCTTACTTGAAACGGTAAGCAGAATTTTAACCTGTAATTTATTAAAACGGGATTAATATCTTCCAAAACAATTATAAGTAAGTAGGTACCTATACTATTCAATATCAGAAACTACAAAATAGCAATTAAAAATGAAATTATTTCTTATTCGTGTCTCAAAGGAGTTTCAAAGAATTTTGTAGGTAAACTTAGGGCAACCTAGGTTGAAGAAATATTTGATCAAAATTTTAAAATATTTGGTATTATCTTACAGATTATCATCGGGTGAACCGTCCTGCCATAGAGAGAATTTGAAAACCCTCACAAGATCTACTACAGCTGTATTTTAATTAAAAAACCCTTAGTATATAATATTTCTATGCACTACCATTTAAATTTTTGAATTATTTCTGTCTTTAATACTTTTTTGTGCTTGACAACATTTACTTGGAAAACAATAGAGATATGCCTATCTTTTATTACTAAAATGAATTAAAGGGGAGATTGGGGGCATTTACAATAGGTTGATAGTGAGAAGTTGAGATACCTTTAATAATTTAAATAATGAAAATCCAAGATGTTTTATTGATAACTTTTATCAATCTTTTTTGATTGAAATTTAAATTAGTTTAGTTATTTATTTCCATTACTTGGAGGTGAATAAAGTGAAGCTGGTAGAAATACAGTTTTAATTTTTCTACTTCAGATGTGTTGGGACATCGAGTCGATAAACTACCTGATATGTTAACTTCTTCCTACTTTATTTTATTTTTATAAGTAATTATTATTTAGTGAGACTTTTAGTTAGACTTCCTAAGGATGTAAGAATTTTTTTGTGATATTTTTTTTTAAAACCCAATTTACAACATGAAGAGGTAAAATGTCGTAGTGCTACTACTTTGCGGCTTTAAGATTGCCGCCCCACTCTCCGCGGCGCCTTTGTGTAAGTATAAAGTAAGTTAAAGGCCACATTTGTATTTCCAGTTATTAATTTCTCGGAGGGTTGTTAAGTTAGATTTTTCCCTCATTCTGAAAATATCCAATGCAAATGTGAATCGTGTCATGCGTCACCTGACGGGATAGACTACACCCTTATGTCTCCAAACGATGCTAGATTCTACATTTAATGTTGTTACAATATAGAACGCCTTAGATTTTATTTTTCATTTATTTGCAATGTTCAAAAAGATAAGTTATAATAATGAATAAATATATACGTAACAATAGGAGCTAAATCTGGGTTGTCCACATCCAGAGAGTACCAGCTTTGTCAAATAGGTATCTAAGGCGTTAAATTATATCAAAGGAAGTTACGTTTTCAATGCCAAGTGTTTGGAGAGGTTTCTTTTATCTCAATCTACTTTATTACTGATTCTACTTGGATCATCAAAGCTATTGTCATGTGGTCATTTGAAAGTGTCCCCCGTTTCCCCTTTTTTTCAGAGAATTATTATTTTTTTTTTTTTTTGTAATAAACGTTCTGTGCTAAGTTGTCACATCTTTAGATAGCTTTCCAATTTTATCTTTTGGTAAAAACACATGCTAAATAACCATAATCGCCCATATGGTACGATATGTCAGATTATTAGGAATATTTTTAATTCCTTAGCATGCGATTCTATTAAGCCTTCTTAGACAGACAACTCTGATTTTATGTATTATAGGTGGGTATATTTTATCTTTGAACAAATCTTAATTCTCACACAAATAATAATGAATTAAATATTTCTTACATCCCTCATAAAGTAAAAGTATAGTTTTGCATTTTAGTAAAATTCTTAGATCCGAAGTTCATTGTCTCAACAATTCTTAAATTTTAATTTTATTATTTCAACAGTAATAGTAGAATTGGATTCTTAAGTTATTTTTCATTTTTAATTTTGTACAAGTTATTTTTAGATACCTACCTACTGATGATGGCATTTGTTCTTAACTTTTGTAGTATATACCCCGCTCCCCTCTGAGCGGTAAGGTTGACTATAAGCACGCTCCGTGTTGTTAATTTCTTTACTCCATAAAATGGCTACATTCAGTTTACCTAAGCTCGAAGAACTGATGCAGAAGTGCATAGCTCCTGTTCTGCGTGAAGTGGAGCTGCTACGTGAGGTTGTTGTGAAGCTGGAGAAGAAATTATCCGCAACAGAATCGCTTCACAACGACATTTTGGTGAAGTCATCGGTACCGCAGCAAAGCTCTCAAGAAACCATCGGTATGTCCCAACCATTAGTACTGCTGCAGCAAGCCCAACATGCCAATGACAAGCCGGCCGTAGATATAAAGTTGAGCGCCCGCGCACAGCGAGCCAATAATCGTCTGGGCAAAAAAACCATTCGCGACCGAACAACATAAGGCGGCGCATGCGCAGTCTGCGCAGACGAAGACCCCTGTACGGCCAGCAACACCAATAACCGCACCCGGCGCTCCGACTAAACGCGAGAACAGGCAAGGGAGCGACGGTGACAAGCGAATACGTATGGCTGGGAAACTGGCGTTTAATGATGAGAGGTCGCTAACTAGCGAAAATGATTGGCAAGAAGTACAACGAAATAAGCGTAAGTCAAAGAAAGTACTTGTTGGAACGTCAAATGATACAGGCGAGCTGCAGTCAGTGGAAAAACTAAAGTTTATACAAGCATGGTCGTTTAAACTAGAGACTACTGAAGACCAACTACGCAACTATTTAAATAACATTGAAAAATGCGATGACTACGTTGTTGAGAAACGCAACATAAGAACCGACCGACATGCAGCGTTCACTAGCGGAATGCCGGAAAGTTTATACACGCGTCGACTTTGTGGCCCCAAGGCGTGCGTGTATCCGACTGGATCCGCTTTCGTGGACCCCCCCGCGGCCAGCGGGGTAGCTCGACGTCACAACAGCCCGCCGCCGTCGACGGCACCGGCGCAGTACCTCAACAAACCGGCTCCCAGTGATCAACTGTGTACGCAAGCGACGGACGCTACTCCTATGACACCGCTTATTGTATGGCATCAGAACGTCCAATCGCTCAACAACAAAGCGGACAAACTGGAAGTGCTTTTAAATTTAGAATTAAAATGTGACGTCCTCGCGATTACCGAGCACTGGTTGACGGAGGAGGAACTGAAATGTGTTCATCTAAATGGATACAGTTTAATTTCATACTTTTGTCGAAGGCACTCCATACACGGCGGATCGTGCTTATATACTAGAAATTATATCAAGACTGTCGATGTACCTGAAATAACTATTTTAGCCATTGAATTACATTTTGAATTATCAGCTCTTTTACTAATTGACATAAATTTTTTGATAGAATTAGATAGAAAGGTATTTAGCTTCTTCCGCACTTATGATGGCTAGTAATGCAGCTAGTTGAATGCACCACGCGTACGACCGCAAGTTAATGCAAATGCACAAGCGATGCAGAAGTAGTGCGAGTAAAGTACTCGCACTACTTCCACCGTTTTACACTCTACACGTGTTTCGCCCCTCCACGGAGCATCATCAGGAGATCTTCGACAGTCGAGTTCCGAGCACTGACTGAGTAACCGTCGTTGTCGGCTCGAGCTTATAAATGCTTCCTCCCCGCCATTGGGTGACGGAATGTACGAGAACCAATCAGAGTGCAGATTGGTCAGGTGACTCTCTGCGATTGGTTATTTTGAAAAATACGCAGTAATGGAGAAGAGGAAACATTTACCTGCTCGTTGAAGATAGTTCCAGTACACCCGTGACGTATGATTTCTAATTGTTCCAACACGTTTAGCCTTTGGCTTTTATTACAAGTATGTAGAACTTTATAGGAATGGCTGTCTGTTAAACTCTGCCCAGAATCTAGCAAATGTTTTGCGAAATGCGATCTTTCTGGACGTCCATTCCTATACGCAGAAGTGTGTTCTTTATAACGTGTATTAAAGCTACGACCAGTTTGATCTACGTAAACACCATTACACACATCGCATGCAAGTTTGTATACGCCCGACTTCTTACCAACCTCAGTCTTTTCTTTGCCGTTGCAAACCGCCCGACGAATGGTGTTGTTAGTCCTAAACGCCACATGAACATCGTTGTTCCTCAAAATTCTTGATATCTTTTCAGATATTGGTCCGACGTACAGTAAACTTGACCGATAGTGATGAACATCGCGTTCCTGTGGCGCTCAATATAAACGGCTAGAAACCTGCTGATTTATCTTTTTCCTGATTAACCCGTCCACCATTCGCTGGTCGTACCCGTTTGCAACTGCAATTGAGTAAATAGTATTCAATTCTTTGTTATACGCTTGCGAAGATAGAGGATATGTTAATAACCTATTTACGTAACAATGAAAAGCCGCTAATTTGTGTTGCCAAGGGTGACAAGAAGCGGAATAACTAAATCAGTGTGAGTTGGTTTTTTATATACCTTAAAGGCATGCTGACAACGCTCCCGTGTGATAGTCACATCTAAAAAGTAAATTGCGCAGTTCTGTTCGAGTTCTAATTTGAATTTGATTTTAGGATGGAATGTATTCAGACTACTAACAAAGATATCTAATTCTTGTCTCGTACCTGTCCAGCATATCAGTATATCATCAACGTATCTGTTGTAATAAAGGATATTACTGTTGCCCACGATGTACTTATTTTCATGTTTATCCATGAATATCTCCG
Source organism: Tuta absoluta (assembly GCA_027580185.1). Taxonomy (NCBI): domain Eukaryota; kingdom Metazoa; phylum Arthropoda; class Insecta; order Lepidoptera; family Gelechiidae; genus Tuta; species Tuta absoluta. The sequence continues at coordinate 822,161 of JAQAHW010000070.1, read as the reverse complement.
CCATCAATGGAGATAGTGGAGACCCCATAGCCAAACCCTCTTTCTGCCTATATTAAGCCCCATTAAACCTAAAATTGTTTTGTTTCATGCATATTGTTGCTAAGTCAATCAGTTCTTTTACCTCCTCTGGATGTAAGTTTTTTCTTTCTAACATGTCGGAAAGAAAAACTAAAACTTCTTCATAGGGTACGTTAGTAAACAAACTGTCTACATCCAAAGAAAGTAAAAAAGAGTTCGTGGGCAACACAACATCCTTTATTTTTTCTGTTAAGTCTTGCGTATTCTGTAGACTATATTTAGGAGAAAAACCTGACTCGTTCTTAATAATAGTATTTAATCTTTTAGCTAACTCATATGCTGGGCACCATATGAGTTAGCTAAAAGATTAAATACTTAGACCATGTTTATAATTACTCTCGTGCGGGTACTGTTACTACGTCACCGGTGACGACGAACATCGGTGATCACCTCGCAATACGATGCGAAGTCAGTGCAGTAGGCAGAGTACCGGATGACTCACCCGCTCACATTGTAGCAAGTAGCTATTCCCAAGCGAATCGCGCAAATTTCTACCTCTCCGTAGATAGTGTCAACTGGGTAGAAACTCATGCTCGTAGAGGTCATAATGCAACGGCAATGGCAGAATCCATAATTAATACAATTTCTAATTTAATTTAACGTTGTTTTCCCTTGAGAAAACGTCCTCGTGTAACAAAGAATGACTTACTTTTTACAAGTGACATATTTAATATTAAATCATTATTATTTGACATTATTGAATTAGATAAAGCCATGTGGCATGTAGTAAATAAGGAAAGAGGGAAAAACAATCGTCCTACGGTAGATATAACCGAAATCGCAACAGATCCTTCTGGCTTGAAATATAGCACTAAAAAGAACGTTGCCGATGCGATGAACACTGGGTTTGCGGGTGCAGCCGCCGCTTGTGGTGCGCCACGCGCCGACTTATCCCTGGTGTGCGTCATGCTTCACTCCGCGCGGTCTCCGTCTGACCGATCGTTTCGATTGCAACCGTTCACTGCTGATGAGGTATATCGCATCATACAAAGGACATTTACGATGTCTCTATGGATCTTCTTAATCAAGTAGCGAGTCCTATTTCACCAGCTTTAGCAGACCTGTACAATCAATGCTTGTCCGAAGGAACATTCCCAACACCCTTGAAACTGAGTAGAATTGCTCCTCTTTTCAAGGGGAAGGGGAACAGGGATAATATTGATGGATACAGGCCTGTCTCCATTATACCGGCCATAGCCAAGATTCTGGAGAATGGACTTAGTAGGCGACTTACTGAATACATGGAGTCCGTGGAGGCTTTGTCACCATGTCAGTACGCTTATCGTGTCAATTTATCCACAGCCTCGCTAATGCGGGAGGTGATGCGATGTATTTTTGGTGCTCGTGAGTGAAAGCAGAAAGTAGCTTTATTGTGTTGCGATCTGTCAAAAGCGTTCGACGTAGCAGAACACACAATACTAGCGGCAAAACTGCAATACTATGGTATTCAGGGACGCGCCCACTCTCTACTTGTGGACCTGTTGCGGGAAAGATCACAAATTGTAGTGTGTGATAGGGGGCAAGTCTGGTCGGATCCTCAGACCACATCAATGGGTGTCGCTCAGGGATCCTCCGTATCAAACTTGTTATTCTCCTTACTGCTAAATGATCTTCCCGAAGCGGTACCCACTGGTAGAGTACTAATGTACGCCGATGATGTCGCCGCCATCGTGTGTGCATCTAATCAGCAGAGCCTCGAACTTAAATTAAATGAGACTGCCCATCACCTATCTCAGTGGTTTAAAGCGAATGGCCTGGCTGTAAATCTGAAGAAGACTCATTTCCTCCATGTTTATCTGAGTGGTAAGCAACCTGAACGATTAACGGTGCACGTGGATGGATCTAGAATTGAACAGGTTGACACGACTACTTTCCTCGGTTTCAAAATCGACCGCGGTTTGACATGGTCTTCTCATATAGAGAAATTATGCGCGAAAATGGGCAGTGCATGTTTCGCACAAACGACGTCTAGCGAGGGTAGTACCATAAGAATAGATAATAATACTGCGTATAGAAACGAAACTCCTTTGTCTGGGCCCCAAAAGCCGCGCTTTAAATACCTACTTCCCCCCGCAGCCCGTAACGCCCCGCACTATCCCGCGCTTTAAGTCGGGGCTGTCACGTGCCAATAAGTTTATTCCAGACTAGCGGCAAGTCAAGCGGTTACATATCATATCATATCATATCATTTTTATTGGTAAAAATATAAATTTACGACCGCTGCTAACAGTTTTCCCGTGGGAACAAAATATTTACCCGTTTTAAAGTCTTACCTTACCATTTTATTAATAGGTAGGTACAGAATTTTAAAATAGGTGCAAAACATACCTACGATACGAATGTGCTTATTTATCATTATCAGCTAACAATGATAAGGCACCTAGGTAATTTAAATTAGAAAATGGAAACTAGGTACCTACGTAAGTAAAAATAGGAGTACACACAACAATTACGTATAATAACGAATGGTAGGTACCTAGGTATTTACTGTAAAATCATCACTTACCTTGGCTCATCTTTAGGCAAATTAAAAAAACTTAGATGCGGAGTCTTCCTCGCATCACTTTTGCAACCATACACACCACAATAATTCGGAATTGCTAAATTTTTCACAAAAAATGAAAATTCGACCCGCACGACGAACGTTTCCGCGGCGAAGCGCACTCCCGACTGAATTGTTCGCTAAGAGACAGCCAGACGGATTGACCTTGAGCGCGTCTGGAGCGGGAGTGTCATCTCTATGTGATTTCTACTCTATGGTAGTACCTAGACATGTGGCCCGCACGAGCTATTTCGCAATAGTGCACTCACTTGTCCAATATGGCGCCGAGCTGTGGGGGCGCGCTTCAGAGTGGGAGCGTGCTTTTTGTAAGCAAAAGCAGGCCATACGAGCAATCGTGGGTGTCTCGCAGGATACTTCGGCCACTTTTCAAAGACTTAGGCATACTTACCCTGCCACCCGTTGTCATCCTACAGGTAGCTACGTACGTCCATTGCCATCTGGACGAATACAGTACTCCTGCAAGTACTCACAGACACAATGTGCGTAATAAAACCCTATTGCTGCCCGTACGACACACGAAATCGTTTCGCGAAATCGGCTAAATTGACACACGTCATGGGACCTACAGTGTATAACAAGTTACCTAAATCAGTCACTTCTGCTCCTACTCTTAACTGTTTTAAGAATAGGCTTAAGCGCTGGCTCCTCGAGCACACTTTTTACAATTATGACGAATTTTTAAATTTGAAATAAGTAGTTAATTAGTAATAAATTGATCACATTATTGTATTATTATTTATTATTTGACATTATGTACTTAGATTTTGTTGTTATGATTAATTTTTTTTTTTTTATTAATGATGGGTTTGCTCCTGACTCTAGTCTAGGTCATAGGACAGAGACAGAGTCTAAGATGGAGCGAGCTCACCCAGAAGAAGCCTGTTCACTCTTACTTTGAAGAGATTAGGGTTGTATGCGTTTGGAAACACAGACGCAGGTAGCGAGTTCCACTCTTTAGCAGTGCGCATTATAAATGATGACTGGAAGCGCTTAGTCCGAATTGGTGGAATGGCTACCAGGTACGGATGGTATCCGGCGGTGCGTCTGGATGTCCGATGGTAGAAGGGAGCTGGTGGAACAAGGTCGTGAAGCTCTTGAGCACACTCTCCGAAGTACAATCTATAAAAAATCGACAAGTAGGCAACCTTGCGGCGATATGCCAGGCTATGTAGCTTGGTGTCCACCAGTTTTATGTCGCCTATGAGCCTCTTGGCCCTGCGTTCCACCGAGTCAAGAGCGGCAAGTTGGTATTTGACTGAGCCATCCCAAAGGTGACTGCAATACTCCATGCAGGATCGGACTTGTGCTTTGTAAAGAGTTAAAAGCTGTCCAGGCGTAAAGTATCGCTTCACTCTATTCAGGACGCCCAGCTTTTTAGCCGCCGTCTGAGCCTTGTACTCGATGGTCGCGCCGAAGTTTAGATTTGATGTCAACTCCATGCCTAGAAGCTCAAGCCTGTCAGTGACTGGGACAGATGTACCCCGAAAAGTAGGTGTCCAGTCGAAAGGACTCCTTTTTGCAGTGAAAAGACACGCCTGTGTTTTGGTGGCATTGAATGAGACCAGATTGTCGTCGCCCCATTGGGAGACAAGACTTAAGGTCAGATCTGTTCGCTCTACCATGGCCTTTCTTAACGAACGTATTTCATCCCCACTGGTCCCTGCACCTGTCAAGTATCTCTCTGAAACGGTACTATCATCTGCGTATCCAACAATACTATGCCGGAGGAGGTCATTGATGTGCAGCAGGAAAAGAGTTGCAGAGAGAACAGACCCCTGAGGAACTCCGGCATCAATGGCCATAAGGTCAGAGGAGCAGCCGTCAACGACTACTCTGATGGACCGTTCACTAAGGAAGTCTGAAATCCAAGTACAAAAATCAGCTGGGATGCCATAAGCAGGAAGCTTGCTGAGCAGACTTGCATGCCAGACCCTGTCAAAGGCCTTCGAGATATCGAGTGAAACGGCAAGTGCTTCGCCGTTTTTCTCGATGGCTTCGCCCCAGCAGTGCGTGACATACACAAGAAGATCACCAGTAGACCGCCCCCGGCAAAAGCCATATTGACGGTTACTGAGAAGATCATTGTCTTCAAGGTAGGTCAGCAACTTACTGTTAAGTACCCTCTCCATGACCTTGCATAGGATGGAGGTAATGGCAATTGGACGGTAATGGGCAGGGTCGGCACGGTCGCCCTTTTTGGGAACTGGTTGCACATTAGCAAGCTTCCAGGCCCCCGGCACCGTTCTTTCTTTAAGAGAGAGGCGGAACAAGCGTGTCAGCACAGGAGACAATTCAGGCGCACATAGTCTTAACTCTATCGCTGGTATGCCATCAGGTCCGCCGGCTTTGTTCACGTCTAGACTGCACAATACTCTTCGAACCTCTTTAATGTGTACTGCGATCTCCGACATCGAAGAATCGCAACGAGGTACAGTAGGTGGTTGCTTGGAGCCAGCGTCCAGACCTGAGTTGCTTGCAAACAAGGAAGCAAACAAATTTGCTTTCTCACTTGCAGAGTGAGCCAGCGATCCATCAGGTTTCAGCATTGGAGGTAAGGTGGGATGACAGAAATTAGTTTCAACCGCTTTGGACAGGGACCAAAACTGTTTACTACCCGGAGGGTGTGATGCTAGTTTGGCCCCTATTCGTCCGACATGGTCAAAACGTGCCTTACGTAAAACCCGTTTGCAAGACTTGGTGGCAGAGTTGAAGGTTCTTTTCTTCGCGCGAACCCTACGTGCTCTTAATTTGCAGTCGCGAGCCTTGACCCAAGCTTGGTATGCCGATTCTTTACGCGCCTCAGCTTGGGTGCATTCTGCGTTATACCAAGGCTGGGCTTTGTGACCTAGCGGGATGTCGGAGAATGGAATAAAATATTCCATCCCCTGCCAAATCACGTCCGCAACCGCATCTGCACAACACGAGGGGTTATGCGAAGAGAAGCACACTTGACGCCACGGGTAAGATGCAAAGAAGTGCCGCATCTCTTCCCAATCTGCTGACTCGTATCTCCAAACTCGCCTCGTGCCCCTGGGGCTGTCATCCAGAGGAGAGCAGGTCGATACGGATTTCACCAGACAGTGGTCGGACGTTCCCAGCGGAGCTGAGACCGAAACTGAATGACTGTCTGGATCAATTGTCAGCAGCAAGTCCAAGCAATTGGGTATATGGCCTTCTATATCCGGTATCCGCGTAGCTACATTCACCAGCTGGGTCAAATCTAGCGATAATGCAAACTTGCGCGCCTCTAGCCCAGCATGGTCAGTTTTCTGGAACGGGAACAACCACTCCTTTGTTTTTTGATTTTTGATTTTTATCTTTTAAGTCTAATATTGACATTGTACTTTGAATTTCTATTTATTATTTTTGACATGTAAATTATTTTTTACCAATAAATTGATTATGATTAATATTATGATTATGATTAGATAAGGTAGGGGAACCAAAATATTTGCTTCTGCATGCTTATTCATGTATTCTGCTATTCTAAATGGAAATGTTTTGTCAAATAGGTGAGAGTTTTATTTTCAAATTATTCGAGCCTTATTTCTCAAAGGTTTTGTATTACTACTATCTACTTGAAACCAAAGGTTGGTACGTTATGCTATGCTGCTATTAAGTGACTACTAAGATTTCCCAAGCTTTTGAGAAACTTGAAACTAAGTACTATTTTACAAGAAAACTATTTGCTACAAGCATCAAGTCTATGATTTAGTTATAAGCATTTCCCATTCTCTGAGATGTTTATAAATATCCCTACAAATCCACTATAGTCCGGGTACTCCGCAGACTATAGAGTTTCCCTGCCTAAGTAAAGGTGAGGCTAACAGCAGCTAAACCCTACAATCGCGTTAAATGTGACTACCTTCCTAATCTTCTGTGTAGATGGCAAAACTTAGGCATGCGCCTATATTTACACATAAAATGTGTGATGTGTGGTGTGGTAGGCTTCGCCTTGAGTTCAAGACTAGTCCTCTATTCTGAATAGGTGTACTCGACGGCAAAGTCAAGATTTGTGTGATCTACCTAGTGCACCCTAAGATCTCACCAAACCTCTAGTTGTCCGTGGACTGGGTTGGAGGGGTAGGCCCAGTGAGATCAAGTGAATTATGTTTGGAGAATGCTCCGAGTGTCTGGACAAGACAAGAGGTAGTGGGCCGCTAACAGGTCTGGTCAGGTACCCTCAAGTTCAATGATTGATACATCAGATCGATCACAACTGCTACCTTCATCAAGTCCTACACGCGAACCATAGACATTATCAAGGGCTCCGTAAATAGCTCTCCTCGCCCTTTCTAAGGCAGAGTCCTAACAGAAGCGAAGCTGACGTTCAATAGGCTTACCAGTACCTACCAAAGATAAGTACCAGAAATTCCAAAGGAAAACACATTAGGTTCTACATAATACTCGTCTTCTCCCAAAAAACCCAAGGTTGTACTTTAAATGGTAGATATAAAATAAAGCAAAAGAATTTACTGAATTAAAGTATTATAACGAAGCGGTTAATATCATGATTGCTATCACAATATCCACCATAGACCCCAAAACCCAATGATTTTAAAAGCAAGACTCTAAAATAACAAAGTGTAAAATTTCTTTAAAAGAAATTACCCCAAAGATCCAAAAGATGTGTGAACCAGAGAGGAGTAAGAAGACTATTGAACCCCGCTTTCCTGAGTTGCATGGCTTAAATATGCTACCCTCATAATAACCACTGAACCTTGTCACCCAGGTAATATGGTTCAACTCCAGAAGCACAAATTCTATTCCCCAAAATATACCTTACGACCTACATAATAAACCCCATACATCTTACACATACACATCTGAGCAATAAATTCCTCTTCTCAATATATCTGGTATCATAAACAAATTATCCTATTCTCTAAAATGAACCTTACGGTTTACACAATAATGTCAAACACCCTATTACCTGAGCGGTAAAGTTCACTTTTTAATTCATCTATAGAAATCCAATTCTAGTTTAATTACAAAGCATAATCCCATTTTCCTAAAACAAATCTTATTATCTGAACGATAAGATTCAATTTTTATTTGCCTCATTTTATAGAGTTGCGTGTCCAAAGGGGTTGCGAATCCGGGTCTCTACCCCTTGGTCCTCCCTTCTGTCGTTTGTTTGTTTGTTTATTCAACCGCCTATCTATTCCCAAATCATATCGCATAATGGGTGATCTCCTGATTGACAATCTAAAGTTACACAGAACCAGAACACGTCTTCTATTATCCATAAATGATAGCACGGAACCCTCGAGTACAAGCCCGACTTGCCCCTGTCCTGCTTTCTCAGTTTTTTATTCATAACTTATTCGATAACCTCTATATCCTATGGGCTGAGACACACAATTTATCTCCATAATACGGAATAAAACTTCAGAAATTGTTTGAATCAATTTCCAAGATTTCATAATAATTATTATGTAGCTATTCTCCAATTTCAGTTCTTCCACTAACATCTTTAAATTAATTTTTCACTAATGACCGGTCTCATAGTTTTAATCTTGAAAAATCTCTCTCAAGAAATTTTACGATCAAAATTCTTTCTAAAATTATACCTTTCCATCTACGTATAAAAGTTTATTTTCGCTTGCATCCCATCCCCTTAATTTAAGGTTACACCTTATTATGTTCGCACGAAGGTTTAGATTTACTCGTTACTCCAGCCTACTTCAGATAAATTCCTTATAATGTTTCACAACCATCCGCGATACACTAAAACGCGCCTTCCCATCTACGTATTAAAGATGATTTTTAATCCATCAATCCGTTTTTTGATTGCAAATTCCTTCAATTGATACTAGACCTTATTATTTAAGCGCTAAGTCTCATTTTTGTTTTCCCCTTATAGCTTGTTTCTAAAGCGAACTCTTTCATCTACGCATTAAGATGTTTATTCAATTGTCGTCCCACCTCTTTGCTTTTTCATTAAATTGATCAACAATCCGACCTGGGACCACTGCTTGGCCACAGCGTTGACTATTGGACGAATGCACCTTATGTTCTTCGCGTGAAAGTCTATTTTTAAATGATACCTGTCCCTTTCTTCAATTGCAAACCTTACCACTCACATAATAAGGCTTAATTTTTAATAACATCCTTAGTCCCGCTACTGATCACAATTTTATCTAATATTTCACAAAGTCTCTTTTACTGATTTTAGTTATACCTCACCCCGTATACGTTAAAGTTCATTTTCCCACTTTCTACTTCACATGAACCTTACTGCTAAAAAGTTAAAGCTTACTTTTCTTTGGCTCATTTTTCTACGATTTTATTCTGTCTGTACAAAACGATTCTTGCTCTAATTCCTCATTTGCAGTTTCCGTTCCGAATTCAACCTTTTCCTTTAGATGACGATGATGCTCAGATGTTAAAGTTTACTTTCCTTTGGCTCAATTTACTCCGATATTATTCTGTACAAAACCAGTTTTGATGTGAATCACAGTTTTCTTCCTAAATTCAACCTTTTCCCCCAGACGATAAGGTATACTTTCACATACCTCACATCGTATGAGCCTTACTGCTTTGATGTTAGAATCCACATTCCTCTGACTGGTTTCTTTCTGCAGTTTTAGTTTGATTTCTTACTATGAAAACTGCTTGTTGTTATAATTCCTACTTTATTACCTTGGTGGGTAGATTTACTGTTTAATACACTTGATCTACGATTTCTACCGTATTGATACTTAGATACATGGATCAATTCTATCGTTTGTTACTATTATCTAAAGTTATTCTATTGCAATAAATTTACTTTAATTAAATACCTTTTGAGATGTTAATTGGGAGAAGTCCAATATTCAGTGTTAATTTTTTCCCCAGACTTTAATGTGTAGGTACCAACTTACATGACGAATATTTATATGACTCACATATTTTGTGACTGGAATAGTGGCCTACAGAATCAGGGCCCCGTTCCGTTACAAGTGCGCAAACTAATACCTTGATATCAGAATCGTTAATATAAATGTTTTGCATTATAACAAAACAGTGATTATGTGCTGGAGAGCTTCACACTACCAAATTGAAGATACGCATGTAAATTTCCCTATAAATATGAATAAACAGTGCCAAACATACCTGAATCCCATCGAACAGATGTAATGTTGTCTCTTTCTTACTCACCGCAGACGCTTGCATGCTAACATCCAAGCGCAATTTCGGCCGGCTTTCATAACGTCTTCACCAGCAAGGACCTTGCTACGGTAGTTTGAAGCTCTCCAGCACATAGTAACTGTTTTGTTATAATGCAAAACATTTATATTATGTGCCTATGAGCTTCACACTACCAAATTGAAGACGTGTTTGATATCTGCTGGTGAGGCAACAAAAGCGTTATGTGATTTCTCCTTTATAAAGTATTAAATAATTGGGTTTCATTAGTTTAGCCTTATAGCTAACAACCTTTGCCACCTCATCATTAATGTTTTATAACAACAGTATTTATCAAATTAAAATATTGTCAATTCTTTTCAAATTGATCCAGGGACTAAAATGTTCCTTTCTACCTATGAACACTCTGTAGTAAATTGTTGATTGAACATTGAAAAAATATATTGTATCAGGAGATCTGATCTCCAAAACGATTACGTAAAATTTTAATCCCGTAATGTTAATTAATTTGAATTAATTAAATTGAATCAAAACGGTCCCATATATTTCGCTAGTCGTTGGTTACTTTTGCAGTTATTAGAGCTAAACATAAGAATTTTGGAACAAGACTCCTAAATGACAAACAGCTGGTTGAGGGATTTTGCATGCCCAGCGTTCTTATTACTGTCATAAATGACAAAATAACCTATTCAATAAGGATGTAAGTGTGTGTATTAATAACAAGAGTATCTTATGTTGTCCAAACAAAGTAATTATAACATTTAATCTGCCCAACAGTTTGAATAAGCGGCAATCCCATTGAGAATTGATTAAGCCTGTGGAAAGAACAAACACCCTTGATCCTAGGCCTGACACAGTTCTAAAGTTAAAACAAAACAGTACCTGAATTATATAGCAAATGAGAATAACCTTTAAATATATTGTGGTTAAGGCTTTGCGCCACTTTCAGATGTATTTTGGGTAATATTCTGTGCCCCTTTCAGACTTATCATGGATAAGACTCCACACCCCACCAAAATGAGTAAGGAAAAATATTTGCCAGATTCTTTTTTCAAAGTTTTCTTGGTAGGCTGAGCCTAGGCTAGGACAGGCTAAATCAGGCTTGCTTAGGCTAGGCTTAGTAACATTATTATCGCCCCCCCCCACTTTTTCAATTATTTTTTTATTTTATTAATTATGTTTAATGTTTATAAAGTAGAGTGTATTAATATGTGAAGTGAATCGTAAAAAGCATAAATTTCATTACTCTGGTGGAGGGGTAATTCTGGTTTCTTTTACATCAATATTTACATAAACTCTCCGAGAGCCTTCGATTATCTGGATGTCCGACATCCATAAATCTTGCAGTTAGGTGAGTATTATTGTAATAATAATAGACAACTCTACCTTCTTATTTGCTAGCCTATACAGGACTTTACTAAGAGGCGGTAGGCCAACCTTCCCTCAAATTATAGGTATACATACATGTATATAACTATTTTGAGTTATATTTTATAAATCTTCCGCATATCAATAAATGGGTACTCTGCGCTAGTATACATACATGTTTAAAATTGATTTATAGTTCTATTTTTAAGATCTTCCTCAGATCAATAAATAAACATATACATATATTTAATTTTATTTGATTTTATGTATTAAAATTTTTAAGAGCCTCCGCAGATCAATAAATAAACATATACATGTATATAATTTTATGTATTACAATTTTAAGATCCTCCGCAGATCAATAAATAAATATTAGTGCTCTACACTAGGTCAAGCTAGTATTACAGCCCTTATTATTTTAGCTCCCCGAGAGCTAACAAATGATAAAGGATCCCGGATCCTATATCATAGTAAGTACATGCGCCCATTTAACGTGTAAGTAACTACTTGTATATACAGTGGCGTACAAAGTTGCAGATGTTAACAGAATGGCATCATCTAGTATATATTAAACTAAGTACCCCTGCGTTAGTTTTTAAGTCTCTTTATTAATAAATTTTGTTTGAGTTTGAGTTAGCCTCCGAGGCTAAAGACAGTAAAAGTCATTCTGAGACCGGCCTCTGTAGAGACGACCCGGTATTTCATAAACCCCTCCGCGAGGCATGCATCTAAGCAACTTATCGACAGTGTCTTATTCGGCTGTTTTGCCTTAGTGCCTTTGCCAAGGGCTTTTGTCCTTATGAAGATATCCTATGCATATCGTAAATGATGCATGAGAATAATGTTCATTATTGTTTTTGTTAACACTTTTAATCTTGTTAGTATGCTTGTTCTTGCAAGTTTGAATACAATTTCGTCTGACATAATGATTTTCTTTCATAACATAATATTTTCTTGTGCCCTATGCTGCCGGCTTAGAATAATAGCATCAGCCCATTTTTCTCCCGTAGGTGTCGTAAGAGACGACCAAGGGGCTCGAGGGTTACATGTGTGTTACAATTTTAGGTTACAGATCGACATCCTGTCACTATACTGATATACGACTTTTCTGAAGCGGCCTTCAAATATTAGTCAGACGTGGCGATTGCGACCGTATTTGACGGACGTTACCGCTCCGCTTTTCCCGCAAGGGATAAAGGCGTGATATGTGTAAGTCTGTGTAAAGGGTTAGTCCCACTAAACTGAGGAAGTTCAGGCATGATAAGCCTAAGTTTTCTGATTCAATACATATTTGCATAAGTTGGTAGGATTGGCCTTGATATATGGATAATAATCATTATATTATTTATTTTTCATAGTTATATTTTGGGGGGGAAGTAGTAAGCCTTCTCGAAGAGCGACACCTGTGCTCGGGCCCTCCCCGTGAGTAGCGGCAGATGCCGTGAAACTAGTTACTACACCACGATGGCAAACACCAATGCATCCTCTAGTCCAGCCCTAAAGCCGGCTTTGTGCGTAGTCTCGATTAATATCGAAGGTTTCTCACAGGCCAAGTCAGAAATCCTTTCTGAACTCAGCCGGACTACACACTGTGACATCATGTGTGTACAAGAAACCCATCGAGACGAAACCCAAAGCCGGCCACACATTACTGGACTCACGCTCATCGCCGAGACCTACCATCCGAAACACGGTAACGCAGTGTTTGCTGCTCCCGGCGTGAGCATAACATCTGCCGAATGTACGACACAGAACGGCATTGAGATCATAACCGTAACTCTTGGTTACTGCACTGTCACCTCTGTTTACAAACCTCCTGGAACCCCTTTTCAATTTCAAGCTCCTGGAAATTTTGACGATCATCCAGTCAAAATAGTGATCGGCGACTTCAACAGTCACAGTACAAGTTGGGGATATAGCAACACGGATCCATGTGGTCAGGCTGTTGAGGTATGGGCTGAGACGAACGATTTAGGTCTGATCCATGATGCCAAACTACCGGCTTCTTTCAATAGTGGCCGGTGGAAACGCGGCTACAATCCAGACCTTATCTTCGTCAGTGAATCTATTAGTCCCCAGAGCATTAAAACTGTGTGTGCTCCTATACCTCGCACCCAACATAGACCGATCATGTGCACAATCCAACCTGTAGTCCGCCCCGTAAATGTCCCATTGAAGCGCCGTTTCCACTACGATAAGGCAAACTGGGAGCTGTTCTCGCAGTCAATAGACCAAGCCCTTTTGAATGTTTCGCCAGTACCCGTAAACTATGAACAGTTTGTTGACATAGTTGCAACAATTTCATGTAAATTCATACCAAGGGGCTGCCGGACTTCCTACATCCCAGGGCTGTCAAAAGAGTCTGCAGAGCTGCTGAAAGAGTACGAGTCCCAATACAGCCAAGACCCTTTTTCTGAGGACACCACATTAGTTGGCGAGGAACTGCTATCACAGATTGGCAAAACTCGACAGGAAAGGTGGATCAGCACTGTTACCAACATAGACATGACGCATAACAGTAAAAAGGCGTGGAACACCATTCGCAAACTAACTTCTGATCCACCTCCTCCTTCATCTCCCAGTAGAGTTACAGCTAATCAGATAGCCCACCAACTACTTCTAAATGGCAAGTCAGTAGGTCGCCTTGCGAATGTTCCTAAACCAGACCGTGCTGGGAGCACCAACCATCTTATTAGCCAGCCATTCAACCTACTTGACATCATCACTGCTATCAAGCAACTCAAATGTGGTAAAGCCTCAGGGGTGGACAACATTGCTGTTGAACAGCTTAAACAACTTGGCCCTGTTGCCGTGTCCTGGTTGCTGCAAATGTTTAACCATTGCCTGGAATCCGCTTCGATCCCCCGTCTCTGGCGGAAATCAAAGGTCATAGCAATTCCAAAGCCTGGAAAACCAACAGACAGTCCCAAAAACTTCAGGCCTATTTCACTCTTGTGCCACACATATAAATTATTTGAGAGACTGCTGTTGTCCCGCTTAACAAGCTTCATTGACCCAAAATTGATCCCAGAGCAAGCGGGTTTCAGACCGGCTAAGTCTTGCAGCAACCAGACACTGACACTGACGCAACACATCGAGGATGGTTTTGAACTGGGGAAGATAACCGGTACTGTATTCGTAGATCTGTCTGCAGCCTACGACACAGTTAACCTTAGGCGACTGTTATGGAAAGTAGAGATCATGACAGGGGACCTCAAATTCGTCACAATACTCCGAGAGCTTCTTCATAACCGTCGTTTTCAGGTACATCTTCTTCAGGACAAAAGTCGTTGGAGGTCGCAAAAGAACGGGCTGCCCCAAGGCAGCGTTCTTGCCCCGTTGCTCTTCAACATATACACCAACGACCAACCATCCTGCCCCAACACCCGCCGCTTTTTATACGCCGACGACCTTGCGCTGATTTCCCAGGCGTCCAGTTTTGAGGAGGTTGAGATGAATCTGTCGGATGCTTTGAATGACTTAAGCAAATATTATAGAGAAAATTCACTCAAACCCAACCCATCAAAAACTAAGTCTTGCGCATTCCATCTCCGCAACAGCCAAGCAGGTCGTAGGCTTAATATTGAGTGGCAAGGTGTGCCTGTAGCTCACACTAGTTTTCCAAAATATCTGGGCATTACTCTGGATAGGTCACTTACCTTTAGTAAGAATTGCCAAAACATAAAAAAGAAGGTGCACACTCGGAACAATCTATTAAAGCGCCTTACTTCTACTGGATGGGGAGCAACACCTCATGTTCTGCGGACTACTGGGCTGGCGTTATCCTTTTCTGCAGGCGAGTATGCATGTCCTGTATGGAGCCGTTCAGCTCATGCAAAGCTGGTGGATACAGCCTTAAATGAGACTTGCCGGATCATAACTGGTTGCCTGAAACCGACCCCGGTTAGCCAACTGTACCCACTAGCCGGAATAGCGCCTCCAGTTGTTCGTAGATCTGTGGCTAGCTCCTTTGAAAGAGCAAAGATGGAGTCAGATGCACGGCATCCTTTGCACGACCACATCCCAGTGACACAACGGCTGAAAAGCCGTAATGGCTTTGTTAAGTGCGTCACTCCTCTTTGCACAGACCCCGAACAAGCGAGGTGCAACCTTTGGCAGGAGGGGGTGACCCTACCAGATCCTTTCGTCCCGATTGCTGAGAGCTTGCCGCCTGGCCATAATTTGCCATGGTCGGTTTGGAAATCTTTAAATAGACTTCGGACTCAGACCGGCCGGAGTAAGGAAAACATGACCAAGTGGGGCTTCTTGGAGGGTTCCGATGTAGGTTGTTTGTGTGGTGCAGTTCAAACAATGAACCACCTAACATCGTGTCCTGCGTGCCCTAGCACCTGCACGCAGGACGATCTTATGACAGCGTCTGTCAGCGCTGTCAACGTAGCCAAGTTCTGGGCCGCGACGGTGTAGTGTCTGCCATCGACACGCTAAGAAGAAGAAGATAGTTATATTATAATTTTATTAAATGCCAAAGTTTTATGTATTTAGCTGAAATTAAAGTAAGTTATTTGAAATGTTTCTCTTTATTGGATTTATATTTGGTATTTTTTTTTTCTTTTTTAAAAAAACAAGTTGTTTAAGCTAAAATAAAAATATTGCAGGTTCATAATATCCAGTAATATTTGTTTAGCTTTAAATAATAAATAGGTACTTATTCCTTATAGTAAGCTTCAATCCGACATTATCTTACTTTCTAGATTTGTCTTTAAAACTGGAAGATTATAGTAATCTTGTTATACAGTTATTATTCTCAGTGAACATAAGTAAGTGGTTGTGGCGACATGGGGTCTAGACCTTAGTCAGCATTTTTGCCTTAGCGCTATGCGCGTGCATTGGCTCTCGCCACGCTAGTCGTCGTCCCGTAGCGCGCTCCGGCAGTTCCCCCGCCCCTTGACTTACAATTTTGTACATTCTTACTAATTAACTTTTCCTGTGTCGTGTGACAATACAATCATCGTCGAGAAACCTATCTTTCATTTATATCTAAACACGCAACCTTAACTAAATAATCAACTGAACTTTCTAATCTAAAACATACACAACTAAAATAATACATTAAACCATAAAAATATTAAATTGGTAACCGCGTCGAATAGTGAAGTGAAACACGTGCTTTCTGGACTTTGGAGGCGACTCACTTAGGGGTGACGGAGACAGAAGCGCTGTCTGCCGGAAGCGTATATAGCATCGTGCTATTTTCAGGCCGTGAGCCAAATATTACCATAAACTTTTCTGCAATAAAAAAGTGTATCGCGTGTGATCTCTCGAGTGTTTTACAGGATGACCACACCACCACTGCCACCACCAATTGATTTGGCTACTATCACCGTGACAAGCAGGATTGCACAGTTTTGGCCACAGGCACCTAAGCTGTGGTTTGCTCACTTCGAATCGATTATGGCACCGAGAAGGCTAGCGGATGATGCGAAATTCGATCTTGTGATTAGCAAATTGGGTCCTGAGGAGCTTTCTTTCATCAGTGATATATTGGATAACATACCGGCAACAAACAGATACGAGGTACTCAAGGAGCGACTTTTAAAGGCTTTTCAAGAAAGTTCGGAGCAGCAATTCCACAAACTCGTCAAGGAAATGGATTTAGGTCAGCAGCGTCCATCGCAACTGCTTAGACAAATGCAGGAGTTGGCCAGAAACACAGGAGTTGGTGACAACCCGCTGAAAAATCTGTGGTTGTCACGTTTACCACCGGCAGTGAGAGCAGTGTTAGCAGTTTCACCGCAAGACACCAAGATCGAGAAATTGGCGGAGATGGCTGATAAGATAACGGAGACTCTGAACAGCGGAGAAGTCGCAACCGTCGCGTCTTCCTCAAGCGTGGGAGCAGAGGTCAACTTAGCTCTTTTAGCGGAAATGAAGAATTTATCGGTTGAGTTAAAAAACTTACGCGGGGAGGTCAACGAGACACGAGGGAGGCAGCAGCACCGTTCGCAGCATTTTCAGCGGAATCGCAGCAAGTCCCGTAGAGCTAGATCGAAATCTGCGGGAGGGCGAACTCCAACTCCAGGGCGTACACCCAGCAGCCCAGACTGGTTGTGCAGGCAACATTATAGGTACCGTGAGAGGGCTCGATTCTGCGAGGCACCGTGCAACTGGAACGCAAATCAGGGAAACTAAGTGCTGTGCAGCCTGCAGCGGTGGAGGGCTGTACCAACATCTTGGATGACCACCGTCTGTGCGTTTTTAACAAGGAAACTGGACTTTCGTATTTGGTAGACTCAGGAGCAAATGTGTCAGTGATTCCTGTAAGTAAAGTTAATTTTAAAGTGCGTTGTCAGAGTAGTTATAAACTTTTTGCCACAAATAATACTGAAATTCGAACATTTGGTACGAAATCATTACAGCTAAATTTAAATTTAAGAAGGGCGTATAATTGGACATTTATTATTGCCGATGTAAAGCAAGAAATATTGGGAGCGGATTTTTTAAAAACACATAGATTATTAATAGATTTATATAACAAAAAGCTCATTGACACGGCTACAAATTTATTTTCGATTGGGTCCATCGTAAAGTGTGATAATCCAAAATTACAAAGCATTCAAAATGATAATATTTACAAAGATTTGTAAGAGCAGTTTCCTGAGATTACTAAACCAATTTCTTTTAAGAAACCAACTAACCATGGCATTTACCATCATATTGAGACAGAAGGACCACCAGTGTACACCAGAGCGAGGCCACTACATCCCGATCGCTACAGAAAGGTAATGTTAGAATTTGAGTTAATGCAGGAATTAGGTATTTGTAGACCTTCCAAGAGCCCGTGGGCAAGCCCATTGCGCGTGGTACCAAAAAAGGACGGAAACATCAGGCTGTGCGGAGACTACAGATTACTCAATAAAAAAACAAAATCCGATCGATATCCTATACCTATGCTCCAAGATTTTACCTACGGTTTAGCAGGCAAACAAATTTTTTCTCGGATTGACATTAATCGAGCTTATCATTTTATTGAAATTGCGCCTGAGGATGTTGAAAAAATTGCCATAATTACTCCTTTCGGTCTATTTGAATTTAATCGCATGACATTCGGACTTCGAAATGCAGCACAAACTTTTCAAAGGTTTATGAACTCAATATTACGGGGCATGGAATATTTTCAAAATTTTCAAGGCGAGCAATCATTTTTGTTTTCTTACATAGATGACGTCATTATTGCATCAGACAATGAAAGCGTGCACAAAGAACATCTTGGTAAGTTATTTTCAAAATTTTATGACATAGGCATTACAATTAATCTAAGTAAGTGTGATTTTGGAAAACAGAAAATTGAATTTTTAGGATACAAAGTCAGTTCAGAAGGAATCAGAAGAATTTCCATTAGAAGATAAAGTAAAGGCGATTGCAGACTATCCAAAACCCGAGACGATCGAGCAACTTCGTCGTTTTCTGGGTATGTTAAATTTTTACAGGTTACATGTTAAAAATGCAGCTCATTATCAAGCCGAATTGAACAAGTTCCTTCATGGTGCTAGAAGAAAAGATAAGACGAAAATCAAGTGGAACTCAGAAGCAGAAATCGCTTTCGAACAGTGTAAGCTTAGTCTTAAAAACGCAGTTACATTGTCTCATCCAGTTCCTGGAGTTCCGCTATCGCTAATGACAGACGCCAGCAACACGTGCGTAGGCGCCGTGCTGCAACAGCAAGTAGGTAAGGTATAGTTGCCACTCGGATACTATTCAAAGCGTTTGTCAGAAGCCCAGCAAAAGTATGGCACATTTGATAGAGAACTTCTAGCTATTTCTATGGCCATTGCTCATTTTCGTGATTTGGTAGAAGGTCGCGAACTTATAGTCTACACGGACCATAAGCCGTTAATTTATGCTCTTTCCAAAGTAAGTACCGCTAAGGAAACGCCAAGAAGATTGCGACATTTATTGTACATTAGCGAGTTTGTTAGCGAAATACAACACGTCGATGGAACGCAAAATGTGGTCGCCGATGCTTTATCGCGAGTGGAAGCTATAGATTGCCCCACAAGTTTCAATTACGAAGAACTATAACTTTTCAAGCACTCGCGATCCATTTCACTCGAAGAACTAGCCAAGGCGCAGGAAGGCGATTCTCAGATTATGCAGATGCTAGCGAAACCCGGCAACGGAAAGGTACTGTTGAAACAAATATACATTCCAGGTAGTGATAAATCGGTTTATTGTAACATTGCAACAAAGTATGTCAGACCTTTTATAACAGAAAAATTTGGAAAGGAAATATTTGACTCGGTACATAATTTGAGTCATCCAGGAGTAAGAAGAGCATCGCGGAAACTTTTAACACAAAAGTATTTTTGGCCAGGAATGAATAAAAACATAGGCATTTTGGTCAAAACTTGTATCAGTTGTCAAAAAAGTAAGGTTAATAAACATACAGTTTCGGACTTGCAAACGTTTCCAAAAAGCAAAAGATTTGAACATTTGCATGTCGATATTGTAGGACCATTACCTACTACCGAGCAAGGTCATAGGTATTGCATAACAATTATTGATCGTTTCACTAGGTGGCCGGAAGCATTTCCTACACGTGATATCACTGCAGAGACTGTTGCCAGAGCGATATATGAAGGGTGGATATGCCGTTTTGGATGTCCAGTAAGAATAACTACAGATCAGGGAAGTCAGTTCGAGAGTGAACTCTTCAGTGAACTTATGAGGTTACTAGGTGTACACAGGATCCGTACAACCCCGTATCACCCACAGAGCAATGGGAAGATCGAGAGATGGCATCGTTCACTGAAGGTGGCACTCAAAGCCAGATTAACTGATAACGTATCTTGGCGAGACGAACTAGCTACTATTTTATTTGGTCTAAGGGCAGCATGCAGAGTTGAAGGAGATGTCAGCGCAGCAGAAATGGTTTTGGGCCACAATTTGAGATTACCAGGCTATTTTTACAGTCAGGTAAGTCCAAAAGTCGACAACAGGTACACTTTTGTTCAAAAGTTGCGTACTATAATAAACAGCTTACAGCCGAAGTCACGAGCGTTAACGAATCACGAAAAAAATTTATACATAAGGACTTGGAAACTTGCTCACATGTTTTTGGGTCCACCAGGGTCTTGGAGAGGGATGTTGCATTTGACTGATCTGATGTACTGGCTGATCTTCCTTGTGTGGTGTTTATAAACTTGACTGTGACTGTGGACTCTCATACATAGGAGAAGCAAAGAGAAATGTATCTACACGTCTAAAAGAACATATTGCTGATGTAAAAAACCGTCGTGACAGACAGTCTGCAGTGTGTGAACATATCATGGATAACCCCACCCATTATGTCAGATTTGATAAGGCTGCAATCCTAGCGAGAGAGAAGAGATTCATTCCTAGGAAAGTACGGGAAGCCATAGAAATTCAAAAACATCCGAATTTCAACATTTTCAACAGAGATACTGGATGGGGAATCTCATCAACTTGGACTCCGCTGATTACACAGCAGAAAAACCAGATCCAACATACTGTAAGACCTACTACACAAAATACGGTTTCAGCATTTTGTGTGGAACCAGGACGTTACGCTAGGCAATTAAGAAAAAGATGGCGGTAGAACAAAAATAATTTCAATTCTAAATAATGTCGTCCAACACCTTTGTCATCCGTGACCACGGGCTCTGTAAAGAGCTCGAAACGTAAGAATTGTAAAATCCAAAATAAACACAACTTAAATCCGTTTAAAATTGTTTTATTGTGATGAGTAATAGTTGTGCAAACTCAAGAAAAAAAAGTTCAATTTTAACCTACTGTTGCTATCAAGTACATTAAATATTATATAAGTTTAAATACAAACTGACAATTTAGAAAATTACAGATTCTTAAAAGTTTTAATGATATACTTACTAGCGTTCGAAACTAATATGCAAAAAGGTTTACAATAGCAAACATATGTTGTATATGTGAACACAAAAGGAAATGCATAAATCGTCACCGAGAGAAAGAAAAAAATATATATGTCTAAGTTTATACAAACCCTTAGTATTACAATGTAACAAGAAACGTTTACCTTCTACTTCACAGTACGTACAATACACCACGTTACACATAGCATAGCTTATCACTTATCAATACTTTACACTAGTGCGCACGGGTCAAAGTAAAAAGACATCGTACAACGCGCATCACGCATAAGTCTGTTTATGCGGATTACGCTGAGCTTGGGCCGCTTGGTTCGCTAAACACACAAGGAAGATCAGCCAGTACATCAGATCAGTGAAATGCAACATCCCTCTCCAAGACCCTGGTGTTTATAAACTTGACTGTGACTGTGGACTCTCATACATAGGAGAAACAAAGAGAAATGTATCTACACGTCTAAAAGAACATATTGCTGATGTAAAAAACCGTCGTGACAGACAGTCTGCAGTGTGTGAACATATCATGGATAACCCCACCCATTATGTCAGATTTGATAAGGCTGCAATCCTAGCGAGAGAGAAGAGATTCATTCCTAGGAAAGTACGGGAAGCCATAGAAATTCAAAAACATCCGAATTTCAACATTTTCAACAGAGATACTGGATGGGGAATCTCATCAACTTGGACTCCGCTGATTACACAGCAGAAGAACCAGATCCAACATACTGTAAGACCTACTACACAAGATACGGTTTCAGCATTTTGTGTGGAACCAGGACGTTACGCTAGGCAATTAAGAAAAAGATGGCGGTAGAACAAAAATAATTTCAATTCTAAATAATGACGTCTAACACCTTAGTCATCCATGACCACGGGCTCTGTAAAGAGCTCGAAACGTAGGAATTGTAAAATCCAAAATAAACACAACTTAAATCCATTTAAAATTGTTTTATTGTGTTGAACTTTTTTATTGAAAAACATTTTTTGTGTCGAAAAATTTTATTTTGTAAAATTTTTGAAAAAAGGAGGGGAATGTCAGATCTAAGACTAAACAATTCAGTGAGATAAGGTACTTGATTGTTTTATAATCAATCACACACACACATCACTAAATTCCGGGTTTCCGAAACCAAGATTGCTAGCGAATTTGTGCGCTTGCTACCCATACAAAAAATGCATTGGTAGGACTGACAGTTTTAACTACTCGTAAACATGCTACTTGCAGATAGAAATAGGTAAAATGAAACCTATTTGATAAAAATTTGTTAATTACAGGTCCAACTTAAAAATCAAAATAAGAGCTAAAATATAAATCAATATGTAGCACGAATCCCCCGAGGTCAAAGATTAAAATTGCTCCTCTATCTTATTTATATCAAAGTGATATCAGACCCCGAGGTCAAAGCTAAAGTATCTTTTTTTTTTTACAAAAAATATTAGAGTATATGTGATTCATGAACAACATGAGTGGGAGCACACTTCAATATATTTGCCTATTAAAATAAATTTTTGAAGAGGCATATGCCCAACAGTGGGTGAAACCATGCTGACGAAGAAGAAGCTAATCAATTATTTCATATTAGCAGAAATTTGCACAGACAAATATGGATTGTTTGAGTTGTAATAGAATTCAGCTAAAGAGTGCAACACTATTCAATTAATATAAGGTCATAAAACTATTGTTTTTAAAACTAATGTTTGCAGTAGTTGGTTGTTCCAGAAATAGTTCTCCGAAGAGCATGAACTGATTTTAAATGAATGAACATAAACCAGAGTATTTACAAAGGAGATAACGTTATAATTCGCTTCTGTGAACGACATAGTATAGTATAAGTACAGAATTAGAAAAGTTGAAACATATATTTTAAGTACGGCAATTTACAAAATATCTAAGGTACCTTATTTTTATTGTTTTCCAGTCCTTGAAGAAGATAATGACTACCTACATACCAATCTGTGTTATGTCCCAAAATACCCAAACTGTGTGGAATGTTTAGGGTGTTTACTACAAATTGATTTGTGAAGTCTTACATGAAAAAACTTTATAAAGTATATTTTTTTCAGGTATACATAGTATTTCCACACCCGAATGTGGATGACAATAAAGTAACATACTTAATTAAGATTCTTTATATCCCCTAAAGTTTAGGGGAAAAAACCAGTCACAACGTGTCGCTCCGAGCAACTATGACCACAAGTTTTTTAGGTTATGTTTTCACCTCAAACTTTCTTTACAGACAAGCTGGGGTAGGTAACATAATCGCAAGGGCCCGACCCTCGCTAATATTCTAGTCATCAAATAGGTAGGTACTTATGAGTTGCAATTATCGTGTGAGATTTTTTTAAAAAACTTACCTACATGACTTTCGGCTCGACTAAGACTTGCCTGGCAGTGATTTCCTCAGTGAAAGTGATAATAAGCGTATATTTTATCCGATAAAACATACGCACAGTAACACTTTACCACCATTTTACCAAATTTCGCGGCTATCCGATGCCACACTAAAAACTGAAAAAACAGTTTTGCCTGGCTTCAATCACTGACACATACTAATTAGTAAGTTATAAACCCGTAGTATAACAAACAACTGCATTTAAACAATTAAAACATTGTTTAAAATTCGATTTTCACAGAAAAATATTTCAGAGTAAGTGTTTTTCGAGAAACTTAAAAGCGTTATGGAAGCTGGCCGTAATTGCGCTTGGATGTTAGCATGCAAGCGTCTGCGATGAGTAAGAAAGAGACAACATTATATCTATTCGATGGAATTCAGGTATGTTTGGCACTGTTTATTCATATTTATAGGGAAATTTAAATGCGTATCTTCAATTTGGTAGTGTGAAGCTCATAGGCACATAATAGAACATTTTAGGCAAATAAAATGTCCGCCTCGTAAAAAATAAATCATGGACACACTACTTTTCAATTGGGTGTGCGTGAAAATGGCAACAGTGCTCGCGTAGCGCACCCTTCAGTCAGTTTCAGTTCTCGCTTTGATTCCGTCGCGGGCGGGCGCGCACCTGCGTGACACTACTTTTCCCGCCGATCCCGAACTGATTTCGCGATGTCGAATTTACTTTTCGCGAGTTTTACGAAATGGTGCGTTCGTATTTTTTAAGTGGGGAAAATACAAACCAAGGTTTTCAAACCTAGAAGCTTAATCAGTTGAAAGCACCATGGGAAGTCACTTTCTGAGAGTCCGGGAGGAACTACTCACTGATCAATGCCTTTAAGGTTGAAAACTCAGATTCAAACGACTATCTATTTTACTATGTGTTAACACAATCAGTTGGTAGTACCATGTGAAGTCACTACCTGAGAGTCCAGGAGGAACCTCTCACTGATCATGTTAGCACATAGCATGCGTAATGGATTTTCAAATCTAGAAGCTTAATCAGTTGAAAGCACCATGGGAATTGAGTACCAAATTTTAAAACACTTCCCGTGTTAGGTATACAATTTTTGCGAACTTGCAAAATTTTCGAGTGCGGGCAGGATTTGAACCTGCGACTTTCGCATTACTAGTGGCGACGCCTCTTCCATCTGGGCTACCGCAGCTCATTTCTTGCCCGCCAATTTTGCAAGTGTATTTTAATGCCAGTAACGCTTGGCATGGCTACATCTACCGGGTTAGTTTTGCAACTAATAACCGGCGACTAATTCTATCTTTACAGATTGAATGTAGTCTAAGCGATGAAAACCAGCGATAAATTGAGTACCAAATTTTAAAACACTTCCCGTGTTAGGTATACAATTTTTGCGAACTTGCAAAATTTTCGAGTGCGGGCAGGATTCGAAGTGTTTTAAAATTTGGTACTGTTAGTGTTAGGTATACAATTTTTGCGAACTTGCAAAATTTTCGAATCCTGCCCGCACTCGAAAATTTTGCAAGTTCGCAAAAATTGTATACCTAACACGGGAAGTGTTTTAAAATTTGGTACTCAATTTATCGCTGGTTTTCATCGCTTAGACTACATTCAATCTGTAAAGATAGAATTAGTCGCCGGTTATTAGTTGCAAAACTAACCCGGTAGATGGAGCCATGCCAAGCGTTACTGGCATTAAAATACACTTGCAAAATTGGCGGACAAGAAATGAGCTGCGGTAGCCCAGATGGAAGAGGCGTCGCCACTAGTAATGCGAAAGTCACAGGTTCAAATCCTGCCCGCACTCGAAAATTTTGCAAGTTCGCAAAAATTGTATACCTAACACGGGAAGTGTTTTAAAATTTGGTACTCAATTTATCGCTGGTTTTCATCGCTTAGACTACATTCAATCTGTAAAGATAAAATTAGTCGCCGGTTATTAGTTGCAAAACTAACCCGGTAGATGGAGCCATGCCAAGCGTTACTGGCATTAAAATACACTTGCAAAATTGGCGGGCAAGAAATGAGCTGCGGTAGCCCAGATGGAAGAGGCGTCGCCACTAGTAATGCGAAAGTCGCAGGTTCAAATCCTGCCCGCACTCGAAAATTTTGCAAGTTCGCAAAAATTGTATACCTAACACGGGAAGTGTTTTAAAATTTGGTACTCAATTTATCGCTGGTTTTCATCGCTTAGACTACATTCAATCTGTAAAGATAGAATTAGTCGCCGGTGATTAGTTGCAAAACTAACCCGGTAGATGGAGCCATGCCAAGCGTTACTGGCATTAAAATACACTTGCAAAATTGGCGGGCAAGAAATGAGCTGCGGTAGCCCAGATGGAAGAAGCGTCGCCACTAGTAATGCGAAAGTCGCAGGTTCAAATCCTGCCCGCACTCGAAAATTTTGCAAGTTCGCAAAAAGCACCATGGGAAGTCACTTTCTGAGAGTTCGGGAGGAACCCCTCACTGATCAAGCCTTTAAGATTCAAAATTCAGATTCAAACGGCTACGTATTTTACCATGTGTTAACACAATCAGTTGTTAGCACCATGGGAAGTCACTACCTGAGAGTCCGGGAGGAACCTCTCACTGATCATGTTAGCACATAGCATGCGTAAAGGGTTTTCAAACTTAGAAGCTTAATCAGTTGAAAACACCATGGGATGTCAGTTTCTGAGAGTCCGGGAGGAACCCCTCACTGATCAATGCCTTTAAGGTTGAAAACTCAGATTCAAACGACTATCTATTTTACTATGTGTTAACACAATCAGTTGATAGCACCATGTGAAGTCACTACCTGAGAGTCCGGGAGGAACCTCTCACTGATCATGTTAGCACATAGCATGCGTAATGGATTTTCAAAACTAGAAGCTTAATCAGTTGAAAACACCATGGGAAGTCCCTTTCTGAGAGTCCGGAAGGAACCCCTCACTGACCAGGCTCATAGGCTTAAAAATCTATTAATTATGTATGCTATAGATAATCTCACTTTTAATGATGTAGAGTAGGTATACTTACTTTACATTACCTTTTCATGACTATCTTTTGACATACCATTACCAACACCACCTTACCGGTTTGGGAAAATAAAGGTTACACAAAGAGTTCCAGTGGTTACTTTACAGTAGCCCTGGATATTTTTTTTTCTTACCTAATTAATAAAAAAGTTTATATTAAAAATGTAAATAACATTTTACAATTAAAATTTGAATCTTGTTTCTTCAGCGCAGCTGCTTGAACTTTATCAGAAACGAATGAAAAACGGGTGTTCAATCCTGTAAACAATAAACATAGATTATATTAATCTCTACCCTTGTCAAGTGGGACACCGAGTTAAGGAACGACTTGACTAATATTGGTGTTCGTTATCGTAATAACTAATCAAATCATGCCTTCTGAGTCATGAAATCTCACTTACACACAATCAGGTGAAGCTTGCAATGTCCTGACCAAATTGGGAACAATCTTACAAAGTAAAAAATTCAGAAATATTATCATCTTTGTGTGATCCCACCGGGAATCGAACCCGGTACCTCCGAGTCGTGAGACCAACGCTCAGACCGCTACACCACAGAGGCAGTTATTATATTAATCAAAAACCTAAACAAAAATATAAATGTTTTGCTTTATAACAAAACAGTTATTATGTGCTGGAGAGCTTCACACTACCAAATTGAAGATACGCATTTAAATTTCCCTATAAATATGAATAAACAGTGCCAAACGTACCTGAATTCCATCGAATAGATGTAATGTTGTCTCTTTCTTACTCACCGCAGACGCTTGCATGGTACATCCAAGCGCCATTCTGTTCGGCTTTCATAACGTCTTTGCCAGCAAGGACCTTGCTACGGTAGTGTGAAGCTCTCCAGCACATAATAACTGTTTTGTTATAAAGCAAAACATTTATATTATGTGCCTTCAAGCTTCACACTACCAAATTGAAGACGTGTTTGATATCTGCTGGTGAGGTAACAAAAGCGTTATGTGATTTCTCCTTTATAAAGTATTAAATAATAAGGGTTCATTAGTTAAGCCTTATAGCTAGCAACCCTTGCCACCTTATCATTAATGTTTTATAACAACAGTATTTATCTAATTAAAATATTGTCAATTCTTTTCAAATTGATCCAGAGACTAAAATGTTACTTTCTACCTATGAACACTCTGTAGTAAATTGTTGATTGGACATTGACTTTGCCAATAAAAACTATATTGTATCAGGAGATCTGATCTCCAAAACTATTACGTTAAATTTTAGTCCCGTAATGTTAATTAATTTGAATTAATTAAATTGAATCAAAACGGTCCTATATATTTCGCTAGTCGTTGGTTACTTTTGCAGTTATTAGAGCTAAACATAAGAATCTTGGAACAAGACTCCTAAATGACAAACAGCTGCTTCAGGGATTTTGTATGCCCAGCGTTCTTTTTATAGTCATAAATGACATAATAACCTATTCAACAAGGATGTAAGTGTGTGTATTAATAACAAGAGTATCTTATGTTGTGTAAGCAAAGTAATTATAACATTTAAACTGTCCAACAGTTTGATTTCTGGATTGCAGATCCATAGAATAAGCGGCAATCTCATTGAGTATTGATTAAGCCATACATTTTATAAAACTTACCTACTTATATAAGAGTCCCCGAGACTCTATATTATATTCTCTTACTGTGGAAAGAACAAATACCCTTGATCCTAGGCCTGACACAGTTCTAAAGTAAGAACAAAACAGTACCTGAATTAAAGAGCAAATGAGAATAACCTTTAAATATATTGTGGTTAAGGCTTTGCGCCACTTTCAGATGTATTTTGGGTAATATTCTGTGCCCCTTTCAGACTTATCATGGATAAGACTCCACACCCCACCAAAATGAGTAAGGAAAAATATTTGCCAGATTCTTTTTTCAAAGTTTTCTTGGTAGGCTGAGCCTAGGCTAGAACAGGCTAAATCAGGCTTGCTTAGGCTAGGCTTGGTAACTTTATTATCGCCCCCCCCACCTTTTAAATTATTTTTTTATTTTTAATTTATTAATGTTGTTTAATGTCTATAAAGTAGAGTGTATCTGTATGTGAAGTGAAGGGTAAAAAGCATAAATTTCATTACTCTGGTGGAGGGGTAATTCTGGTTTCTTTTACATCAATATTTACGTAAATTCTTCGAGAGCCTTCGATTATCTGGATGTCCGACATCCATAAATCTTGCAGTTAGGTGAGTATTATTGTAATAATAATAAACAACTCTACCTTCTTATTTGCTAGCCTATACAGGACTTTACTGAGAGGCGGTAGGCCAACCTTCCCTCAAATTATAGGTACCTATACATACATGAATATAACTATTTTGAGTTATATTTTACAATTATCTTCCGCAGATCAATAAATGGGTACTCTGCGCTAGTATACATTCATGTTTAAAAATTTATTTTTAGTTATATTTTTAAGATCTTTCACAGATAAATAAATAAACATTATACATATATTTAATATTATTTGATTTTATGTATTAAAATATTTAGATCCTCTGCAGATCAATAAATAAACATATACATGTATATAATTTTATGTATTACAATTTTAAGATCCTCCGCAGATCAATAAATAAATATAAGTGCTCTACACTAACTCAAGCTTGTATTGCAGCATCCCTTATTATTTTAGCTCCCCGAGAGCTAACAAATGATAAAGGATCCCGGATCCTATATCATAGTAAGTACATGCGCCCGTTTAACGTGTAAGTAACTACTTGTACCTACATACAGTGGCGTACAAAGTTGCAGATGTTAACAGAATGGCATCATCTAGTTAGCCTCCAAGGCTAAAGACAGTAAAAGTCATTCTGAGACCGGCCTCTGTAGAGACGACCCGGTATTTCATAAACCCCTCCGCGAGGCATGCATCTAAGCAACTTATCGACAGTGTCTTATTCGGCTGTTTTGCCTTAGTGCCTTTGCCAAGGGCTTCTGTCCTTATGAAGATATCCTATGCATATCGTAAATGATGCATGAGAATAATGTTCATTATTGTTTTTGTTAACACTTTTAATCTTGTTAGTATGCTTGTTCTTGCAAGTTTGAATACAATTTCGTCTAACATAATGCCGAATATTTCGCCTGAGGATGTTGAAAAAATTGCCATAATTACTCCTTTCGGTCTATTTGAATTTAATCGCATGACATTCGGACTTCGAAATGCAGCACAAACTTTTCAAAGGTTTATGAACTCAATATTACGGGGCATGGAATATTTTCAAAATTTTCAAGGCGAGCAATCATTTTTGTTTTCTTACATAGATGACGTCATTATTGCATCAGACAATGAAAGCGTGCACAAAGAACATCTTGGTAAGTTATTTTCAAAATTTTATGACATAGGCATTACAATTAATCTAAGTAAGTGTGATTTTGGAAAACAGAAAATTGAATTTTTAGGATACAAAGTCAGTTCAGAAGGAATCAGAAGAATTTCCATTAGAAGATAAAGTAAAGGCGATTGCAGACTATCCAAAACCCGAGACGATCGAGCAACTTCGTCGTTTTCTGGGTATGTTAAATTTTTACAGGTTACATGTTAAAAATGCAGCTCATTATCAAGCCGAATTGAACAAGTTCCTTCATGGTGCTAGAAGAAAAGATAAGACGAAAATCAAGTGGAACTCAGAAGCAGAAATCGCTTTCGAACAGTGTAAGCTTAGTCTTAAAAACGCAGTTACATTGTCTCATCCAGTTCCTGGAGTTCCGCTATCGCTAATGACAGACGCCAGCAACACGTGCGTAGGCGCCGTGCTGCAACAGCAAGTAGGTAAGGTATAGTTGCCACTCGGATACTATTCAAAGCGTTTGTCAGAAGCCCAGCAAAAGTATGGCACATTTGATAGAGAACTTCTAGCTATTTCTATGGCCATTGCTCATTTTCGTGATTTGGTAGAAGGTCGCGAACTTATAGTCTACACGGACCATAAGCCGTTAATTTATGCTCTTTCCAAAGTAAGTACCGCTAAGGAAACGCCAAGAAGATTGCGACATTTATTGTACATTAGCGAGTTTGTTAGCGAAATACAACACGTCGATGGAACGCAAAATGTGGTCGCCGATGCTTTATCGCGAGTGGAAGCTATAGATTGCCCCACAAGTTTCAATTACGAAGAACTATAACTTTTCAAGCACTCGCGATCCATTTCACTCGAAGAACTAGCCAAGGCGCAGGAAGGCGATTCTCAGATTATGCAGATGCTAGCGAAACCCGGCAACGGAAAGGTACTGTTGAAACAAATATACATTCCAGGTAGTGATAAATCGGTTTATTGTAACATTGCAACAAAGTATGTCAGACCTTTTATAACAGAAAAATTTGGAAAGGAAATATTTGACTCGGTACATAATTTGAGTCATCCAGGAGTAAGAAGAGCATCGCGGAAACTTTTAACACAAAAGTATTTTTGGCCAGGAATGAATAAAAACATAGGCATTTTGGTCAAAACTTGTATCAGTTGTCAAAAAAGTAAGGTTAATAAACATACAGTTTCGGACTTGCAAACGTTTCCAAAAAGCAAAAGATTTGAACATTTGCATGTCGATATTGTAGGACCATTACCTACTACCGAGCAAGGTCATAGGTATTGCATAACAATTATTGATCGTTTCACTAGGTGGCCGGAAGCATTTCCTACACGTGATATCACTGCAGAGACTGTTGCCAGAGCGATATATGAAGGGTGGATATGCCGTTTTGGATGTCCAGTAAGAATAACTACAGATCAGGGAAGTCAGTTCGAGAGTGAACTCTTCAGTGAACTTATGAGGTTACTAGGTGTACACAGGATCCGTACAACCCCGTATCACCCACAGAGCAATGGGAAGATCGAGAGATGGCATCGTTCACTGAAGGTGGCACTCAAAGCCAGATTAACTGATAACGTATCTTGGCGAGACGAACTAGCTACTATTTTATTTGGTCTAAGGGCAGCATGCAGAGTTGAAGGAGATGTCAGCGCAGCAGAAATGGTTTTGGGCCACAATTTGAGATTACCAGGCTATTTTTACAGTCAGGTAAGTCCAAAAGTCGACAACAGGTACACTTTTGTTCAAAAGTTGCGTACTATAATAAACAGCTTACAGCCGAAGTCACGAGCGTTAACGAATCACGAAAAAAATTTATACATAAGGACTTGGAAACTTGCTCACATGTTTTTGGGCCCACCAGGGTCTTGGAGAGGGATGTTGCATTTGACTGATCTGATGTACTGGCTGATCTTCCTTGTGTGGTGTTTATAAACTTGACTGTGACTGTGGACTCTCATACATAGGAGAAGCAAAGAGAAATGTATCTACACGTCTAAAAGAACATATTGCTGATGTAAAAAACCGTCGTGACAGACAGTCTGCAGTGTGTGAACATATCATGGATAACCCCACCCATTATGTCAGATTTGATAAGGCTGCAATCCTAGCGAGAGAGAAGAGATTCATTCCTAGGAAAGTACGGGAAGCCATAGAAATTCAAAAACATCCGAATTTCAACATTTTCAACAGAGATACTGGATGGGGAATCTCATCAACTTGGACTCCGCTGATTACACAGCAGAAAAACCAGATCCAACATACTGTAAGACCTACTACACAAAATACGGTTTCAGCATTTTGTGTGGAACCAGGACGTTACGCTAGGCAATTAAGAAAAAGATGGCGGTAGAACAAAAATAATTTCAATTCTAAATAATGTCGTCCAACACCTTTGTCATCCGTGACCACGGGCTCTGTAAAGAGCTCGAAACGTAAGAATTGTAAAATCCAAAATAAACACAACTTAAATCCGTTTAAAATTGTTTTATTGTGATGAGTAATAGTTGTGCAAACTCAAGAAAAAAAAGTTCAATTTTAACCTACTGTTGCTATCAAGTACATTAAATATTATATAAGTTTAAATACAAACTGACAATTTAGAAAATTACAGATTCTTAAAAGTTTTAATAATATACTTACTAGCGTTCGAAACTAATATGCAAAAAGGTTTACAATAGCAAACATATGTTGTATATGTGAACACAAAAGGAAATGCATAAATCGTCACCGAGAGAAAGAAAAAAATATATATGTCTAAGTTTATACAAACCCTTAGTATTACAATGTAACAAGAAACGTTTACCTTCTACTTCACAGTACGTACAATACACCACGTTACACATAGCATAGCTTATCACTTATCAATACTTTACACTAGTGCGCACGGGTCAAAGTAAAAAGACATCGTACAACGCGCATCACGCATAAGTCTGTTTATGCGGATTACGCTGAGCTTGGGCCGCTTGGTTCGCTAAACACACAAGGAAGATCAGCCAGTACATCAGATCAGTGAAATGCAACATCCCTCTCCAAGACCCTGGTGTTTATAAACTTGACTGTGACTGTGGACTCTCATACATAGGAGAAACAAAGAGAAATGTATCTACACGTCTAAAAGAACATATTGCTGATGTAAAAAACCGTCGTGACAGACAGTCTGCAGTGTGTGAACATATCATGGATAACCCCACCCATTATGTCAGATTTGATAAGGCTGCAATCCTAGCGAGAGAGAAGAGATTCATTCCTAGGAAAGTACGGGAAGCCATAGAAATTCAAAAACATCCGAATTTCAACATTTTCAACAGAGATACTGGATGGGGAATCTCATCAACTTGGACTCCGCTGATTACACAGCAGAAGAACCAGATCCAACATACTGTAAGACCTACTACACAAGATACGGTTTCAGCATTTTGTGTGGAACCAGGACGTTACGCTAGGCAATTAAGAAAAAGATGGCGGTAGAACAAAAATAATTTCAATTCTAAATAATGACGTCTAACACCTTAGTCATCCATGACCACGGGCTCTGTAAAGAGCTCGAAACGTAGGAATTGTAAAATCCAAAATAAACACAACTTAAATCCATTTAAAATTGTTTTATTGTGTTGAACTTTTTTATTGAAAAACATTTTTTGTGTCGAAAAATTTTATTTTGTAAAATTTTTGAAAAAAGGAGGGGAATGTCAGATCTAAGACTAAACAATTCAGTGAGATAAGGTACTTGATTGTTTTATAATCAATCACACACACACATCACTAAATTCCGGGTTTCCGAAACCAAGATTGCTAGCGAATTTGTGCGCTTGCTACCCATACAAAAAATGCATTGGTAGGACTGACAGTTTTAACTACTCGTAAACATGCTACTTGCAGATAGAAATAGGTAAAATGAAACCTATTTGATAAAAATTTGTTAATTACAGGTCCAACTTAAAAATCAAAATAAGAGCTAAAATATAAATCAATATGTAGCACGAATCCCCCGAGGTCAAAGATTAAAATTGCTCCTCTATCTTATTTATATCAAAGTGATATCAGACCCCGAGGTCAAAGCTAAAGTATCTTTTTTTTTTTACAAAAATATTAGAGTATATGTGATTCATGAACAACATGAGTGGGAGCACACTTCAATATATTTGCCTATTAAAATAAATTTTTGAAGAGGCATATGCCCAACAGTGGGTGAAACCATGCTGACGAAGAAGAAGCTAATCAATTATTTCATATTAGCAGAAATTTGCACAGACAAATATGGATTGTTTGAGTTGTAATAGAATTCAGCTAAAGAGTGCAACACTATTCAATTAATATAAGGTCATAAAACTATTGTTTTTAAAACTAATGTTTGCAGTAGTTGGTTGTTCCAGAAATAGTTCTCCGAAGAGCATGAACTGATTTTAAATGAATGAACATAAACCAGAGTATTTACAAAGGAGATAACGTTATAATTCGCTTCTGTGAACGACATAGTATAGTATAAGTACAGAATTAGAAAAGTTGAAACATATATTTTAAGTACGGCAATTTACAAAATATCTAAGGTACCTTATTTTTATTGTTTTCCAGTCCTTGAAGAAGATAATGACTACCTACATACCAATCTGTGTTATGTCCCAAAATACCCAAACTGTGTGGAATGTTTAGGGTGTTTACTACAAATTGATTTGTGAAGTCTTACATGAAAAAACTTTATAAAGTATATTTTTTTCAGGTATACATAGTATTTCCACACCCGAATGTGGATGACAAAAAAGTAACATACTTAATTAAGATTCTTTATATCCCCTAAAGTTTAGGGGAAAAAACCAGTCACAACGTGTCGCTCCGAGCAACTATGACCACAAGTTTTTTTAGGTTATGTTTTCACCTCAAACTTTCTTTACAGACAAGCTGGGGTAGGTAACATAATCGCAAGGGCCCGACCCTCGCTAATATTCTAGTCATCAAATAGGTAGGTACTTATGAGTTGCAATTATCGTGTGAGATTTTTTTAAAAAACTTACCTACATGACTTTCGGCTCGACTAAGACTTGCCTGGCAGTGATTTCCTCAGTGAAAGTGATAATAAGCGTTATTTTATCCGATAAAACATACGCACAGTAACACTTTACCACCATTTTACCAAATTTCGCGGCTATCCGATGCCACACTAAAAACTGAAAAAACAGTTTTGCCTGGCTTCAATCACTGACACATACTAATTAGTAAGTTATAAACCCGTAGTATAACAAACAACTGCATTTAAACAATTAAAACATTGTTTAAAATTCGATTTTCACAGAAAAATATTTCAGAGTAAGTGTTTTTCGAGAAACTTAAAAGCGTTATGGAAGCTGGCCGTAATTGCGCTTGGATGTTAGCATGCAAGCGTCTGCGATGAGTAAGAAAGAGACAACATTATATCTATTCGATGGAATTCAGGTATGTTTGGCACTGTTTATTCATATTTATAGGGAAATTTAAATGCGTATCTTCAATTTGGTAGTGTGAAGCTCATAGGCACATAATAGAACATTTTAGGCAAATAAAATGTCCGCCTCGTAAAAAATAAATCATGGACACACTACTTTTCAATTGGGTGTGCGTGAAAATGGCAACAGTGCTCGCGTAGCGCACCCTTCAGTCAGTTTCAGTTCTCGCTTTGATTCCGTCGCGGGCGGGCGCGCACCTGCGTGACACTACTTTTCCCGCCGATCCCGAACTGATTTCGCGATGTCGAATTTACTTTTCGCGAGTTTTACGAAATGGTGCGTTCGTATTTTTTAAGTGGGGAAAATACAAACCAAGGTTTTCAAACCTAGAAGCTTAATCAGTTGAAAGCACCATGGGAAGTCACTTTCTGAGAGTCCGGGAGGAACTACTCACTGATCAATGCCTTTAAGGTTGAAAACTCAGATTCAAACGACTATCTATTTTACTATGTGTTAACACAATCAGTTGGTAGTACCATGTGAAGTCACTACCTGAGAGTCCAGGAGGAACCTCTCACTGATCATGTTAGCACATAGCATGCGTAATGGATTTTCAAATCTAGAAGCTTAATCAGTTGAAAGCACCATGGGAATTGAGTACCAAATTTTAAAACACTTCCCGTGTTAGGTATACAATTTTTGCGAACTTGCAAAATTTTCGAGTGCGGGCAGGATTTGAACCTGCGACTTTCGCATTACTAGTGGCGACGCCTCTTCCATCTGGGCTACCGCAGCTCATTTCTTGCCCGCCAATTTTGCAAGTGTATTTTAATGCCAGTAACGCTTGGCATGGCTACATCTACCGGGTTAGTTTTGCAACTAATAACCGGCGACTAATTCTATCTTTACAGATTGAATGTAGTCTAAGCGATGAAAACCAGCGATAAATTGAGTACCAAATTTTAAAACACTTCCCGTGTTAG
Source organism: Tuta absoluta (assembly GCA_027580185.1). NCBI lineage: Eukaryota > Metazoa > Arthropoda > Insecta > Lepidoptera > Gelechiidae > Tuta > Tuta absoluta. Next base: position 786,028 of record JAQAHW010000070.1, on the reverse strand, counting down.
GTATACAATTTTTGCGAACTTGCAAAATTTTCGAGTGCGGGCAGGATTCGAAGTGTTTTAAAATTTGGTACTGTTAGTGTTAGGTATACAATTTTTGCGAACTTGCAAAATTTTCGAATCCTGCCCGCACTCGAAAATTTTGCAAGTTCGCAAAAATTGTATACCTAACACGGGAAGTGTTTTAAAATTTGGTACTCAATTTATCGCTGGTTTTCATCGCTTAGACTACATTCAATCTGTAAAGATAGAATTAGTCGCCGGTTATTAGTTGCAAAACTAACCCGGTAGATGGAGCCATGCCAAGCGTTACTGGCATTAAAATACACTTGCAAAATTGGCGGACAAGAAATGAGCTGCGGTAGCCCAGATGGAAGAGGCGTCGCCACTAGTAATGCGAAAGTCACAGGTTCAAATCCTGCCCGCACTCGAAAATTTTGCAAGTTCGCAAAAATTGTATACCTAACACGGGAAGTGTTTTAAAATTTGGTACTCAATTTATCGCTGGTTTTCATCGCTTAGACTACATTCAATCTGTAAAGATAAAATTAGTCGCCGGTTATTAGTTGCAAAACTAACCCGGTAGATGGAGCCATGCCAAGCGTTACTGGCATTAAAATACACTTGCAAAATTGGCGGGCAAGAAATGAGCTGCGGTAGCCCAGATGGAAGAGGCGTCGCCACTAGTAATGCGAAAGTCGCAGGTTCAAATCCTGCCCGCACTCGAAAATTTTGCAAGTTCGCAAAAATTGTATACCTAACACGGGAAGTGTTTTAAAATTTGGTACTCAATTTATCGCTGGTTTTCATCGCTTAGACTACATTCAATCTGTAAAGATAGAATTAGTCGCCGGTGATTAGTTGCAAAACTAACCCGGTAGATGGAGCCATGCCAAGCGTTACTGGCATTAAAATACACTTGCAAAATTGGCGGGCAAGAAATGAGCTGCGGTAGCCCAGATGGAAGAAGCGTCGCCACTAGTAATGCGAAAGTCGCAGGTTCAAATCCTGCCCGCACTCGAAAATTTTGCAAGTTCGCAAAAAGCACCATGGGAAGTCACTTTCTGAGAGTTCGGGAGGAACCCCTCACTGATCAAGCCTTTAAGATTCAAAATTCAGATTCAAACGGCTACGTATTTTACCATGTGTTAACACAATCAGTTGTTAGCACCATGGGAAGTCACTACCTGAGAGTCCGGGAGGAACCTCTCACTGATCATGTTAGCACATAGCATGCGTAAAGGGTTTTCAAACTTAGAAGCTTAATCAGTTGAAAACACCATGGGATGTCAGTTTCTGAGAGTCCGGGAGGAACCCCTCACTGATCAATGCCTTTAAGGTTGAAAACTCAGATTCAAACGACTATCTATTTTACTATGTGTTAACACAATCAGTTGATAGCACCATGTGAAGTCACTACCTGAGAGTCCGGGAGGAACCTCTCACTGATCATGTTAGCACATAGCATGCGTAATGGATTTTCAAAACTAGAAGCTTAATCAGTTGAAAACACCATGGGAAGTCCCTTTCTGAGAGTCCGGAAGGAACCCCTCACTGACCAGGCTCATAGGCTTAAAAATCTATTAATTATGTATGCTATAGATAATCTCACTTTTAATGATGTAGAGTAGGTATACTTACTTTACATTACCTTTTCATGACTATCTTTTGACATACCATTACCAACACCACCTTACCGGTTTGGGAAAATAAAGGTTACACAAAGAGTTCCAGTGGTTACTTTACAGTAGCCCTGGATATTTTTTTTTCTTACCTAATTAATAAAAAAGTTTATATTAAAAATGTAAATAACATTTTACAATTAAAATTTGAATCTTGTTTCTTCAGCGCAGCTGCTTGAACTTTATCAGAAACGAATGAAAAACGGGTGTTCAATCCTGTAAACAATAAACATAGATTATATTAATCTCTACCCTTGTCAAGTGGGACACCGAGTTAAGGAACGACTTGACTAATATTGGTGTTCGTTATCGTAATAACTAATCAAATCATGCCTTCTGAGTCATGAAATCTCACTTACACACAATCAGGTGAAGCTTGCAATGTCCTGACCAAATTGGGAACAATCTTACAAAGTAAAAAATTCAGAAATATTATCATCTTTGTGTGATCCCACCGGGAATCGAACCCGGTACCTCCGAGTCGTGAGACCAACGCTCAGACCGCTACACCACAGAGGCAGTTATTATATTAATCAAAAACCTAAACAAAAATATAAATGTTTTGCTTTATAACAAAACAGTTATTATGTGCTGGAGAGCTTCACACTACCAAATTGAAGATACGCATTTAAATTTCCCTATAAATATGAATAAACAGTGCCAAACGTACCTGAATTCCATCGAATAGATGTAATGTTGTCTCTTTCTTACTCACCGCAGACGCTTGCATGGTACATCCAAGCGCCATTCTGTTCGGCTTTCATAACGTCTTTGCCAGCAAGGACCTTGCTACGGTAGTGTGAAGCTCTCCAGCACATAATAACTGTTTTGTTATAAAGCAAAACATTTATATTATGTGCCTTCAAGCTTCACACTACCAAATTGAAGACGTGTTTGATATCTGCTGGTGAGGTAACAAAAGCGTTATGTGATTTCTCCTTTATAAAGTATTAAATAATAAGGGTTCATTAGTTAAGCCTTATAGCTAGCAACCCTTGCCACCTTATCATTAATGTTTTATAACAACAGTATTTATCTAATTAAAATATTGTCAATTCTTTTCAAATTGATCCAGAGACTAAAATGTTACTTTCTACCTATGAACACTCTGTAGTAAATTGTTGATTGGACATTGACTTTGCCAATAAAAACTATATTGTATCAGGAGATCTGATCTCCAAAACTATTACGTTAAATTTTAGTCCCGTAATGTTAATTAATTTGAATTAATTAAATTGAATCAAAACGGTCCTATATATTTCGCTAGTCGTTGGTTACTTTTGCAGTTATTAGAGCTAAACATAAGAATCTTGGAACAAGACTCCTAAATGACAAACAGCTGCTTCAGGGATTTTGTATGCCCAGCGTTCTTTTTATAGTCATAAATGACATAATAACCTATTCAACAAGTATGTAAGTGTGTGTATTAATAACAAGAGTATCTTATGTTGTGTAAGCAAAGTAATTATAACATTTAAACTGTCCAACAGTTTGATTTCTGGATTGCAGATCCATAGAATAAGCGGCAATCTCATTGAGTATTGATTAAGCCATACATTTTATAAAACTTACCTACTTATATAAGAGTCCCCGAGACTCTATATTATATTCTCTTACTGTGGAAAGAACAAATACCCTTGATCCTAGGCCTGACACAGTTCTAAAGTAAGAACAAAACAGTACCTGAATTAAAGAGCAAATGAGAATAACCTTTAAATATATTGTGGTTAAGGCTTTGCGCCACTTTCAGATGTATTTTGGGTAATATTCTGTGCCCCTTTCAGACTTATCATGGATAAGACTCCACACCCCACCAAAATGAGTAAGGAAAAATATTTGCCAGATTCTTTTTTCAAAGTTTTCTTGGTAGGCTGAGCCTAGGCTAGAACAGGCTAAATCAGGCTTGCTTAGGCTAGGCTTGGTAACTTTATTATCGCCCCCCCCACCTTTTAAATTATTTTTTTATTTTTAATTTATTAATGTTGTTTAATGTCTATAAAGTAGAGTGTATCTGTATGTGAAGTGAAGGGTAAAAAGCATAAATTTCATTACTCTGGTGGAGGGGTAATTCTGGTTTCTTTTACATCAATATTTACGTAAATTCTTCGAGAGCCTTCGATTATCTGGATGTCCGACATCCATAAATCTTGCAGTTAGGTGAGTATTATTGTAATAATAATAAACAACTCTACCTTCTTATTTGCTAGCCTATACAGGACTTTACTGAGAGGCGGTAGGCCAACCTTCCCTCAAATTATAGGTACCTATACATACATGAATATAACTATTTTGAGTTATATTTTACAATTATCTTCCGCAGATCAATAAATGGGTACTCTGCGCTAGTATACATTCATGTTTAAAAATTTATTTTTAGTTATATTTTTAAGATCTTTCACAGATAAATAAATAAACATTATACATATATTTAATATTATTTGATTTTATGTATTAAAATATTTAGATCCTCTGCAGATCAATAAATAAACATATACATGTATATAATTTTATGTATTACAATTTTAAGATCCTCCGCAGATCAATAAATAAATATAAGTGCTCTACACTAACTCAAGCTTGTATTGCAGCATCCCTTATTATTTTAGCTCCCCGAGAGCTAACAAATGATAAAGGATCCCGGATCCTATATCATAGTAAGTACATGCGCCCGTTTAACGTGTAAGTAACTACTTGTACCTACATACAGTGGCGTACAAAGTTGCAGATGTTAACAGAATGGCATCATCTAGTTAGCCTCCAAGGCTAAAGACAGTAAAAGTCATTCTGAGACCGGCCTCTGTAGAGACGACCCGGTATTTCATAAACCCCTCCGCGAGGCATGCATCTAAGCAACTTATCGACAGTGTCTTATTCGGCTGTTTTGCCTTAGTGCCTTTGCCAAGGGCTTCTGTCCTTATGAAGATATCCTATGCATATCGTAAATGATGCATGAGAATAATGTTCATTATTGTTTTTGTTAACACTTTTAATCTTGTTAGTATGCTTGTTCTTGCAAGTTTGAATACAATTTCGTCTAACATAATGATTTTCTTTTATAACATAATATTTTCTTGTGCCCTATGATGCCGGCTTAGAATAATAGCATCACCCCATTTCTCTCCCGTAGGTGTCGTAAGAGACGACCAAGGGGCTCGAGGGTTACATGTGTGTTCCATTTTTTGGGCTACAGGCCGACATCCTGTCACTATACTGATACACGACGTTTCTGAAGCGGCCTTCAAATATTAGTCAGACGTGGCGATTGCGACCGTTTTTGACGGACGTTACCGCTCCGCTTTTCCCGCAAGGGATAAAGGCGTGATATGTGTAAGTCTGTGTAAAGGGTTAGTCCCACCAAAATGAGTAAAGGGTTAGTCCCACCAAGTTTTCTGATTCAATACATGTTTGCATAAGTTGGTGGGATTGGCCTTGATATATGGATAATAATCATTATATTATTTTTCATAGTTATATTATAATTTTATTAAATGCCAAAATTTTATGTATTTCTGCTGAAATTAAAGTAACTTATTTGTTCTATTATTGGATATATATATGTCGGAGCGTGAGATATTAAACCTGAGGAATGAAGTAAAGTGCACTTTTTGATGTATTTTATGGAAAGAGCATTAATTGAGTACCTATGCGTTGGCGTCGGTCGAAGCATGTAGTAGACATATTGTGTCAAGTGGTTTGGCTAAAGGCATTTTTGGGAACAGAGAGATTCCGAGTTAGTGTTGTTTGAGCGATCGGGCGTAGCGCAAGGCTCAAATGACCTTTCATCGTTCCTTGGTTTTGGTACTTCGCGTGCATCAATTCCTGACCTTAATGTTAATTATAGCTGCTAGCCTACTATCTGATTTTCGGCCGTTACGACATCAGAAGTGGGATTGAGACCTACAAACTGTAATGTAGTGCCATAGTGATAGACTTGTGGACCTAGTGATCGTGACTAAAATGACTTTCGTGGAGATACCAGTTGAAAACGGGAATGCAGATTGCAGAGAATGTTCTTGGACCACAAATAATTCAGGCCAGTTCTTTCCATACTATTATTTTCTAGCGATTTGATATAATTGGTTGTTGATGATTTTTATTTGCCGCGTTCGAATAAATTATTATTTTTGATAATGAATTAGATTCACAAAAACATAAAGATTTATTTATTTTCTGTCAATGGGTGACGTTGTTATGATTGGAAGATGTCTTTGGAATCGGAAATAATCAAATAAAAAGAAACAAGTTTTAGTTTTGTTGTGCACAGTTAGTTGCACACGTATTTCGTTTTCGTTGGCATAGTTGGTAGACCGTTGCAAGGAACATGAAGGTTCAGGTTCAATTCCTGGCCTAGTCTGGAAGTTTTGATTTCGTATTTTATTGTGTATAGAAGGATTTCTGATCTTTTGCAATTATTGCATTGCATTATTGCTTACTTACTACTTGTTAATAAAGTGACGCATGTATCGTTACAGTAAAATATTATTTAGCGTGTTTTCAAACTTTTGGAAATTGATAAATCAGTCTATTTTTAGAACAAAGTTTCACAAACCTAAAGTCAAACTATGAGACGGCTATTTGATATCGGCGGAAACAAAAAAAGGGGGTCTTTTCAAGTACTTGTGAGAACCAAGGCGTTGTTGTGTTTGGGTTTGGGAATAGCGACTGGTTCTCAATCTTTACTGGAATTGATATAAAATATTACCTGGTACAGAATTGTATTTATGCGAAACTTTTGAAATAAATGCTTTTGGAGAGTTGGTACCTATATGGATATAGCGATTTTCCGAAATAGAAAAGATTTTGTGTTGATTGTTTGCAATACACGTGATTTGAATTCAAACATACATATTGTACGAAAGGGGTGTACGTACCTATTTGATTTTCATGAGATGTGTTTTTAAAACTGAACAATTTGTTGCTGGTTCAGAGCCCCGGAAATGCTACCGTATGTGTACCTATTGCCAGAAGACACTATTCTCTACAACGTACAGTTTGAGAATCACTCTCGCGTTGGATCTTTATTTCGTTTGTGAGAAACACACTTGATTTTTTTTTTTTTTTTTGTGGACCCTACGATTTTTAGCCCCGGGGCTTTCAATCTACACCTGACTGTATGGTGGGGAGCAGGAGCTCACCCGGAAAAGCTTGTGGTTGTTCAAACAACCAGCTCAATCGCGCCCTTGGGGCGCGATTGGGCTTACGAGTTGTTCTGGGGAGAACGTATTGGACTGAATCTACCCGGCACGTGCCGGTAGTTCCCAAAGTGGGGAGCAAATGAGGGACCTCCGCGCCCCCGCCGGCGGGGGCGTCGGTTGCTTGAGGAGCTTGTGGAGTGTGATCTATTTGCAATGGCTGCAGCAGTGGCTACTGTGATTTCATCATCTTCTTCCGTAAGGATGTGTCTCGGACGGTGTTTAAAACGCGATGTTGGATGGGGGAAGTAGTTGGACGCGGCAACTATCAAGGGGTTTTTATGATGGGGAGCATTATCGAAGAAGCGACGAGACGCTTCTTTCATATACGCTTTAATGGTAGGGAGGCCTAAGTCGATGTGGAGGTTGGCGTTACGCATGTACCAGGGCGCCCCGGTAGCTTTGCGCATGAAACGGTTTTGGATGACCTGCAGCATTTTCAGATGTGAATCGAAGGTGTGAGCAAAGGCTACGCTGGCGTAGGTCATAATAGGCCTTACGCAGGTGGTGTAAATTCTCACCTTATTTCTAAGGGAGAGTTTGCTCTTTTTGTTCAACATCGGATGTAATCTGCCCAAAACGAACGCGGCGCGGTCGCGGACTCTCATAATGTGGCTACGGAAGCTAAGTCTTGAGTCGAGGGTGACTCCTAGATATTTGGTCTCGTTGACCCACGGGATGGGTCGGCCGAAAAGCTTTACAGCGGGGACGTTTAATCGGTACGAACCTCTACGAAAGTGCACGGCTGCACTTTTTTCCGGATTTACCTCGATTCTCCATTTACGGAACCAGCTCCCGAGGGAGTCTAGAGCGTTCTGGAGAATCTTAACTAACTTTAAGTGGTTACGGTGGGACGCGTAGATGGCAGTGTCGTCGGCGAACATAGCCAGCTGTGACATGGGCGATTTGGGGATGTCGCTAGTGTATAGCGTGAAAAGTAATGGGGATAGGACGGAGCCCTGAGGGACTCCTGCCTGTATGGTGTGGGGTGAAGACAGAGTGCCTTCCACCCTGTAACGAAAGCTTCGATCCGACAGAAAGTTACGTACTAAAAGCACGAGACGATCAGGCACAGCGAGCTGGTGTAGCTTGTATACCAGCCCGTTGTGCCAGACCTTGTCGAAGGCTTTCGCCACGTCGAGAAAGACGGCTCCTGTCGGGGTCGGTTTGGACGAGACATTTAGCTTAAGAGCGATGTGTTCGACAATGCGGTGTACTTGTTGGGTACAAGAGTGCTGTTGTCGAAAGCCAAATTGCTCGTCAGGTATGAGATTGTTGGTCTCTGCGTGGTCACGGAGTCGGGCATAGATCATGCGTTCGTAAAGTTTGGCGAGAGGGTTCAGTAAGCTGATCGGGCGGTAGGAAGTGGGCTCATTCGCCGGTTTACCCGGTTTGTGAATGCCTATGACTATTGCTTCCTTCCAGCAAGCTGGAAAGGTGCAACTAGCCATGGCGGCATTCAAAATCAGGGTGAGGCGATTGATCAGGTGGTCGGGGAGAATCTTCAGGACACGGTTGGTGATGCCGTCCGGTCCTGGAGCCTTTCTGGGCTTGAGTGCCTTAAGGGCGTTGCGCACTTCCATCTCAGTGATGACTCTGAGTGGAGGGCCCGATGGGGGTAGTGAAATGAGACGTTCGACTTCGGAGTCGACCGTTGAGACGAAGGTCAAGTCGTAAGGGAGTGTGCTGGGGGTGCATTGGGCTGCGAGACTGTCAGCTAGGCATTCAGCCTTTTCGTCGTCGTCAAAGGCTTTGGTCTGGTCAGGTCTGTTAAGTACCGGCATCACAGAGATGGTGTCAGATTTCAGCGAGCGTTGCAGCTTGTAAAATGCGAGATGGGATGGGTTCAGCTCCTCAAGGTGCTGATCCCATCCGGCGTCACGCCATTCAGCTGCACGCTGCCTTACTTCCCTCTGTAGGGCGCGCATGAATAGTCTGTTAGATTCGATTGGGAAGGATTTGTAAGTGCGGATCGCGGCGTTCTTCTCTGTTATCATTTCAAGAAGGTCATTTGGAGGTTTATATTTACTGTCTTCAGTGATTTTAACCGTCCGTGAACAGCTGTTCACGACGCTGCTAACGTGATTTGTGATGGAAGAGACGGCTAGGTTGATGTCGGTTTCGGTAGTCAGTCTAGTCGGTATTTGGTCCAGGTGAGTAGAGCTGGGAGCGTTCAAGGCTTGGCCTAGTTTCGGCCAGTCTACTATAGTTTTGGTCGGGCCGCACAAACCTGAGGGGCCGGGGATGTCGGTTCGCGGGTCAAGTTTTAGTAAAACTGGTCTGTGGTCAGAGTCGCAGAGCTCGTGGCGTACTTCTATAGAACTTAAACGAAGGTTTACGTTCTTTAGAAGGGCTATGTCGAGGATGTCGGGTCGATGAGTTACTGTATGGGGGTAATGAGTTACCTCTGTAGGGGCTACTAGGTCAAAAGACAGTTCGTCCTGCCACTCAAAGAGAAGATTGCCTCTAGGGTTGTTGGCGATACAGTTCCACGACATGTGCTTGGCATTCAAGTCACCTGCTATGATAACCGAGTCACCGAGGTTAAATAATGACTCGAGCTCACTTTTAAGAAGTGGCTTTGTCTCGCGATTATTGCTCGGGGATAGGTATACCGACACTATCGTAATGGGTTGGTGTCCCGTCATGCTTAAGCGGCAAGCGGAAGCCTCCATATAGCAGAGGGGCGGGGTCTCTATGGGTGAGCAGTGAAGCGCTCGCCTGTAATGAATGAGGGTGCCTCCCTTGCTGCCCGATACGCGGTCATTACGTACCGTGTTGTATTGCGCGATTCGCGGGGTACGCATATGGGGTTTTAGAAACGTTTCTTGTACGAGGAGGACGTCTAAACCGTGATCTTTCAGAAAGAGGCTAACTTCCGTCTTTTTATTGCAAATACCATCGGCATTGAAAAAACCTAATTTTAGTGACCGAGGCTTGGTCCTACCACTGCTGGATATCCCTAAGTTAATAGACCTATCCATAATCAGGGTTTGAAGTTTTTGAACGCGACTACCAGATGGTAGTATTTGGCGGCGGTTTGGATGAGCGCACTGGGGTTACCAGCGTTGGCTCTGATCTCCTTAGAGTAGGAGATTATCTCTTCGATGTCGAAGAGGCTGGTGAAATTTGAGACAACAGAGAGCGCGTCGGCTAAGTCGCCTTCAGCACTCTTGCTGTGGGAAGCGGGTTTGGGAGGAGAAGGCGGCGGAGGCGCCGGCTTTTTGGGGGCGGGTTGGGGGGGCACCACCGGTTTTGGTGCGACTTGGACGGGGGCGGGGGCTGGACCCATTTTGAGGGCCCATGCGGGGTTAGGCCTGAGGGGCGGGAAGTTTGTGTTTTCAGCAACACCTGGAACGACCGCAGCTGGTTTTTGAGAGCCAGCTAGCCTATCGGCATACGTTTGCCTCGCAAGGGTGCGCTGAAGCACTTTGGGGTTCGCCTTAGGGGCACGGGGACAGCCGCGGTAGTTGGCTGGGTGGCCACTTTCGTTGCAGAGGACGCAACTAGGTGGGAGTGGGGGAGAGGAGCTGTCTGCCGAGGGCGTGTCCGTCTTTTTAGGACGGGCGCACTGGGCAGTGCTGTGACTCTCCAGGCACTTAACACACCGCGGGGCGGCGTGACAGGTGCGTGAAGAGTGACCGTAAAGTTGGCAGTTGTGACACTGGCCAGGGATCCCAGTCTTCCTGGGGGCTTCCATGCGGATGCCTGAAAGCATGCACACGGATTTCAAACCGTAAATGGCCTTACCAGCTTCGCTCCTCTCGAGCGTGACATGGACCATGTCGAATTGTCTCCTATTGCGATGAGACGAAATGCGGTGTACTTTACGTACGGGAATATTCTGGGCGATAAGGTCGTCATAGACTTCCTTTTCGGAAATCTCTTTCGGGATGCCTCGAATTACTACGCGGTGTAGTTTCTCCTCCTCCAGTGCGTACGTATGGTACGGGAACTGGAGGAAGTTCAGTAATTTTGTAAGCGCTCTGTGCGCCGAAGAGGTCGGGACTTGAATTTTGATTCCGTCCTTGGTCTGTGAAGCAGTCAAGAACGGAATCTTATTCTGGGTCATCTGACTGGAAAGGGACGACCACTTGGCGTTGTCCCTGAGAATAATCGGGGGGGGTCTGCGCTCTGTAGCGGGAGAGACTTTAGGGATGGCGGCGGCCACCTTGCGGTGGTTGCCATCGGGCCCTTCGACGCGGACTGTTTTCGCAGCCTCGTCGCTATCTGAGTGAGCAGCCTTACGCTGGCGCTTCTTGGACCTACTGACTACGGTGTAGTCGTCGTCGGAGTCGGGTTCGGGGTTTGAGTCATCGGACGGAGGGTCGGCAATGTCCATGACCTCGACGGTTAGGTCGGAGTCCTGGGCGTTGCCGACTTGGGACGATGGGTCAGGGGATAGCGGTGACTCATCGTAATGAGTAACCGCAGGGGAGGGGGCAGGTGCCGACTTAGCGGCGGACGCTTCGTCGGCGGATGGGGCTGACTCACCGGTGGTCAGGGGATTGGGCGATGACTCATCGCGGGCTAGTTTGGCGAAGTAATCGCTGATTCCGGGAATCCGTTTCGCGACGCGGTCTCGGAATTGGTTGTCCTCGAAGACAACTTGCAAAAGTTCTAGGAGAACGGACTCTAGGGGAAGGGCTTTAGCCATTGCCTAATCTATAGCTACCGCCGTTTCGAAACCGTTCCGTGGGAGAGAAACGGCAAGAACTCCACGGCAATCGGCCTAGCTAATATGCTAATCGCGGCCCTCAGGCGGGAACAGCCTGAGGGTAGGACGCCGGTGATCCTCCCCGCCGGGTGTAGGCAGGGAGGGTGTACTTAACTAATGTAGCCCTAAAGTGTATCCTCCGCCAATCTTATTGTGCGGGAGGTTCCTAACAGGCCCGAGCAAAGAGGAAGTTGGGGCCGGAGCCGTTCTCCCAGACAGACTCTGCTCGGACAGGGGAAAAGGATGGTACCAGGGTCGACTTGGGTTCACCCCCAGGGCCGGTGGTTCTGGCACCCGTCCGATTGACTGCGTTGCCCTGAAGGGGCAAAGCTGGTGTATCGGGTCTACACCCCCTGCTCGGATCGTTGAGCACCGTTAGGTATCCACCGAGCAAGGACCGCGTAAACCGGCGGTTTTCGGGCAAAAGACGTAGTTTAATAAAATACCACGGAATGTGCCTTGAAAAAGACACAAACGGCGGCGGAGGCTGCGTGGGACAAGTGATGCTTGTCCGACGCAGGGCTGGAGTGTCGGTCGCGGAGCGACGGCGAGGGGCGGGGCCACGGGAGCGGCCAGGTAGTCGGAGCGTAGGCGACCGTGCGGGACGGCTGCTGAGCGGCGACTGTCTGTGAAACACACTTGAGTTTTAAAACTAATGAATGGCTAATAAATAATCATAATGGTTATGGTATTTCCTTATAGTGCAGAAAACATTTTAAAGCATTGCTGTAGCTCTATTATGTTATCTTAGAGGTATAAAAAAAGCATTGTTCTAAAAGGGACATTGATGTCCAAAATGACTGAGGGTTGTAGCCACGCGTATTACTGATACCCGTGGTTCAACACATGTTACCATAGTATTCGGATAAATGAGCGAGATCTTTGTATTGTTTTCATAATGCAAGTCTGGCAAAAACTCTTTTGTTAATTAACTTATATCATTAGGGATTTAGAAACAAACATGACAATGATATAGTTAAGCATGATCATGACTGTAACTTATGAAGATTAACTTAAATGCGTATAGCGTTTTTTTTCAATTATGAAGTAATAATTTTTATATAAGGTAACGAAGTGCTTTGCCGTAGTGGTGGTAAATAGAGTAGCTGGATAAGGACGTTGTGTATGTTTCTGCGTGAAAAAAAAAACTGTTTGTTGTTGGATACAATGGGTTGATGTAGTTAAAGCATAAATTACGTGGCTATGTTGTGTAAGTAATATAGAATTTTATAGCACTGACTTCGACGAAAGAAGTAGGTAAATAGTAAATTGCATATTGAATGCAATTGATATTTGAGTATTGGTACGTGATATTAATTAGGTACCTATCATTAAAAAAAAATAGATTTCATTAAGTTATTTTGTCAACTTGGAAGATTAATTGAGAAATATTAAATCACCTACTCGGTGAAACAATTTATGAAAATTAAGCTCTCAAAGCAGTGCTTGGTTCAAATCAATACATGTTTTGTAAAGGTGGAATCAAATAAGAATTATTTTTAATCTGATAAGCATTGAATGGATCTAATGTGATAATAGAAACGATTGTTAAAAGTTGCATTTTGAAATGGACTTATGTTTTCATTTTAGAAGTGATTTGCTTATGTAATATTGATTTGCTTTCATGAGCAGGAAAACGTAATCTGGCATCTTCATACATAGCTGTTATGTGCCTTGCTGGGATAGAAAGCTAAAATGCCTGAAAGTAAAGTACCCATAAAATTGCATAATTAATCAGATGATAGTAGCAGTTAAAGTTTTTGTTGCTGGCAGTGATGGACGCGTTTGTCCTCCCGACCCCTCACGACTATATACTATGACTGTTATCACCGTACCTACCTATTGACTCTGACTTAAGACCTCTGCGGGAGGAGCGCGTGCCATGGTGGAAGTGTGGTCTCAAATTGTGGAGACAGTGTGGTCTCATGTTGTGTTGGGTCAGATATTGCCCGGGGAACTATGATCTGATCGGGTGAGTGGCCAGCTGCAGTGGCTCATTCACCATCCGCTTTGCTGATCTGTGTGATCAGATGGTGTCTTTGATGGACGCATGGTTTCGTTGAGGGCATCATACTTGACCAAGTAGGTGATTACTGTGGTCATTACTGTTATGTATGGTGTCGCTCCAGGTAACCGGTGTTACCAGTAGGCGTGCCACAAGGTGGTGGTGTCGGCCTGAGATCCGTGGCGGGGATCTGTGACTGTGATTGACAGTGTTGAGTGACCCATGGTGGGGAAGCTCTGTGACCGTTGCGACGGTGGCCAGATGCAACAAAAGACTTTATTGCGGTACTCGTATCAATAATTGTATTGTATTCAAGTTAGAATATTGTTTTATGGGCACTTGTCTTTCAATAAGTAGTAAAGTGATTTAAGTTATCAGAAAGCGACGAAAACGGCTGGTTCAAGTGGGTTGAAAATTTATGGTTCACACTCAACTTGCAGTCTGTCACATAATAAACCCGTAACCTTAATATCAAAGTTGAAATAATAATGAGTTTCTGATAAATGTTATTTCTTTAGCTGTTAAGTTCGACAGCACAGTAAAAGAGTGCATAGTTACTAATCATGTAAGGGTAAAAACGTATTGGATGGCTTATGAAAAGTTTTTGAAGTGCAAAAAGTTTGTGAATATGGGCCTGTTTATTTATTTAGCAAATAATAACACAAAGGTGAAAAATACTTGAATGATTTGGAGATAATAGATTTGTTGTTTTGAATACCTACCTCTGACACCAGGGTTCATCGGGTCGTTGGATGACTCGGTGTCCCACACGAAAAGAGAGAGAATACCTACTAAATCAAATTTAACAAACAAGTATTAGGAAGTAAGTAAGTAAGTACCAAACAGGATAGCTAACTTAGCAATTACTTTAGATCAAAGATACTTAAAACCGCAATGAATGCTGAGCTGCTTTCGGTTCTTGCAGTTCACCGATAAAGACCTGTTCACATGTTCAAAGGAACGAAGCGAACTGTTGTGAACAACTAGATCTTTGTTCAGTTCAGGAGTCTAGCCAGATTATTATGGTTTTATGGGCTATAATAAGCTAAAGTATGTCTGTCAGGATAACCGAACGATACTGTGAAATGGCTAGTTGTGACCACACGAGGACGTGTGTAAGTCAGGAAGGCCGTGTCGGAGCGTGAGGTATTAAACCTGAGGAATGAAGTAAAGTGCACTTTTTGATGTATTTTATGGAAAGAGCATTAATTGAGTACCTATGCGTTGGCGTCGGTCGAAGCATGTAGTAGACATATTGTGTCAAGTGGTTTGGCTAAAGGCATTTTTGGGAACAGAGAGATTCCGAGTTAGTGTTGTTTGAGCGATCGGGCGTAGCGCAAGGCTCAAATGACCTTTCATCGTTCCTTGGTTTTGGTACTTCGCGTCCTGATCTTAATGTTAAAATTAATTATAGCTGCTAGCCTACTATCTGATTTTCGGCCGTTACGACATATATATATATGTATATATATTTTTTAACAAACAAGTTGTTTAAGCTAAAATAAAAATATTGTAGTAGGTTTATTATATCCTGTAATATTTGTTTAGCTTTAAATAATAAATAGGTACTTATTCCATAGAGTAAGCTTCAATCCGACATATCTTACTTTCTAGATTTGTCTTTAAAACTGGAAGATTATAGTAATCTTGTTATACAGTTATTATTCTCAGTGAACATAAGTAAGTGGTCAGATCTTGGACTAAACAATTCAGTGAGATAAGGTACTTGATTGTTCTATAATCAATCACACACACACATCACTAAATTCCGGGTTTCCGAAACCAAGATTGCGAGCGAATTTGTGTGCTTGCTACCCATATAGAAAATGCATTGGTAGGACTGACAGTTTTAACTGCTCGTAAACATGCTACTTGCAGGTAGAAATAGGTAAAATGAAACCTATTTGATTAAAATTGATTAATTACAGATCCAACTTAAGAATAAAAATAAGAGCTAAAATATCAAGCAATATATAGCACGAAACCCCCGAGGTCAAAGATTAAAATTGCTCCTCTATCTTATTTATATCAAAGTGATATCAGAACCCAAGGTCAAAGCAAGTAATTTTTTTTTTTAAACAAAAAATATTTGAGTATATGTGATTTATGAACAACATGAGTGGGAGCACACTTCAATATTTTTGCCTATATAAATCAATTTTAGGAGAGGCATACAGTGGGCCCAACAGTGGGTGAAACCATGCTGACAAAGAAGAAGCTTATCAATTATTTCATTTTAGCAGATATTTGCACAGACAAATATGGATTGTTTGAGTTGTAATAGAATTCAGCTAAAGAATGCAACACTATTCAATTAATATAAGGTCATAAAACTATTGTTTTTAAAACTAATGTTTGCAGTAGTTAGGTTGTTCCAGAAATAGTTCTCCGAAGAGCATGAACTGATTTTAAATGAATGAACATAAACCAGAGTATTTACAAAGGAGATAACGTTATAATTCGCTTCTGTGAACGACATAGTATAGTATAAGTACAGAATTAGAAAAGTTGAAACATATATTTTAAGTACGGCAATTTACAAAATATCTAAGGTACCTTATTTTTATTGTTTTCCAGTCCTTGAAGAAGATAATGACTACCTACATACCAATCTGTGTTATGTTCCAAAATACCCAAACTGTGTGGAATGTTCAGGGTGTTAACTAAAATTTTATTTATGAAAGAACTTTATAAAGTATATTTTTTGTTTTCAGGTATACATAGTATTTCCACACCCGAATGTGGATGACAATAAAGTAACATACTTAATTAAGATTCTTTATATCCCCTAAAGTTTAGGAGAAAAAACCAGTCACAACGTGTGGCTCCGAGCAACCATGACCACAAGTTTTTTAGGTTATGTTTTCACCTCAAACTTTCTTTACAGACAAGCTGGGGTAGGTAACATAATCGCAAGGGCCCGACCCTCACTAATATTCTAGTCATCAACTAGGTAGGTACTTATCAGTTGCAATTATCGTGTGAGATAATTTTAAGAAACTTACCTACATGACTCTCGGCTCGACCGAGACTTGCCTGGCAGTGATTTCCTCGATGAAAGTGATAATAAGCGTATACTTTATCCGATAAAACATGCGCACAGTAACACTTTACCACCTTTTTACCAAATTTCGCGGCTATCCGATGACGCCACATTTTGCACTTAAAACTGAAAAACCAGTTTTGCCTGGCTTCAATCACTGACACATACTAATTAGTAAGTTATAAACCCGTAGTATAACAAACAACTGCATTTAAACAATTAAAACATTGTTTAAAATTCGATTTTCACAGAAAAATATTTCAGAGTAAGTGTTTTTCGAGAAACTTAAAAGCGTTATGAAAGCCGAACAGAATGGCGCTTGGATGTACCATGCAAGCGTCTGCGGTGAGTAAGAAAGAGACAACATTACATCTATTCGATGGAATTCAGGTACGTTTGGCACTGTTTATTCATATTTATAGGGAAATTTAAATGCGTATCTTCAATTTGGTAGTGTGAAGCTTGAAGGCACATAAATAATTATTTTGAGATTTACAGAAAACTTTTAATCGTATGATAAACCACAGAGTAAAATGATTATTTTGAACATTAGGACCTTAAAATTTACTTTTTAAAATCTATGTCTAGTGTCAATTTCAAAGAATGCAAGTTTTAATAGAAAAAATCTACTAAAATGTTTATCAACTTGAATTCATCTTTTAAAAAAATAAATGAGTACCAACCTTTGAATTGTTCTGCCATGCTGATCAAAAATTTGAAGTAGATGACCATCAGATTATATTCATTTTTTTCCACTATGTAAATAAAGAAAAATAGAGATATTATTATAACAAATAAACTATTTACTCTAGATGGAAAAAATAATTAAAAATCAATACATCACTTAATTATTTTTAAAAAGTAAATAAAATATTTAATTTTAAATGTTTCTTTTTATACCTTATAAAATAAATTAGATTTAGACGGTGACAGCAGTTACCTGACCCCCAATGATTTAAAACAAACATTCGAATATGTCCTCTATTCTCAGTAGTTCAATTTGGCAGTTTAATTCTGTTTGACAAAGAAATACTTGAAACAGGCTTCATCATCATCATCATTGGCCTCACACGTCTGTGACAGACAATTATATCAGTGTCTGAGGCAAGACTTTTCATGGCTGTACAAGCCGATACGGGAGCGGCATAGTTTTCCGCACGCTCTACAAGTGAAGGTGGAATTTGAGACTGGCACATGCATGTTTAGATGACGTTTTTGCCTTTTGTTAGCGAGACTTCTGGTCTCGCTAACAAAACCAGGCATTATCGTGTGTTTTACGCCCATCAAACACACGTGACAGCCACTCACACGAATTATATTGTTTAAGACCCTGTGTAGCGATAGAGTTAAATGTAAACAAGTAGCTCCTGTATGTTCATAGTAATTTTAGTTAGAATATAGAGGTTGAACTGTCCGGTCGTGGTTTGATTTATCAATTTAAATACTCACCCCTTTCTCCTCACATCAGAAGTGGGATGATTTTGTATCTAAATACAGATTCAATTAAATACCTACGGCCTTACAATGAACAATAAAGTGAAAAACAACAGTTGCGGAAGAGTGATAATAGAGACAGTATTGAGTGACGGGACCTTAAAAAACAATGAGTTGAGTACAAGCAAAGCTATAGCTTTGCCTACTTTTGACCCGAGTGTTGGTGCTATCGAAGCAAAAGAGTGGAGTGCGGAAGTTGATTTATTAGCTTCCAAAAATGGATGGGATGATGTCGAAATAATTGCAAGATGTGTGCCATTTTTAGCTGAGCCAGCGTGTGAATTGTATTATGAGTGGACACCTCAGCCAAGGACCTGGCCAGCATTAAAGGAGGACTTACAAATAACATTTCCAAAATGTCGTGATTTACACCGTGATTTTTAAACGGCGGCAAATATGACAAGTGACAAATATTCGACGGTATCTATTTACGCCGCAAAGAAGCACAGAATCCTGAAGCAATTAAGATTACAATTTCAAGAAAATGAAATTTTAGAATTAATTATCGGAGGGATAACTGATCCCCATGCAAAATCGATTGCAAGCAGTGCAGGTTCAGTAAGTGGTCTATTTGAGAAACTAGCACGGTACTTACCAACTGCATCTATGATAAAAAAAACTTATGAAATTGAAAGTGAGATTAACTTGCCATTTTCTTCAAAGAGACCAAGAATGGCCACTGATTCGCCGAGGTGTCATCGTTGCCATTGATATGGACATGTGCAGAGGGATTGTCTTACCAGCGTCCATAAATTACCAGTGAAGTTTCCGGCAGTTACGATGGGAGAAAAGGAAATAACACTCAAGGTCTCAAGAGGAAGATAAGTGCCGATAAATCTTGCACATTTTGTTTTAAGATGGGACATAACGGCGGATTCATGTTGGACGAAATAAAGAATCGATAAAGGAAAATTAAAGCAGACAAATGTTGTCAACAGCAATGAAAAGGTATGTACAACACCTGCTGTCATTAATGGAAAACTTGTACATTTATTAATTGACGGTGGAGCATCCTGTTCATTAATGAGAGATAATGTAGCAAAATCAATCGAAGCTCATCGTCAATCATCCGTTATTTATGTTTGTGACCTTTCAGAAGAAAAAATTACGTCAATAAAAAAAATAGATGTTTTTACTCAGCTGGAAAACATAACTTTAGAAACAAAATATCACATTGTACAAGATAAAGAAATACGCTACGAAGCTATTCTTGGTAGAGACGCTATAAGTATGAACAATAGCATTACTTTTGTCACTATGATTAACGGCACTGTAGTTGAAAGGATAACTCAAAACAAGCCCGAGATTGTTTGTAATATGGACGAACTGATTACGGATGCTTTGAATCTTGTTACGGGCTCGCACAAACCCGACATACTAGACCTCTTAAACAAATACTCTAACCTGATAGCGTCAAATAATTACATCAGAGAAATTAAAACCGCCGTCATGACTATTCGGACCACGACAAACGAACCCGTTGTGTATAACCCGTACCGGATGTCAATCTCTGAGCGGGAAAAAGTTATGGCAATCGTGACCGACCTCTTGAAGCATAACATAATACGAGAATCAACTTCACCGTATGCGTCACCGGTTATTTTAGTTGCGAGAAAAGACTCACCTAAAGATAGATTATGTGTTGATTATAGAGCATTAAATAAAATAACTGTTAAGGACAGGTATCCGTTGCTCCATCCATTAATTGATGATCAGTTGGACCGATTAGGAAAGGCCCGTTATTTCACTACCTTGGACATGGCATCGGGTTTTCATGGAATACCTATTGACCAGACGAAAAATTCAGGAGAAATATTTAACTCTGTTGAGAAAACTGCCTTCGTAACGCCTGACGGTCATTATGAGTGGTTACGAGTACCTTTTGGTTTGAGTAATGGACCGAGTACATTTTAAAGAGCAGTAAATAAGGCACTAGGAGTTTTGAGGAATACTGTGGCCTTAGTTTATATTGACGACATAATTGTACCTTCAATTAGTGTCGAGGAAGGGTTACAAAGATTGGAGTTGGTATTGAAAGCATTAGATGAGGCTGGCTTTACGTTGAATTTAAAAAAAATAAGTTTTTGCAAACCGAAATTGAGTACTTAGGAAGAATTATCTCTGAGGAAGGAATACGACCAGGTGAAGCTAAAATAGAAGCACTGAAAAATGCTCCAACGCCTTGCAATATAAAACAAGTGAGACAATTGATGGGACTAGCCAGCTATTTTCGGGAATACATACCCGAATTTGCAACTTAAACTGCCAGTATTACTGATCTGTTGCGTAAGAATACAACCTTCTTTTGGTCTGAAAAGTGTGAAAAAGCTCGAAAATATATTATGACCAAGCTTTCACCATAGAGTAGAAATCACATAGAGATGACACTCTCGCTCCAGACGCGCTCAAGGTCAATCCGTCTGGCTGTCTCTTAGAGAACAATTCAGTCGGGAGTGCGCTTCGCCGCGGAAACGTTCGTCATGCGGGTCGAATTTTCATTTTTTGTGAAAAATTTCACGAATTATTGTGGTGTGTATGGCTGCAAAAGTGATGCGAGGAAGACTCCGCATCTAAGTTTTTTTAATTTGCCTAAAGATGAGCCAAGGTAAGTGATGATTTTACAGTAAATACCTAGGTGCCTACCATTCTTTATTATACGTAATTGTTGTGTGTACTCCTATTTTTACTTACGTAGGTACCTAGTTTCCATTTTCTAATTTAAACTACCTAGGCGTAAGTCATTGTTAGCTGATAATGATAAATAAGCACATTCGTATCGTAGGTATGTTTTGCACCTATTTTAAAATTCTGTACCTACCTATTAACAATAAAATGGTAAGGTAAGACTTTAAAATGGGTAAATATTTTGTTCCCACGGGAAAACTGTTAGCAGCGGTCGCAACCGCTTGACTGGCCGCTAGTCTGGAAAAAAATTATTGGCACGTGACAGCCCCGACTTAAAGCGCGGGAGAGTGCGGGGCGTTACGGGCTGCGGGGGGAAGTAGGTATTTAAAGCGCGGCTTTTGGGGCCCAGACAAAGGAGTTTCGTTTCTATACGCAGTATTATTATCTATTCTTATGCTTTCACCAAGACCATTATTGGTGGTTTTTGACCCTGATTGTCAAACAGAACTTCATACTGATGCCAGTAGCCATGGATTCGGCGCTATTTTATTTCAAAGACACAATCAAGATCTTCGCGTGGTGTCCTTTTACAGCAAAAAAGCTTCACCGGAAAAATCCAAGTATCACAGCTATGAGCTAGAGACATTAGCTATAGTGAATGCATTGAAACATTTCCGGGTTTACTTATTGGGAATAGAATTCAAATTAGTTACCGATTGCAATGCTGTAAAATCAACTTCATCGAAACGAGATTTATTACCACGAGTAGCCCGATGGTGGTCTTATATACAAGACTTCAACTTTCAAATTGAATATCGCAAAGGCAGTAATATTAAACATGTCGACTTTCTCTCTAGAAATCCACCACAAAATAAAATTGAGGAGGTATTAGTGAATGACCAAGTAACTTGGTTGGAGGCAACACAGAATGGAGACCAAGAAGTGAAAGAAATAATGAGAAGAATTCATGAAAATCCCGACAGTCTGAAAGAATACACTAATCAAAATGGTATATTGATGAGAATGTTTGAAGAAAACCAAGAAAGAAAATTAAAATACTTTGTTCCAGCAGCTGCCCGATTTAATTTGAACCCACCCTTGAACCTCAGCTGAGTCTATTTGGAACTACGAAACGATTGATAACAGATAAAGGAACAAACGTTTCAAGTAAACAAACAAAGGACCTATTGAAAACAAATGGATATTGAAATACACTTCATCGCGACGGGAGCCAGTAGAGCTAATGGGCAAGCAGAGCGATATGTAGCTACCGTGTTAAACTTATTAGCTTGTAAAGTGAGTAGTGGATCAGAATGGTCGAGCGCTCTATGCAAAATTCAACTCACTTTAAATACAACTATACAAAAAAGTATTGGATGCAGCCCAATCGAACTACTTACGGGACTGCGATCTGAAGTACCTGCTGTACGGCGAGTGAACAGCGATCTTCCCGAAATTGAGTCAGATATCGACTTGCAACAATTGCGAATTACGGCAGAGGAACGTTTAAGAAATAATGCATTAAAATCAAAAATGAGATTTGATAGAATGCGTCGAAACAACATGAAACTCAAAGAAGGTGACGTTGTTTACGTCCAGCGTCAGAGAACACGTCTGGGAAAATTAGATCCGCGATATAATGGACCTTACACAATTGCGAAATGTCTGCCAAGAGATCGGTACAAAGTCAAAAATGTTGAGAAGAAAACATTTCAAATTGTACCTAAAGATAGAATTAAATTGTGGAATCGAGATGCTGCGGAAAATGCCGTGACAGCCGCTTTATAAATACAAAATAATATAATAAAATAAATATTAGCGTAAGCTGCTGTGATTGCGAGCTATGGCCGTAGAAAAAAAATTGGTGTAAGCTGCTATTATTGCGAGCTATGACCGTAGTAAAAATAAAAATCGGCGTAAGCTGCTATTATGGTTAGCTATGGTCGTAAATGAAATAAAAGGATGATTGACGAAAGCTACTGAGTAAAGTGCGCTACGGCCGTAAATAAATCAAAAAAAAATAAAATAATAATAATAATGGTGTAAGCTACTTATAGTTGTAAACTATAAGTGGGCTAGGACTGAAATAAAAAAAAAAAGAAATGGGTTTGCGGGAGCTGTTTAAAAGTTTAGGAGCTTGGACCGCATCTTAAGTGTTCGGTAATGGAGATAAACAAGAAGTAGGTGAAGAAAAAAATGCTCCTTACGAATAACACTTGTCAATTGCACATTGGGAATCTGTTAGTGACTCTACTAACATATTTTTCTTTACAGATGGGGTGACTGGCTGTTTTCTGTGCTGGCCTGCCTTGGTCGCCGTCCTGGTCGATAATAGGATTTAAGGCTTCGAGAACGAAGCCTGGGCAGGAAGGCCGTGACAGCCACTCACACGAATTATATTCATAAATGAAAATAAGAAATTGAAAAAATGTCAGCGCCCGCCGGGACTTGAACCCGGGACCGTGGAGTACCGTTCCACTGCTCTGCCAACTGAGCTACCGGCGCCCCGACGTAAGCCGACGAAATCTTCAACCTCTTAGTACTCGTCTCGAAGCGACGACAAGCGACATCTAGTATAAGTTATTTGAAACGAATACTATGGTCAGTCCACTTAAGAGTGAAATTCGAACCATGCGATGAAGCTTTGCTTAATTAAATGTACTATGGTTTTATTTTGCACTCACAGTGCTATATTACTTTCATAAATGAAAATAAGAAATTGAAAAAATGTCAGTCGCATGGTTCGAATTTCACTCTTAAGTGGACTGACCATAGTATTCGTTTCAAATAACTTATACTAGATGTCGCTTGTCGTCGCTTCGAGACGAGTACCAAGAGGTTGAAGATTTCGTCGGCTTACGTCGGGGCGCCGGTAGCTCAGTTGGCAGAGCAGTGGAACGGTACTCCACGGTCCCGGGTTCAAGTCCCGGCGGGCGCTGACAGTTTTTCAATTTCTTATTTTCATTTATGAAAGTAATATAGCACTGTGAGTGCAAAATAAAACCATAGTACGAATTATATTGTTTAAGACCCTGTGTAGCGATAAAGTTAAATGTAAACATGTAGCCCCTGTATATTCAAAGTAATTTTAGTTAGAATATAGAGGTTGAACTGTCCGGTCGTGGTTTGATTTATCAATTTAAATACTCACCCCTTTCTCCTCACACACACTTACGCCATTCGTCCATATCCTCAGCAAGCTTCTCCCAGCTTTGATGGTCAACGTTAAACGCAGCCATGTCCCGCTTGGCGCAATCTTTGAAACGCAGCATAGGTCCTCCAACCCGAACACGCCGTGGTAGACGCGAAGGTTCCATCCGGTGCACATGCCCTAGCCACCGCAATCGTCTCTGCTTAAGCAGGGTGGTAAAACTAGGCAGCTGCGCAATTTCTAGAACTCGCTCGTTTGTGACTCTGTCCTGCCAGGTTATATGCAAGATATTTCTTACGCAGCGCATATGGAATGTATTGAGTCGACATAATATTTTCTTGAGTTTGCACAACTATTACTCATCACAATAAAACAATTTTAAACGGATTTAAGTTGTGTTTATTTTGGATTTTACAATTCCTACGTTTTGAGCTCTTTACAGAGCCCGTGGTCACGGATGACTAAGGTGTTAGACGTCATTATTTAGAATATAAATTACTTTTGTTCTACCGCCATCTATTTCTTAATTGCCTGGCGTAACGTTCGGGTTCCACACAAAATGCTGAACGTATCTTGTGTAGTAGTAACTTGTGTATCTTGTGTAGTAGGTCTTACAGAATGTTGGATCTGGTTCTTTTGCTGTGTAATCAGCGGAGTCCAAGTTGATGAGATTTCCCATCCAGTATCTCTGTTGAAATTCGGATGTTTTTGAATTTCTATGGCTTCCCGTACTTTGCTAGGGATGAATATCTACTCTCTCGCTAGGATTGCTGCCTTATCGAATCTGACATAATGGTTGGGGTTATCCATGATATGTTCACATACTGCAGACTGTCTGTCACGACGGTTTTTTACATCAGCAATATGTTCTTTTAGACGTGTAGATACATTTCTCTTTGTTTCTCATATGTATGAGAGTCCACAGTCACAGTTAAGTTTATAAACACCAGGGTCTTGGGGAGGGATGTTGCATTTGACTGATCTGATGTACTGGCTGATCTTCCTCGGCGGCTTGAAAATGGTCTTGATTGAAGCTCGCTTTAGAATTCTACCGATCTTATCAGTTACTCCCTTCAAGTATGGTAAGTATGCTGGTTTTCGTTTGACTGTGGATGGTTTGGCACGGTTTTTGTGACATTGACGGGGTGGCTTCAGGTTATTTTCATGGAGTACTCGTCTCACATGCTTGAGCTCATTGTCTAGGTGTTGGGGGTCACAGATACCGCGTGCTCTCTGAAACAAAGAGGTACCAACGGCAGCTAATTGGCTCGGATGATGGTGGGAGTTACCATTTAGGTACATATCTGTGTGGGTTGGCTTTCTATAAACGGAATGACTGACTGTACCATTTCTGTTTTTAATTTTAAGAATATCTAAAAATGCTAATTGATTATTTTGCTCTGATTCCATTGTTAATTTAATATTGGGATGAATTGAATTTAAATGATTTAGAAAAGCAGTAACTTGGTCTTGTGGATGGATGGTGAAGGTGTCGTCTACGTACCTCTTAGCGTGCCTTAGGGCTCGTTCCTCAAAGTCCTCCATAAAGATGTCAGCAACCAAGGGGGACACTGGAGAGCCCTTAGCCACGCCATCGACTTGTATAATATAGAACTCATCATTCCACAATAGGTAACCTGATGTTAGGCACCATTCTAAAAGTTCTGCATATTCTATTGCTATGTTATTTTTCCGGAGTTTTTGTTTTACTATAAAGCGAATGTGTGTTGCACTCAGCTTTTCTCTCACAGAAGGTGCGTCACGGTCCAAGCAAGCAAGCGGGTGATAGTAGCAAAAGAAAGCAAGGAAGAATGAATGAAAACACGTAGCTAGATTTCAGAGTCGTTAGGGAGCAAATGGACATTCGTTTCGCGTCGGTATTGAGATCGAACTGTTGCGGTTCCCGAGCGGGCGTAGCGCCTGCAGAGCCTGGGGCTCCGCGGGCCGAAGGCGCGCGCGCGGGACGCGGCACACAATAGACCGGTCCGGCAGAGTAGCCGGCGATGTAGCGGTAAAACAACTACTTTTGACTTTTACCAAATATCTGGAATTTGCCCATGTGCTCCCTAAGATTTTATTTATTTATTACATTATATTTTATCTTATACATAATTATAAGTAAGATAAATTATTCTGAGTTAGGAAATATATTTTAGTGTTAATATAAGTTTGTAAATAGGTATTATCACAAATTACTAGTTGATACAAGGTCGTAAAGTATTTTAGATATATGTAACATTTGTAAATAATATGTAAATATATATTTTGTAAATATTTCTTTTAGTTAATTGTATCACTAGAATAAAATAAATGATAAAATGTAATTAATTAGTGATCCCCGGAATTCCGGAAAGTTCCGGAATCTAAGGTAATTATCCTGAGATCACTACAACTATTTCGATACAATCCTTGACTGGAATTGCAGTGAAAAGCGATTTAATGTCAAAACTAACCATTACTTCATTGCTGTTTACTTGCAAGTTTTTGAGATCTCCGACAAACTGATATGAGTCCTTCACATGTGCACTTGTTTGGCCCCGAAGCTGAGATTGTATATTAGCTAGGTGCTTGGCTTAGTACGGAAAGCCATAGAAATTCAAAAACATCCGAATTTCAACAGAGATACTGGATGGGGAATCTCATCAACTTGGACTCCGCTGATTACACAGCAAAAGAACCAGATCCAACATACTGTAAGACCTACTACACAAGATACGGTTTCAGCATTTTGTTTAGAACCCGGATGTTACGCTAGGTAATTAAGAAATAGATGGCGGTAAAACAAAAATAATTTCAATTCTAAATAATGACGTCTAACACCTTAGTAGTCCGTGACCACGGGCTCTGTAAAGAGCTCGAAACGTAGGAATTGTAAAATCCAAAATAAACACAACTTAAATCCGTTTAAAACAGTTTTATTGTATTGAGTCGACGTTCCTGTTTTGCAAACGTTGTCCAGGTTTCAGCTCCGTACAAGAGTATGCTTAAAACGCAAGTTTGATAAACAATAATCTTGGTTTTTGTGGTCAGGTATCATATTCTTGTACTGAGCTTGCCAAACATGGTCGCCGCCTTGCCGATACGCGTATCGATCTCAGCATCAAGCGTGAGATTATTCGACACAGTCGACCCCAGGTAGCAAAACTTATCGACTATGCTCAAGGGAACACCGGCTAGCATGATGTGTGGTGCATCTGCGCCTTAAGCTAGCACTACTGTTTTTTTGGCATGTATGGTCATAGAGAACAGAGTACACGCATGGGAAAACTTATCGACAATGACTTGAAGCTCACTTTGAGAATTAGCAACGAACGCTGCATCGTCAGCAAACAGATGGCTATCGACGAATAAATCTTTTATTTACGTTATTTATTAATGATATATCGGTCTGTTTCAAAAATTCTGACGTTTTGTTATTTGCCGACGACATGAAAATATTCAAATCCATTAATTCAATTAGCGACGCAATGAAACTACAAGACGATCTGACAAAACTCCAAAATTATTGTATTGTTAATAAATTAGACCTCAACATACAAAAGTGCAATGTCATAACATTTAGTCGAAAAGTTTATCCAATTAGTTACAGTTACCAAATTAACAATCAACCACTTATAAGGACTAGTGAGAGACCTGGGAGTTAACCTGGATTCAAAATGTTTGTTTGACGAACACATTAACATTATAACAAAGAAAGCCAAAAAAACTCTTGGATTTCTGTTTAGGCTAAGCAAAAATTTCAGAAAACTTAAAACCCACAACGTTCTTTATTGTTCACTTGTTAGAAGCCAGCTGGAATATGCGTCGCAGGTGTGGAGTCCAGGGTACCAAATTTATACCGAACAAATCGAAAAAATCCAAAAGAAGTTTCTAAGATTTTTAAATAGAAAGTTCAAAATACAATCCGCCGACTATAGTGATAGTTGCAAGCGCCACCATATCCTCCCTCTGCACCTTCGTCGTGACACTGCTGACCTGTCGCTGCTGCACGGGCTGGTCTCCGGCTGCGTGCGCTGCCCCGAGCTGCTGGCCCTCGTGCATCTCCGTGTGCCGCCTTCATTTAGAAGCAGGCGAAATCCGCACCTCCAGCTCTCCACATCTTTTTCTCGCATTAGATATAGGCAACACTCTTTCTTTCCACGTGTTATTAACAGTTTTAATAAAGTTTATTCACAATCCCTTGACCTATTTTTTACTAGCGTCGGCAATATCAGGCAGTATGTGAACAGAAACTTTTTTGGGGTTACAAGTTAAAATTTGTATCCAATGATTTTATATATATATATATATATATATATATATATATATATATATATATATATATATTTGTGTTATTTATTCAACGAGCTACTTTTTATTTTTTCACGTCACAGTAGATTAAAGTTACAAACCATGTTAATTAGCTTTTTAAATCCATAGGCGAAAACTTTGTTAATGGCCTTATGTTAATTATTTAAGTTACTCATAACATTATATTTTAGGCTGTAAGTTTTCCGAAGAAAATAAAATAAAATAAGTCATTGCGGTTTCGCTTAGACTTAAGAAGCGAAAACAGACTTATTGAAAAAGAAAAAAGCATTTTACTTATCATTGATAAACGCTGGGATTTGAACTCAACTCTTAGGGTAACTTAAGCGCAACAGGCCGCTAGGCCAACTGATCCGACATACATAGTAGTGAATTTTAGCATAGTGTTCTTTCACGCCTAATTTTGCGTCTTTATTCAAGTTACGTTTTATTGTGGGAATATGTAGATCTTTTAATGCGTTAAGACTTCTATAGCCACTACACTAGACTGAATACCGTGCTCGGTCCGACATACATTGCTGGTAATCATATGGGTGTCATGTCATTACAATTAACTAAGACAACCAGCCAGCAATGTATGCCGGACCGTCATTCATCCAGTTTAGCCTTCTTTAGTGTAATTATAGCTAATAAACTAAATGATCGATCAGTCTACGTTTTGGCAGTGACAACTTGCGCTTTAATTTTTTATTAATTGTTCACATTCTAGTGTGTATTTATTAGTTTAACTAGTGAATCATGTCGCGGTTGACCGATAGAGAGAGACGCGAGAATATTCCCATCAAAAAGATTGCTCGTGAGCTCAATAGTGGTAAGTAGTTTCTATAAAAACTGTTATTTATTATATTCTTGGTTGGGTATTGTGACTTACTTCAAACTATTATTTAAAGTAGGTAAATTGAATGATTTAATTATTAATATGTCCATCCGTTTTACAGAGAAATACCGTAAAGCTTTGGATCCGCCGATACGGTGAAACAGGGAGTGTGCAGAAAAACCGGCCGGGACCAAAACCCCTAATGTTTACTGATCAATCGGAGCGGCATCGAGCTATTTTTGCACTGCAGTAAGCCACGGAGTTTCTGTGCAAACAATTAGACATCGTTTGCACGCCGCTGGATTCAAAACATATAAACCAGCCCGAAAGATTAAGTTATCACCTGCAGACCGCCAAGCAAGAGTTAGATTTGCGCAAACCTATCAGAATTTTGATTGGATTTATAATGTCATGATTTTCACAGACGAGAAGATATTTAAATCAGATAAAGATGGAAAACAAATCTTATGGCGAAAGAAAGGTAATGATATAAAGAATCTTGCATGCTACCTTGTAGAACGAGTGGGAGAATTTCTTTAGGCTATTGGGGCTGGATGTTGGCCATGGGACCTGGTGAGCTGATAGAGGTGGGTGCTCACTTTAAAAGCCGTGACTATAGAGAAATACTCAGGGATGTTATGCTGCCAACAGTGCGTATCGCCTACCTCACTCAAGAAATATCTTTTGTCCAAATAATTGCTCTATCCATCGTGCACACATTGTTCGTCAATGGCTAGAGGAGCAGAATGGCGTTCACGACCTGGGATTTCATGAGAGGACGTGATCACTGTTGGAATATAGTAAATGGTATGCCTGGTCGTCTGCAGCAAATCGTCAACAAATTAGGTGGAGCACTACGTTATTAGTTTAGGTATTTGTCTGTGGTAGTTTACGAGTTTTACCCGACTACCTCAAAAGGAGGGTTATGTTTTATTAATATTGAAATTTAAATAAATACCTACTTACTTAACCTATTAAAACTTGTTTAACATTATGTTGGAAGTGATGTTATTGTTGTTTAATTAAATATGACATGTTAATTCACTGCATATTATTAATTGTAAACAAGGTTTAAATTTAACACTACATTATAACAATACATTATATCAATATAATAAGTCAACTACTTACAACTCATCCATATAATATCGATAACCAAAGTATTTCTATTAGAAATATGAAGTAAGTAGGTATTTTTTACCTTTAACAAACTATCTGATTATTTTGGTAATAAACTCTTTTTTAGAAGATCTTTTGATAGTTTTCCTTATGTGTTTGCCCGTAACAATGTGCGGGAAACGGAAAAGAAAGGGCATGGCAATGTCCCTCGGTATGAGAAATGTCAACTATGATAAAATGATAAGGTAACTTTTTTCCCATGGCCATTTTTTAATTGAGACTAAAATACCTTGATGACCTCACAAACACTTACTTGATTTAAAAATAAAATAGAAAATTAAACACTAGCTGTCCACTTTGGCCACTACACCACATCAACATGTGCAAAACTAGTGAAATTAAGTATACTTGAGCGACAGCTATTTGTAAACAAAGAGGCTTAGCTGATATCAGCCCTATGTTCACTACATGAAAAAGAGTTTCAATTAGCAAGCATTACTCGTGGCTCAGTGGCGCTCTCTTCTGTTTATTTCTTAATTGAAACCACACTTATACCCGCAATTCAATATATTCTTTGTTACAATAACAATAAGGACGAAATTACCTAAGAATCTACCAACTTTGTTAGAGGGGTCAGGTAACTCCTAAAACCAACTATTTTTGTGTTTCGTATTGATAAAAAACATTTTATTTTATCAAACGATCATCATACAAAAAATATTGGGTGTGGGGACAGAAATCTTTTCAGGTATGATCAGTTCTTGAAACTGAAAAACTTTCTTTGAGGAACATTATATTGAGAAATGACAAAAAATGTTTCATGGATTCATCCGTTAACAAAGTTTTTGGTACACCGTTCCATACACCTTATTTAATACTTATTGAACATTTCACAAAAAATGATGAAAAAAAAAACAGTTTTTTTTGCTCACCATTTAAAGTCCTTTCAATTTAGCACTTTTAACTTAATTCACTTTTGACTAGCTATCTTGAACCGAGATTCCTTTACCTGAGTTTATTTTTAAATAAAAACATCTTGAAAAAATCTCTATATGAGAGCGTGTGACGCAGGTAAAGCTTCATTGTTCCCACGCTGCTTGAAAAATGCATGACATATGCATATAGTACAAGAACCATACCATACTTTCAACGTTTGTAAATTATTAATTGGTTTTGCTGATTGCTACGTTAAGCAAAAAATTGCATGTTATTTTAAAAAGTCATAAGTCACCAAATAATATATGTAACAATGATAATAATCCTTTACGACTATAATACACTTTAATGTAAAAAAATCTGTGATGTTTTAGAGACTCATACGCTATGTATTATTTGAGCTGACTCTTCAATATGGTTTGTATAAAAACCGTTTTCTCGTCATTTTCCCTAAGGCTGTCCGCACACGTCAGACTTTTTATAGGACCGATAATCGGGCAGATTTTTCCTCCGATTTTTAAGGTGAGGTGGCCTCAGAAATCTACCGAGCAAAGGCGGAGTAGTGTTCGGAATTTTATATGCCATTTCTTCAATTCTTAAAAACACGAGACGAAATTATTTTCAGGACTACTTCAAGATATATGCTACAAAACTATGGAACCCAAAACACGATTAGTAAAAATTTTCTCGATAGAAAAAAATCGCAAAGTAAGCTCTAATTTCGCGGTTTTTGCCTGTTTCTTAGACTAAAAACCTGTACCATTTGACAGGTATCCAATATTTCAAAATTTATTTTATGTCATTTTCTTCCTTATTGTATGTGTAATCAACGTATGGAGCTAGTTTTTCAATTATCTACTTATTATCATTAAAAAAGAACACTAAACACAAAGTATGTTCGGTTTGCGCACGGGCACGTCGGGTTCTACCGCGCCCGCACCCCTCAGTCGGCCACTGAGCCTCGTCGGAAGCAGACATGTACAACTTTTTTCCAGCCGCGGAGATATTACGACATTTATTGAGCAGGGAAACAAAATGCCAAGATGAAGAAAAAAAACGAAGCTTTCCAAGCCTTGCTATAAAAAACAGAGGATTAGGTAGTTTGCGGCGTACTATTTACATACACACCCATACACATATTACGCCTATAATCCCTTGCGGGGTAGGCAGAGCGTAAACGGCCGCAAAAAACGGACATTTACGCCATGTCTGACAGATATTTGAGGGTTATGCGCAAAATTGTGTATCGCCATAGTGACAGGTTGTCAGCCCATCGCCTAAGATAGCAGTACAGACCCTCGAGTACCTTAGTCGCCTTTACCGACTCCCATGGGAAAGAAATGGGGTGATCCAATTCTAAGTAGGCATCACACGGCATAATATTTACCAAATTTTTTAAAGATATTTTTTTTTTAATTAGGGTAGAAGTACCTTGCAAGGACTACCTTATGTATGGTAAACATAACAATTTATTTATACCTAGCCTCACGCACGGCGTGATGTTTTTCCCGTAGGGAAAGATATTTGTCCAAAGAAAAAAAAAGTTGCCTATGTCACTCTCCAGCCTCACAATCAACCCAACGCAACGTGACGTTACAATTACAAAATCAAGGAAGGACAATCAAACAAACACGTTTCGATGGATAAAACCTGTCAAGTGCGAGTTGGACTTGATAGCTGAGGACGGTTCCGTACAACCTTACTTTACTATTGTATAGGGTGAAATTTAACTAGTGACCGATAGCGAAAACCATGGAATGCCTACCAGACACCAGTCTGAGAATAGGGAACAAATTTGCTCAAGTAACATTTGGATCCCATACAAATTGACTAGGCCGGCTAGTACACCTTTTATTGGGTTGACCACGAGACCGAAGAATTCAGCCCATATAGCAATTTTGCTGAGGTCATTGTTGAGCCACAGTTGCACTATTTATATCATCACAGGTGAAATGACAGTAAATCTGCAAATTGTCTGCGTAAAGATGGAAGCTAGAAGAGAGGAGTAACTGTGATAATGACAACAGAAAAAAGAAGACGTGAAAGGACGCCACCTGTAGGTACGCCTGAAGAGAGATTACTCCATTCCGAGAAAGCCTCATCAGAACGGACCCGCTGCAAGCGACCCCGAAATTATGAATCAAACCAAGTTATTGCCGGAAAAGAGATGTTAAGAGAGCAAAGGATAGCGAAAAGTACATCAAGATCAACTGAGTTGAAGGCATTACTGAAATGAAGTAAAATAAGAATAGTCAAAGACTTATTCTTCATGGTATGGTGAATATTGTCGGTGACTTTGATAAGTGCTGTCACAGTGCTGTGACCAGCACGAAAGCCAGACTGATACGTAGAAAGAAGACTATTAGATGTGTTGAAGTCAGATGCCTGCTTGTGGACAATGTGTTCAAGGATCTTAGATAAGAATGGAAGGATGGAAGTGGGATGAAATTGTGAGAATGATGAAGGATTGGAAACTTTAGGGAGAGGTATAACAATTGCACGTTTGTATGCTGAGGGGAAAAAACTCGTTACCAGAGTGAAATTAAAGATGTGTGTGAGGATTGGCAAGAGTTCGGTAAGGATAAGGGAGATCATACGGGAGGAGAGACTATCATTGCAGACGGCAGTAGATTTAATGGATGATATATGTTTCTTAACATCGTCCTCGGCAACAACTTTAAAAGAGAAGAAAGAACACTGTGGAAGTGGTGACGGTTTATGTTAGCGATAGTCGTTGCTTTGACGACATCAGCCAGTGTGATAGGAGGAGACGAAAAATGCCAGTTGAGTGCTGATAAATCTACAGCACCACTCGGGGTAGCTGGCGACTTCCCAACACCAAGCGCGCGTAAATATTTCCAGACTTGTGCTGGCTTATAATTATCGATAGAGTCATCAATGTGGCGTCTTTTCGCAGACACAGACGACTACACCGATTTCTCAACAGTTTGTTTGAGCAACCAAGAGAATTTGAGAATCGAGGAATATGGACTGTTGATGAAACATTTCTCTTCATAGGTGCTACGCCTTTCGGAATCGTGGGTGAAGATACTACAGTGGAAGTGAAATTTTGCGGCGGCAGTTGCTGCCTCAAAAAATGGCATTCAAAATGCTATAAAAGAAAATAAGGTGCAAATATTGAAATATTATAAAAAACAAGATCGAGTTACTGTGAATTAAAAATAGTAATTGGTTTTTCCAAGTTCAGGGACAATTACGTGCGACGGGAAAGATAAGATGTGTTTTATATGGAGAAAACAATCTGATGAAATGGAGACAGTAAATACAAAGATATGACAACTTTTGGTAAACTAAAATAGAATCATATTCTCCCTAAATGAGAATGGTAGATTCTCGTCGAGCCAGTGGGATGCCTTTGAGAGGTTCTGAAAAACCGGCTATTTAACCAGGAAAGTCGGCGCTGGATTGTCAGATCCTGTTTATTGGGGCTGTTATAGATTTCCTTAGTTCACTCCCTTATTATTTTGCCAATTCAATTTCTATGTCTGTTCGTTTGTATGCCTCGCCTCGATAATTTCAACAGACTACAGAAGGAACCCTATTTATGGGCGTCAGTTAATGAAGCAGATATCTTAATTTGAATGTAATTTTTTTGTCTTCGAAATGAATTTTGATTGCATTTTGATGTATATTATTTGATTTTTTCCCCATATAACATGAATAATCAATAATCATACGGATCCCTAGACATTATTTCTTCATAAATAATTCTGTACCTACCTAACTATGACTGATTTAAAATATGGTTTACATGTCTAAAAGACATAAACATTGAATAGTTATATCATATAACATTAAAAAAGACAACCTTTTAATGAAACAAATAGTTCAATTATTAGCACGTTTACCCTACGCCTATACTGTCGTGCGCGGGAGCCTGATACGCTGCGTGTTACTTGCCCGTGCGGGGGGTACACCCCGCGCCTGCTCCGCCCGCGCGGCTGCTTCACCCCCTTGAAAACGCGGCTACCTCGGCCAGATTTCGCCTTAAGACCGATTTTGTGACCGACTCAAAGCACACGTCCGTCACTTTGTCTGTTGGTTTCGAGGGAGTAGTGCGGTGTTGGCTGTTGGGGGAGGATAAAAGACAAACACGTTCGGTCGGTTCAGGCGTATATTGGCGACTGCCGAGTGATACAAACTAGCTTACGTGGCTAATTATGGGGAGTGACGTGTCGCTACACTACACCACCCCCCTTAATTTTAGAAAAAAAAATGAATTACACTATTATTTTTTTTACCTTACTCTATTTCATTATGTAAAAAGTACTGTAAAAACAACAAAAAAAACAATCAGTATGACTTTGAACTTTAAAATTTCAAATTCTGGACTAAAAAGAAATAACTAACAAAATGAGTATATTTGTTTTAAATAAGTACTTTTTACGTACAAACATTATTATTTTTAGACAATTTTAAACATTCCAAATTAATTTAGATTTCTGACAAATATCAGAAGGCAAATATAAAAAGATCCACAATATGCAAATTATTTGCTTGCGTAAGTAAGATAAACACAAAAGCATTCAGGAAATGTAAAAATAAAAAAATCACTTATTTATAATATGTAATAGTGAAGTCCTATCCTATCTAATCGACTATTGTTTCTAACACAATTAAACAAATATTTTAAATACATATCATTAAACAAAGTATAAAAAGATAATTTCCGAAATTGTAAGTGATATCACGCAAAACTACTGGGATTTACATTGCCAAATCAATTTACAGTTGAAAACATAATTCATATAGGTATTATATTAATTTTATTATTGCAAAGATTTTATTATTTTCATAACAAGTATTAGATAGACTACCAAACGGACTTACTAATATATAAATTATATAAAAAAAATATAAAGTCATTTAAAATCTATGTCAACTATCTTGAATGTGGTAAATTTTAACGAAGTACCAATTCGTTTTACATTTTTTTTTGTTATGACATACATAATTATATTCTTAATACACAAATAGTTATCATGTTAGTCTCATTGATGTTAGTAACTTCACTATTCTTCTTAATTTAATCAAGTGAAATATATCTATAGCCTACTTTCTAAAATATATATATATATATCCTATCCTATTGTTTTGCAATCCAAGGCGTTCGTTTTCTTTCTCGTTTGTTATTACTTATATATTTTATCCTGCTTTTCTTTCTTTTTCTAACACACTTATCTTATCATTGGAACACTCTTTTTGCCATTAAATATAAAGTAACATATTGCTCTACACTTCTAATATTGAAAATCTGTATTAAATTTCACGTGTCATTAATTTAATTATTAAATTCAACTTTATATTTTATTTACTTTAAATGCGTTAAATCACCAACAAGGACATTACTTATTTTAAGATAGATATTTTCATTCGTGCTATTTATTTATTGCAATAATAAAAATGAACTAATAGACTTTTATGAAAAACTCAACTCCAATCCCTTAGTTTACCAAAATACCTAGGTATAAATTCATTGTCTTAACAATTCAATTTGACTCTCAGTTCAGTGATCAATTTACTTACTCTTTTCTTTTTTTTTTCTCTTATCTTTCATATTTATTTTAATATAAGTTGTATTCATTTAATTCGTATATGGGCTGGCCAGCCATTTCATTAATAAATCGGTAGCACATTATTATAATAATTATATTATTTTTTTTTGGCACATTTTCTACCGACCTGTCTAGACATTTTGTGTATTATATAGGCAATATTAGCCCTGAGTTACTTAGAACTCAACTTTAATATAAGGTCATCTTTAAGACATCTCGTGTCTCCAACGTTTTTCACGGGGGAAAACTCGTTCCGGCCATGATCAAAATGAAGGATCTGAACCTTATACGTGCCTAACCCTATTGTTACTTTGTAATCAATGGGCTTGTCCTTATTTGCATTTTTAAAATGCTTTCTTTTCCTGTTCTGACTATTTCCAACTAACATACTCGAATCGATAAATCGTTTGGATAATAAAATATTAACTTTTGGTTGTACTTCCCAATCGTATTGCAATACATTATTAACCAAAGATTTTCCAACTACATAGTGACATATTCCTAGAGAAATATGCTGTATCTACTTTCTACCATAACCTTTTCTAAACGTGCACTTAGTGAGACCATCTAGCTGCAATATCAGAGAGTTGACGTACCAAATTGACTTAAATCTCAAATTTAGCCAACATGATTCTTAATACGTAACTACTGATATGCCTATCATCCTTTTCTCCTACTATTCACGTCCATGTGTGTAGATAATGACTTTATTGACATTATTTTCTTAGCGGTATGCTCATATCGCTTATAACTCTTTAAAATCTTTATGGTCAGATGAAATTAAATTAAACAAAATAAACTCAGTGAGTAACTAGTAAGTTAGTACTTACCTTAGTACTTCTCTATCTATAAAGTCAAAGAAATAACAAATTACAAATTGACCTACATTATGTTGCTCGTGTAATACATTCATAATCATAAGTCAGCAAAACGGTTCGGCAAGTATACCCAAATGACAACAGCGCTCCGATTTCAAAATTTTTGATACCTGAACTAATAATATATCTATACTGGAGCAACTTTAAACCATAACAAACTATCGAAGTTTTTTTTTTTGCATTATTTAGAGTATCCATTTATTTTTATGTTTTCCATGAATTAAAATATAGTAACTAGGTACCTTCATGATCATAATAATACATGACATCGAACATTTCTTTTGCGTCTCTGTAACAAGAGCCGATGCTACTATAAATGCTAACGGCACTGAATTCCGATTACTAATTGTCATCATGGATTTCATCATCCACGTCTTTGTACTTGTATGTGAACACGTGTAAAATAATGTACGTTAGGCGAAAAGATAATCAAAATTTTTCTGTTTATATAGTTGGGAATCCCTAAATTCAGAATTATAACTCAGACCGTGCCTTTTGAATTATATTGTTATACCAAAAATTTAAATATTAATGATATTTACCTAATAATCATAAAACTGTAAAGTAAAATAGTAAAATAAATAAGTTTTTATTTAAATTTATAAATTGAAGCAAAACCAAAATAATGAACCAATTCCACAAAATTAAAATTATTAGATCAGAAATATATTAATTATACGGATATTTATTATGCAATCTCCTATGAGAGAAAGAAATTGGTTGGAAAATAGTAAAATAAAATAAAATCTGACAAATTAACCACTTTTTGTTAATCAAACAACACAAAAATATATATATTTCGTACATACATTAACTGTAATCAAATCTAAAATTCTCATGTTTTTTTGGTACCTTTTGGGTTGAAATCAGCGCATCAACGGACTGTTACAAAACAATTTTTACCACATTTGAAGTACTTACCTATTTATTGTTTTTAAGAGTGTTATTTAAAAATGACAAAATTAATATTACACGGAGAAACATTTGACATGAAACTCATCTGTACTCTCATCAAAATCAAATCGTTTTAAACTAAAGTGTGTTATTACTTAAAATAAAAATGAAATTGTTTACAAACTCAGCGTTTATTGTTTTTCTAAATACTGTTTTGACTCATTTGGACTATTACTCTACTATCATAAGACACACAACACTTTTATTTTTTCACAGAACATTTTTCTTGCAACACTTTTATATATTTTTAAATGTGCAACACTAAATTTTGGTAAAAATAGCATTGTCAAAATCAAATTATATTCCTGTCAAAAACTTCCCAAAAACATGGCTTTTGTGGAATAGCCACACTTAAAACCTCTAAGTTTAGGGATTTTATTTTAGTGATTTTAGCATTAGAAACTTAAAATGATTAAAACGTGGAATCGAGACTAATATGTATAAAAGTAAAGTTTTGTAGGTTTTTTGTAAATCTGTTATAGAATAAGGCAACACTTTCTTATCTCCAATAATATTAAAATTATTTGAACCATCTACCAATAATCACGCTCAAAAACTTCAAATAAAATGTGATACTTCCACTTGTATTCAACCAAAAATATTAACCTTACTATGAGTTACTTTGTTTATACTATCAAAATTAAAGTTTTTTTTTAAATTGTTCCTTTTTTTAACTATGCAACGTGTGTGAAAGTATTTTATCATAAACTACAAACTAACGCCTTGGAATGACTAAGAAAAAATACAAATTACTAAGAACTAACTATGGGATTGAATTAAGTGTTTGATGTCTTCTTTCTTCTCTTCTTTTTCTTCTTCTTTTTAGGCGA
Source organism: Tuta absoluta (assembly GCA_027580185.1). NCBI lineage: Eukaryota > Metazoa > Arthropoda > Insecta > Lepidoptera > Gelechiidae > Tuta > Tuta absoluta. The sequence goes on along the minus strand of JAQAHW010000070.1, from coordinate 746,704 downwards.
TTATGCCATACAAACAAAATAAAAAATTACCGGTGTAAATATAAATAAAAAAAACACTCACATTTGTTTTGTTGTTTACCATGGCTCTCTGGAAACACTTGATATTTCTTCCCTAAGTTTTACAACCTTGAGACAACCCAGGTCGGATTGTCCAATCATTATCAGCCTGCCGCATCCACTTTCGACTCGAACAACCTGCCGGCGCCCTGCATACTCTGCTCATCTCACATTATCACCATCGACATCCGACTCCAACAACCTCCCGGCGCCCTGCATGTCTCATCATCACCATCGCATCTGACTTAATAACATTCTGTCTTCCACGGTGTAACACTTAGTCTTATTCTTCTCTTCATATATATTAAATTTTGCTTGAATTTTATTGTATGGTCCTTGAGAAAATATTAGTAGAACTGTATCTATACGAGTGATACATTTAGTGCTGAACATGAAATCTCGAAGCTATGTAGACGTATATTTTATTTAAAGTCACTTCTTGAAAAATTAAGTTTGCATGTACATATAGTTCCCATAGTTAATACGTAGACTATAATATAGTTAGATAGGTACTCGTAGGTACGGTCGCATTCAAAAGTGGAGTCATAGTTAACACAAACCTCAGAAAACAAGTCGCTCGCACCCGCGGCGACACTCACACAATGACACAAATGACGTATAACATACTATTATTTGACGAACTACCATTGTATAATAAGCTGAGTAGTATTGACTATTTCACTACATGAATCATTAGCTTCGGTAGCTTGGTCAGTAGCGCGGTCAAGCAAATTCTTGACCGTTATTGTGGAGACAATGGATCGAATCCCGATATCTTCGTTGTAGTTTTTATTTTATCAAATGAAGCAAAATTTAGTAAATTTTGAATTACATTTTAGTTGCTGCTAGATCGTTTGCGAGATAGTGCGTGTGCTAAGTGATTTTTTTAACCTAAGTTTATTTATTAAACTTCAGTGTTTATTTCTTCGAAATGCATACTATCAGTTTGCAGGATAAGCAGCGTATTGTTGCGCTGCAATTATCTGTGGCGCTGCATGATATTGGATTTAATTTAACTCAAATTGCTACTCAGACTGGTCTGGCCGTAAGTATAGTTTTATTTCATTACAATTGTATTTTAAATATTAAAATCTTTGACTCATAGTATGTTGGTAGCTGTGAACCGATTAGTATAAACTTTTTTATTAATAATGCTACTTTGTTTTAGTGGAAGACTGTTAAACGTTGGGTTACACGTTTTGAAGAGGAAGGTAGCGTAAAAACTCGACTCGTCTTATTAATGATTCACAGCGGAGGATGATGGTGTAACAATATGAAGAAAATGGTTCTGCCGCTGGTCCAGACGAATTAGTAGCACAAGAAACAGGGCGTGCAACTGCCGCTAATTATGTTGATATGCTACAGGAAAGCATGCTACCGACGACGGTGCGAACTGTTTAACTGTTTATCCTGCTAGTGAAGTTCCTCGTTTTGCATTTGTCCAGGATAAATTGTCCAGTGCATCGAGCTGCCGTGGTGTATAATTGGTTTAGCCAGCACCCAGATATCCAAGTTATTCGTTGGCCAGCAAAATCTCCGGACTTAAATCCCATAGAGAATTTATGGGGTTTAATGGTGCAAAGGTGGGACATGCGCAATGAAAGAACTACAGAAGCTTTAGAGGCTCACTGCCTGGGAGTGTGGGAGAGTACCAGAGGAACTATGCACTTATTTGGTCGAGTCTATTAAGTGTTTATTAAGTGTTGTTGAAAGCAGCGGAGGTAACACCAAATACTAATTATGTAAGCGGCGATTTTTACTTAAGATTCCAATCAGACCCGATCTAGCATACATTGCTGATTATCTTGTGTATTTCATTATAATATATGAATATACACAAAATAATCAGCAATGTATGCCGAAGCGGGCCCGATAAATCGTTGCTCACTCAACCTCTGTTTACCTGCTTACCCGCCTACTATTGCAGTAGGTATTTGTGGAGCATTACATTAGCAATTAAATTATGCTAAAACATCGATATATATTTATATAAGATTGATCATTATTAGTCAGTTATCTTAAGGCCTTGCTTCAATATCTTTTCATTACGAAAACGAGTACTTAAGCTTAAACCTTGAGATGTAGGCAAATAACTGATTTATTATTATTACAATTACTTTTACTTCCGAGGAAAGTGCATCATCGTTAAACATAGAACAATAAAATAATTACTAACGACATTATTACTTAAATAACATTATTGAAAGATTCAATCCAAGATTTGGATCATTCCTATGATCTTATAAATAATTACCTATCGATGTTTCAGCTAATGAACACTTAATATCGTTTTACATAATATTGTTTTATCATTCAAACAAAACTATTAACTAAGTATTACGACAGCAAGTATTTTATGTAGTTTTACATACTCGTATCTTATGGTTACCAAAAGTTCTCATTCATGTCATAATGTTATTTACATAAAGTAATACCATACCTACCAATAAAATAATTTCTTACCTTACTTTTTGTTTTATTACAATATTATAGGTTTATGTTTTTAGATATAATATTTTGATACATAATTTACAATAAACATTTATAGATATAATACATAGATGAATATATAGAAAAATATTATATAAAATAAATAATTATTACTGGAGAAAATATGGTAAAAACATATAAAAAAACATTATTCAACATACAGAGATCGGATGCGAACCCGGTTCCGTTCTGATTAGAAGGTAAGAACTATTACCGCTAAGCTACGGTAGCTTGTGATCAATACGACGAAATAAAGATATGTAATCTATTGCTTTACTACAAGTGAACGAATAAGGATAACTATAATACAGTTTTAGACAAACCAGTGTGATGTATACTTTGTGGTGATGTGGTGGCGAATAGGCTATCACCGAGTAATTATTTCAAAGATAACATAGATGTCGCTTATAGGTGGTAATCTGTTTAAGTTTTAATGCTACGCCTTAAGGTGGACTATTCTACTTACAGTCGATAATCTTACGTGTGTGCGTAAGTTAGTTAAGTAAGTACAGAGGATAATAACCCGTATTGTAATCTGTCAAGTGGTCTAACTATGACTCCACTTATGAATCCGACCGTACATTGGTCCCATACACTTAACACAATGTTTGTAACTTAACACTAATAATAATTGTTTATGTGGCACATTTCTGTCGTCCGTAGAGTAAAGTTCACTTTATCGTTGCAACTGTCCAAAATCACTTAAAAATTGTTCTTTAGCACTTCAACTTCCCCCAGACAACCAACTACATCAGAAACCACAGCTCAGCACTGCCAGAAGGCAGCGCTGGCAGGGTCGCCATGCGGTGTTGGCTGTTGGGGGAGGATAAAAGACAAACACGTTCGGTCGGTTCAGGCGTATATTGGCGACTGCCGAGTGATACAAACTAGCTTACGTGGCTAATTATGGGGAGTGACGTGTCGCTACACTACAGTAGCACGTCATGGACGGCCGACTTTCAATATAAATATTCTTGAAAATTCTAATATCAGTAATAGGTTTCTATCATTATTTTTATGTTACAACCTAGTGAATCTTATTTCGGTGCCAACGAGAATCACACCTACCTCAGCCAGGTGCATAGATAATATATTTACCAACATTAAACCTGAAGATGCGGCTGTCATAAATAAATTAAGCTCCGACCATACGGGTCAATTAGCTTCTTTCAAAATTAACATTGAGCAGGCACCTAAACAAGATATTACGTGTGTACCGGTAAATGAAAGTAGGCTAAATCGGTATAGAGAAAATATTTTGCAAAAATTACCTGAATTGCCATATTACGAAAATCCAAATAAATTATATAACGCAGTATTTAGTCTTGCCAAAAAAGAATATGACAATGTATTTAAATCTAAGAAAATTAAAGTTAACACAAAATTATCATTTAGTGACTGGGCCACAGTTGGAATTCATAGAAGCAGGCAGAAGTTATACGATCTGTATGAAGAAAGAACATATAATCAATCAAAAACTTTTGCTGATTATGTAAAACGTTACTCTAAAACTTTTAGAAACGTTTGTGCAATAGCTAAATCTAACTTCATCAAAAATAATATAAAGAATAGCACAAACGTAATCAAAGCCACTTGGAAATTTGTAAATAATGAAACTGGAAAATCTAAACGTCGTAATGAAAATTATAAACTTATGATAAACGATGAAATTAAAAATACAAATTTGGAAGTAGCTTCCGCTTTCGAACAATTTTTTACTGAAATTCCAGTTTCGACTACCAAATCGTTAAACTCATGCCCTATTCTCGCTGAATCTATTCTAAAAGATAATGTAAACCATTGTGATAAATATTTTAAATTTTCTCACGTTAGTAACATTGAAATAATAAAAGTATTTAAAAGTTTACAAATGAAAAATACTTCAGATCTCCACGGCTTCTCTGTTAAAATTATTAGTTCCATAATCGATTGCATTTCTCCATACCTAGCATGTATTTTTAATGACTGTGTAGACAGTGGCGTGTTTCCTGACTTGATGAAGCATAGTAAAGTTATTCCCTTGTTTAAAGCTGGTAGTACTACTGACCCTACTAATTTCAGACCTATATCAATACTACCAACACTAAGTAAAATTTTTGAAAAAATTATTTTAAATCAATTGCAAGGACATTTTTATCGTAATAACTTAATGCACCTGCAGCAATTTGGTTTCACACGTGGTCGCTCTACTACTGATGCAGGTGTGGATCTCATCAATCATATAATCGAAGCCTGGGAGGAATCTCATGATGCAGTAGGTGTGTTTTGTGATTTTTCCAAGGCGTTTGATTGTGTTCATCATGATACTCTGGTCAGGAAGCTACATCACTACGGCGTAAAAGACCACGCTCTTAGTCTTTTGAAATCATATCTTAACAATAGAATCCAAAAGGTCGATGTCAACGGTGAAAGATCATCTGGATCAAAGATAAGAATGGGCGTTCCGCAGGGTTCGATTCTTGGTCCTTTTTTGTTTCTTGTATATATTAATGATCTACCATATCTAGTTAAAGAAAAACATGATATAGTTTTGTTCGCGGACGATACCTCTCTACTTTTCAGAGTAAAGAGGCAACAACTCAACTATGATGACGTGAACAAAGCTATTACCGATATAGTGCAATGGTTTACAGTAAATAACCTACTATTGAATGAAAAGAAAACTAAATGTATCAAATTTGTATTACCAAATGTTAAACCAAGCTCTACAATTATTAAGGTAAAGGATGAAAAGTTAGACCTTGCGGACTCAACTGTATTTTTAGGCATAACTTTGGACGCCTCGCTCCAATGGGGGCCACATATTGAGAAATTGTCGAAGAGACTGAGTTCAGCAGCATACGCAGTTAAAAAAATAAGACATCTCACTGATGTAGACACTGCAAGACTAGTTTACTTTAGCTACTTCCATAGCTTAATGTCTTATGGCTTACTATTATGGGGCCATGCTGCGGATGTGAACAATATATTTGTTTTGCAGAAAAGGGCTAATCGTTCAATTTATAAATTGGGACCTCGAGTCTCCTTGAGACAGAAATTTAAAGAAATCAACATATTGACATTTGTGTCACAGTACATATACGAAAATCTAGTGTACGTAAAAATAAATATAGATTCTTTTAAGAAAAATTGTGACAGGCATAATTTTAACACTAGAAATAAGGAGCAACTTGCTGTGCACATGAGCAGGCTTAGTAAAGTAAGCAAAACTTTTAAGGGCAATTGTATACGCTTTTATAACAAACTTCCTAAAGATATTCAAGACTTACCCTTAAATAAATTTAAACCAGTAATTAAACAAAAATTGTACAAGAAAGGCTATTATGAAATATCAGACTATATGCAAGATAAATCTCCATGGGTTTAATTCAAATGTATAAAGTAAATATTTTATTAGACGAAACAAGTAGATTTATCTACTGCAATTTTTTGTTATTATTATAATTTTTTTTTTTTTATGTAGCCATTTTTGGGCTATACATATATATTATTCGTTATTTCCAAAATTAGCTAGGGCAGTTTAGGGCCTAGAAAGATTGTTAATTTAGAGTAGGAGCACTTCTGGGCAGGTTTTTTGGGGGGTTTTTCCTGTTCAGGGGGTCCGGTTAATTATACGCATGTTAATAACACGCTTTGGAAATCTTGACTAAAATTTGAGACAGGTGTCGTTTACAAATGGTGGTGGCGTAAAGTTACGTGCTGTGTGATTAACCTGGCCAGCCCCGAGGCAGTGCCTTTATTTTTATTTTTATTTTTTTATCCCGCCCGAGCCGGTTTTCTATTAGGACAATACAAAATTGTTATAAAAAGAAGAAAATTGCGTTATGCAAATTTCTTTTTTTTACAATGACCGATCATGACGTCAATAAGTGATAATGCTATCCTACATTGAATAAAGTTATTTCATTTTCATTTTCATTTTCATTTTCACTGTCGGTGAGTAGTGTGCGTTAACGCATACATTTCCGAGTGTTCCATTTTTCACCGACAATCGGATCGGTCGGTAAGCACCGATTTTATTTCTGACCGACTATTTGTAGGATGTGGGCGTTACACCATTGCAATCAATACGTTTCATTTTACTCCTACAAAAAATCGGTCACCGATTATCGGACGTGTGCGGGCAGCCTTAAACGTTTGTTTAGTGCACAACAGCAACAGCAGCCTTTTCAGCAGCAGACTTTTCAAGACTTTGAACACCACAAAAAATAATTTGCGAAAAATGTACGTAAGTGTCTTTCATAAATTATCTACATGTTTTGTTTTCTTTTTTGTTTGAATCCTAATTCAAACAAAAAAGAATATTCATACTTGGACTCCGAGTATGAATATTCAGATGTTTTGGTGAGCCAGCCAGTCCAGCAGCGCAAGAAGTCGGCCGAAGGAAGTTCTGGCGCGAGCAACGCAGCCGGAGGGGGCACAAAACATAAAGTTGATGGTGGAGAATCAAGCAGGTAAGAACTTTTACTAAACTTTATCTAACTAAAGTAGTATTTCATGATTTATGTATTAACTTGTGTTTGAGCGCGCGTGAAATCTGATAGAGACGAATTTTTCATGGCTTCTCTCTTCCTTTACCATTTCTTTGCTCTGAGGGTTTATTTATTTCGTATTGTACAAACATCTACACTATAATAATATAATAATAATAATATTATAAAGAGGAAGATTTGATTGTTTGTTTGTTTGTTTGTTTGCATCGAATAGGCTCCGAAACCACTGGCCCGATTTTAAAAATTCTTTCACCATTAGAGTCCTACATTATTCCTGATGAACATAGGCTATATTTTATACGAGATAAAATAGGGATCCGCGTGAAAATTTCGATAATGTAACCCAACGTGTGAAAAATGTACCAAAAAAACGCAGTGGAAATTATTGACAATAGAGCAAAGTGATGTACTACAGTTTTATAGAGGACATCAATATCTATAATAATGTCCGCGATACCATATGTCTAACTATTACAGTCATGCCACAATAACTACTTTTTCATTTAAAAATGTACCAACTACGCCAGATTATTCGTACCAGTGTAATCCACACTAATATTATAAATGCGAAAGTAACTCTGTCTGTCTGTCTGTCTGTCTGTCTGTCTGCTACGCTTTCACGGCCAAACCGCTGAACCGATCTTCATGAAACTTGGCACAGAGATTGCTAGCATACCGAGAACGGACATAAGCTACTTTTTATCACCATTCGAGGGTCTGGAGTATAGATGTAGACCACCAGGTGTACCACCAGGAGCCCAGCTAAACTATTAGAGATACAGGCATGGTTCCAAAACAAAAGTTGTTCAGTATGATGGGCCGCTTCTTTTCACAAGGACATTGGGGATCTGGAGTACCTTATGTAGACCACCAGGTGTACCATCAGGAGCCCAGCTAAACTATTAGAGATACAGGCATGGTCCCAAAACAAAAGTTGTTCAGTATGATGGGCCGCTTCTTTTCACAAGGACATTGAGGATCTGGAGTAGCTTATGTAGACAACCAGGTGTACCATCAGGAGCCCAGCTAAACTATTAGAGATACAGGCATGGTTCTAAAACAAAAGTTGTTCAGTATGATGAGCCGCTTCTTTTCACAAGGACATTGAGGATCTGGAGTACCTTATGTAGACCACCAGGTGTACCATCAGGAGCCCAGCTAAACTATTAGAGATACAGGCATGGTTCCAAAACAAAAAATGTTCAGTATGATGGGCCGCTTCTTTTCACATGGACATTGGGGATCTGGAGTACCTTATGTAGACCACCAGATGTACCACCAGGAGCCCAGCTACACTATTAGAGATACAGGCATGGTTTCAAAACAAAAGTTATTCAGTATGATGGGCCGCTTCTTTTCACAAGGATATTGAGGATCTGGAGTAGCTTATGTAGACCACCAGGTGTACCATCAGGAGCCCAGCTAAACTATTAGAGATACAGGCATGGTTCTAAAACAAAAGTTGTTCAGTATGATGAGCCGCTTCTTTTCACAAGGACATTGAGGATCTGGAGTACCTTATGTAGACCACCTGGTGTACCATCAGGAGCCCAGCTAAACTATGAGAGATACAGGCATGGTTCCAAAACAAAAGTTGTTCAGTATGATGAGCCGCTTCTTTTCACAAGGACATTGAGGATCTGGAGTACCTTATGTAGACCACCAGGTGTACCTTCAGGAGCCCAGCTAAACTATTAGAGATACAGGCATGGTTCCAAAACAAAAGTTGTTCAGTATGAAGATCCGCTTCTTTTCAAAAGGACATTGGGGCTCTGGAGTACCTTATGTAGACCACCAGGTGTACCATCAGGAGCCCAGCTAAACTATTAGAGATTCAGGCATGGTTCCACAACAAAAATTGTTCAGTATGATAGTCCGCTTCTTTTCACAAGGACATTGAGGATCTGGAGTACCTTATGTAGACCACCAGGTCTACCATCAGGTGCCCTTCTAAACTATTGGAGATACAGAAATGGTTCCAAAACAAAAGTTGTTCAGTATGATGGGCCGCTTCTTTTCACAACGACATTGAGGATCTGTAGTACCTTATGTAGACCACTAGGTCATCCACCATCAGGAGCCCACCTAAACTATTAGAGATACAGGCATGGTTCTAAAACATCTTTAAGAGTAGGTACAGATAAGAACTGTTCTAATATCACTGTCACACTTACTATGAATACACATAACTACTTTAGAACTTCTGCCTAAAAAAACTATCTAACGCGGACGAAGTCGCGGGTAAAAGCTAGTGATTACATATAATCATTACTGTATTAAAGGGTGTCAGGGATAGCCCTCAGAATACTAATAGGGTACATGCAGACTATGAAACTGAACAACTTTCCCCTAGAAATATATTTCAGGAAACGTAAAAAAACTGACTTCCCATAGTGAATGCAGTCAGCTGATTGTGATTTTGTATGGAAGGTCATTTTTTTGGCGTTTCCTGAAATATGATTCTAGAGAAAGTTGTCCAGTTTTATGTTTCATGCACCCTATCAGTATTCGAAGGGCTGTCCCTTACTCGGTATAAAAAGACGACAAAAAACATTAAATAATGCATTAAAAAAATCTACACTCAAATAATACATACATAGGTACACATATCACGACTATTATCCCTTGCGGGGTAGGCAGAGCGTAAGCGGCCGCAAAAACGGACATTTACGCCACGTCTGACATAATATGTTTGAGGGTCATTCGGAAAATTGTGTATCGCCATAGTGACAGGTTGTCAGCCCATCGCCTAAAATTGCAATACACACCCTCAAGTCCCTTAGTCGCCTCCTACGACTCCCACGGGAAAGAAATCGGGTGATGCTATTTTAAGCCGGCATCACGCTAAAATAATAATTATATAATTTACACTAATATTAGAAACAGGATTTTTTTTATTGTTTGTTTGAATTGAATAGGCTCCAAAACTACTGGACCGATTTAAAAAATTCTTTTACCGTTAATTGAAATTGAATTTTTTTATTCAATGTAGGATAGTATTATCACTTTTTGACGTCATGAACTGTCATTCTAAAAGAAGAAAGTTGTATCACACAATTTTCTTTTTTTTATTACAATTTTGTTATGACTTAATAGAAAACCGGCTCGGGCGGGATAAAAAAATAAAAATAAAGGCACTGACATGGGGCTGGCAAGGTTAATCACACGGCATGTAACTTTACGCCACCGCCATCTGAAAACGATATTTATTTCAAATTGAGGTTAAGGTTTTTAGAATCCTACATTATCCCTGATGAACATAGGTTATATCAAACTGTTTTATTCCCGGGGGAAAAGTGTTAGCGGCGGGTGAAACCGCTGGGCGGGCTGCTAGTATTTCATATTTTGACGTATGTTTTAAGTGACAAGTAATTTAGTTTACTGTATCGTGAACCGGTTCATTTCAAAAAGGCACAGAGTATTTTTTCTAATTGTTATCTTGTTTTACCGTAGGCAAATCGAATTACTTATTTTTAATGTTTTTTTTTTGTATTTTTTTTAATTTTCAGGGGCAAGAAGACTAAGCCTGACCTGTTCTCAATTATTTCGAGCGAGGAGAACACCGTGGCTACAAACGACGTGGTGGCTGGTCAGCGGCTGGAGACTTCGCAATTCGTAGCGAGGGTTGCACAGGGTCATACTCGCCGCGCTCTCAACTTTCAAGGCGAGTTCTTTGTGGACTGTTAAGTCTATAAAGTGGACGACACACGTCAAGAGCCTGGAGACAAACGCTATAAAAAGGCATTGGCAAGCATTAAGATCCAGTGCAACGAGGGAAGTAAGGAATGGGGCGCCTTTTAGGAGTTTGTTAGGGCGTCGAACAAACTTTTTGAGGGCTGTGAGTCCGTTTTTTTTAATTATAAATATATTTTTTATTTTTTATTACTACATGTTTTAAAACTTAATAATAATACATTGTTTTAGGATTGCACTGATTTTTATCATTTCCTTTTTTATCCATTGAATGAGACCAGATTGTCGTCGCCCCATTGGGAGACAAGACTTAAGGTCAGATCTGTTCGCTCTACCATGGCCTTTCTTAACGAACGTATTTCATCCCCACTGGTCCCTGCACCTGTCAAGTATCTCTCTGAAACGGTACTATCATCTGCGTATCCAACAATACCATGCCGAATGAGGTCATTGATGTGCAGCAGGAAAAGAGTTGCAGAGAAAACAGACCCCTGAGGAACTCCGGCATCAATGGCCATTAGGTCAGAGGAGCAGCCGTCAACGACTACTCTGATGGACCGTTCACTAAGGAAGTCTGAAATCCAAGTACAAAAATCAGCTGGGATGCCATAAGCAGGAAGCTTGCTGAGCAGACTTGCATGCCAGACCCTGTCAAAGGCCTTCGAGATATCGAGTGAAACGGCAAGTGCTTCGCCGTTTTTCTCGATGGCTTCGCCCCAGCAGTGCGTGACATACACAAGAAGATCACCAGTAGACCGCCCCCGGCGAAAGCCATATTGACGGTCACTGAGAAGATCATTGTCTTCAAGGTAGGTCAGCAACTTACTGTTAAGTACCCTCTCCATGACCTTGCATAGGATGGAGGTAATGGCAATTGGACGGTAATGGGCAGGGTCGGCACGGTCGCCCTTTTTGGGAACTGGTTGCACATTAGCAAGCTTCCAGGCCCCCGGCACCGTTCTTTCTTTAAGAGAGAGGCGGAACAAGCGTGTCAGCACAGGAGACAGTTCAGGCGCACATAGTCTTAATACTCTCGCTGGTATGCCATCAGGTCCGCTGGCCTTGTTCACGTCTAGACTGCACAATACTCTTTAATGTGTACTGCGATCTCCGACATCGAAGAATCGCAACGAGGTACAGTAGGTGGTTGTTTGGAGCCAGCGTCCAGACGTGAGTTGCTTGCAAACAAGGAAGCAAACAAATTTGCTTTCTCACTTGCAGAGTGAGCCAGCGATCCATCAGGTTTCAGCATTGGAGGTAAGGTTGGACGACAGAAATTAGTTTCAACCGCTTTGGACAGGGACCAAAACTTTTTACTACCCGGAGGGTGTGATGCTAGTTTGGCCCCTATTCGTCCGACATGGTCAAAACGTGCCTTACGTAAAACCCGTTTGCAGGACTTAGTGGCAGAGTTGAAGGTTCTTTTCTTCGCGCGAACCCTACGTGCTCTTAATTTGCAGTCGCGAGCCTTGACCCAGGCTTGGTATGCCGATTCTTTACGCGCCTCAGCTTGGGCGCATTCTGCGTTAAACCAAGGCTGGGCTTTGTGACCGAGCGGGATGTCGGAGAATGGAATAAAATATTCCATCCCCTGCCGAATCACGTCCGCAACCGCATCTGCACAACACGAGGGGTCACGCGAAGAGAAGCACACTTGACGCCACGGGTAAGATGCAAAGAAGTGCCACATCTCTTCCCAATCTGCTGACTCGTATCTCCAAACTCGCCTCGTGCCCCTGGGGCTGTCATCGAGAGGAGAGCAGGTCGATACGGATTTCACCAGACAGTGGTCGGACGTTCCCAGCGGAGCTGAGACCGAAACTGAATGACTGTCTGGATCAGTTGTCAGCAGCAAGTCCAAGCAATTGGGTGTATGGCCGTCGATATCCGGTATCCGCGTAGCTACATTCACCAGCTGGGTCAGATCTAGCGATAATGCAAACTTGCGCGCCTCTAGCCCAGCATGGTCAGTTTTCTGGAACGGGAACAACCACTCCTTATGGTGGGCATTAAAGTCCCCCAGAAAAGTTAGCTTCGCTGTCGAGTATCTTTGCTGTGCTACGTCTGTCGTTTCAACGAGGTAATTGAAAAGCGCTGTCGTCTCCTGGTCACCGCTGTGCGATCGGTAGACGCCGACATATAGAGTTTTCTCCACGCCAGAGTCCTCCAGTAGCCAAATGGCAGAAAAACCCGATTTCTCAAAGCAACGGAGACGACGACAACAAATGTCATCGCGGACATACACACAGACCCCAGCCTGCTTCTTGAACTTATGCTCAAGAGAGTAACCCGGGTAGTTGAGGTACGCCACGTCCGACGGTGTTGTTATCTTCGTCTCCGTTAGGAAGAACAGGTGCGGCTTCTCGGTCTCAAGGTGGTGATGGACCGGATCGAGATTGGAGTGCAACCCTCGGATGTTAGTGAGGTGCACTTTTTTTGGGAGGAAGTGCAGCCGATTTATAAACCTATTCTTCTTTTTTACTTTTTTCATAATTTGAGAGTTTGTGGGGAAAAAGTTGAATTGTCGAGGCACATTTCAGTTAACCACTGGAACACTAGAGCTTAACCGACCTATGGGAAACTCATTTGGAGACTGCGGGGACGCCCGAACCCCCCCGAATATGGCCACCGGGTCCTCCCATCCAGTCGCCAGCTGGCACGGTGGAGCATATCGGGATTTTTCGCGAGTTGGCGGGGCAGCCTTTGGCACGTGGCTGGCGTGCTACTTGGGCCCCCTACTGACTGCGGTCGGCCAACGGCTGGCACCGTGCTTCGGATCCCGCTACCCTCCAGAATGAGTTACCCGGTACAGTATCGCCCAGAGTCCAAGACCGGTTCTGAATAGCGCAACTGGCATCCTCCAATTCCCCCAAAGGCACTGGCACTCCCACACACTGACGGAACGCAGCAAGCTACTTGGCGCCAGACTTCGGTGGGATGGTGGTCGCGAGCCAGGCGGCCCCTTACGGAGCCTTCCACCGCTTGGTGGGATCGTTCAGCCGGACTTATCCACAGGCAAGCCTGTGTTGCCGTTGTCCGGGGTGGACCGCTAGGAGGTAGATCCCATACCACCCCAAAATAAATGATATCAAAAACACATCTTGGATAGGGCATTTGAGAAGTAATTTTCATTAACAACATGATTTAGCTGAAAAGCACATCGATAGTATTGACATTATATCCACAGCGTTCCGCTCATGCATTGCATCATATAAAATTTCATCCGATGATTTCAATCAAAATTCTTTAGAATCTGTTAACGCCTGAAACAATACTGTTAGCGATGACTATTCTACGTACAGATTGCCAATCTTTCTTAGCAGGCGTTAAATTATATATGTTTTGACGGTGCTTGTAAACCGATTCACTTTTTCTTCTACTTGCGGCAACTGCGCATCTCAATATTCTTGTGATTTACTAATAAGAACCTGCTAAATAACTGAAGAAATCTTTCATTCAAGAACATCTACCTTTATGCCTGAACAGACATAAAGAATTTTGGCGACCGTGACAGGACGATTTCATCAAATTTCAAGAGGTTTCTTTGTCTCCATACTTCGTCACGTGTTCGTCGGCTGGTCTAAAGGTCGAAACTCGTCAGCATCGTAGCCAGGAGTACTAAATTGATCAAGATTGGATTGTGGACAGTTTGTTCATCGGTGCAGCTAAAGTAGCGAAGCAAGCAGTGAAGAATTTGCCTTAATATTGGACGAGGCGTTGCAAGTGTACCTACGTTGGCTAGAGGTCACCTACGTCATCAGATTACCACCAAGTTAAGTGCCATCCTTCATCAGCTCCTACAAAAACAATCCTAACCTTGTTTCTCATCCTATCTTACAACCTATTTACATACAAAAAATAGTATCATTCAAAAAAATTCAATCATAAAAATAACCTCATACTTGTGCATTTTCTATTCTTATTTTCTCTTATTTACCCTTCTATTCAAAGGTGTATTTTTAGTAAAATAGCAAAAATACATTCTGAACAAACTATATTAACTATCTACTTACCTACCTCTTGGATTTTAGTCCAAATAAAATCAATTTAAAACATTAAAATATTGACCTACATTTCATACATTCCTGTGTCATATTTCTATTCATTAGGTCTATTTACCTTTGTCCCAGGTAGAAGAAAAGGTCAACTTTTATTTATATATTCCATAATATAGGTAAAATCTTATAATTACCTGAATATTCATTCTTTTGCTACTCGCCGTGCATTCCAGGGTACAAGTATCTACTACCTACTACACTGCTGAGGCACAGTGCTGTTATCATTATCAGCTGATAGCACTCACCAGCTTCCCGTGCGGCAGAGAACGTCTAGGCGAGGAGCGTGAGATAAATACCTAACTATTTATTATTAGCTGAGGTCTTTATCAATTTACATAGATTGTTTACTACATTTAGTTTTTATAAATACGTAACTTTAACCTAACATAATATTTACATTACAATAACGCGAGATTTAGCTCAAAATCGGTTTATATTTGTTTATCAGTATATTTCGAATACAAACTAGTTAATTTGCAATGGCTCCCGAACCAGTTAGCCCAGAACTTAAGAAGCTAACAAGTAAGCGTAGTTCCATTAAGGGGCAGGTTTTATAAACTACTTAACAAAAATTAAGCAAAGACAAACATTAGAAATTTTCGATATTTCTGAACTATCAATTAAACTAGATAGGTTTGAAAAATTGTCAGATAGGTTCGATGAGTTGCAGACCAAGATTGAGGTTCAAAATTCTGCAACTTTGGAGGAAGAACTTGGTATTAGGGAGGTTTTGGAAGCTGACATAATAAAGGCTATTTCAATTGCAAGGGGCATTTTGGTGGCTCATCAAACATGTCATGATCACAGAAATTGTGGCCACAATCCCCACCCTACTCCAAGTTCTGGTTTCAAAATGCCTACAATTAATTTACCAAAATTCGATGGTTCGTTCTTCCGTTGGCTAGAATTCCGAGACACTTTTACAGATTTAGTTGACAAAAATGAAAACATGACAGAAATACACAAATTTTATATTTTAGTTTCTTTACTGGAGGGGGAGGCCGCCCGTTTTGTGTCAAATCTTGAAATTTCTTCTGCGAACTACTCAGAAGCATGGGATTTATTAAGTGCCCGATACGGCAACAAGCGGCTGCTTATTAATCACCATCTGAGCTCTCTTTTTAACATTCAAGCGTTTTCCCAAGAATCCGAAAAATCATTAAGATTTTTAGTTGATCACGTGACTAAAAACCTAAGAGCGTTAGGAAACTTAGGTGAACCTACTCAGCATTGGGACACGTTGATTATTTTTCATATGGCGTCCAAATTAGACAGTCAAACTTTAGCAAAGTGGGAAGAACATAGAAGTGATTGCGAAGGCATGCCGACACTTGAAGATTTTCGTAAGTTCATAGTAGATCGTGCAGATGTGTTGGAGGCTTTAAATAGAAGCAAAAAATCTCAAACTAAAACTATTAATAATCAACAAGGCGTACAAAATAATCAAAGATTTAATAACCAACAAGGCGTTCAAAAGAATCCAAGATTTTACAATCAACAAAGCGTGCAAAATAATAACAGATATAACTACAACCAAAACAATAATCGTGCACAAAATAATAATAGTTCTAAAAGTGATAAAGAGCGTTACGTGAAATCATTTGCAGCAGCAAACTAAGTACAAGGCGGTTCATATGTATGCATTATTTGCAACGAAAACCATAAGGTTTATAATTGCCCTACTTTTCAATCAAAGAATATGCAAGATAGACTAGCTGATGTAGAAAAGTATAAATTATGTTCCAACTGTCTCCGTCAAGGTCATTTGACAAATAACTGTAGGTTTGGACCATGCCGTGGTTGCGGTTTGATGCATAATTCAATTTTATGTCAAAGCACTGCTTCTTCGACTAATAATGCATCTACTAGTCATGTTCACGTTTCAAGGGTAAATTTTGCTGGTCAGCAACAAAACAAGCAAGTCCTTCTTGTAACTGCAATGATTGAGGTTAGTAATCCAGTAACTGGCCATTCAGAAAAAGTTCGTGCTTTTATTGACCCAGGCAGTCAAAGTTCACTTATTACTAAATCGCTAAAAGAAAGGTTAATGATAAAATCGATCCCTATTATTAACACAAAAATTATAGGTATAGGTGGTCAAAATTGCTGAAGAAGTAGACGAAAGCTGCGTTGAAAATCTAAAATCATCAATAAAAAATCATTTCACGGTAACAGAAAATCTACTTGTGCTAAAAGATCTTACTGGAAAATTACCCAGTTCTCAAATTGAAACCAGTCACCTCAATGTGCCCAAACATATTGAGCTTGCTGACCCTGAGTGGTATGAACCAAGACAAGTCGATATCTTGATTGGTGCTGCCCTCTTCTGGGATATCCTTGGAAGTGACGAAATCTCCCTAGGTCCCAAAAATCCAAAACTGCGTAATTCACTTCTCGGCTGGCTAGTAGTCGGGAAGATGTTTTTTAATGCAAAAATTTATAATAAAAATGCGAATTTTGTTCTTTGTAACAAGGCTTTAATTGCCAATAATGCGATAAACATATATAAAGCGGAAAATATAGATAAAGTGAAAAATATAGATAAAACGGAAAATATATATAAAGCGAAAATAACAGATAAAGCGATAAATACGGATAAAGTGATAAATGCTGATAATGCGGATAATGCGGTTAATGAGAATAATGCGTATAATGCGGATACAGCTATTGAAGAACGTGTAGACAATATGCTGTCTAAATTCTGGGACATCGAAGAAGTTCCATCGCGTCCAGTTCTCAGCGAAAGAGAAAAGGCGTGTGAGAAACATTTTTTACAAACTACGAGGCGTTTAGAAAATGGTAGATTTTGCGTCAAACTACCACTGGTTAATTCACCAGATTCACTAGGTGAATCATATTATATTGCAAAACAGCGTTTTCTTAATTTAGAAAAAAGATTAAAACGAAACCCTGACTTAAAAACACACTATGTTAAATTTATAAGAGAATACGAAAGTTTAGGTCATATGACTGAATCTGCTGAATGGAAACCCAAAATTTCATATTTTTTCTGTCATCACGCGGTATTCAAAGAAAACAGTGAATCCACACAGGTTCGCGTGGTGTTTGATGGTGCGGTGGCATCATCGTCCGGTTTATCTGTCAATGACATTCTTGCTTTGGGTCCTAATGTGCAGGATTCTCTTTTCTCCATTTTAATTAGATCAAGGCAATATAAGTACATCATGGTAGCCGACATCGAAAAGATGTACAGGCAAGTCCTGGTCGATGAAGGTGATAGAAACTTGCAGCTTATATTATGGAGGGAGGATGAGTCCTTACCCATTAAAACAATGCGATTAAATACTCTCACTTATGGCACATCAAGCGCGAGCTATTTAAGCACAAGATGCCTTTGGCAGGTAGGTCAAGAATGCGAAGATACTAAAATCAAAACTATTATCCAGCACGATTTCTATGTTGATGACATAATAACAGGAGCCAATACTGAACAAGAATTGCGAGACATCCAAAGGGGTGTATCTTCGGCTCTTAAATCAGCTTGTTTTAATTTACGAAAATATATATCAAACTTACCCAATCTTCTCGAAGATTTAGAAAAAACTAGCGAGGGTGATTTGACCCTTAGTGAAGCATCAAGCACACTAGGTATGGGTTGGGATCCAAAATCTGATATGCTTAATTTTCCAACAAAAAATTCAACTAATAATAATGCGATTACCAAAAGACATATTTTATCAAATTCTTTTAAAATATTTGACCCCTTGGGATTGTTAAGTCCTTACGTCATTCAAGCAAAAATGCTGTTACAAAGATTATGGTCTTTAAAGACTGAATGGGATCAGCCCGTTCCTAAAGAAATTCAAAATCATTGGTTAGATTTCTCGTCCAATTTATCATTCTTACCTAAACTGCGTATAAAGCGAATGGTTTTATGTGATTCCCCTAAAAAAATAGAGATTCACTCATTTAGTGACGCATCTCAACTTGCTTATGGAACATGTATTTATGCAAGATCACTTGATCAAAATGGTGACGTCACTGTGAATCTTCTATGCGCAAAGTCTAAAGTCGCTCGCATAAATCCAATGACTATGCCTCGTTTAGAGCTGTGCGCTGCGTTGTTGGTGGCTAAGTTATGTACAGCTGTTGTTGACTCCCTTCGTTATACACCTACAAGACTTGTGCACTGGTGTGATTCCAGTGTCGTCTTGGCCTGGTTGAAGGGTGATCCAACAAAACTAAAAACGTTCGTTGCAAATAGGGTTCTCGAGATCAACGAGCTTATTGACCCAACCAGTTGGCGTTATATTCCAACTGCTATGAATCCAGCTGACCTCATATCTCGTGGCGTCAGTGCGAGTCAATTGCTAGATCTGGACCTTTGGTGGTGTGGTCCGGGCTTCTTGTCGAAACAAGAAAGTGTCTGGCCCGTGCTAAAGAAACCTGAAACAAAGGATATACCTGAAATAAAAAACCTTACTAAACCTACATTAAATATAAAAAATAAATACTTACCTGATGTGAATGCTGCGTCAAAACCTGAAAATAGAAAAACTGAAAACAAAAATAAATTAATAAATAATGAAATAATTTCACATGCAATAAAAATCTCGTCTTCAAATGATCTTTTAAATATTGACAACTACTCAAATCTTAAAAAACTTATAAATATTATTGCATATGTAAAACGATTTTGATTCAACTTACGTAACCCTAAATCGAAGCGTTCCGGGCGCTTGTCTCTTAATAAGCTTAATGACTCATTTGTTTACCTTTGCGTTTGCCCTCAGCGTGATTGTTTTCAGGACGAATATAAACTTTTAAATAAAAACTTACCTTTGAAACCAAAATCGAAAATTTTATCACTTTCACCTTTCCTTGAAGAAAGTACTAAGTTAATTCGGGTCGGTGGCCGTTTAAATGCGTCAAATTATAGTTACGGAAAAAAGCATCCAATTTTGCTCGACTCATCACATCATTTGTGTAAACTTTTATTCCAACGCGAACATATTCGTACTATGCACGCTGGACCGCAATTATTATTATCTACAATACGCGAATCAGTTTGGCCTATTAATGGCAGACGTTTGGCTCGTCGTACCGTACACAATTGTATCGTATGCAGGCGCATGCGTGGGCAGACTTTCACACCAAAAATGGGTGATCTTCCCATACAACGAATTAGCCCGGACTTCCCCTGGCGAACTGTAGGTACAGACTTCGCAGGGCCTTTCCAAATTTTAAATCGTAAGGGTCGCGGGGCGAAATTAACGAAAGGATATTTGTGTATTTTTGTGTGTTTGCGGTATAAGTGTGTACATCTCGAGGCTGTTACAGATTTAACTAAAGATGCGTTTATTTTAACATTACGACGGTTTGTTTCGCGACGCGGAAAGCCTTCGGAAATTTTGTGTGATAATGGGCTAAACTATGTCGCAGCGGCAAAGGACCTAGGAGCGTTTTTAAAACAGAATAATGAAGCGATTTCTGAGTATGCAACTCAAGAACAATTTAAATTCTCTTTTTCATCAGCTTACGCTCCTCACTTCGGCGGAATCTGGGAAGCCGGGGTGAAATCGGCTAAATTTCATATTAAACGCGTCATGGGAAATTCCCATCTAACTTTTGAGGAAATATCGACTCTTTTCGCACAAGTGGAGGCCGTACTCAATAGTCGCCCTCTGTGTCCATTATCTTCCTCTCCTGACGACTACCTTCCATTGTCCCCAGGGCACTTCATCATAGGCAGGCCATTGACCTCATTGCCTGCACCTTTTTTAGAAAACACTAAAGAAACTAGCTTGCAAAGATATGCTCGTCTAGAACAAATCCATCAACATTTTTGGAAAAGATGGCAACGCGAATACATCCATGAATTACAACAGCGTATGAAATGGAAAACGAACATGAGCAAACTAAAGATTGATGATCTCGTGTTGATCCAAGAAGATTTCGTTCCACCTCTCTGTTGGCGTTTAGGACGCGTGGAGCGTCTATTCCCTGGGCGTGACGGCATTTCAAGAGTTGCTGATGTAAGGACAGCGAGAGGCTGCATTCGTCGTCCGCTGGTTCGCTTGTGTCCTCTACCTACTGCTGAAGAACTTCGGTGTTGAAAAACAAGTTTTCAACGGGGGAGAGGATGTTAACGCCTGAAACAATACTGTTACCGATGACTATTCTACGTACAGATTGCCAATCTTTCTTAGCAGGCGTTAAATTATAAATGTTTTGACGGTGCTTGTTTCGATTCACTTTCTATTGCGATTCACTTTTTCTTCTACTTGCGGCAACTGCGCATCTCAATATTCTTGTGATTTACTGAAATAATAAGAACCTGCTAAATAACTGAAGAAATCTTTCATTCAAGAACATCTACCTTTATGCCTGAACAGACAGAATCATTTTTAACTAATAATAAAAATAAAATACAATTTCTCATAGATGAGAACTTAAAAAAACACACTTGCATAAAAGTAAACTTTGAAATTTATTCTATGTTCCTTCTGTTTAAAAATGATATTAAGAAATGAAATCTATGAGTACAAAAAACGTACCTGTTTAACTGAATTATGAGTTCGATTCTTTATTTGATCAGGTCACTAATGAATTAGAAAAGACAGTAGAAGAATTTCAAGAATGTGACAGCTGCTGGGCCTTTTTATATGCTTCACACATTGAAATCAATATAAATAAGTACCTACCTTTGTGTGGTTCAACTTTTATTGAATTAACATCCGAAACAATGATGAATATTGTTTTCTTTGGTGTGTCGTAGCTGCCCTTTTTCCTGTAAAAAGTCATTCTGATAGAGTATCATCTTTCCAAATTTTTGCGACAAAGTAAATACAAAAGGAATGTCTTTTCCTGTCTCATTCGCTGATATACGAGTTTTTGAAAAAAATAACCCTGGTTTGAACTTTATTATTTATGGTCTAAAAAATAACAAACACATTGTTGGTCCTCTATATAAGTCTGACACCAATGAGAATAAAAAAACTATTCACCTTTTATATTTAGAAAATGGCTCATAATTGTCTTATAAAATATTTATCAAAATTGGGTCGAAGCCAAACAACGAGTCACCATGGTAAACTAAATTTTTGTGAATCATGTTTAATTTTTTTCAACTCGCTTGAAGAGGCAAATAATCATATCTGCGGAGACACCGTCACAATATTACCAGAAAAAGATTCAGTTATTAAATTCAAACACTACGAACGGAAACAAGACGATCTTTTTGTGATTTATGCAGATTTCGGATCCATGTTAGAAACATGTCCGGAGCAGGACATGCTCGCCAAACCTTTAAACACAACAATATTACATCGGCATGTGCCTGCAGCATTTGGTTATAAATTGTATGCACGATAGATCCCACTTATAATAAATATGTGTCATACCGAGGTGTAGATTGTGTAGAGAAATTTGTTTCGAGCATTTCTAGCGACACCAATGATCTTTAATGAAAATGATTCATGGGTTTTTTTAAAAAATATATATTATATAACGATAAAGTTAGAGATCACTGTCATATAATTTGCAAATTTCGAGGAGCAGCTCATAATCATTGTAATTTACAGTCTAAAGTCCCTAAATTTGTTCCTGTTTTCTTTCATAACCTAGCAGGTTATGATTGTCATCTATTTATTAAAGCTTTAGGGCAAACTAATGGTTCCATTAAAATAATCCCAAAAACAAAAGAAAACTATGTATCATTTACAACATTAATTCAACTATCGGATATTTAATTTTTACCTTTGCGGTTTGTTGACTCCTTTAAATTTTTAGGGAGCAGTTTAGATAAACTGGTTGACACAATGAAAACAGAAGATTTAAAATATTTACGTTCTTATTATCCTGATGATGCTGAGTTCAATTTACTTTCTCGGACAGGTGTTTACCCGTACGAGTATATCACCAATTGGTCATGTTACAAAGATAAAGTACTTCCGAACAAAGTATTTTTCTTTAGTTCACTTACAAAATGATAATATTTCAGATGAAGATTATTTACATGCACAGTCTGTTTGATCAGTCTTTAACATCAAAAATGTCGGTCATTACACTATGTAATATCTCCAAACCGATGTCTTGCTGTTATGCGATGTGTTTGAACATTTTAGAAAAACATGCAAGAAAAACTTTCTCTTAGACCCAGCATTTTATTTAACAGCCCCAAGTTTGTATAAGGGGTGGTGTGTGCATGATGTCACAAAGACATGCTGTATAAATACATATCAGAGTATGATTCCGAGAAACCAGACTCATTTATTGTGTACATTGACTGCGTTAACCTATATGGTTATAGTATGTATCAAGCAATGCCACACTCAGATTTTAAATATTGATCCCAGAGTGAAATCGATAATTTTGATGTTAACAGTATTTCAGACAATACTGGAAAGGGTTACTTTCTTGAAGTAGACCTCGAATACCCTAAACATTTACATCATAAACATAATGACTTACCATTCTGTACTGAAAAATGTATACCACCTGGTGTTGAAAATTCCAAACTGATTCCAAATCTCTACGATAAATATAAATATGTAATGCACTATGCACATTTAAAAAATGTTTGAAGCATGGACTGATATTAAAAAAGATACACCGTGCTATCTCCTTTCAACAAGGACCTTTTTTAAAAAGATATATTGATTTATGTACTCGACTTCGTAAGGAAGCTAAGTCAACTTTTGAACAAGATTTATTTAAAGTTTTCATAAATTGCATTTTTGGAAAAACTATAGAAAACAATGAGAAAATAGTAACGGTGCATTTTTGGAAAAACTATAGAGGACAATGAGAAAAGAGTAACAGTGTGTTTGGTTAATCAATGGTCTGATCAGGAGAACAATACAAAAAAGAAAATAACTGCTGATAGACTAGATAATTGCTCGACCTAACTTCCATAGTGTATCCGTTTTTGATGAGAACTTAGTCACTTTTCAACTAAAAAATGATCGCGTAATTCTTGATAAACCTATATACACTGGATTTTCAGTATTAGAAATATCAAAAGCACACATGTATGACTTTCATTATTCAGTAATTCAACCTATTTATGAAGATCGTTTACAGATGTTTTACACAGATACTGACAATTTAATTTATAGCATAGCAACTCATGATTTTTATAACGACTTAAAAAATAATGTCATAGATTATTTTGACACAAGTAATTTTAGTCCTTGTAACATTTATAATATTTCACTTGTGAACAAAAAGTCCCTGGAATAATGAAAGATGAATTAGGTGGTAAAATAATCCATGAATTTGTGGGCTTGCGTTCAAAGCTCTATTGTGTAAGAACGGATGATTTTGATATAAAAAGAGCTAAAGGAATTAAGAAGTGTTGTGTTCGAGATATTAGTATAGCAGATTACAGGAGCACATTAGAGACCGGTAACGTAGTGCACAAAAAAAAACATTTCATTGAAATCAATAAAACATGAGATTTTTACGCGCAGTGTAAATAAAGTGGCACTTTCCTCTAACGATAATAAGCGATTGATTTCAACAAACAAGGTATCAACTAAAGCGTGGGGACACGTGGACATACTTTCAATATGAATCTTAATGATATCTCATACTTATCTAACATTTGTATACTGAAGCGTACATGGGTCATTCTCATAATGACACGGAATTTTCTCACTTCCATGTCATTTTTCAAATTTAGTTTTTTTGGATAATTGAATATACGTTATCAAAGTTTTCGTCATTAATAACACTAGATTGAAATTGCCCGGTTCTTGGACCACTAGTTTCAGAGTTATTTGATGTCCGCTATTTGCGGAGATGGAAATGAGAGAATTCCGTGGCAATTTTTCTTTTATTTGATATTAAAATAATTAAAAATGTTTTTTAATATATAAGTAGTCAGTAATGTTTGCTAGAGCTTAAAGAACGTATTTTAGTAAAAATAATTAATATATTACAATTATAAATATAAAAAAAGGAGGGCCACTATTTTTTGTCATGGAAATGAGATGTCCACTACTTGATTTGTAGGAAATATAAAGCAAATAAGCTTTAGTTACTTAGTTAAATATTTATTTAGCATCCCACGAACATGAGGGTGTGGATACTGATAACTTTACATAGTGACCGACTGCAGAATGCAACAAACAGTTTTATAACACTTTGTATTAAAGTAACTTGTGGCCAAGATAGAAAAGAGTACCAACATAATATTAATATAGGCTCGCCCGACTGGGAAGCAGTTTGAAGTGGTCATCAACTGGTTACGCGCGCTTTATACTAGTTTAAAGTGCGTTGCGGTTTCGGTAGTAAAAAAGTGGTTAGCATGATGGACTACTTTTATTGGCGTACAGATATCGCGGGTTTGCAGTACCTGGTATAGAACCACTTTTTTCTATAGAATATCTCTTATAGAAAAGAATACATAATAATGGCTACCGCTTAGAAGCAAAACTCCTTCATGTATATATGTGCGTGCCAAAACTAGGGCTACCGAAACCGCAACGCACTCTAATAAAGCGCGCGTAACCAGTAGATGACCACTTCAGACTGCTTCTAAGTCGGGCGAGCGCAGGGCGGTGAAATATCAGAGAGCGGGTGGGAGTGCCGCGTCTTAGCGGTATCTTGTTTAAAATGTAGCAAATGTCACTCGCGCTGATGCGCTGCGAATCACATGACACCCCACATGTCAATATCCATCTAGCCGTTTGGGCTGCAACCCACGAAAAAGAAATTGCATGTCCACATACATACATACATAACACATAAACACATACATAATACATACATACATTCAGACAGACTGCCGAAAAACTCTAACCCTCCTTCTGAGACATTCGGTAAAAAGACATATAAAATTAACTGCAAAAGCTTTCATTTCATAAAAATAGGTAATAATGAAAAATACCCGTACTTCCACATATTTACGATTAAAACAGGCATTGGATTAATTTAAGAATAAATATTCATAATTTAAAAACTTTGTCCAACTGTGGACTGCAAAATTTTAATCATTCTCTCATTTCCATGTCACTTTCTCATTTCCATGCCATCTAAAACCATGGAAAGACATGGAAATGAGAACGAAAGCTTATTTTGCAGTTTAATTAAAACCTATTCGTTAAAATTTAATACAGTTCCGCCTCTTATTTTAAGCATATCAAAGGTATTCCTCAGAAAAAATATCGATAATACCTAATAACTGAATAATTGGTAATCGACTAGCATGGAAATGAGGTTGGTACTGGACAAAGTCGTAAATGTGAGAAACTTACCCTCGCCATCGAAGATATAGCGGTGAGTGGAGCCTGCGTACCCCACGACGTTGTCGGCGGTACTAGCCGCTACGAATTCGTGAGTAAAATCGACAGATAGCTTTTACCGTCATGAATATTATATGAGTGAGAGAGTAGCGCGAGGTAATTGTGGGCTAATTCATGGCTTCAACGCAAAAATCCGTGTTTACAAAAAAGTTTCTGCCGTTGTGGAAACTAAAAACATGCTAAAAGATAGAAAATATAATTGTTTAAAAGATAAAAAAGCTTAACACGACATATACTTGTAATTTTAGAATCTATAACAGTATATTTAGCGCAAGGTAGCAAAGAACCATGCCATGGATGTGAGAGAATGCATGTTTGACAGGAAATTTACAAAAAACTGACCACATATTTGATGAATTAAATGTTTGACCATATGTGAGAAGTGCTGAAGTATTTTGAAGTAAAATTTTATAACGCTTGTCCCAGAGGAAGCAGCACTTTTTAAGCGGAACGTACGAAAAACGCGGTCGATGAGAACAACCCACATATATTTATAAAAATAAAAATATTATAATAGGTCTTTGGGCTGATATCGATTTCAAAACAAAAATTGTAATATTGGAAGATGAAAGTAAAGTTCTTTCTCTCACAGCAAATTAATTTTATTTTGACTGTTATAAATCATGTTTACAGGACGTGTTTCAGTTTTTATATTGTATAAAATGTTGTAATTTACAAGTAGTTAAAAAAAAGGATATTACAACAATTTATTTAAATTGTATTCGATTATATCTGGATTTTTTGTGTTCATTAAGTGAAGTAGTTACTAATTGTATTATAAAAATTAATAATATAATCACACAACATGCCTTATTATCAAATAAAGCAATTTGTAAATTATTAATAGTCCAGTGTGATGAAGGTTCTCTTATTGAAAATGAAATGTAAAACAAAGGTAAAGAATATTTTTTTCCAAAAATATTTTTTAAATAAATCAGTGTATTATTCTAATAGCTAGTTTTATTTTGTAATTTATTACACCCAATATAAAATATTACCCTATAATATATGTATTTAAACCTAAACAAAAAGTGGTGACTATAATAAAAAACTATACATGTAGTAGAGAAATTTAATGACAAGTCAAGGCATTTTGTGAAATTGCTAACGAGGGCAAAATTGATGGCGTGGTGCGGTGGAAGGTAAGGGGCAGCGGGCGGAAACAACAAGACACTTGTATCGTGTCTTATTTCAATATTGTAAGTATGAATCGATTAGATTTCATTTCACCTTTCGTGCTCAGTGCATTCAGATCGCATCAGTTTTCTTTTTCGAAATGTCAAATTCAAAGTGTAATATATCAGGATAGAGTTGATGCAATGTGAAGAACTTGAAACTGTAGTGCAAGTGGATAGAAATATAAAATCACAATATATGATTATCATTTTATATAAAACATCACAATTATTAATGCAGATTGGTGCTAAATTACATAATGGAAATGAAGAAACATGTAATATTGATATCACAAGGTGAGTCTTTGAGCTGTTTTACATTATTTTAAACTTCAATTTATTATTTTACATTTCTTCGAATTTTCATTTGTGAAATTGTTTATTCAAAAATATTTTTTCATTGTTACAGACAGGTCTAAACAGGTTAACCATGTTTAGATCCTGACGCTGCTGGCAGCTTAGCTGAAATAAACTGCGCGGTCACAGACTGATGAAGACTACGGTGGCGATCCAAATTGTACATAAAATACTTAGTTCCAAAATATTTTATTGTAAATAAATTAGAACATAAATTTGAAATTTTGTTTCCCTTATAAATAAAAAATAATAATACTTTGATAAAAGTAAAAAAAAACTCCGTTTTAAGTTATGTTCCTGATCAAATGTCAGAGAATATAATTTTATGATGGAAACAATAAAATAAAACATAATATATAATAACTGCATTTTAATAAACAAAAAATTTAAAAGTATACATAGGATTATCATAATATCATTTTGATAAACATTTAGAATTTTTTAGAGCACATTGTTTTCGTCTGCTATCTCCTGACTCTCGATCTAGGCGCGCTTGCATTACAAAGATGCTTGAGTGTCCTAGATCGAACACAAAATTCTTCTTCAATTCCTTTATTGTGCGCGCTACTCAATTGTGGAACAAGCTTCCTAGCTTAATACAAGGGAGCCCCACAACCTTTACTTTTAAAAAGAGGCTAAAAGAGCATTTTACATCATCATTATATTGTTAATTGTAGTGTAATATATTAGCATGTACTACATAGGTACTTATTAGTATGTATTAGTTTATTTTTATTTAAGCTATATGTGTATTAGTATTAAATTCAGTATTTTTGTATGTATTTTATTATATTGTAAATTATATTGAACTTTTATTTATTTTTTGTATCTGTTCCCGTGTATTCCCATCTTTCACCCCCGCTTGGTTGGCTGGAAGAGATCTCTAAAAGAGATAAGCTCGCCTGTTGTTTTAATTTTAAGTTTCAACTGTATGTTTACTTGTTTCGTTACAATAACCGCTTGTCTGTCACGTACCGGGAGCCGGACAACAATTTTGAACCTTAACTACCCACAATAAAATTCAAAACCAATGAAATTGTTATAGTATGAAGCGACAGACGAGTGAATAAAGGATATATATATTGTTTCTCATGATGTACACAGTTTAGATAACAATCCTTATATTTTTCTTGTAAGCTTGAAAAATTTGGGCAACCTTTTTCACCTACATCTACTATTTTATAATTTTCACATAAATCTTTAATCCATTTTACTTTCTCACATCCTTTTACAATAATATTTTTGTTTTTTAAATATATAGAAATAATGCGTTTAAACTCTCTATAATCAACAAAACCTTCACTCCAACGAATTCCTCAATTTTTTTCTAACCAAATCGTTTGTTTCCCTTCTTCTGGTGACAGATTTGAAAACATATATATGGAGGTGTAACAAGAAATGTTTGAGTACATTCAATAGTAGTAATAGCAATCTCTTTAACAATGAACTCATTCTTTAGGTTTTTAAAACCTTGAAGGTCTACAAAGATAGTTTCAGGTTTCATTATGACAATTTTCTTACAATGCTGCTGAAAGGTTTGTCCTCAAAAATGCAGTCATTAAAAATCAGACAATTTATTTATTTATTTATTTATTTATTTATTTATTGAAACATAATTTGACAGCATAACAGCATCAAGCCAAGGCACTGGCAAACTTAAACTAGATTAATACTAAGTATGTACAAAAATTATTCAATAATTTCACAATAAAATGAAAGAGTGCGGCACAATTTATCCCAAGGATCAGCAAACAAGTCGCAGTCTGGTGTTATAGCGAGCAAGTTATTGAGCTGCGTCCGGGCATTCACGAGTGGAGATACACTATGTGCCAATATACTGAAGTATTATCCGGTATGTCTTGGTCTGCTTCAATTTCCAGTCTAACGTCAACAGAGCCTTTCAAAGATTCTTGCTGATGACAACAATAAAAAAAAGTGGATGACGGCCGTAAAAAGAGTTGATTCAATAGGCCTGATTCAAAGTAGGTATACTTTAACACAGCCTAATGCTAAAGTATACCTACCTACATATGGACGTACTCATGTACTTAGATTACGAGTACTTGGCCATCCTGATTGCTGAAGTACCTACCTATGTAGGTACCACCTTGTCGTACCTACTCTACTAGCAACGGTACAGGCAAATTTGTGTAGGTGAATAAAGAGGTACCTATAGGTAGATGCGTGGAGTAGAAAATATGCGCCTCCTTGACCCACACTGTAGGTATAACAGTTGGCTGAAGTAGGTATGCGTATGCGCCTCCTTGTCAAGGAGGCTGCCGCTGTGGTACTGGCAAGTAGGTAGGTACGCATGGAAACCCATAGGTAGGTAGGTAGGTAGGTACGTACTTTAAGATGGACGCTCATGCACTCGCCACTTCCACGGCAAGTAGGTACGTACGCGTGGAAACACATAGGTAGGTAGGTACCTACTTCAGGATGGACGCACATGCACTCGCCAGTTCCACGGCGAGTTGGTAGGTACGCGTGGAAACACATAGGTAGGTACCTACTTCAGGATGGACGCACATGCACTCGCCAGTTTCACGGCGAGTAGGTAGATTCGCGTGGAAACACATAGGTATGTACCTACTTTAGGATGGACGCACATGCACTCGCCAGTTCCACGGCGAGTAGGTAGGTACGCGTGGAAACACATAGGTAGGTATCTACTTTAGGATGGACGCACATGCACTCACCAGTTCCACGGCGAGTAGGTAGGTACGCGTGGAAACTCATAGGTAGGTAGGTACCTACTTCAATATGGACGCACATGCACTCGCCAATTCCACGGTGAGTAGGTAGGTACGCGTGGAAACACAAAAGAAGGTTTTAACGAGCGCGAACTGTAGGTACCTAGGTTTCTTACCTAGTATTTTTTATCACACATATTTTGATTGAGTTGAGGGAGTAGGTACAACTAGGAACCTTATGGGTAGGTACTTCAGGCAGGATGGTCATGAACTCGCGAGCGAAAGTATTTTATCACCGCCCATAGTAGGTATATGAATTCTTTATTGTACACATTATACACGACGAGTAGGTATGTAGGTACTAAATTAAAAAAACACTATGATTCAGTTGAGGTAATGCTTATATATACATACCTTTTCATTTTTATCCCACGAATTTCGGCAGCGGTAAAATCTTTATTCATCATGAAATATTGGGCCACCATCAAACTATAAATTTTTGGAAGATTGTCCGACTGACCTTTCACTAATCCTGCTTCCATTTTACTCACTACACTTATATAACATACGCATAAACAACATATAAAGTATTTCTTTGAAAGAACGAAGAAAATCTAAACAAAATCACCGAAACGTGCAGCGCGCTGTGTTGCGGTCGCGAGTTGTCCCGAGCCGTGACGTCACAGTCATAGCGCGCGTAATTTTGGAAATTCTAAATTGGGGGAAAACTTCTATTCGTCATAACTTGCGAAATACTGCATGTATTGAAGTGAAATTAAAACTAGTGTAATGTACATGATCTACGCTCTAATTTAAAGTGTATATGAAAGTCATATTTTGACCCCTCAGGCTTATCCATTCCATTTAACTCATAACGAATTTCTTGGAACAGATATAATATAGCATTATTAACAAAATGAATGGTATTTACACTCGCCTTCGTTTCACTATTTATTATTTCCACGTTTCCTTCTAAGTATAAAGTGCTGGCAGAGGGCAGGATATACAAATCTTGTTGGTTAATAGGTATTCGGATTTCATCATTCTTGTTAAAACTTGTTACATATGGTTTGTGGGTAAAGCCACATAAAATTGTACATTTGCAACTTTTTACATTTCCGATAAAAGTTTGTGTTCATAACTTAATATATAGTTTACAAAAATGGGTTAGTTTAGTAACATTCTATTAAGAAAATTACAATTTATTATTGGTCCTTCTTGAATTCGACAATTCCTTTCAAGATATGATTTTTAACACATTTTCTAAAATTGTTTCTTTTTGTTCACGTACTAAAAATACGCGTCCTTCATTTACCTCAAGACTTTCAAGTGCAAGATTTTATTTAAAAAAACATTTTGAGCGGAATGGAATGACTTTAAATTACTTCAATATATTCTTTTCTCGGTAATAATTGCTTTTATTTACTTTCATTACAATTTCTAACACATTTTTACGACAAGAAACGCTAATTCCAGAAATTTACTGTCGCAAGAGTTACATTGCGAGCGTTACCAAATAGTTGCTTAATATTAAAGTATACAAAGTGTTAAAATTAGAGTTAATATGGCAACACTAAACCTCGCCCAAAAAAAAATAAAAAAAAAGTAATGTCAACGTCATCCGTCAAAACACACATTTTCTGAGTGTCGAGCAAGTTGTCCTGTTATTTTAGCCGAGTTTAAATTCTTATTGTGAGGTTTTGACGAGCTAATGTTGTGTTTTTATCAGTGTTAATGATTGCTGCATTCGTTATGTTATGGAACCACTATGAATTGTGGCGTTACGGTGGATTCCTTTAGAGATATCACAATTTTTGGTTAAAACCGCGGGTTTTTTTTGTCACGAGTGTTACCGAATGTTACTACGAGAGTTATCGAGCGTTACTTCGAGAGTTACCGAGAGTTACCGAGCATTACCGAGCATTTCCCGAGAGTTACCTTAAGCTGATTTTACATAGAGGTAAAATTATTATAACTGATTACAGTTAGTTTTTTAATTAAAGAACTTCAGTAACAATTTTTAACGAAAAAATACACCTACACAAAAATGTTTGTCTGATAAGTGATAAAAAAAATTTACGATAGCTATTAATAAGACTTACAGTAAAGAAATGAAATAATTTAACATGATAAACTACTATTTAAATGACTTTACTTGAGTGGTTTACTGATTTCTTTTGCATTTTTCTTCTTCGATTTGATGGTCTGTATGGGTAGTAAATAAGCATGCTTTCAAATTCTTTCAGATGGCTCCCTTAACAGTCGCTGAAAAACAGAAAAGGTACAGAGATCGTATGAAGCAAACTAATCCAGAAAAATATTCAATCGTCCTAAAAAGCAATGCAGAAAGGAATAAAAAATATAGAGAGAAGGAAAAAAAGAGAATTACAGAAGAGGAGAAAAACGAACAAAGACTGGCATGGCGAGAAAAAAAAAGAAAAGAAAGAAAGAAAGACTCTAACAATACATTCAGTTATGAACACAAAAAGACTGCAGAGCGAAGAAAGAAAAAGGATTACAGAATGTAGATTGCTAAAAAAGACCAGTATGAAAGAAGAATAAAATTATTGAATAAAAAAGTAGATAGACTTCGAAAGCAAAACGCCCGATTAAAACAAAAAAATGCTCAGTTAGAGGAAGTACTGAATGAACCAGATAATTTAGAAGAAGATATTGTAATGCCACCAACAAATGAGAATAATATGACACCATTATCCAAATCTTGCTACTTTATAGATCAGAATTTACCTAATGTGACAAGTGAAGAAAAAGAAAAAGTCAAAAGAGTCCTTTTAGACCACAACATTTTAACGAATGTTGTACAAAATGCTTATAAAAATACAAAAACTAATGATGAACGTAACATTTTTAAAAGAATGACGGAAAACGAATATGTTAAAAAATACAGAATGAAGCGTAAAGTGACATTGATCATAGGGCTAAAAGGGAGAGCACGACGTACTAAACAATATACAAAAAAAGAAACAAAAGGTTAGTGAAAGAAATAAGGCAATTTTATGAAAGAGATGACGTGAGTAGAGCTACAGCAGGAAAAATGGAAGTGAAAACATTTAAAAAAGACAAGCGACAGCGACGATATTTACTAAGAACACTGAAGGATCTTTTTAAAAAATATAAAGATGACGGAGGTAAAGCAAAATATTCTACATTCAAAAAGCATAGGCCATTTTATGTGCTGCATCCAAAACTCACTAACAGTGACACATGTGCATGTATAAAACATGTAAATTTCGAACTGAAAACTGACAAATTATATACTTTAAGAATGCTCGATACCAAAAATATTGATGATATCCTTGCAAAAGTATTATGCGATCCTAATTCGAAAGATTGTGCCCATAGACAATGCTCCACGTGTCGTGATAAACTCATCACTTTTGATTGGGCTACCCATAGCAAGGATGAGATAGTTATATGGGAAGAATATGCACGCGAGAAACATGAATATGTTGATAAAAGTAGCGGAAACGTTAAAACTACTGAAAAAATGGTTAAAAGAGAGAAAAGCGACACAATGATTTCATTAATTGAATCATATATCAATGACGTTAACACATTCAGTAAACATGAATATAACATAAAACATCAATATACTCAATATTTATCCTGCATTAACAATTTGGCATTAAATGAAGTTGCAGTGCATATTGACTTCTCTGAAAATTACACGTGCAAATATGCAAAAGAAGTACAGTCTATGCATTGGGGAGCATCAAAACCTCAAATAACAATACACACTGGAGTGATGTATGCTACAGAAAGAAAACTTACGTTTGCGTCCATTTCTCCAAGTAATGAACATGGACCCGAAGCAATATGGGCACATCTGACACCAGTTTTAGATTACATCAGAGAGACTTTTCCGAGTGTCACAGGAATACACTTCTTTTCAGACGGACCAACGAGTCAATATAAACAAAAGAAAAACTTTTACCTCTTCTGTAAACTTACTGAAGAAATGGGATTCCCAAATTCTACTTGGAATTTTTCCGAAGCTTCACATGGGAAAGGAGCCGCTGATGGCGTCGGTGCGGCAATAAAGCGACGTCTCGATAACTGCGTTTCACAAGGCATAGATGTACCGAATTGTGAAACCGCTTACAATATCCTGCAAGAGTCTGATTCATCAGTATTAATCTTTTATGTACCAGAAGACTGTATTCAAAATTACTCAGTATTAGAAGTTTGACACCCGTACCAAAAACGATGAATTTACATCAAATTGTCAAAACGCAATCAGTAAATACTGTCAGATATAGATGTCTGAGTTGTTTTTGTTGCGACGTGATTTCTTTCAAAGGTTCCTGTAATTGCCTAAATATCAGATCTCATGTGCTTTATAATGAACAACGGCCTACAAATTTGAAGCGAAAAAGAAACAGCAGCTTAGAAAAGGGTAGTCCTGAGAAAAAGAGGCAGTTTACAAAAAAGAACACCAAAGATGAATCAAGTATTAGTAATAAAGTCCAGATCTTGTCTGAAGTCTGCTATCCACCTGAAAGCCACGGCCATATGCTAAAGGAGTATAATGCATCAAAATGCAAAAGAATTTCCACCAAAATTGATTTGTTTAGAAGTAAAAATAACAAGACACCTGATAATATTTACAACAATCCTGTTCCATCAACATCGAAAGAAGGTTTAAAAACGAGTAAAAATGTAGAATACCACAGTTTAAGACAAAAGCGACCACGTTTAAGCGACGACTCTACAGACACAGACAATGAAAACTTTTCTCTTCATGACTCTTCCAATTATTGCGTTGAAGATGACGTGGAATTCCTAGAAAATATGTCAAAATTTGATTATTTTGATAATTACGATGAAGAAGACGAAGAGTTTTTCGAACATTTACGAATAGATCAACATAACCAAAACACAAACAAATCCGTAGAAAAAACAAATTCAGTATTAAGACAAACTAAAATTGAGAACAGATTACAATTAGATGAAAAAACCCGAACTTTAGTAACTGCAAAAAGAGATAAAGAAGACATTGCAATCAAAACCACAAAATTTGAAAAAGCGGTAAAAACATACAAAAACCAGAAATTTAATATATATAAGACCGCAATAACTGATAACATAGTTCAAGAAGAAGACAAGACCACGGGACCTGAAAGTAGGGTACATATTAGTTTCGCTTCCACTCAGGACAGACGTGTCGTCAAAATTTATTAAATTTACTTAAACAACTTTCACTCAAATTTAGACCATCGGAGTGAAGTGCAAAGTGAAGTTTTAAAAATCAGTGCTATTTAACATCAGCCCCTTTGCGCCAGTGCACGACAGTATAATCACCACGATTAGCCGCAAGAGGGCGCCGCACGTCTCTATGCTAAAAAGAGAAGGCTGCGATATTCATCGCATTCATGCAGCGCAGGAGTAAGTAAACCTACTTGCGGAACCTACAAGCAAACCTTTTCAAAAGCAACGCACACAAGCTTACGTTGTTTACTACTTGCACTGGGATTTATTCTACTAAATCACAAGCAGTCAAAATGCCACTACAGCGATCACCTCCGCTTAAAACAGGATCGCAACCGGATTTATCTACCATAGCTGACCAAACAGCCGAACACCAGGTCACTTTTCGGCCTAAGAGAAAACAACCAGATGATCGCTGCGACTGCTCTGCCCCAGTTGAAAATTTGCGTGTGGAAATGTCTCGTGTAGCATCACTATTTGAGACATTTGTTAAAGTTAGTGAGCTGAGTTCAAAAACCATGAATGACGGTATATTGGAAGTTAAACAGCAAATTACTGATTTGCAGCTTACCACTGAGCAAACTAAGAAAACCATAAATGAAAACATGACCGAGGTCAAGTCACAGATTAACGACATAAAGACTGTGGTGTCAAAGTTGTCCCTGGAACAGCGACAGATAAAAGATAACATTTCACAGCTTGAAACAAAAGTTTCTATTGGAGAAAATAAAGTTAAGTCACTTGAGTCTGAGGTTAGCAGCCTCCGCACAACTACATCAGGATCCGGACCACAAGTTGAACCACAGCATAATGACGTTATAGTGCAAGAAATCCTAGAACGTACAGTAAGGCAGAAGAATGTTATTTTTGCTGGTATTCCCGAACAAAAGTTACTAACTAAAGAAGAACGCATGATAAAAGACAGGGAAGACGTCATCAATATAATCAAAACATCAACCAAGGACATACCGGAACCACTTAAAGTGTTCAGAATTGGCAAATATAGCCCAAACAAAACCCGCAGAATAAAAGTTTGTTTTGATAACCAAGAACATCCCAAGCGGCTTTTACGTGGGCAACGAGACTTGCCAAATGGTGTTAAGGTTTACTCTGACGAAACACCAATGCAGCAAAAAACCCTCCAGAACTTGAAGGAGGAATTGAGTCGCCGCCAAAAAAACGGCGAAAATAATATCACTATCAAGTATGTGAAAGGAATTCCAAAGATTGTTGATACTAATCCAAAAAACTAAAATCTACCCAACAAACAACACAGGATTCAAAGATTGACGACGTAACACACGAAATAGTCACCACATACCCTGACCTTCAAAACATCAAGGCATGTTTAAATTTTCTTTACCTCAATGCTCGAAGTGTGTGCAATAAATTTGATGAACTACAATGTATCCTACGATCTATTAATACATCCACACATATTGTCTTACTAACAGAAACATGGTTCAAATCTGAAGAACAAGCCCTAGAATTTCAACTACCGAATTATACCCATTATTTCAATTTACGAGACGACAAGGTTGGCGGCGGAGTTTCAGCTTATATACATAACGACCTAAAGCACACACTTGTTGAATCAACCTACTCTGGAGGCAATAATTACCTTTGGATAAAATTAGACAAATACTCAGTCAACATAGGCATTATCTACTATCCTGGAAATACAGATTACAAGGAATTCATTGACAAACTAGAGTTGCAACTACATCAGCAAAAGAGAGTAATCTTGTTTGGTGATTTCAATGTAAATCTGCTTGAAAAGGGGTCCAAAAAACAAAAACTAAAACAAAAGGAATCATACGTTAGTACCCTAAAAGCGGAAGGCTATAAAATCTTAAACAAAGTTACCCAAAAATACTACACTAGAAAGACTCCCACTGCTGCGGCGTCGATAATAGATCACGTGAGCACCGACTTGATCAATGATAAATTTCATCTCTCTCTGATCGAATCTTCATTGTCTGACCACAGACAAATTTATCTAACACTGAAAAGACAGAAACCTCTAGCTAAACAACGTGTCACCTACAATGCACTGGACTATGATAAATTATACCAGTTAACGAAACAACAAAAACTACTAAATATCTCAAACTATCAAGACCTAGAAAATGAAGTTAAAGAACTGATAGACAAAAGTAAAATAACGAAATCTAAAATTTTAAATCTTCCCCAAGAAGATTGGATAAACATAGATATTATAAACGAAATTAACCTAAAGAATGAACTTTGGACGGAACATAAAAATAACCCTACAAATAAAAGTCTAGAAAACGCTTTCAATGAAAAGAAAGATGCTACAGCAACCCTAATAAAGAAAACAAAGGACAATTATTACTATGGAAAATTCATCAAACTTTACAAGGAACCTAAGAAAACGTGGGAACTCATTGACTACCTCTCTGCAAACAAAATTAAAAATAACGCTATCCCTTCCAAGCTTATAATTGACATGAAAACCATAACTGACCCTACTGAAATATGTCACGCGCTTAACAAATTCTTTTCCAATATCGGAGCCCAACTTGCAAAAGACATATCACCTCCTTATGACACAACAAACAACACAAACACTCTTTCATCACTCATACCTACAACACAAACGAACGTTCACCGAATTACATCATTTGAGCCTACTACCGTAGATGAAGTAACTCAAATCATTTATGGTTTAGATTGTAATACAAGTATCGGTCTAGATGGAATCAGTACAAAAGCGCTAAAATGTATAACACCTCTTATTGTAGAAAGCCTTACTAAATGCTTTAACGATTTGCTAACACAGGCGCACTTTCCCACATCTCTAAAATTGGCCAAAGTAAGTCCGATTCATAAATCAGGCCCCAAAACTGATCCCAGTAACTATAGGCCAATTTCAGTGCTACCAGTGTGTTCAAAGATCTTTGAAAAGATACTCTACAAACGCTTAGATGCCTATCTAGAATCTATCAACTTCATTTCAGACAGACAATTCGGATTCCGGCCCAAAAGCAACACTCTTGCCGCAACTGTTGACCTGGTAACGAAAATCAGGCATAATATTGATATTAAAAAAATAGTTCTCGGTGTGTTTATCGACTTAAAAAAGGCGTTCGACACCGTGAGCCACGATTTACTACTTAACAAACTCAAAATGATCGGTGTCGATGGCAAAGCTTTGGCTATATTTGGATCGTATCTTAGAGACAGAAAACAAGTTGTCAAACTAAATGATTATCAAAGTACAGCCCTTCCTATAACTTTTGGTGTTCCTCAGGGGTCCATTTTGGGCCCACTGTTATTCCTTATTTACATCAATAACATCCAGGAGCTTGATTTGCATGGCCACATTACTCTTTATGCTGATGATACCTGCCTCTTTTACTATGGGAATTCAATATCCGAAATCATTAGCCTAGTTCAGAAAGATCTTGACACTCTTTACATCTGGCTTCAGAAAAATCTATTGACTATAAATATCGCAAAAACCTCCTACATTATTTTTAAAGCGAAAAATAAACACATACCCCCGCATAAACCAATAACAATAAATAACATTCAAATCCAAGAGAAGCAGTCTGAAAAGTACCTTGGTTTACGACTCGACAACCGGCTATCTTGGAGTATCCACATAGACCATCTAAAGAAAAAACTAAATTCATTAATGGGTTCACTTCGCAGCATTGTACGCTGTTTACCACGAAAAGTACGAATGTCCATTTATAACTCACTGGTAAAGTCCCATCTTACATATCTTGTCGAAATATGGGGCACTGCTACGAAATCCAAACTATCGGAACTACAACGTATACAAAACAAATTAGTCAAAATGTTATTTCATTACCCATATTTGACATCAACAAATAAAGTATATCAAGAAACTAAAATAATGTCAATCAAACAACTTCATTTTTATCATACCTGCATGCTCATTAGTAGAATCGTTCACAAATCTATTCAAACTTCAATCATTCTCACACAAGTCAGACACACAACTACACGCTCGTCCCGTCGGGCCAGCTTACTTGTGTCGCACAAAGTGCGTACCAACATTGGCAAAAAAATGATAACCCACGATGGAATCAAAAATTATAATCAGTTACCGTCAACTATAAGAAATTTAGATCTTAATATGTTTAAGTCAAGGCTAGCAGCTTACACTTGGAAAAACATTAGTATTACATGATAAGTCTAAATATCAATATTACCTACATTGTTGTTTACCAGAGAGTTAGTCAGTAGCACCCAGCTACCCCTCAACTGTTTCATTAAGTGTACAGAACTATTACGTACCTATCTAGTGTGAGTGCGAACGATACTGTTATTTTGTACTAATTTGGCTTTTTTCTCATGTAAGTGACTGTTTTTGTCTTTTTTGAGAAATAAATGTCTTTAAACCTAAATGTTACCACGAACACGACGATGAAACCTGAAAATAGAATACAAATCGAAAAAACTGCGGAACCTAAAAATGGAATGCAAATAGCAGAAGAACGGAATAAAACTACGGAATATGAAAATTTCAATTTCATTTCAATTTCATTTATTAAGCCTTAAATTGTAAGTGTGTACAGGTACATGATGGTAGGTGTTAATACAATAAACATTTGAGTCCTCTACAATTTTACCCCTTTTGTCTAGGGTGTAGCTTAAAAGTATTTAGTTTAAATTATTTGATAGGTTTAAATTAAATTTATATAAAATTAAATTGTATAAATGTGAATTAAAATTACATTTTGAATGTCTTACTTTTACTTACTACTTATTTATTCGATTTACAAGTTATTTATGTCATTATTATACTATTTGTTAAGTCTAATTTTAAAAATTCATTCAAGTCATATGGGCAGTTTTTAATAAGTATAGATTTAACTTCATAAAAGAATTTATTGTCTGGAAGAGACTTAATACGTTCTGGAAGTTTATTATAGACTATGACAGCATTATACATAGTTGAACGCTTAAAAGAAGCAGTTCTACAAAGAGGCTTCACCAATTCCCTACCATGTAAAGTATTTAGCCTGCTACTCTTGTAAGGCTTTCTAAATGGGAATTTGTCTGGGTAGCGTCTCACGAGTTTACAAAGTTCGTATATATACAAGCTAGACAGAGTCATCAAATTGAGGTCCACAAAAAATTTGCGACAAGAAACTCTTCTTGATCTGGCGTTTCCGAGAATTCGAACGCATCGTTTTTGAAGCAAAAACAACTTCTCAACTTCTACAGAACCACCCCACACCACAAGTCCATATAGAATCCTGGATTGGAAGAAGGCATAGTACGCCTGCAGTGCTGCCCTTCTCGTTGAAATTTCCATTAAGTTTTTCAAAGCAAAGCAGAAACTACTCAGTTTACCTTCGAGGCCTTCAATATGCTTCTTCCAGTTCAAATACTCATCCACCCACAGTCCAAGGAACTTCGCGTCTTGGACAAACTGGATATTCTTACAGTCTAGTTGTATATTTATGTCAACCATTCGTGTGTTATAGTTTCTAAAGTGTAATATCTTTGTCTTACATGGGTTCACCTTTAAGTTAAGAGATAGCAGCCAATCACTCACAGATGATAAAATACTCTGAATATGCTGCGTAAGGGAGTCTGCATTTTTTCTGGGGAATTTGAAGAAAATTGAGATATCATCGGCAAACATAACCGTTTTTTCAGTAATAATGGAAGGTAAATGATTGACGTAAAGAAGAAAAAGCAAAGGTCCCAATACGCTTCCCTGCGGCACACCACGTGGAATGCAGAACGCCTCTGACTGGTAATCCTCAAGAGTTGATGTTTTTGCGTTTAAGGCAGATATAACTACACATTGTTTTCTATCCAAAAGATAAGACTGCAACCAATCCAGCGAGGGTCCCCTTACTCCATATCTTTGCAAGACTTCTGATAGGGTTAAATGGTCAACACTGTCAAAAGCTTTCGATAAATCTAACAATATTGCTAAGACATTTTGGTCCCCATCGATTTCACTATGCAGAAACTCGGTCATGCTGAAGACTGCATCGGAAGTGGATACTCCTTTTTGGAATCCGAACTGCTCCGGTGCAAGTATATTATTATTATTTAGAAAGGAACAAAGGCGAGACTCCATTGCCTTCTCAAAGACCTTTGAGATAACTAGAAGTAAGGAAATGGGACGATAGTTTTCTACAAGGTGTTTATCTCCTCCTTTGAATATGGGCTTTAATTGAGCTCTTTTTAATCCATCTGGAAAAACCCCAGTTTCAAACGACACGTTCAGGATGTGTGATAAAGGAATTGCAATCTCATCGCTAACACGTTTCAATACTTCAACAGGAACACCATCATACCCAGTTGACCTTTTATCCCTAAGATTTTTAATGATCTTTTGTATCTCAATCCTATTAACGGGAGTCAAAAACATGGTTGATGTATGAAATTGGGGCAAACTCAAGCAAGGACTAGTAGGAATCGCAGATGTAACCGAGTTCTAAAAGTGAGCTTTAAATATTTCGGTGGCTTTAAGATTTGATCTAGCTATGTTTGTACCATCTGTAACACCCACAAATTCATTTATTTCATTAATAAGTTCCTCTTTAAAATTATTATTTATAAGATTCCAGGTAGTGCGATTTACATTTTTAGAATTCATAATTTTAGTTTCATTATATTCCTTTTTTGCAATTTTTACAACGTTTTTTAGAATCTCCGAATATTTCTTGTATGTTTTCCTTTTCTCAACTACGACGTTTTCACTACAAGTATTTGCCTCTAAAAATAATACCCGTTTTGTTTCACTCGATTTTTTTATACCTTCACTTATCCATGCCGTGCCTGAGCTGTTTTTATCACATCTAATTTTTCTAAGGGGTATGGTTGCCTCAAATACACTCAAAAAAGTAGACAGAAACATATCAAAGCCCACATTCACATCAACTGATGAAAGAACCATTTTCCAACATACAGAGGACAGACGTTCTTTAAAAGCATTTAAATTTTGCTCACTGAAGATTCTTATCCATTTGTAATATCTAGTTGGCTTTTTTTGAAGCCTTAATGGCAGGGTTGCATATTGCAGTGTGTGATCAGACAACGCCAGCTCCCGCACACTTGGGTTTGATAGTCTCAGGTTATATATAAATAGTGCAAGTAGGAGAAAAAGAAAATAAGACGATGGAACTTGAAAACAAAGTAGAAAATGGAAAAGGCAACAAGACTATGACATATGACAAAAAAGGACTAATAAATAAAACTGAACCTGAAAATAAAGCACTCAAAGGCAAAGAAGAGAACATCTCTACGAAACCTAATGACAAAAAAGAAATAGGAGCAAAAAATAAAACTTCGAAACGTGTCCAAAGAGTACAAAAAAAAGATAAGGAGATAAATAGCACAGGACCTGAAAATAAAATACAAATAAGGGAAGAGAACAAGATAAAGGAACTAGAAAATATAGTGCCAATAGAAGAAAAAGAGAACAAGATTACGGAACCTGAAAACAAAGTAGAAATTGGAGGAGATAAAAAAACTATGATACATGACCAAAGAGTACAAATATATACTACAAAGCCTGAAAATAAAATCCTAATAGAGGAAGAAGAGAACAACACTATGGAACCTATAAACATAGAAGAAGGTAACGAGTTACAAGAAGGTGACAGTGTGATCGTTAAATATTACGAGAAAAAGTCCTGGAAATTCTACATAGGTTTTATTGAAGATGTCCGAGAGGAAGAGAATATTACATTTTATACGATTTTATTTTTAAAAACTTTGAAAAATCCTATTAAGTTTGTTAAACCTAGAAAAATTGATAGAGATTTTGTCCCAACAAATAATATTGTTAAAAAAGTCGATTTAATATTACGCTCTAAAGAATATTTCTTAAGAAATGAAAGTTCTGATACAGTTTATTTTCTTTAAAATGATAATTGACTGAGATTTTGTCCCAACAGATAATGTTGTTAAAAAGTTGATTTAATATCACACTCTAAGAATACTTCCTAAGAAATTAAAGTTCTGAGAGTTTATTTTACTTAAAATTATTTGTTAGTGCATTAAAATAAAATAATTTGTAAAACTCATACATTTGCCGTTTTATCGATTTCCACAATAAGTCATAATTATAATTACATGATTTGAATATTCAATAATATTTAATTTTGAATAA
The DNA here is from genome assembly GCA_027580185.1 of Tuta absoluta. Classification (NCBI taxonomy): domain Eukaryota; kingdom Metazoa; phylum Arthropoda; class Insecta; order Lepidoptera; family Gelechiidae; genus Tuta; species Tuta absoluta. Next base: position 703,055 of record JAQAHW010000070.1, on the reverse strand, counting down.
TCATGTAAACGTAGCTTTATAATAGTCTTGAGCGTTACCACTTGTCACAAGCGTTACTGTGTTACTGATTCACTGTCTCAAGAGTTACTATGTACAATTTTATGTGGCTTTACCCACTTACGACGTTGTTGTATATTATGGAGGCGGCTCTTTTTTTCCGGGTATCTCGGGATTTGGTTACACTTAAATCTAGTAATAAAAAACATATTATATTCCAAGTTTTATCAAAATAAAACAGTTTTCAAATAATGTTACTTAACTTTTTTGTAGTGTGGAAAGTTCGGAGTTAGCTCCACAAGTAAAAGATAGAGCTTGTTTAACGACTAACGAGAATTTGCAATTTTAAAATTCTTTGAGACTTCATACAACACTGAAATGTACAATAAAACATGATTAATACTTTTAATTATTAAACTTTTGATACCTTTAATATTAATAGTATCAAACAAGATTTATATTGTACAAAGTGTTCAAAGTCGTCAGACCGATACAAAAAGGAAGCCATTATACTTGCAAGTCGGGATACCAGAGGAAAGCCAAGTCCAATAAAACCACACCACAGAGAAATCAGGAATACGCGTACGCATGACAAGAGCCAGGGAACGAGTGAAACGATCGCCGCAAGCAAATAGCCCTTTTTTATGTAAGGATCGCTGGTCATCCGGCAAACTCGCGTCAATGCTCGATGCAAAAAATGACCTAGACTAGAGTCAAGAGAAAACCCATCATTAATAAAAAAAAAAAAAATGAGGCTTACCTACTGTAGCTTCAAAAAAAATCATTCACTTGGGAATGAGTACCTATTACTTATCCCTGATAACTTTTGTCCCTAACGGGAATCGAACCCGGGACCTCGGCGCAATAAGCAGATACACTTGCCACTACGCTAAATCGGTCGTCGTCGGAGTGTTAAAACGAATAATAATATAAAAATATGGCAATATGAAATTTCCCGAGATCCCGAAATTTGAATCCTTCTCTATGTTAACTTAGCCTTTGATGTCATTGACCTCAAATCACTCTACCTACTCCGATCATTGCTTATGAATAAATCGGTCAGTGACTGCATTTAACAGGTTTCCGGGTTCGATTTCCGGTGGGACACTCACAATGTTGATATTGACACTTTGTGAATTTGTTTCCAGTCTGAAAGATGGTTTGGTGCGTCGGAAGGTACGTTAAGCCTATGGTTACGGTCTATGATTACTCAGATGGCGGTCGTGACACCAGGGTTCATCGGGTCGTTCGTTGACTCAGTGTCCCACACAAAACGAAGACCTACAATTTGCACGTGATTTCATATCCATCACCAAACATACGCGCCCTTGTCATACTCTTCGTAATACCTACTGCAGTACGGCCATCTCAATAAGCCATATTTGACAGCTGTCAGAATTTTGCTAATGCTATGGCAGAGGGTCCATTTTCCTTTATTACATCTCTTTTAATATGCACTCTTTTAAGATGACAGCTGTCAAATATGGCTTATTGAGATGTGTAACGTCCCCCCCTATTTAACCCTATATATAAACCTATGCATATATACTCAACTACCTATCTGATAAATATTAAAGTCTGAAACTATATGCCTACTATAAACTACCGTATAAGAACTGAAATCTTGGCCTTGGATCTCGTATAGTGGGAACCCTACGCTGTGTGAGTAACCTCAGCGAGAGGAAGACAGTCTAAAGAAACACCTACAGTTAAAATTAAATCTCAACTTTATACATCTACGAAACTTGAATATTGACTTTGGCTGAAATGCTTACGAGGCTGTTTGGTTTTGAAATTACCGTTTCATAAACAACTTAACCTAATCCTTTTAATCAATTTATCCTTATTTAAACCCGATATTTACGTAAAGCCATTTACTACCCATATAATTCCTAACATGAGATCTAAGCCCCAAAAGCCTAGTAACTCATCTAAAAGATAGTAGTCCTGAATGGCTGTATGGTCTTAGTTCACTTTGCCCATTCCAACTTCCATTCCATTAAAAAAAAAACAACAATTGTCAAGTACACTGAACGCGGTATTCTCGGTATTTGATTTATTTTACTTTCTTTCTCCACAAATCATGAAATATGTTGAGTTTGTATTTACTTAAAGAGAGTAAACAACCCTGTGCGCCTTCTAAACCAGTGGAACAAAGATACTCTCATAAAACTCATAATTTTGGTAAGTTCTTTGTTGTATTTTCATAAAGTTTTGCTTATGATTTTTACCTGCCTACTAATAGTTTTACTGATCTAATTAAATTGATTTTTTACTCAACAAACATACAACAGCGTGAGAAATTAATTTAAAGACTAGAAGGTTAAAGTTTCTACTATAATTCCAGTAAATATTGTCGGGCAATACCAACTATAATTTGTATTCCTTTTTCAGTTTCACAACTTCATATTCTTCAGTGCTGCATGCTACACTAATAACTATCCGTGTTACTAGTTACTAATGTACAACAAGTTACAAATGAAATAAAAAGGAATTCAATCAACCTACAGAGTTTCAGCTAAATATCTAGGTATGTTTGAAAAACTTTTGTTTTAAGCTTGTCTGTACTCCTAGCTTCCTATTATGGTGTTCTCTAGTCATCCAACTTAACCTAAATCTCAAAACATTTTACAAAAATCTTGATACTATTTCAATAAAAGAAGGCGCTGTTTCATCACTCATTCACATTAAGAAGTTACTAATGGTATTATTCTTTTACAGGTGTAAAGTTTGATCCAAGATTAAGCTAGTACTTCATCCAAGATAAGCTACCTTGACTATCAACTTTAACTAGATACTTTGAACTCTCAGAAGAGGGTAATGTGCGAATGGAAGTAGGTATTGTTACTATTAATGTTTAGGTAAGTATTGTATTTGTTCCTTTAGACAGTTGTAGGAAGTGATGGTGAATAGCGCTAAGAAATTTATTTAACTTTTAACTTTCTCTAGTAAATATTAATTTTATTTTATTTCTATTACATACAGGGATGACCTGATAGAAATCTCTTACCTGGAGGACTAAAGGATCTTGTTTAAATGAAGATGAATATTGAATCAGTTTATTCGGTTCCTTACTTGAAGCGATAAGCAAAATTATAATTTGTAATTTATTGAAACGGGATTGATACTCCCAAAACAATAATAAGTAAGTAGGTACTATTCAATATCAGGAACTACAAAATGAAATGAGGTTATTTCTTATTCGTTTCTCAACGGAGTTTCAAAGAGTTTTGTTGGTATACGTAGGGCTACCTAGGTTGTAGAAATATTTTACCTGAATTTTAAAATTTGTGGTTTTATCTTACAGATTTTCAACGGGTGAACTGCCCTGCCATAGAGAGAAGATGAAAACCCTCACAAGAACTACAACAGCTGTATTTTAATAAAAAAAAACCCTTAGTATATAATATTTCTATACACTACCATTTAAATTTTCTAATTATTTCTGCCTTTTATATTTTCATGTGCTTGACAACATTTACTTGGAAAACAATAAAGATATGCCTGTCTTTTATTACTAAAATGAATTAAAGAGGAGATAGGGGGAATTTACAATAGGTTGATAGGGAGAAGTTGAGATAGGTACCTTTTACCTTTTATTAATAGAATAGAATAGAATAGAAAAAGTTTATTTCAATGTACAACTTAGAAATTAGAATAAATCAATGATGTTTTATTCATAACTTTTATCAATCTTTTTTATTGATATTTTAATTAGCTTAGTTATTTATTTCCTCACTTGTAGGTGAATAAAGTGAAGCTGGTAGAAATACAGTTTGAACTCTTCTACTTCAGATGTGCGGAACATCGAGTCGACAAACTACCTGATATGTTAACTTCTTCCTACTTTATTTTATTTTTATAAATAATTGTCATTTAGTGAGACTTTTAGTTAGAATTCCTAAGGATGTAAGAATTTCTTTGTGATATCTTTTTCTTTTAGAACCCAAGTTACAACATGAGGAGGTAGAGGATTGTAAAATGTCGTAGTGCTAGTACTTATTTTGTAAAGGGCTTTAAGATTGCCGCCCCGCTCTCCGCGGCGCCTCTTTGTAAGTATAAAGTAAGTTAGAGGCCACATTTGTATTTCCAGTTATTAATTTCTCGGAGGGTTGTTAAGTTAGATTTTTCCCTCATTCTGAAAATATCCTATGCAAATGTGAATCGTGTCATGCGTCACCTGACGGGATAGACTCCACCCTTCTGTCTCCAAACGATGCTAGATTCTACATTTAATGTTGTTACAATAAAGAACGCCTTAAAATTTATTTTACATTTATTAGCAATGTTCAAAAAGAGAAGTTATAATAATGAATAAATATATACGTAACAATAGGAGCTAAATCTGGGTTGTCCACACCCAGAGAGTACCAGCTTAGTCAAAAAGGTATTTAAGGCGTTAAATTTAATCAAAGGAAGTTACGTTTTCAATGCCAAGTGTTTGGAGAGATTTCTTTTATCTTAATCTACTTTATTACTGATTCTACTTGGATCATCAAAGCTATTGTCATGTGGTCATTTAGAAAGTGTCCCCCGTTGCCCCTTTTCTCAGAGAATTAAAAATCATTCAAACTTTTTTGTAATAAACGTTCTGTGCTAAGTTGTCACATCCTTAGAGAGCTTTCCATTTTTATCTTTTGGTAAAATCTCACGCTAAATAACCATAATCGCCCATATGGTACGATATGTCAGATTATTAGGAATATTTATAATTCCATAGCATGCGATTCTATTAAGCCTTCTTAGACAGACAACTCTGATATTAAGTAGGTATGTATTATAGGTGGGTATATTTTATCTTGAACAAATCTTAATTCTCATGCATACAATAATGAATTTTATCTTTCTTGAATCCCTCTTAAGTAGGTAAAAGTAGGTTTTCATTTTAGTAAAATTCTTAGATCCAAAGTTCTTTGTCTCAACAATAATAATTTTATTATTTCAACAGTAATAGGAGAATTTGATTCTTACGTTATTTTTCATCTTTAATTTTGTACTAGTTATTTTTAGAAACTGATGATGGCATTTGTTCTTAACGTTTGTAGATAAGATACTTAGGGAAACCAAAATATTTGCTTCTGCATGCTTATTAAATTTTAATCTAAAATAGATCTAAAAAGAATATAAATAGAAGAATATTCTGAATTAAAATGTTTTGTCAAATAGGTGAGAGTTTTATTTTGAAATGAATCGAGCCTTATTTCTCAAGGGTTTTGTATTACCTACTTGAAACCTAAGGTTGATACGTTGTGCTATGCTGCTATTCGGTGACTTCTAAGATTTCCCATGCTTTTGAGAAACTTGAAACTAAGTAGGTACCTACTATTTTACAAGAAAACTATTTGCTTCAAGCATCAAGTCTACGATTTAGTTTTAAGCAAAGTTTAAGTAAGTATTTGAAAGGTTGAACTGGTTCTTTTATTTTGTAGTTCATTTCCCATTCTCTGAGATGTTTATAAATATCCCTACAAATCCACTATAGTCCGGGTACTCCGCAGACTATAGAGTTTCCCTGCCTAAGTAAAGGAGAGGCTAACAGCAGCTTAACCCTACAACCGCGTTAAATGTGACTACCTTCCTAATCTTCTGTGTAGATGGCAAAACTTAGGCATGCGCCTATATTTACAAATTAAATGTGTGGTGTGTGGGTTGGTAGGCTTCGCCTTGAGTTCAAGACTAATCCTCTATTCTGAATAGGTGTACTCGACGGCAAAGTCAAGATTTGTGTGTTCTACCTAGTGCACCCTAAGATCTCACCAAACCTCTAGTAGTCCGTGGACTGGGTTGGAGGGGTAGGCCCAGTGAGATCAAGTGAGTTATGTTTGGAGAATGCTCCGAGTGTTTGGACAAGACAAGAGGTAGTGGGCCGCTAACAGGTATGGTCAGGTACCCTCAAGTTCAATGATTGATACATCAGATCGATCACAACTGCTACCTTCATCAAGTCCTACACGCGAACCATAGAGATTAACAAGGGCTCCGTAAATAGCCCTCCTCGCCCTCTCTAAGGCAGAGTCCTAACAGAAGCGAAGCTAACGTACGTTTCAATAGGCTTACCAGTACCTACCAAAGATAAGTACCAGAAATCCCAAAGGAAAACACATTAGGTTCTACATAACATTCGTCTTCTCCAAAAAACCCAAGGCTGTACTTTATATGGTAGATTTAAAACAAAGGAGGAGAATTTACTGAATTTAGGTATTAAAACAAAGCGGTCAATATCATGATTGCTATCACAATATCCACCATAGATTCCAAAACCCAATGATTTTAAAAGCAAGACTCTAAAATAACAAAGTGTAAAATTTCTTAGGAAGAAATTAGGTACCCCAAAGATCCAAAAGATGTGTGAAGCGACGAGGAGTTAGAAGACGAATGAACCCCGCTTTCCTGAGTTGTATGGCTTAAATAGGCTACCCTCATAATAACCACTGCACCTTATCACCCAGGTAATAAAGTTCAACTCCAAAAGCACAAATTCTTTTCCCCAAAAATATACCTTACGACCTACATAATAAAAGTCCACACATCTTACACATACACATCTGAGAAATAAATTCCTCTTCTCAATATATCCAGTATCATAAACAAAATATCCTATTCTCTAAAATGAACCTTACGTTTTACACAATAATGTCCAACACCCTATTACCTGAGCGGTAAAGTTCACTTTTTAATTCTCTATAGAAATCCAGTTCCAGTTTTATTATTAAGCAAAATCCCATTTTTTAAAACAAATCTTATTATCTGAACGATAAGATTCAATTTTTACTTGCCCCATTTTATAGAGTTCCGTGTCCAAAGGGGTTACGAATCCAGGTTGGTCCTCCCTTCTGTCGTTTGTTTGTTTGGCAATTGCCTATTTCCAAATCATATCGCATAATGCGTGATATCCTGCCTGACAATCTAAATTTACCCAGAACCAGAACACGTCTTCTATCATCCATAGATAATGGCACGGAACCCTCGAGTACAAACCCGACACGCACCTGTCCTACTTTCTCAATTTTTCACCCATTACCTATTCGAAAACCTCTATGTCCTATGGGCTAAGTAAGACACACAATTTATCTCCATACTAACTACGGAATTAATCTTCAGAAATTATTTGAATCAATTTCCAAGGTTTCATAATAATTATTATGTAGCTTTTCTCCAATCTCAGTTCTACCACTAACATCTATAAAATCATTTTTCAAAAATGCCCGGTCGCATAGTTTTAATCTTGAAAAATCTCTCAAGAAATTTTACGATCAAAATTATACCTTTCCTTCTACGTATAAAAGTTTATTTTCGTTTGCATCCCATCCCCTTAATTTAAGGTTGCACCTTATCATGTTCGCACGAAGGTTTATATTTACTCGTTACTCCAGCCCACTTCAGATAAAATTCCTTACAATGTTCCACCACCGTCCGATACACTAAAACGAACCTTCCCATCTACGTATTAAAGATTATCTAAATGCATTCTCAAAATCTGCTGCGTCATGCTACCTTGCATTATTTCCGAACAAAAATTAGTTTTCTGATTGCAAATTCCTTCAATTGATACCAGACTTTATTATCTATGCGCGAAGGCTCCTTTTTGTTTTCCCCTTACAGCTTGCTTCTAAAGCAAACTCTTCCACCTACACATTAAGGTGTTTATTCGATTGTCGTCCCACCTCTTTGCTTTTTCATTGAATTGATCAATAATCCGACCTGGGACCACTGCTTGGCCACAGCGTTGACTATTGGACGAATGCACCTTATGTTCTTCGCGTGAAAGTCTATTTTTAAATGATACCTGTCCCTTTCTTCAATAGCAAACCTTACCACTCACATATTAAGGCTTAATTTTTAATGACATCCTTAGTCCCGCTACTGGTCACAATTTTCTCAGATATTTCACAGAGTCTCTTTTACTGATTTTAGTTATACCTTACCCCATATACGTTAAGGTTCATTTTCCCACTTTCAACTTCACATGAACCTTACTGCTAAGAAGTTAAAGTTAACTTTTCTTTGGCTCATTTTTCTACGATATTATTGTGTCTGTACAAAACGCTTCTCGCTCTGATTCGTCATTCGCAGTTTCCGTTCCGAATTCAACCTTTTCCCTTAGATGACAAGGTTCACGATTTTACGTGATCCTTACTGCTCAGATGTTAAAGTTTACTTTCCTTTGGCCCATTTTACTACGATAATATTCTGTACGAAACCATTTTCGATGTGAATCACAGTCCTCTTCCTAAATTCAACTTTTCCCTTCAGACGATAAGGTATACTTTCACATACTTCACATCGTATGAGCCTTACTGCTTTGATGTTAGAATCCACATTCCTCTGACTGGTTTCTTTCTGCGGTTTTAGTTTGATTTTACTATGAAAACTGCGTGTCGTTATAATTCCTACTTTATTACCTTGGTGGTTAGATTGACTGTTTAATACACTTGATCTACAATTTCTACCGTATTGATACTTTGATACAAGGATCGATTCTGTAGTTTGTTACTATTATCTAAAGTTATTCTAATGCAATAAGTTTATTTTCATTTAAATACCTATTTAAGACGGGAGAAGTCCAAAATAAGACTCGGTGTTTTTTTTTCCGCAGACTTTAATGTGTAAGTAGGTACTTAGGTACATGACTAATATGTATTTATATGATCCACATATTTTGTGACTGGAATGGTGGCCTACAGAATCAGGGCCCCGTTCCGTTACAGATGGCCTTACTTTACAGAGTGAGACAAGATGGCGGCGCATATTTCAGGGCGACATAACACGCTTTTGAACGAGCAAGTCAAAGAGCCGAAATGGATGATTCGTAGGTACTCACACAGCGCCACCGCCGAAGTCCGGAAATTAACTGTTTTGTAATTGAAATAAAGGTGTTCACAGGCGTGGCTAAAACGATATCGCATTCTCCGGTGGTAAGGTTTGGCGATAAAGCGCGGCTGTACTATATAGCCAGTGTTGCCAACTAAGTGGGTTTTGGTGATTTTGAATATCCTTTTAGTTAACAAATATTGGTTAGATGGCTATAGGTATTAAATTTGTCGACTGGAAATTTAAGAATTTATTGTTACAACTCAATGTATGTTTTGAAACATCCAGATCAAGAGATTTATCGTGTTGTATCCTATTTTACCGCGCAAAGTGTGCGATATTGTCGAGGTCAGGTCTATGATAATCTGCGGATTTTATGGAAAGATGTATCGCGCTATGAAGCGACATAGCTACGTCTGTGAGCACCCTAAAGCACACCTCGGACACTGGCGCTCAAATGTATGAAACAAACGCGTTGCTACGCACACAGTCTAAGCTCGCGTAGGTGAACGCGGACCATGCTTGTGTGTGTGAGACAACATGTCAGGGTTGCCGCCATTTTGCGTTCGCGAATCGGGAATGCAATGTGCGGCAGTATGAAATGACCTTCGTCGTCGCGTCCTCGCTAGCCGGTGTCTGAGCGTCCTCCGAGCGCGGGTGGGCGGCGCTTGTAGGGGGAGGCAGGGAGTGACCATATTCATATTCAATTTATTAATAAAGGATGTTTACAAGTCATTACTTACTAAATACTAAATATACATTTATAATAATAATATGTCAACTACCTTATTAGGTAAACTATTATAATGCTAACTGTGTGTTAAAAATTCGTCCATGGTTTAGAACGTGTGCTCAAGAAGCCAGTGTTTAAGCCTCGACTTAAAGCAGTTGAGGGATGGTGCCGAGGTGATGTTTTCGGGCAGTTTGTTGTAAATAGTCGGACCCATCACATGGGTCAGTTTATCAGATTTGGCAAGCGCACGTCGGATAGGCAGCAGTCTGTTCTTATTACGGAGATTACGGCCATGTACGTCAGCTGGTTTTTTATAATCTTCTGGGTTGCATAGGACGTAGGTAGCGACTTGCAACACTACAATTGATGGCAGAGTCAATATTCTCAAGAATTTGAAATGTGGCCTCGCTGGCGTGTCCTGCGATACTTGTACAATCGCTCGGATAGCTCTCTTTTGCATTCGGAAGGCATACTCCCAGTCGGCAGCACACCCCTAAAGCTCTGCGCCATACTGAAGGAGCGAATGTACAGTTGCAAAATAACTGGAGCGGGCCACCCTCTGAGGCACTACTCGGGACAAGCGTCGAAGCGCAAAACACGCACTTGCGAGCTTTCCGCAGAGTTTTTCGATGTGGGATGACCATGTGAGACCTCTATCGATTTCAAATCCCAGAAAGGTGGTAGCGTCTGTTTGGTCAATGTTTGACCCTTTGACGAGAACTGACATCCGACTCGGCACTTTACCTCCCAGACAAAAGTGGATGAAATGGGTCTTTTTCAAGTTCATCGCCAATCCATTAGCGCTGAACCATCGCGATAGGTCGCTTGCAGTCTCGTTAAGTCTCTGTTCTAGCTGCTGTTGATTTGATCCAGATACTATGCAGGCGACATCGTCCGCGTACATAAATACATCTCCGGTAGATATCGCCTCCGGCAGATCATTCAGCAGCAGCGAGAACAAGACATTAGAGATGGCCGAGCCCTGCGCTACACCCAAGGTAGTGTTTTGTGGGTCTGACTTAACTCCATCACTAACCACTATCTGCGATCTATTACGTAATAAGTCAGTGAGAAGGTCGTGGGCGTTTGCTTGGATCCCGTAATCTCGCATTTTTGTGGAGAGTATTGAGTGGTCAGCTACGTCGAAAGCTTTTGATAGGTCGCAACACAGTACCGCCACCTGCAATTTACGCTCGCGGGCCCCCAGGATACGACGCACCACTTCGCGTGTCAGCGCAGCAGTCGACATTCCAAGCCGGTACGCGTATTGACGCGGTGAGATAGCGTCCATGGACTCCAGATGTTGGGTTATCCGAGAACATACACCGTTCTCTAGAACTTTTGCTATCGCGGGTATGATAGATACAGGTCTATAACCGTCGATGTTCTCACGCTTCCCACATCCCTTAAATAGGGGTACGACTTTACTTATTTTAAAAGGTTGTGGGAAAGTCCCTTCTTTTATACATCGGTTATATAGCTCGGACAATACCGGTGATATAGGTGCAGCTATCGTATTGAGGAGTTCCATGGACACGTCATATATGTCTTTTGTTGGCTTGTGTTGTATGCGCGTTGTTATTATACGATATATTTCGTAGCTGGAAAATGGCGCTAGCCTGAGCGAGCGGTCAGCGGGCGGGCGCGCCGCACCCAACATGCCGCTTGCCAGCGGCAAGTCAGCGCGCGGGGCGCCGCACGCGGCCGCTGCTCCAGTAAACCTACTGTTCATTGCATCGGTGACATCCTTTTTGCAGCTAAATTTTACCCCACATTGTAAAATTCACGCGATTAATTCGGGAGTAGTTCCTCATTCTCACGTGTGCTGGTGCATTCATACCTACTTGTTTCACTATCGCGCTACGCACTGCTATGTGGTCTCCGATGTTTGTCGTCACAGGTGACGTGCAAACTTTACCTACCGGCATGTTACTGTAAACATGATTAATAGTGGAGGAAGAGTGGGGTGTTACTCGGGTCGGAAAAACTACACAGTTCTTAAAATTATAAGCAGATAGTAATTGCAGCAGTTTTTTGGATTCGGGCGTGTTTCCACAATTTAAATGGACATTTGTATCTCCCACTATCAGACAATTGAGACCGCTATCACAAGCCTTCTCAAGCACACATTCTAACTGAGTCAATAGGTCTTCTAGACTAGCTAATTCAGATCTGTATATACATATTACAATCAATTGTATGTCAATTATCATTATAGCTGAAACTTCGCAACAAAGTTCTATCGACAAATTATTAAATTCACGTAATTCAATTGCTTTAACGTTATTTTTTACGTATATACATGAACCACCGTGTATATGCTGTTTTCTGCAAAAGAACTAGCACAGTGAATATTCATTTAAATGGATAGTTTTTAAATTATCCTCCGTTGCCCAATGTTCTGTAATCGCGAGGACGTGACACGATAATTCATTATTGTACAGTACCTCTAACTTATCTGTTTTATTGTTGATAGACTGTACGTTTTGATGGCATACAATAAATTCAGATGGCGGCGGGAGTTGTTTCTGGTGATGAGTATGTATGGTCTGCTGCGCGGGCGCTCGGTGACTGTGGCACTGCGGCGGCGAGTTACTCGGCGGTGTCCGTAGCGGAGCGCTCGACTTGTTCGGCTCCCCGCTCCCCGCGGGGGCGCCGTAGAAACCAGATCGCTAACCGTACGCCTTGTGGCCACACTGTTGGTGAATAAAATTGGTCGAACATACTCTCTGGAATACCTAGTATGAACGAGGCGTGCAATTTTGTGTTGATCTTACGTTTTTCAACATAGAAGTCAGGCGATACTGAGATGTTGTTCATGTATCGAGTAATTTCTTCAACTGTGGTACTAGGTTTAAAGGACCAAGCTTGTAAGTACTTCAGTCGGTCTACAGCTTTCAGGGTATCATCTTGCACGCTTTCGCCTACTAATATAGTTTTTTGTTGTTTTTTGCGTTGGTATTTTGAAACCACTGTCTTCCATTCGTGACTGTTGTCGTCGTTTATCTCCTTATGATTACGTGACTCATCCTCCCGAACCTGCTTAGTCTGGTCTATAGTTTGATGTCCTGCCGATTTTGGGGCCACTCTAGTTTCGTTCGTTATACTTGATGTCGTCATATTACCAGTCGATTTGCGATTGGGCAGCGGAAGGTTACGATCGGCTCCGATGCTTTTCTTGGCAGGTTGGCTCCTCGCGCTCACTCGTGTGTTGATCGCTGGTGTCGTCTCTTTCAATGACGGTGACGGTGACGTACCTGTTGTTGGATTCTGCGTCACTTTCGAGAACGATGCGGGTGCTTTTTGCTCTTGAGTAATAGTGTTTTTAGTGCGCATACCTTCATCCTTGTGCAGTGATGATTTTTGAGAACGGATTTGGGCTTGAACTTCGTCAAGTCGCTCATAAATTTTCGTGATTTTCATCTCCAGTGGTTGCACAATCTTCAGCAGCACCTTCTCGATAGCTTCAATGGTTGATTTGGACATTTTTTACAATGTAGTTAAATTAATTAGCACAACCGTGTCACAAACGACTTGTTCGCGCAGGGGGCGCAGGGGGGGTCTATTGCATGTATAATTAATAGTACTAGCGTCATACTGTACGCTAGTACTATTAATTATACATGCCCTAAAGGTAACATTGGCTAGAATGAGAATAAACTATGCAAACATCGCCGTGCGCCCTTAAGACTTTAAGAGATTCATTTTACTAGTGAAGTGACTGATAGCGAGAACTCCAGACGTGCTGGTGATAAGGAACAACTTTTTCCAAAGAACATAGTTCGAAATAGGAAAAAATATGGATCTCCTATACAAAATTGCCGATAAACTGATTTGAGTTACTATGGACACTCATGGTTCATCGGGTCGTTGGGTTTATCTTGTCGTTAGGGTTCATCATGTGGCCAGAGTTCATCGGCTCGCTAGGTTCATCGGGTTATCATGGTTCATCGGGTTATTATAGTTCATCGGTTCGTTGAGTTCATCTTGTCGTTAGGGTTCATCAGATGGCCAGAGTTCATCGGTTTGATAGGTTCATCATTCGCTAGGTTCATCGACTCGATGAACCATAATAACCCGATGAACCATGGTATCCCGATGAACCATGATAATGAGCCTAACTCAACAAAGCCCACGACATCGCAAAAACTATTAGCGGTACAATGCGCAGTATGTTGCTTAGATTTGTATGTAGGTAGGTAGGTATCTAACTAAATGTAGGTACTTATATCGACAGTAGGTACCTACGTTCAGAAATTAAGTGCATGCGACTATAAAGAAAGTGACAAGAAAGCAAAAGTTGCAATGTTTGCGTTTGCCTTTCTTAGGTTTTATTTTTATTTCCTAATTCCTAAGACCTAGACTAGAGTCAAGAGCAAACCCATCCTTAATATAAAAAAAAATACTGACTAGAGCAAAGTGAAAAAAATTAGTGACAAACCTCCTCTCACGAAGCTCTCACGCGAGAACGTACCTACGCTTTATGATATAGTCACAGAATAAATAATAGTAAGGGTACAGAAAAGCACTCCGTGATAGCAATCAAACAAATATGAACCTTACCGCGCGATAATAAAGTACAATTTTAACGCGCGTCCTCATTGCATTTGACTTTTATATTTGACTACTCACTGCGCGCGCAAGCAAAAATGTGCCTAATGGCATCGCTCGAGAGGTTATCTGATGCTCACGGCTCCTGAAGGTCACGATCGGCGCGCTCTATAGGGACGCCACCTGCGAACTATGCACCTACCTATGAAAAAGTATACGTACTTATCTACTACCAATTAATACCGTATTTGAAAAGTTTTTTTAAGTATCAAATTGAAAGATAATCTAAGAAAAAACATTTTGACTTGAAAATTGTGAACGCTGGAGCGCGTGCGAAACGGGCGGCGCGCGGCATCAGTCTATCGAAACTTGGAACAAAAAAATTAATGTATGAAACGCAGAAGAGCTTCCATGGCGGCTATATCTGGTTCACTTATTTCAGCTTAATTTTTGTATGGGAGGTACATGTTTTTTATGTTTTGGTTCTAGGGGAAAGTTACTCAGTTTGACGGGTTTAGCTTAGGGTCTTCGGGAAAGTCGGTTGTTCGGAATTTACCTGCTGCTAAATTGCTGAAACATAATTATTATTAAAATAAAAATATTATTTTGACGACTATCCGATGACCCGACAATCGGGTCGTCGGCTCGGTGTCCCACTCGATAAGAAGAACAGTTAGACACAAGCATAATTATTTGTTTTTCTATATAAACAGAAGTCATTAATAATTTCGTTTAGGTTTATAAATATATACAAATCTTACAATCCCTTCCGTAGATTAAGTGAACAAATAAGATCAATAACAAAAAATCCTCGTGCACAAATAACATGATGAGTATGATGACAAATGAAAACACTTGGAGTTCGCCGGCGGCTCGGTCATAAAACTGCGATGCGCAAGGGAAATTTAGCGTTCGCGCACGTTCATAAGTTTCAATTTTGTTTGTGAGCTGTTGGGTACACCGAGCGTAGGTACGGTCGGATTCATAAGTGGAGTCATAGTTAGACCACGTGACAGATTGCAATACGGGTTATTATCCTCTGTACTTACTTTACTAACTTACGCACACACGTAAGATTATCGACTGTAGAAAAGTCCACCTTAATGCGTAGCATTTAAACTAAACATATTACCACCTATAAGCGACATCTATGTAATCTTTGAAATAAATACTCGGAGATAGCCTATTCGCCACCACATTACCACAAAGTATACATCACACTGGTTTGTCTAAAACATATTTTATTACAGTTATCATCAGTTATCCTCATTCGTTTACTTGTAGTAACGCAATAGATTCGATATCTTTATTTCGTCGTATTGATCACAAGCAACCGTAGCTAAGCGGTAATAGTTCTTACCTTCTGTTTAGAACGGAACCGGGTTCCCATCTCGTCTCTGTACGTGGAAATAATGTTGTTTTAAATGTTTTTACCATATTTTCTCCAGTAATAATTATTTTATATGTCGGAGCGTGAGGTATTAAACCTGAGGAATGAAGTAAAGTGCACTTTTTGATGTATTTTATGGAAAGAGCATTAATTGAGTACCTATGCGTTGGCGTCGGTCGAAGCATGTAGTAGACATATTGTGTCAAGTGGTTTGGCTAAAGGCATTTTTGGGAACAGAGAGATTCCGAGTTAGTGTTGTTTGAGCGATCGGGCGTAGCACAAGGCTCAAATGACCTTTCATCGTTCCTTGGTTTTGGTACTTCGCGTGTATCAAGTCCTGACCTTAATGTTAATTATAGCTGCTAGCCTACTATCTGATTTTCGGCCGTTACGACATCAGAAGTGGGATTGAGACCTACAAACTGTAATGTAGTGCCATAGTGATAGACTTGTGGACCTAGTGATCGTGACTAAAATGACTTTTGTGGCGAAGATACCAGTCGTAAGCGGAAATGCAGATTGCAGAGAATGCTCTTGGACCACAAATAATTCAGGCCAGTTCTTTCCATACTAATATATTCTAGTGATCTGATGTTATTGGTTGCTGATGATTTTTATTTGCTGAGCATTAGTAATGTTTATTTGCAACTGATGGCAATTTTCAGTTTGTGTCATAATTATTATTTTGGTACGGTAATGATTGTCACACGTTAATCTACTGAATTTGTTTATAAACGTGGACCTAAGTTGTACTGGAGACAATTTTATCGGATTATAATTGGCATTATTGATTTATAAAAAAATTACTCTATTAAATAATTATTTTGGATAATGAATTAGATTCACAAAAACATAAAGATTAATTAATTTCTTTGTCAATGGATGACGTTGTGATGATTGGAAGATGTCTCTGGAATCGGAAATAATCAAATAAAAAGAAACATGATTTAGTTTTGTTGTGTACAGTTAGTTGCACACGTATTTCGTTTTCGTTGGCACAGTTGGTAGACTGTTGCAAGGAACATGAAGGTTCAGGTTCAATTCCTGGCCTAGTCTGGAAGTTTTGATTTCGTATTTTATTGTGTAAAGAAGGATTTCTAATCTTTTGCAATTATTGCATTGCATTATTGCTTACTTACTACTTGTTAATAAAGTGACGCATGTATCGTTACAGTAAAATATTGTATAGCGTGTTTTCAAACTTATGGAAATTGATAAATCAGTCTGTTTTTAGAACAGAGTTTCACAAACCTAAAGTCAAACTATGAGACGGCTATTTGATATCGGCGGAAACAAAAAAAGGGGGTCTTTTCAAGTACCTGTGAGAACCAAGGCGTTGTTGTGTTTGGGTTTGGGAATAGCGACTGGTTCTCAATCTTTACTGGAATTGATATAAAATATTACCTGGTACAGAATTGTATTTCTGCGAAACTTTTGAAATAAATGCTTTTGGAGAGTTGGTACCTATATGGTTATAGCGATTTTCCGAAATAGAAAAGATTTTGTGTTGATTGTTTGCAATACACGTGATTTGAATTCAAACATAGATATTGTACGAAAGGGGTGTACGTACCTATTTGATTATCATGAGACATGTTTTTAAAACTGTACAATTTGTTGCTGGTTCAGAGTCCCGGGAATGCTAAGTACTGTACCTATTGCCAGAAGACATTGTTCTCTACAACTTTCAGTTTGAGAATCACTCTCGCGTTGGATTTTGAAACACACTTGAGTTTTAAAACTAATGAATGGCTAATAAATAATCATAATGGTTATGGTATTTCTTTATAGTGCAGAAAACATTTTAAAGCATTGCTGTAGCTCTATTATGTTATCTTAGATGTATAAAAAAAGCATTGTTCTAAAAGGGACATTGATGTCCAAAATGACTGAGGGTTGTAGCCACGCGTATTACTGATACCCATGGTTTAACACATGTTACCATAGTATTCGGAGAAATGAGCGAGATCTTTGTATTGTTTTCATAATGCAAGTCTGGCAAAAACTCTTTTGTTAATTAAACTTATATCATTAGGGATTTAGAAACAAACATGACAATGATATGGTTAAGCATGATCATGACTGTAACTTATGAAGATTAACTTAAATGCGTATAGTGTTTTTCAATTATGAAGTAATAATTTTTATATAAGGTAACGGAGTGCTTTGCCGTGGTGGTGATAAATAGAGCAGCTGGATAAGGACGTTGTGTATATTTCTGCGTAAACCGCATTAATATCTTGTTTTGGTAAAAAAAAAAAAAAACTGTTTGTTGTTGGATACAATGGGTTGATGTAGTTAAAGCATAGATTACGTGGCTATGTTGTGTAAGTAATTTAGAATTTTATAGCACTGACTTCGACGAAAGAAGTAGACAGTAAATTGCATATTGAATGCAATTGATATTTGAGTATTGGTATCTGATATTAATTAGGTACCTATCATTTCACAAAAAATTGATGTCATTAAGTTATTTTGTCAACTGGTAAGAATAATTGAGAAATATCAAATCACCTACTCGGTGCAGCAATTCATGAAAATTAAGTTCTCAAAGCAGTGCTTAGTTCAAATCAATACATGCTTAGTAAAGGTGGAATAAAATAAGAATTATTTTTAATCTGATAAGCATTGAATGGATCTAATGTGATAATAGAAACGGTTGTTAAAAGTTACATTTTGAAATGAACTTGTTTTCATTTTAGAAGTACTGAATCGTATGACTTTTTGCTTAAGTAATATTGCTTTGCTTTCTTGAGCAGGAAAACGTAATCTGGCTATCTTCATATAGCTGTTATGTGCCTTGCTGGGATAGAAAGCTAAAATGCCTGAAAGTAAAGTACCCATAAAATTGCATAATTAATCAGATGATATTAGCAGTTAAAGTTTTTGTTGCTGGCAATGATGGACGCGTTTGTCCTCCCGACCCCTCACGACTATATACTATGACTGTGATCACCGTACCTACCTATTGACTCTGACTTAAGACCTCTGCGGGAGGAGCGTGTGCCATGGTGGAGACAGTGTGGTCTCAAATTGTGGAGACAGTGTGGTCTCATGTTGTGTTGGGTCAGATATAGCCCGGGGAACTATGATCTGATCTGGTGAGTGGCCAGCTGCAGTGGCTCATTCACCATCCGCTTTGCTGATCTGTGTGATCAGATGGTGTCTTTGATGGACGCATGGTTTTATTGAGGTCATCATACTTGACCAAGTAGGTGATTACTGTGGTCATTACTGTTATGTATGATGTCGCTCCAGGTAACCGGTGTTACCAAGAGGCGTGCCACAAGGTGGTGGTGTCGGCCTGAGATCCGTGGCGGGGATCTGTGACTGTGATTGACAGTGTTGAGTGACCCATGGTGGGGAAGCTCTGTGACCGTTGCGACGGTGGCCAGATGCAACAAAAGACTTTATTGCGGTACTTGTGTCAATTATTGTATTGTTTTCAAGTTAGAATATTGTTTTATGGGCACTTGTCTTTCAATAAGTAGTGGCGTGATTTCAGTTATCAGAAAGCAACGAAAACGGCTGGTTCAAGTGGGTTGAAAATTTATGGTTCACACTCAACTTGTAGTCTGTCACATAATAAATCCGTAACCTTAATGAGTTTCTGATAAATGATATTTCCTTAACTGTTAAGTTCGATAGCACAGTAAAAGAGTGCATAGTTACTAATCATGTAAGGGTAAAAACGTATTGGATGGCTTATGAGAAGTTTTTGAAGTGCAAACGAATATGGGCCTGTTTATTTATTTTTAGCAAATAATAACACAAACGTGAAAAATACTTGAACGATTTGGAGATAATAGGTTTGTTGTTATGAATACCAAGTCAAATTTAACAAACAAGTATTAGGAAGTAAGTAAGTAAGTACCAAACAGGATAGCTATCTTACCAAGTACTTTGGATCAAAGATATTTAAAACCGCAATGAATGCTGAGCTGCTTTCGGTTCTTGCAGTTCATCGATATAGACCTGTTCACATGTTGAAAGGAACGAAGCGAACTGTTGTGAACAACTACATCTTTGTACAGTTCAGGAGTCTAGCCAGATTATTATGGTTTTATGGGCTATAATAAGCTAAAGTATGTCTGTCAGGATAACCGAACGATACTGTGAAATGGCTAGTTGTGACCACACGAGGACGTGTGTAAGTCAGGAAGGCCGTGTCGGAGCGTGAGGTATTAAACCTGAGGAATGAAGTAAAGTGCACTTTTTGATGTATTTTATGGAAAGAGCATTAATTGAGTACCTATGCGTTGGCGTCGGTCGAAGCATGTAGTAGACATATTGTGTCAAGTGGTTTGGCTAAAGGCATTTTTGGGAACAGAGAGATTCCGAGTTAGTGTTGTTTGAGCGATCGGGCGTAGCACAAGGCTCAAATGACCTTTCATCGTTCCTTGGTTTTGGTACTTCGCGTGTATCAAGTCTTGACCTTAATGTTAATTATAGCTGCTAGCCTACTATCTGATTTTCGGCCGTTACGACATCCACACTAATATTATAAATGCGAAAGTAACTCTGTCTGTCTGTCTGTCTGTCTGTCTGTCTGCTACGCTTTCACGGCCAAACCGCTGAACCGATCTTCATGAAACTTGGCACAGAGATTGCTAGCATACCGAGAACGGACATAGACCACTTTTTATCACCATTCGAGGGTCTGGAGTATAGATGTAGACCACCAGGTGTACCACCAGGAGCCCAGCTAAACTATTAGAGATACAGGCATGGTTCCAAAACAAAAGTTGTTCAGTATGATGGGCCGCTTCTTTTCACAAGGACATTGAGGATCTGGAGTACCTTATGTAGACCACCAGGTGTACCACCAGGAGCCCAGCTAAACTATTAGAGATACAGGCATGGTTCCGAAACAAAAGTTGTTCAGTATGATGGGCCGCTTCTTTTCACAAGGACATTGAGGATCTGGAGTACCTTATGTAGACCACCAGGTGTACCATCAGGAGCCCAGCTAAACTATTAGAGATGCAGGTATGGTTCCAAAACAAAAGTTGTTTAGTATAATAGGTCGCTTCTTTTCACAAGGACATTGAGGATCTGGAATACCTTATGTAGACCACCAGGTGTACCATCAGGAGCCCAGCTAAACTATTAGAGATACAGGCATGGTTCTAAAACAAAAGTTGTTCGGTATGATGGGCCGCTTTTTTTCACAAGGACATTGAGGACCTGGAGTACCTTATGTCACCAGGTGTACCATCAGGGACCACGTAAACTATTAGAGCTACAGGTATGGTTCCAAAACAGAAGTTTTTCAGTATGATGGGCCGCTTCTTTTCACACGGACGTTGAGGATCTGGAGTACCTTATGTTGACCACCAGGTGTACCATCAGGAGGCCAGCTAAACTATTAGAGATACAGGCATGGTTCCAAAACAAAAGTTGTTCGGTATGATGGGCCGCTTCTTTTCACAAGGACATTGAGGATCTGGAGTACCTTATGTAGACCACCAGGTGTACCATCAGGAGCCCAGATAAACTATTAGAGATACAGGTATGGTTCCAAAACAGAAGTTGTTCAGTATGATGGGCCGCTTCTTTTCACAAGGACATTGAGGATCTGAAGTACCTTATGTAGACCACCAGGTGTACCATCAGGAGCCCAGCTAAACTATTAGAGATACAGGCATGGTTCCAAAACAAAAGTTGTTCAGTATGATGGGCCGCCTCTTTTCACCAGGACATTAAGGATCTGCAGTACATAATGTAGACCACCAGGTGTACCATCAGGAACCCACGTGAACTATTAGAGATACAGAAATGGTTCCAAAACAAAAGTGGTTCAGTATGATGGGCCGCTTCGTTTCACAAGGACATTGAGGATCTGGAGTACCTTATGTAGACCACCAGGTGTACCACCAGGAACCCACGTAAACTATTAGAGATACAGAAATGGTTCCAAAAAAAAAGTTGTTCAGTATGATGGGCCGCTTCTTTTCACAAGGATATTGAGGATCTGGAGTACCTTATGTCACCAGGTGTACCATCAGGAGACCACGTAAACTATTAGAGATACAGAAATGGTTCCGAAACAAAAGTTGTTCATGATGATGGGCCGCTTCTTTTCACAAGGACATTGAGGATCTGGAGTACCGTATGTAGACCATCAGGTCTACCATCAGGAGCCCACCTTATTGGAGATACAGAAATGGTTTCAGAACAAAAGTTGTTCAGTATGATGGGAATAAGTTGAGAAAGGACATTGCTTTCTTTACCGAGGACAGAAAAACAAAAAATGTGGTATATAGAGGTATAAAAATGTATAACAGTAACTTATATTACCTTTTGATCTGTCTAATCTACTTATGCTAACCATTTTAGTGTGCTCAAATCGGCACCTCTGGAGTAAGTACTCTGTTATCTACTGACTTTTGTATTCATTGGTTATAAATATTGATCTCTCAGGCCGGATAGCAAATTTTGAATTGTCCCTTTAACAACAGAAGCAAGCAAGTCATCTTTAAACAGTAGAGATAAGAACTGTTCTAATATCACTGTCACACTTACTATGTATACACATACCTACTTTAGAACTTCTGCCTAAAAAAAAAAACTATCTAACGCGGACGAAGTCGCGGGTAAAAGCTAGTATATAATATTTTTCTTTATATTCATCTATGTATTATATTAAATGATTAAGATTTTTGTAAATTATGTATCAAAACATTATATCTAAAAACATACACCTAAATTTATTATTGTAATAAAACAAAAATTAAGGTAAAAAAATATTTTATTACTAGCTTTTACCCGCGACTTCGTCCGCGTTAGATAGTTTTTTTAGGCAGGAGTTCTAAAGTAGGTATGTGTATTCATAGTTAGTGTGACAGTGATATTAGAACAGTTCTTATCTCTACTGTTTAAAGATGACTTGCTTGCTTCTGTTGTTAAAATTTGCTATCCGGCCTGAGTAATCCATATTTATAACCATTGAATACAAAAGTCAGTAGATAACAGAGAACTTACTCCAGAGATGCCGATTTGAGCACACTAAAATGGCCAGCATAAGTAGATATGACTGTTAAAAAGGTAATTTAAGTTACTGTAATAAATTTTTAAATACCTCATTTTTTGTTTTTCTGTCCTCGGTAGAAAGTAGGCAATGTCCTTTCTCAACATACTCCCATCATACTGAACAACTTTTGTTTTGGAACCATTTCTGTATCTCCAATAGTTTAGGTGGGCTCCTGATGGTAGACCTGGTGGTCTACATAAGGTACTCCAGATCCTCAATGTCCTTGTGAAAAGAAGCGGCCCATCATACTGAACAACTTTTGTTTTAGAACCATGCCTGTATCTCTAATAGTTTAGCTGAGCTCCTGATGGTACACCTGGTGGTCTACAAAAGGTACTCCAGATCCCCAATGTCCTTGTGTAAATAAAGCGGCCCATCATACCGAACAACTTTGTTTTGGAACCATTTCTGTATCTCTAATAGTTTACGTGGGCTCCTGGTGGTACACCTGGTGGTCTACATAAGGTACTCCAGATCCCCAATGTCCTTGAGAAAAGAAGCGGCCCCTTATACTGAACAACTTTTGTTTTTGAACCATGCCTGTATCTCTAATAGTTTAGCTGGGCTCCTGATGGTACACCTGGTGGTCTACATAAGATACTCCAGATCCTCAATGTCCTTGTAAAAAGAAGCGGCCCATCATACTGAACAACTTTTGTTTTGTTTACGTGGGCACCTGATGGTACACCTGGTGGTCTACATAAGTTACTCCAGATCCTCAATGTCCTTGTGAAAAGAAGCGGCCCATCATACTGAACAATTTTTGTTTTGGAACCATGCCTGTATCTCTAATAGTTTAATTGGGCTCCTGATGGTACACCTGTTGGTCTACATAAGGTACTCCAGAGTTCCAACTTCCTTGTGAAAAGAAGCAGCCCATCATACTGACCAATTTTTGTTTTGGAACCATGCCTGTATCTCTAATAGTTTAGCTGGGCTCCTGGTGGTACACCTGGTGGTCTACATAAGGTACTCCAAATCCCCAATGTCCTTGTGAAAAGAAGCGGCCCATCATACTGAACAACTTTTGTTTTGGAACTATGCCTGAATCCCTAATGGTTTAGCTGGGCTCCTGATGGTAGACCTGGTGGTCTACATATGGTACTCCAGATCCTCAATGTCCTTGTAAAAAGAAGCGGCCAATTACACTGATCAACTTTTATTTTGCAATTATGCCTGTATCTCTAATAGTTTAGCTGGGCTCCTGGTGGTACACCTGGCGGTCTACATCTATACTCCAGACCCTCGAATGGTGATAAAAAGTAGCCTATGTCCGTTCTCGGTGTGCTAGCAATCTCTGTGCCAAGTTTCATGAAGATCGAGTCAGCGGTTTGGCCGTGAAAGCGTAGCAGACAGACAGACAGACAGACAGACAGACAGAGTTACTTTCGCATTTATAATATTAGTGTGGATAGCTTTTACCCGCGACTTCGTCCGCGTTAGATAGTTTTTTTTTAGGCAGAAGTTCTAAAGTAGGTATGTGTATACATAGTAAGTGTGACAGTGATATTAGAACAGTTCTTATCTCTACTGTTTAAAGATGACTTGCTTGCTTCTGTTGTTAAAGGGACAATTCAAAATTTGCTATCCGGCCTGAGAGATCAATATTTATAACCAATGAATACAAAAGTCAGTAGATAACAGAGTACTTACTCCAGAGGTGCCGATTTGAGCACACTAAAATGGTTAGCATAAGTAGATTAGACAGATCAAAAGGTAATATAAGTTACTGTTATACATTTTTATACCTCTATATACCACATTTTTTGTTTTTCTGTTCTCGGTAAAGAAGGCAATGTCCTTTCTCAACTTATTCCCATCATACTGAACAACTTTTGTTCTGAAACCATTTCTGTATCTCCAATAAGGTGGGCTCCTGATGGTAGACCTGATGGTCTACATACGGTACTCCAGATCCTCAATGTCCTTGTGAAAAGAAGCGGCCCATCATCATGAACAACTTTTGTTTCGGAACCATTTCTGTATCTCTAATAGTTTACGTGGTCTCCTGATGGTACACCTGGTGACATAAGGTACTCCAGATCCTCAATATCCTTGTGAAAAGAAGCGGCCCATCATACTGAACAACTTTTTTTTTGGAACCATTTCTGTATCTCTAATAGTTTACGTGGGTTCCTGGTGGTACACCTGGTGGTCTACATAAGGTACTCCAGATCCTCAATGTCCTTGTGAAACGAAGCGGCCCATCATACTGAACCACTTTTGTTTTGGAACCATTTCTGTATCTCTAATAGTTCACGTGGGTTCCTGATGGTACACCTGGTGGTCTACATTATGTACTGCAGATCCTTAATGTCCTGGTGGAAAGAGGCGGCCCATCATATTGAACAACTTTTGTTTTGGAACCATGCCTGTATCTCTAATAGTTTAGCTGGGCTCCTGATGGTACACCTGGTGGTCTACATAAGGTACTTCAGATCCTCAATGTCCTTGTGAAAAGAAGCGGCCCATCATACTGAACAAATTCTGTTTTGGAACCATACCTGTATCTCTAATAGTTTATCTGGGCTCCTGATGGTACACCTGGTGGTCTACATAAGGTACTCCAGATCCTCAATGTCCTTGTGAAAAGAAGCGGCCCATCATACCGAACAACTTTTGTTTTGGAACCATGCCTGTATCTCTAATAGTTTAGCTGGCCTCCTGATGGTACACCTGGTGGTCAACATAAGGTACTCCAGATCCTCAACGTCCGTGTGAAAAGAAGCGGCCCATCATACTGAAAAACTTCTGTTTTGGAACCATACCTGTAGCTCTAATAGTTTACGTGGTCCCTGATGGTACACCTGGTGACATAAGGTACTCCAGGTCCTCAATGTCCTTGTAAAAAAAGCGGCCCATCATACCGAACAACTTTTGTTTTAGAACCATGCCTGTATCTCTTATAGTTTAGCTGGGCTCCTGATGGTACACCTGGTGGTCTACATAAGGTATTCCAGATCCTCAATGTCCTTGTGAAAAGAAGCGACCTATTATACAAAACAACTTTTGTTTTGGAACCATACCTGCATCTCTAATAGTTTAGCTGGGCTCCTGATGGTACACCTGGTGGTCTACATAAGGTACTCCAGATCCTCAATGTCCTTGTGAAAAGAAGCGGCCCATCATACTGAACAACTTTTGTTTCGGAACCATGCCTGTATCTCTAATAGTTTAGCTGGGCTCCTGGTGGTACACCTGGTGGTCTACATAAGGTACTCCAGATCCTCAATGTCCTTGTGAAAAGAAGCGGCCCATCATACTGAACAACTTTTGTTTTGGAACCATGCCTGTATCTCTAATAGTTTAGCTGGGCTCCTGGTGGTACACCTGGTGGTCTACATCTATACTCCAGACCCTCGAATGGTGATAAAAAGTAGTCTATGTCCGTTCTCGGTATGCTAGCAATCTCTGTGCCAAGTTTCATGAAGATCGGTTCAGCGGTTTGGCCGTGAAAGCGTAGCAGACAGACAGACAGACAGACAGACAGACAGAGTTACTTTCGCATTTATAATATTAGTGTGGATAGCTTTTACCCGCGACTTCGTCCGCGTTAGATAGTTTTTTTTTAGGCAGAAGTTCTAAAGTAGGTATGTGTATACATAGTAAGTGTGACAGTGATATTAGAACAGTTCTTATCTCTACTGTTTAAAGATGACTTGCTTGCTTCTGTTGTTAAAGGGACAATTCAAAATTTGCTATCCGGCCTGAGAGATCAATATTTATAACCAATGAATACAAAAGTCAGTAGATAACAGAGTACTTACTCCAGAGGTGCCGATTTGAGCACACTAAAATGGTTAGCATAAGTAGATTAGACAGATCAAAAGGTAATATAAGTTACTGTTATACATTTTTATACCTCTATATACCACATTTTTTGTTTTTCTGTTCTCGGTAAAGAAGGCAATGTCCTTTCTCAACTTATTCCCATCATACTGAACAACTTTTGTTCTGAAACCATTTCTGTATCTCCAATAAGGTGGGCTCCTGATGGTAGACCTGATGGTCTACATACGGTACTCCAGATCCTCAATGTCCTTGTGAAAAGAAGCGGCCCATCATCATGAACAACTTTTGTTTCGGAACCATTTCTGTATCTCTAATAGTTTACGTGGTCTCCTGATGGTACACCTGGTGACATAAGGTACTCCAGATCCTCAATATCCTTGTGAAAAGAAGCGGCCCATCATACTGAACAACTTTTTTTTTGGAACCATTTCTGTATCTCTAATAGTTTACGTGGGTTCCTGGTGGTACACCTGGTGGTCTACATAAGGTACTCCAGATCCTCAATGTCCTTGTGAAACGAAGCGGCCCATCATACTGAACCACTTTTGTTTTGGAACCATTTCTGTATCTCTAATAGTTCACGTGGGTTCCTGATGGTACACCTGGTGGTCTACATTATGTACTGCAGATCCTTAATGTCCTGGTGAAAAGAGGCGGCCCATCATACTGAACAACTTTTGTTTTGGAACCATGCCTGTATCTCTAATAGTTTAGCTGGGCTCCTGATGGTACACCTGGTGGTCTACATAAGGTACTTCAGATCCTCAATGTCCTTGTGAAAAGAAGCGGCCCATCATACTGAACAACTTCTGTTTTGG
Organism: Tuta absoluta; assembly: GCA_027580185.1. Taxonomy (NCBI): domain Eukaryota; kingdom Metazoa; phylum Arthropoda; class Insecta; order Lepidoptera; family Gelechiidae; genus Tuta; species Tuta absoluta. Next base: position 675,930 of record JAQAHW010000070.1, on the reverse strand, counting down.
AACCATACCTGTATCTCTAATAGTTTATCTGGGCTCCTGATGGTACACCTGGTGGTCTACATAAGGTACTCCAGATCCTCAATGTCCTTGTGAAAAGAAGCGGCCCATCATACCGAACAACTTTTGTTTTGGAACCATGCCTGTATCTCTAATAGTTTAGCTGGCCTCCTGATGGTACACCTGGTGGTCAACATAAGGTATTCCAGATCCTCAATGTCCTTGTGAAAAGAAGCGACCTATTATACTAAACAACTTTTGTTTTGGAACCATACCTGCATCTCTAATAGTTTAGCTGGGCTCCTGATGGTACACCTGGTGGTCTACATAAGGTACTCCAGATCCTCAATGTCCTTGTGAAAAGAAGCGGCCCATCATACTGAACAACTTTTGTTTCGGAACCATGCCTGTATCTCTAATAGTTTAGCTGGGCTCCTGGTGGTACACCTGGTGGTCTACATAAGGTACTCCAGATCCTCAATGTCCTTGTGAAAAGAAGCGGCCCATCATACTGAACAACTTTTGTTTTGGAACCATGCCTGTATCTCTAATAGTTTAGCTGGCCTCCTGATGGTACACCTGGTGGTCAACATAAGGTACTCCAGATCCTCAACGTCCGTGTGAAAAGAAGCGGCCCATCATACTGAAAAACTTCTGTTTTGGAACCATACCTGTAGCTCTAATAGTTTACGTGGTCCCTGATGGTACACCTGGTGACATAAGGTACTCCAGGTCCTCAATGTCCTTGTAAAAAAAAGCGGCCCATCATACCGAACAACTTTTGTTTTAGAACCATGCCTGTATCTCTAATAGTTTAGCTGGGCTCCTGATGGTACACCTGGTGGTCTACATAAGGTATTCCAGATCCTCAATGTCCTTGTGAAAAGAAGCGACCTATTATACAAAACAACTTTTGTTTTGGAACCATACCTGCATCTCTAATAGTTTAGCTGGGCTCCTGATGGTACACCTGGTGGTCTACATAAGGTACTCCAGATCCTCAATGTCCTTGTGAAAAGAAGCGGCCCATCATACTGAACAACTTTTGTTTCGGAACCATGCCTGTATCTCTAATAGTTTAGCTGGGCTCCTGGTGGTACACCTGGTGGTCTTCATAAGGTACTCCAGATCCTCAATGTCCTTGTGAAAAGAAGCGGCCCATCATACTGAACAACTTTTGTTTTGGAACCATGCCTGTATCTCTAATAGTTTAGCTGGGCTCCTGGTGGTACACCTGGTGGTCTACATCTATACTCCAGACCCTCGAATGGTGATAAAAAGTAGTCTATGTCCGTTCTCGGTATGCTAGCAATCTCTGTGCCAAGTTTCATGAAGATCGGTTCAGCGGTTTGGCCGTGAAAGCGTAGCAGAGAGACAGACAGACAGACAGACAGACAGAGTTACTTTCGCATTTATAATATTAGTGTGGATATGTGGATATTATATTATATTAGGTATTACTTTATATTTAAATAACATAATGACATGAATAAGAATTTTTGGTAACCATAAGATAAGTAAAACTGTATGAAATACTTGCTGTCGTTATACGTAGTTTATAGTTTTGTTTGAATGGTAAAACACATTATTATGTAAAATGATATAAAGTTTTCATTAGCTGAAACATCAATAATTATTTATAAGATCATAGGAATGATCCAAATCTTGGAATGAATCTTTCAATAAAGTTATTTAAGTAATAACTTCGTTAGTAATTATTTTATTGTTCTATGTTTAACGATGCTGCACTTTCCTCGGAAGTTGTAATTGTAATAAGAATAAATCAGTTATTTGCCTACATCTCAAGGTTTAAGCTTAAGTATTCGTTTTCGTAATGAAAAGATATTGAAGCTAGGCCTTAAGATAACTGACTAATAATGATCAATCTTATATAAATATATATCGATGTTTTAGCATAATTTAATTGCTAATGTAATGCTCCACAAAAACTTCTGCAATAGTACGAGTAGGCGGGTAAGCAGGTAAACAGAGGTTGAGTGACTACAGCAACGAATTATCGGGCCCGCTTCGGCATACATTGCTGATTATTTTGTGTATATTCATATATTGTAATGAAATACACAAGATAATCAGCAATATCTAGCATACACAAGATAATCAGCAATATCTAGCATACATTGCTGATTATCTTGTGTATTTCATTACAATATATGAATATACACAAAATAATCAGCAATGTATGCCGAAGCGGGCCCGATAATTCGTTGCTGTAGTCACTCAACCTCTGTTTACCTGCTTACCCGCCTACTCGTACTATTGCAGAAGTTTTTGTGGAGCATTACATTAGTAATTAAATTATGCTAAAACATCGATATATATTTATATAAGATTGATCATTATTAGTCAGTTATCTTAAGGCCTAGCTTCAATATCTTTTCATTACAAAAACGAATACTTAAATATATTACTGTTTGAAATCTTAAGTAAAAATCGCCGCTTACATAATTAGTATTTGGTGTTACCTTTGCTGTTTTCAATAACACTTAATAGACTGGACCAAATTAGTGCATATATCTGTTCCTCTGGTACAGACGGTTGTAGGAGTTACCTGACCCCTCTAACAAAGTTGGTAGATTCTTAGGTAATTTCGTCCTTATTGTTATTGTAACAAAGAATATATTGAATTGCGGGTATAAGTGTGGTTTCAATTAAGAAATAAACAGAAGAGGGCGCCACTGAGCCGCGAGTAATGCTTGCTAATTGAAACACACTTTTATGTAGTGAACATAGGGGTGTTATCAGCTAAGCCTATTTGCTTTCAAATAGCTGTCTATCAAGTATCCTTAAATTCACTGGTTTTTGCACACGTAGATGTGGTGTAGTGGCCAAAGTGGACAGCTAGTGGAGCGGATATTAACTAACTGACATTTTGGTTCGATACACACCACGGTTTTGTTTTGTTTTGTATTTCATTTTTAAAATATGTAAGTGTTTGTGAGGTGATCAAGGTATTTAAGTCTCGATTTAAGATTGACCGTGGGAAAAAAGTTAACTAATCATTTTTTATCATAGATCTTTGACATTTCTCATACTGAGGGACAGAAGCGCCCTCATTTGCCATGCCCTTTCTTTTCCGTTTTCCGCACATTGTTAGGGGCAAACACATAAGGAAAACCATCAAAAGATCTTCTAAAAAACAGTTTATTACCAAAATAAGCAGATAGTTAGTTAAAGTTAAAAAATACCTACTTACTTCATATTTCTAATAGAAATACTTTGATTATCAATATCTTATGGGTGAGTTGTAAGTAGTTGACCTATTTTAATGATAATTATATTGATATTATTTAATTGTAATAATGTAGTGTTAATTGTAAACCTTGTTTGCAATTAATAATATGCAGTGAATTAACATGTCATATTTAATTATACAACAATAACATCACTGCTAGCATTATGTTAAACAAGTTTAATAGATCAAGTAGGTATTTATTTACATTACAATATTTAAAAAACATAACCCTCCTTTTGAGGTAGTCGGGTAAAACTCGTAAACTACCACAGACAAATACCTAATAACGTAGTGCTCCACCTGATTTATCGACGATTTGCTGCAGACGACCAGGCATACCATTAACCATGTTCCAACAGTGATCACGTCCTCTCATGAAATCCCAGGTCGATGTCACGACTGCAGCCAAATTTTCTTTATTTCGCACTTCAGAAGGGTCCCAGTTAAGGGTCATCAAACCCCATAAATTCTCTATGGGGTTGAGGTCGGGACTTTTGGATGGCCAATCTATAACATGAACGCCATGCTGCTCCTCTAGCCATTGACGAACAATGTGTGCACGATGGATAGAGCAGTTATCTTGGACAAAATATATTTCTTGAGTTGGGTAGGCGATACGCACTGATGGCAGCATAACATCCCTGAGTATTTCTCTATAGTCACGGCTATTAAAGTGAGCACCCACCTCTATCAGCTCACCAGGTCCCATGGACGACATCCAGGCCCAATAGCCTAAAGAAATTCTCCCACTCGTTCTACAAGGTAGCATGCAAGATTCTTCATATCTTTGACCTTTCTTTCGCCATAAGATTTGTTTTCCATCTTTATCTGATTTAAATACCTTCTCGTCTGTGAAAATCACGACATTATTAATCCAATCAAAATTCTGATAGGTTTGCGCAAACCTTACTCTTGCTTGGCGGTGTGCAGGTGATAACTTAATCTTTCGGGCTGGTTTATATGTTTTAAATCCAGCGGCGTGCAAATGATGTCTAATTGTTTGCACGGAAACGCCGTGGCTTACTGCAGTGGATCGTGTAGTATCAAATGGGTGCTCCTGATGCTGTGCAACAATAGCTCGATGCCGCTCCGATTGATCAGTAAACATTAGGGGTTTTGGTCCAGGCCGGTTTTGTTGCACACTCCCTGTTTCACCGTATCGGCGGATCCAAAGCTTTACAGTATTTCTCTGTAAAAAGGATGGACATATAAATAATTTAATCATTCACTTTACCTACTTTAAATAATAGTTAAAGGTAAGTCACAATACCCAACCAAGAATATAATAAATAACGGTTTTTATAGAAACTACTTACCGCTTTATTGAGCTTACGAGCAATCTTTTTGATAGGAGTATTCTCTTCATAAAAAAATATAATCTTATATTTTTGGTAATCGGTCAACGGCGACATGATTCACTAGTTAAACCAATAAATACACACTAGAATGTGAACAATTACTGAAAAATTATAGCGCAAGTAGTCACTGCCAAAACGTAGACTGATCGATAATTGTAGTTTTTTAGCCATTATTACACTAAACAAGGCTAAACTGGATGAATGACGGTCCGGCATACATTGCTGGCTGGTTGACTTAGTATGGTCTTAGTTTATTGTCATGACATGACACCAATATGATTACCAGCAATGTATGTCGGACCGTGCACGGTATTCAGTCTGGTGTAGTAGCTATAGAAGTCTTAACTCATTAAAAGATCTACATATACCCACAATAAAACGTAACTTGAATAACGACGCAAAATTAGGCGTGGAAGAACACTATGCTCAAATTCACTACCATGAATGTCGGGTCAGTTGGCCTAGCGGCCTGTCGAGCGCTCAAGACACTCAAACAGTCGAGTTCAAATCTCAGCGTAAATCAATATCAAGTAAAATGCTTTTTTCTTTTTCAAGAAGTCTGTTTTAAGTATTTCTTTGTCAAACAGAATGAAACTGCCAAATTGAACTACTGAGAATAGAGGACATATTCGAATGTTTGTTTTAAATCATTGGGGGTCAGATAACTGCTGTCACCGTCTGTACCACACTCCCATGCAGTGAGCCTCTGAAGCTTCTGTAGTTCTTTCATTGCGCATGTCCCACCTTTGCACCATTAAATCCCATAAATTCTCTATGGGATTTAAGTCCGGAGATTTTGCTGGCCAACGAATAACTTGGGTATCTGAGTGTTGGCTTAACCAATTATTCACCACGGCAGCTCGATGCACTGGACAATTTATCCTGGACAAATGCAAAACGAGGAACTTCACTAGCAGGATAAACAGTTAAACAGTTCGCACCGTCGGTAGCATGCTTTCCTGTAGCATATCAACATAATTAGCGGCAGTTGCACGCCCTGTTTCTTGTGCTACTAATACGCCTGGACCAGCGGCAGAACCATCTTCTTCATATTGTTACACCATCATCCTCCGCTTTGAATCATTAATAAGACGAGTCGAGTTTTAACGCTACCTTCCCCTTCAAAATGTGTAACCCAACGTTTTACAGTCTTCCACTAAAACGAAGTAGCATTATTAATATAAAAAGTTTATAATAATCGGTTTACAGCTACTAACATACTATGAGTCAAAGTTTTTAATATTTAAAATACAATTATTCGACACGCCCAATGAACAACAACGTATCTCATTTTTGTAAACTTTACAGTACAGCGATTTTAAGGTTAGGTAAAATTCTCACGCTTTTGTTTTTTTATTAATTTAAGTGATTTTTTGTTTTAAAAAATACATGTATCGGGTTTTATATGTTGTTATATATGTTAATAACATAATAATTTGCTTTCATTGGGTTTTATGACTTACAATCAAGGGCAACGATGCATATTACTTGCAATAACAATGTAAGTTGAGATAGAGATTCTTCAAAGATAGAGATATTACGGTAAATTCCAGGGTATGTCTGAGTTACGTTTGAGTTGTCTTAGGTACGGTCGGATTCATAAGAAGAGTCATAGTTAGACCACGTGACAGATTGCAATACGGGTTATTATCCTCTGAACTTACTTTACTAACTTACGCACACACGTAAGATTATAGACTGTAAGTAGAAAAGTCCACCTTAATGCGTAGCATTAAAACCTAACAGATTACCACCTATAAGCGATATCTATGTAATTTTTGAAATAATTACTCGGTGATAGTCTATTCGCCACCACATTACCACAAAGGAAACATTACACTGGTTTGTCTAAAACATATTATAGTTATCCTTATTCGTTCACTTGTAGTAAAGCAATAGATTACATATCTTTATTTCGGCCATTTGGTCACAAGCGACCGTAGCTTAGCGGTAATAGTTCTCCCCTTCTAAACAAAGTACATAGTTTTTCACAAAACTGCCCGATCGCGTCCTCCCGAAACTAAACTGCTTAAATTGCACTCTCCAAACTGCCACTCACAGCAGGCAACAAATATTACTTTTTCTAATCTCCATGAAACACCACTATCTTGTAACTGCCATTCGATTTTGAAAACTCAAGACATAAAATATTTAGTAATGAAAATAAGAAATTGAAAATTCAAATAACTTATACTAGATGTCGCTTGTCGTCGCTTCGAGACGAGTACCAAGAGGTTGAAGATTTCGTCAGCTTACGTCGGGGCGCCGGTAGCTCAGTTGGCAGAGCAGTGGAACGGTACTCCACGGTCCCGGGTTCAAGTCCCGGCGGGCGCTGACATTTTTTCAATTTCTTATTTTCATTATGAAAGTAATATAGCACTGTGAGTGCAAAATAAAACCATAGTACATAAAATATTTAGGCATATTCCTGGATCAAAACTTATCTTTCCAACGACATATCACGACGCTGTCATCAAGAACGAGGAAAATCATATTTATCATGAAATCACTTCGATTATCCGCCAAAAAAGATATTTTGCTGCTCGTATACAAAGCTCTCTGTCAATCAATAATAACCTATTGTATTAAAGCTTGGGGAGGAGCGGCAAAAACAAGTATAAAAGAGCTAGAGATATCACAGAGGGCGGTGCTCAAAGTGATGCTGAGGAAACCATTCAGATTTCCAACTGACACGTTATACGATGAGTGCAAAGTTCTAAGAGTACGCCAACTGTATATCTTGAGGGTGGTGGTTGCAATGCATAAAATGGTGGTCAGCTCTCCGGAGTACGAAAAACTCCTAAAACAAAGAGTTTTCAGAGTTAAGGTTCCAGCTGTACGTACTTCCTTTGCTAAGCGCTTCGCGAGATACTTATCACCTTATATATTTAATGTCATTTGCAAGATACACCCACAAGTCAAAACAACGACCACCCGCGACTTCAAAAATATAATTGAGAGATGGCTGCTCAGTCTAGATTATGGCAGAACTGAAGAGATACTACCCATATGGGGGACTTGAAAATTACAACCACAAGCACTAACACACACGCGCACACACACACACACACTAACACACACACACACACACACACACACACACACACACACACACACACACACACACATACACACACATACACACACATACACAAACACACGAACTTTAGTAAGTACATTTCAGTTTATACTTTTGCTTTAATTGTCCTCGAAAACGTTATTTTTATTTATTTAGACCAGTAATAATAATAAACTTTGTGTCCGAGTGTACACTCAAAAATGTAAATGCAATACTAGGCCCCTGCGATACAAGCTTTGCTTAGTGCAGGGTCCGCTGTGTCACACAAAAAATTGTTTAAGCCAAGAGAAATGTAATCCTTTTGTTTGTTATTTATTAAGCATGTTTTTGGTAATAAAAAATATTCTATTCTATTCTATTAAGAACGGAACCGGGTTCCCATCCCGACTCTGTATAGGAATAATGTTTTTTTTTATAATGTTTTTACCATATTTTCTCCAGTATTTTTTTTTTCTATTTTTTCATCTAGATGCATTATATCTATAAATGTTTATTGTAAATTATGTATCAAAACATTATATCTAAAGTCATAAAGCTATAATATTGTAATGAAACAAACAGTCAGGAAATAAATTATTTTATTGGTAGGTATTACTTTATATTTAAATAACATAATGACATGAATAAGAACTTTTGGTACCCATAACATAAGTAAAACTATATAAAATTAGTGCTGTCGTAATACGTAGTTAATAGTTTTGTTTGAATGGTAAAACACAATATTATGTGAAATGAAATAAGTCTTCATTAGCTGAAACATCGATAATTATTTATAAGATCCTAAGAATGATCCAAATCTTGAATTCAATCTTTCAATAAAGTTGTTTAAGTAATAACTTCGTTAGTAATTATTTTATTGTTCTATGTTTAACGATGCTGCGCTTTCCTCGGAAGTAATTGTAATTGTAATAAGAATAAATCAGTTATTTGTCTACATCTCAAGGTTTAAGCTTAAGTATTCGTTTTCGTAATGAAAAGATATTGAAGCTAGGCCTTAAGATAACTGACAAATAATGATCAATCTTATATAAATATATATATCGATGTTTTAGCATAATTTAATTGCTAATGTAATGCTCCACAAATACCTACCTAATGCAATAGTAGGCGGGTAAGCAGGTAAACAGAGGTTGAGTGACTACAGCAACGATTTATCGGGCCCGCTTCGGCATACATTGCTGATTATTTTGTGTATGGTGTTGGCTAAACCAATTATTCACCACGGCAGCTCGGTGCACTGGACAATTATCCTAGACAAATGCAAAACGAGTAACTTTACTAGCAGGATAAACAGTTTGCACCGTCGGTAGCATGCTTTCCTGAAGCATATCAACATAATTAGCGGCAGTTGCACGCCCTGTTTCTTGTGCTACTAATTCGCCTGGACCAGCGGCAGACATCCAGCCCCATATATTTCTGGGAAACGATACCTTATCGGTTACGTTTATGCTCCGCTGTTAGACCAGGCTTCTTGGCTGGCTTTCTATGGTGTACTCCTGCACCATGCAGGGCTCGACGAACGGGTAGTGCCGATGTTTCAAACATGTTTGCATAATGAGACGTCCGTATGAAACCATTTTCTTCATTTTCTTGCACCATCATCCTCCGCTGTGAATTATTAATAAGACATGAGTGGCCTCTGTGCGGTCGAGTTTTTACGCTACCTTCCTCTTCAAAACGTGTAACCCACCGTTCAACAGTCTTCCACTAAAACAAAGTAGCATTATTAATATAAAAAGTTACTAATAATCGGTTTACACCTACCAACATACTATGAGTCAAAGTTTTCAATATTTAAAATACAGTTATAATGAAATAAAACTATACTTACGACCAAACCAGTCTGATTAGCAATTTGAGCTAAATTATAAATAATACAGCGCAACAATACGCTGCCTATCCTGCAAACTGATATTAGTATGCATTTCGAAGAAATAAACACTGAAGTTTAATAAATTAGCTTAGGTTAAAAAAAAACACTTAGCACACGCACTATCTCGCAAACGATCTAGCAACAACTAAAATCAAATTCATAATTTACAAAATTTTACTTCATTTGATAAAATAAAAACTAAAAACGATGATACCGGGATTCGAACCATTGTCTCCATAATTACGACCAAGAATTTGCTTGACCGCGCTACCGACCAAGCTACCGAAGCTTATGATTCACGTAATGAAATAGTCAATACTACTCAGCGTATTATACAATGGTAGTTCGTCAATAATAGTATGTTATACGTCATTTGTGTCATTGTGTGAGTGTCGCCGCGGGTGCGAGCGACTTGTTTTCTGAGGTTTGCGTTAACTATGACTCCACTTTTGAACGCGACCGTACTTATTACCTTTTTACGATTAAATCCAGTGTATGTCTGAGTTACGTTTGAGTTGTCTTGTGCACTTATTACCTTTTGACATCAAAATAATCCAAGAAGCGTAAGTCTTGTATGAAATTTACTGACTATAATGCAATGAAATAAAACACTTTCATAAAATCTTATATTTTAATGTTTTCTACTTAATATAGGCTCGGTGCTCGCTGCTGCACCACAGTGTGATTTGTTTGCGAGTGGGCTAGCATGTTTGATGAGAGAGTGTCAGAGAATGTATGAGAAGAATGCTAGGGAAACGAGTGTGCCAGATAATTACTTTAGGAATGAATAAAATTGTACTATTATTTTTGACTACTAATTTATAATTATTTTTTTACTGACTAACCTACAAGGTTATGTAATTAAGACATTAAATTTATATTTTTAATATAATTTAGGAGTTATATGTATATAAAATTGTTACCAACATTATTGACTGTATTTATAACGATTTGGTTTTACTGTAATGTTATAAATTAAATTAAATAAAATGAATTGAATTGAATTGAATATCGGCAAACAAGTTTAAATGGCTATATAGTTCCCCTTTAAGTAGCCATTCTTTTACCCAACGATTTCTCTTTACACGTTTTTTAGTTGACAACGCTATCAAAATTCCAATACAGGTCTTTTTTAATTAATATCCATGTCGGTCTGACTGACGATCAATCAGAGTGACCGTGTAATGTCGATTAAATTCCATCACTCACAGTCAATCATTCGTAATTTAAGACTGATGGTTTTGAGTGAAGAATATATATATATTCTTTATTGTGCATTAACAATACAATAATATTTGTTTAAAAAAGTGGTTCACAAAGGCGAGCTTATCTCTATAAAGAGATCTCTTCCAGCCAACCTGTTAAACTAAGTACGAAATAAATACGTGCGGGGACAAGATTGCACACAAAGTAAAAATAAAAATAAAAAAAATAAAAAAAAAATATGATAAATAATTATTTGATAATAGTCAAATAAATACACATAGCTAAACTAATTGAACTATAAATACAAAACCAATATATAAATATAAATACATAATATACAAATACAATACAAACAAATACATACGTAAATATCAAGGTAGTGAAAGGTAGTGCTTTTTCAACCTTCTTTTGAAAGAGGATAAAGAAGGACAGTCCTGGACTGCCTTAGGAAGATTGTTCCAAAGTTGTGTAGCTCGAACGGAAAAGGAGTTGAACAGGAACTTGGTATTGGCTCTAGGACACTCAAGTACCTTTGTGATACAAACCTAATAACCTATCGTGTAATGGAAGCCTTATCTATTGGATGCCACAGCGCCACGTATCTCAGCGTGCGGGACTCCTTTCGTGGCGCGGACTTTAACGTGCCTATAGGTACGTACTTAGGATGTTTATGTTTTTTAAAAGTTAATTTACGCGACGGTAGTTTTATTTGACGCCATTGGCCACGCGTGTGACTTTGGCCTCGATTCTGCGTGACACAACTTCCCAAATGCTGCCCAACCCAGCTGCACTCTTCTGGTGATTTCAGTCTCAAAGTTGTCTCTACCCAGTTGCAAAGTTTGCCCAAGGTACACATACTTCTGGACAACTTCAAGGGCTATACCTTCGACGGAGACCGGCTCTGGGATGATGTGTTGATTGAACATGACTTTTGTCTTGTCCAAGTTCATCCCGAGTCCAACACGTCTCGAGGCGACGTTGAGACTGGTCAGCATTTTTTGCAGATCCTGCAGTGATTCAGCCATTATGACTATATCGTCGGCAAAGCGGAGATGTGTGAGATATTCGCAAGAGTTCTCCAGTGGAGGCCACGTCTCGGCAAGCGTAGTGTTGGACGACCTCCAGCCAGATTGACCGATGACTTAAAAAAGACGGTTGGTAGCGACTCGATGGCAAAAACTGGAGATTCTGCTCTATGGCGTATCATGAAGGAGGGCTACTTTCAATGAAATGCAATATTTTCATGTATATATGATACTTTTCCTTTTTTTTATTAATATAACCAGCGGTTTCACCCGCTGCTACTTACCAGTTTTCCCGTATAAATTGGATCTTTGCCCGCAGTAAAAAGTAGTTCACTTTTTAACTCCGTTCCAGCAGAAGTGACTGAACAGGACCATGTGCCAGCAAAAGTGGCCCGTCATGTTAAACAACTTTTACTTTGATTCCGATACCCTATCTCCTGTAGTTTAGATGGGATGCTGGTGGTCTGCTTTATTTAATCTAGACCATCGATGACCATGTACCAGCAAAGGCAGCCCGTCATGCTGAACAACTTTTACTTTGAAGCCATTACCGTAGCTCTTCTACTTTAGATGGGATGCTGGTGGTCAGCATAAGGTACTTCAGATCCTTGATGACCATGTTCCAGCAGAAGCGGCCCGTCATGCTGAACAACTATTGCTATCAAGCCATTATCGTATCTCATATAGTTTAGCAGTGCTCCTGGTGCCCATCATCAGGTACTCCAAACCCTCAATGACCAAGTGCCAATAAAAGCGGCCCATCATGATAAACAACTTTTACTTTGAAACCATTACCGTATCTCCTATTGTTTCGATGGGATGCTAGTGGTCTGCATCAGGTACTCCAGATCCTCGATAACCATGTGTCAGTAGAAGCGCCCCGTCATGTTGAACAACGTTTGCTATGAAGCCATTTTCGTATCTCTTATAGTTTAGCTGTGCTCCTGGTGCCCTCCATCAGGTACACCAGATCTTCAAGTGCTGACAAAAAGTAGTCCAAGTCCGTTTTTAATATACCACCAATATCAGTGCCAAATTTCACGAAGATCGCAAATCGATTTGGCTAATTTAGGTAATATCCGCTATATTTCCCGCTTTTTCTGTTTCTTACCGTTTTCCCGTAGAAATGAGGCATTTTCCAGTAGTAAAAAGTAGCCTATGTTACTTAGGAATGTTGTAGCTTTCTAATGGTGAAAGAATTTTGGAAATCGGTTTAGTAGTTTCGGAGTTTATCGATTACATACAAACAAACAAAAAAACAAATCTTTCCTCTTTATTATATTATAAGTGTAGATTAATAACAAACGATGACTAAAATTAAGTTGTTACTTAAAACATAGTCTGGAAGGTTGGATTTCGTGTATCGAAACAGTATCTTCCTCATCAGTACCTAGTCCAATTGGAGAACTATGAATTGAATACGGAGAAAATCAACGTAACTCAATTTGCAATCTATTTGCATGTAAATTCAGTAAAAAATAAAAACGATCAATCATTGTAAATAAACATTAGTTGTTATATTTTTTAAAGGGAGAATATTTGATCCGTATAGCAAAATAGTAAATCAATATAACATCTTTTACCCGGTAAACATTTTCTTCTTTCAGAAGGCAATCACAGGTTACGTTGTTGTGATTCTTGCTAACTTCGGTTCTATTGTACTTAGAGATACGTTTGTTGGACACACGTGTAGAGAAAATTATAACGAACAAGGGTATGTAATTAACTTATTTTTGTCGTAACTCAAGTTACGTTGTTGTTCATTGGGCGTGTCGATTGTAATGAAATTAAACTATACTTACGGCCAGACCAGTCTGATTAGCAATTTGAGTTAAATTAAATCCAATATCATGCAGCGCAACAAACAATACGCTGCCTATCCTGCAAACTGATATTAGTATGCATTTCGAAGAAATAAACACTGATGTTTAATAAATAAACTTAGGTTAAAAAAAACACTTAGCACACGCACTATCTCGCAAACGACCTAGCAACAACTAAAATCAAATTCAAAATTTACGAAATTTTACTTCATTTGATAAAATAAAAACTATAACGTCGATATTGGGATTCGAACCATTGTCTCCACATTCACGGCCAAGAATTTGCTTGACCGCGCTACCGAGCGAGCTAACGAAGCTAATGATTCATTCAGTGAAATAGTCAATACTGCTCAGCTTATTATTCAATGGTAGTTTGTCAATAATAGTATGTTATACGTCATTTGTGACATTGTGTGAGTGTCGCCGCGGGTGCGAGCGACTTGTTTTCTGAGGTTTGTGTTAACTATGAATCAACTTTTGAACGCGACCGTACTAATTTATACCTAAACATGTATTTTCTTCGGGAGTGATTGTTCTGTACGTTAAAACTATTACAAATTGTGTGCCCAGGGTTACGCCGCGCCGCCATGCGCCATGAGGCACGATCTTTCGTTTTCGCCATCCAAACACTCTTCTTTTCTTTAACTACTCTTTCTCTTTTCCGGACCGATTTCCAGATGCACACCTCTAAAACTTAAATATATGTAAATCGATTTTGTCTGAATGGAGCACCTGTATTTTAACGTACTTTGATTCAAACACCTAGATGTGTCATGAATTGAGAAAGAGTTCAGTTGGTATTTTTTGTTTATACCTTCTATATATGAGCGCTTAGCCGCCGCTGCCGCCGCCGCCGCCACGGAATGGCAACGGCGGCGTGCCCCGAGCGAAATTTCCCATCTCGGTTAGCGCGACGTTGCCATTTCGCACGGGAGTTATTATCGCGTGTTATTTGCTATGATAAGACGCGTTATGTGCTTGCTCAAAATTACAGCATCAACATCCTCATCAGCACATAATTCAGGCATTTTCAAATAAAAATTGGGAAAATGATTGTGTCTGTTATTTTATTACTTTTTTGGAAACTTGAATGTTGAAATAGACGGAAAGTAAGGAACATTGAACTAAGTGGGTGTTCTGTGAAGCTTGTTTTAAAACATGATGCATTATAATTCATACATGGTAACTACCATAAAAGGGATTGATAAAAATTATAGCATTTGCCGGGGATTAAACTTGGGGCCTGTAGAGTCACAAGCGAAATCTAGTGCAAGTTATTGATGCCGTTTTTTTACTGCATTTAAAATACCTTGTATAGTATTTAGTTGAAGTTCTTACCTTATCTTATTTATATATGTCGTAACGGCCGAAAATCAGATAGTAGGCTAGCAGCAATAATTAACATTAAGGTCAGGACTTGATGCACGCGAAGTACCAAAACCAAGGAACGATGAAAGGTCATTTGAGCCTTGCGCTGCGCCCGATCGCTCAAACAACACTAACTCGGAATCTCTCTGTTCCCAAAAATGCCTTTAGCCAAACCACTTGACACAATATGTCTACTACATGCTTCGACCGACGCCAACGTATAGGTACTCAATTAATGCTCTTTCCATAAAATACATCAAAAAGTGCACTTTATTTACTTCATTCCTCAGGTTTAATACCTCACGCTCCGACACGGCTTTCCTGACTTATACACGTCCTCGTGTGGTCACAACTAGCCATTTCACAGTATCGTTCGGTTATCCTGACAGACATACTTTAGCTTATTATAGCCCATAAAACCATAATAATCTGGCTAGACTCCTAAACTGAACAAAGATCTAGTTGTTCACAACAGTTCGCTTCATTCCTTTGAACATGTGAACAGGTCTATATCGATGAACTGCAAGAACCGAAAGCAGGTCAGCATTCATTGCGGTTTTAGGTATATTTGATCCAAAGTACTTGTTAGCTGAAAGTTAGCTATCCTGTTTGGTACTTACTTAATTACTTCCTAATACTTGTTTGTTAAATTTGACTTGGTATTCATAACAACAAATCTATTATCTCCAAATCGTTCAAGTATTTTTCAAGTTTGTGTTATTATTTGCTAAATAAATAAACAGGCCCATATTCGTTTGCACTTCAAAAACTTCTCATAAGCCATCCAATACGTTTTTACCCTTACATGATTAGTAACTATGCACTCTTTTACTGTGCTGTCGAACTTAACAGCTAAAGAAATAACATTTATCAGAAACTCATTATTATTTCAACTTTGACATTAAGGTTACGGGTTTATTATGTGACAGACTACAAGTTGAGTGTAAACCATAAATTTTCAACCCACTTGAACCAGCCGTTTTCGTTGCTTTCTGATAACTGAAATCACGCCACTACTTATTGAAAGACAAGTGCCCATAAAACAAAATTCTAATTTCAATACAAATTAATAATTGATATGAGTACCGCAATAAAGTCTTTTGTTGCATCTGGCCACCGTCGCAACGGTCACAGAGCTTCCCCACCATGGGTCACTCAACACTGTCAATCACAGTCACAGATCCCCGCCACGGATCTCAGGCCGACACCACCACCTTGTGGCACGCCTACTGGTAACACCGGTTACCTGGAGCGACATCATACATAACAGTAATGACCACAGTAATCACCTGCTTGGTCAAGTATGATGCCCTCAACGAATCCATGCGTCCATCAAAGACACCATCTGATCACACAGATCAGCAAAGCGGATGGTGAATGAGCCACTGCAGCTGGCCACTCATCCGATCAGATCATAGTTCCCCGGGCTATATCTGACCCAACACAACATGACACCACACTGTCTCCACAATTTGAGACCACACTGTCTCCACCATGGCACGCGCTCCTCCCGCAGAGGTCTTAAGTCAGAGTCAATAGGTAAGTACGGTGATCACAGTCATAGTATATCGTCGTGAGGGGTCGGGAGGACAAACGCGTCCATCACTGCCAGCAACAAAAACTTTAACTGCTACTATCATCTGATTCATTATACAATTTTATGGGTACTTTACTTTCAGTCATTTTAGCTTTCTATCCCAGTAAAGCACATAACAGCTATGTATGAAGATAGCCAGATAACGTTTTCCTGCTCATGAATGCAAATCAATATTACTTAAGCAAATCACTATAGCCATACGATTCAGTACTTCTAAAATGAAAACATAAGTCCATTTCAAAGTTCAACTTTTAACAATCGTTTCTATTATCACATTAGATCTATTCAATGCTTATCAGATTAATAATAATTCTTATTTGATTCCACCTTTACAAAACATGTATTGATTTGAACTAAGCACTGCTTTGAGAGCTTAATTTTCATAAATTGCTTCACCGAGTAGGTGATTTAATATTTCTCAATTAATCTTCCAAGTTGACAAAATAACTTGATGAAATCTATTTTTTTAAATGATAGGTGCCTAATTAATATCACGTACCAATACTCAAATATCGATTGCATTCAATATGCAATTTACTATTAACCTACTTCTTTCGTCGAAGTCAGTGCTATAAAATTCTATATTACTTACACAACATAGCCACGTAATCTATGCTTTAACTACATCAACCCATTGTATCCAACAACAAATAGTTTTTTTTTGTTTTGTTTTTACCGAAACAAGATATTAATGCGGTTCACGCAGAAATATACACAACGTCCTTATCCAGCTGCTCTATTTATCACCACCACGGCAAAGCACTTCGTTACCTTATATAAAAATTATTACTTCATAATTGAAAAACGCTATACGCATTTAAGTTAATCTTTATAAGTTAAAGTCATGATCATGCTTAACCATATCATTGTCATGTTTGTTTCTAAATCCCTAATGATATAAGTTAATTAACAAAAGAGTTTTTGCCAGACTTGCATTATGAAAACAATACAAAGATCTCGCTCATTTCTCCGAATACTATGGTAACATGTGTTGAACCACGGGTATTAGTAATAGGCGTGGCTACAACCCTCAGTCATTTTGGACATCAATGTCCCTTTTAGAACAATGCTTTTTTTTATACCTCTAAGATAACATAATAGAGCTACAGCAATGCTTTAAAATGTTTTCTGCACTATAAGGAAATACCATAACCATTATGATTATTTATTAGCCATTCATTAGTTTTAAAACTCAAGTGTGTTTCTCAAAAACGAAATAAAAATCCAACGCGAGAGTGAATGCGCCCGATCGCTTAAACAACACTAACTCGGAATCTCTCTGTTCCCAAAAATGCCTTTAGCCAAACCACTTGGCCCAATATGTCTACTACATGCTTCGACCGACGCCAACGCATAGGTACTCAATTAATGCTCTTTCCATAAAATACATCAAAAAGTGCACTTTACTTCATTCCTCAGGTTTAATACCTCACGCTCCGACATATATTTTAAAGAAATAAATATTTTTCACATTTATTATAAAAGCATAATTCGAAAAGCGAAAAATTGTAACACAACGAAAAATTCCGACCGACCCCAAGCAGTCTTTTCGCCCCCGCCGTTCTTTTACTCATCGGCGCTTACGCCTTACATCTAATACCTACTCAAACAGAGCACTGAAACGTCATTCACTGTCATTCCGCGCGCGGAGCTTTTTGGTCTGTCTGGTCACAGAACAATTGCCCCACAAATTTTGTGGGTATCAACAAAGGTACAAAATGATTATTATGGATTTAATTTATTTCATTTACTGTTTTGAAAAAGGAACATGATTGGTAGATACTTATTTGTTTCTTATTTCGAAAAAGCAACCACGCAGAATCGAGGCCAAAGTCACACGCGTGGCCAATGGCGTCATAGAATAAAAAAATAAAACAAACGTCGCGTAAATTAACTTTTAAAAAACATCATCCTAAGTACGGACCTATAGGCACGTTAAAGTCCGTGCCACGAAAGGAGTCCCGCACGCTGAGATACGTGGCGCTGTGGCATCCAATAGATAAGGCGTCTATTACACGATAGGTTATTCTTCACTCAAAACCATCAGTCTTAAATTACGAATGATTGACTGTGAGTGATGGAATTTATTCGACATTACACGGTCACTCTGATTGATCGTCAGTCAGACCCAATATTTCATAGTGAATACACGGTTCCCACTGAAGACGACATGGATATTAATTAAAAAAGACCTGTATTGGAATTTTGATAGCGTTGTCAACTAAAAAACGTGTAAAGAGAAATCGTTGGGTAAAAGAATGGCTACTTAAAGGGGAACTATATAGCCATTTAAACTTGTTGGCCGATATTCAATTCAATTCAATTCATTTTATTTAATTTAATTTATAACATTACAGTAAAACCAAATCGTTATAAATACAGTCAATAATGTTGGTAACAATTTTATATACATATAACTCCTAAATTATATTAAAAATATAAATTTAATGTCTTAATTACATAACCTTGTAGGTTAGTCAGTAAAAAAATAATTATAAATTATTAATTTAGCATTAAATATGTCAAAAATAATAGTACAATTTTATTCATTCCTAAAGTAGTTATCTGGCACACTCGTTTCCCTAGCATTCTTTTCATACATTCTCTGACACTTTCTCATCAAACATGCTAGCCCACTCGCAAACAAATCACACTGTGGTGCAGCAGCGAGCACCGAGCCGAGCAGCGCAAGCGCGCGCTCCACCGGGCTGTGCCGGCGGTACACTGTGTCTGTGTGGCCCGCGGCGCGCGCCACTACGCTCCGGGGACGGTCGCGCAATCGGGAAATTGTTTGAGTATTGGGTACAGATAGTCGCAGAAAAACTTCTACCAGTGCAGAACAATCTATTGATTCACGGCTTCATTCGACGCGATTTATTGTTTACATAGTGTAGTTTCGTCCCCACGTACAAGCATTGCACGGATTTTTGAAGACTAAAAAGCAATTTGAATCGATTTTTACAATATTCGAATTCAAATCGATTTTTCTCGATACTTTTCTGATTTTAAAATGGCAACACTGCCGACCTACCCCGGTACTATCCACCCTTTCCGTCTCACATTTACGTTTTGACTCATTCGTCGTTTCCGTGCTCAGGCCTCCGCACGTTTCTTATTCCTGTGCCATAAAAAAGAAATACTTATCTAAAATATTTAAAATAAAATGGGAAAACGAAAATCCGACTCCAGTGATGTGCTTCGTCAAAAAATCCAAAAATTGGAAGAAATGGTTCGGAATTCAAGTCGACGTCGTCGTATAATACCATTATCATCTTCATCGGAAAATGATGATTCTGAAGGTGAGTGTCACAAGTATATATAATGTTAAATATTTTTTCAAATAGAATGTGATGCGAGCTGCCGACTCGAGGCTGTCTCTGTCACTGCACTTTAGTGATACGGGCTACTGATCCGAGGTAGTTACTGTCACTGAAATGCATAATCTCATAATCTACCCATGTGATGCGAGCTGCTGTTTTGAGGCTGACTCTATCATACGAAAAATGATGCGAGCTTCCGCTTTGAGGTCGTCTCTGTCACCCCAAAAACTTTTATTACTTCATTCCTATAACTTTATGAATGATTGCGGTACGCAATTTTCAGATGACATTCGTCAGGCGCCTGCCACGCCCGACCCGCCTCATCGCTCGTCGCCGAATCCTGACCCAAGGTCAAACGGATCAACGAGCGAAGAACCAGTGACGACATCACCGCCCCAGCATGATTCACCCTCTTCATCAATGCCACCTCCCGGCTCCCCTGTTTTTCCGGTGTCTTCAGCCTCTAAGGTAACCACCACTGCAGAAGTACATCAGGAGCAGGGAGGAGGAGGTGAAGATAGGTTTCTCTCTCCTATTTTAGGTCACGTCGTTAAGTAGTATATAAGCGTTAAGGTTCTAGTAATAAAGTATTCAGTGTTACGATATTGAAGTGTTTTAATAGTTCACCCAGTGACCTCCAGCGAGCCTCTGCATGGCGACCGTGACAGCTGATATGGCCGCAAACCAGCAAGAAGTCTGTGAGTTTTCTTAACTCCCATAACGTTGGGGTGTTTTAGAGGAGCATATTTTTTTTTAATATATATTTTGCTGCTGATGCGTATCCAGTGAAGAGGACGCATTTCTTCGACTATATGTTTTTATGTTTGGCGGTGTTTGATTTTATAATGGAAACGCAGCAGTCAAAGGACAATGTTATAGTCAGTCAAACACCAAACATGGCGGCTACGGTGGCGTCAGTTGGAATGGAGCTGTCTGAGATATTGTTGTTAACAAAAGTGGTGGCAATAGCCGTTTTTGTGCTGCTCAAAGCATTTAAATATTTTAATAGGCACCTTTTGGAGGAATTGGATCAGCGTGCTGCGCGTCGTGCTATTCGCTCCCAACCGGAAAGCGTGTAGGTTTGGGATCTACGTGTCACCTACAATTCTCCGTTCAGGACCGTGAGTGTGTGTGTAACTATTATTAATGTTTCAGTGAATTAGTGTACTTTTAAGTTAAACCAATAATGTATTGCGGATGGCTAGTTTACAAGGACTTTTAGATGATTTAAAAGAAGTTCGTGATAGTATAATTAGGTTGTCAAAAGATAAACGGGTAACTTCGCAGGGTCAGTCTAAGTTCTTAAAGGCAAAATCAATTAAGGAGAATTTTGATAGTTTGTTTCTAACTTTAAGTAAAAAAGAAGAAGTGGCTGCTGGGGATTTAAATTTACTTATTCAAATTTCAGACAAATTTAAGGCACAGTTCAGGGAAGTAGAGTCCTTAGTCAGCACAATGGCGTCTTTTGACTTAAAAACAGCACTAACTCTGCTTCCAGTCATTGATAACAGTGAATCCCAATTAGGCCAACTTATAGACGGGCTAGAATTTTATAAAAGCACTCTTAAACCTGAGGAACACAAAACATTGGTTGATTTTGTGCTAAGAACTAGGTTATCAAGTAGAGCTAAGATAAAATTGAGTAAAACGTATGCTAAAGTTGATGATCTAATAAAAGATATTAAAAAATACTTATTGCCTAAAAAGTCGTATACAGCAATTTTAGCGCGGTTACAGCGATGTAGACAGGGCAACAGAAGTATTACGTCATTCGGTGATGAGGTTGAAAAACTGATGACTGACTTAACGTTGGCCCAGGCTGATGGAAATGAAGAAATAGAGAAGGTCCTAAGTCCACTCAATGAAAAAACAGCGATCAAGCGTTTTGCTGATTGTTTGAATAGTCAGCGAATTGGGACGATTGTTTCTTCGAGGGGTTTGAGTTGTCTTAAGGAGGCAATTATGGTAGCGTTAGAGGAGGATGACGTAATCGTGGGTCCGTCAACTGGTTGCATGAGTTTTGTAGCTGGGGCAAGGCGATGGCCACAAAATAATTATCATCGCGGTAATAATTATACACGGAACAGTAGTAGGGGTAGCGGCGCGAAAATACCTAATGGGCGTTATGTATCTAGTCAGCAAGGTCAGGGCCGCGCACATTACTCGGACAGAGGTCGTAGTCAGCAAAATAATCGTAATCAATCTTATCGGCCATTCACGCATAATAGAGTAGTGAACTATGCGGAAGCACAAATTACGTGCCCGAGTGAAGATGAGTCACAGAGCACGTTTTTTCGAGACCACGAGAAATGATATAGAGATACTTAGTTATGGCAAAGGTAATCACGTAGTTTTTGATAGCTATGATAAGGGGTTATCTTTATTAGTGGACACGGGTGCCAATATTTCAGTTTTAAAGTTAGAATGGTTATCATCATCGTTTGGTAGATAAAAAATAGTGCCAGATAAGCTTAAAATTAAGGGAGTATGTGGAGATTTGGTTTCCGTTGGTTATGTTTATTTAGATTTATGTCTAGATGGTTATAGGTTTTCCCATAAATTTTATGTTTTTGAAGGGTTGCAGTGTAAAAAAGATGGAATCCTGGGGGAAGAATTTCTTTTAAAGTACAAGAGCTCTGTAGATTATGAGAAAAAGGTAGTTAGTTTTCACCATAGCTCAGGTATAAAATTATTTACGCAGTTGTTTCTAGGTCAAGAAAACACAGTGACTATTCCGGGTAGGTGTGAAATTATTAAGTACGTATCGACAGGGTTGAAAGGTGTTTTTGTTATTCAGTCCGAGGAGGTTTCGCCAGGGATATTTGTAGCAGCTGCAGTTGTAGAAGGTGATGGCAGTTCGATTCCAGTGAGATTTTTGAATACGCGGGAAGAAAATGTATCGTTACGGAGTTTTAGTCCAAAAGTAAAGAGTTTATCATAGTATGATGTATGTAGTTTTGATACAGAGTATAGGTTATCTGTTGATAGAGTTAAAGAGTTGTTTGAGCTGCTTAAGTTAGTGTCTTATCTGGAAGAAGATGAGCGAGATTCCATTGAGAAAATATGTGCTAAGTATGCGGATGTTTTTCACATGCCGGGAGATAAATTGTCAGTGACGAATTTATTTGAATATGATATAAAGTTGCAAAATGATGCATTTCCTGTTTATGTAAAGCCATATAGGATACCTCGAGCACAGAAAGAGGAGTTGTCGAGGCAGGTTGGGAAACTGTTGAAAGATGACATAATAGAAGAACGTTCTAGTGAGTGGTCATCTCCTTTGTTACTTTTACCTAAGAAGTTAGACAGTAGTAATGAAATAAAGTGGAGGATCGTGGTTGATTACAGGCTTTTGAATAAGAAAATAGTGGATGAGAAATTCCCATTGCCGAACATTCAGGAGATAATTGATTCGTTGTCAGGGTGTTTGTATTTTTCTCATTTGGATTTAAGTTCTGGTTATTATCAATTAGGGTTGTCTCCGAGTTGTAGGAAATACACAGCTTTTACAGCAGATAAGCAATACCAGCTTAAGAGTTTACCTATGGGGTTGAAGACTAGTCCAAGTGTATTTTCCAAGCTTATTTCGGTGGTGTTATCGGGATTAAATGACGAAGTTTGTTTTTTGTATTTGGATGATGTAATTGTGTTTGGGAAAAGTCTGCATCAACATAATGTTAATCTAATGAAGGTACTAGATAGGTTTAGGAAAGTCAATTTGAAGTTAAATCCATGTAAATGTCAGTTTTTACAGAAGGAAATTAACTACTTGGGTCACGTAATAACACCGAGTGGAGTGTTGCCAGACCATACTTGAGTATCCAAATTTTTCAGAAGAGAACGTCTTCCGGTTACAGACAGATGCTAGTGGAGTAAGTTTGGGAGCCGTTTTATCAAATGGCAATAACAAACCTGTAGCTTATGCTAGTAGACAGTTGAATAAGTCCGAAATGAATTATCCCTTTGGGTTTGGAAGGTCAACTTCCCAAAATGTAAGCTTCCCATAATGTCAACTTTTTTAAACTGTTAGTCCCACTACGTCAACTTCCCAAAATGACAACTTATAATTCACATAAAGACAACTTGCCAAAAGGTCAACTTTCCAGAAAGTCAACATCAACAAGCTAAGAAAAGATTTGATTTTATTGGATTTTGTGGTGAATTAATTTTAATGATATAATATTATATTATGGATTCTGTTAGATTTTATGAATAGTTAGGTAATTACAATAATAGTCATTTACTTTCACAGTTTCAGTAGTTTCAATTGGATTGGATTGTGTCCAATTCTATTACTATCCCTACTAATCTTATAAATGTGAAAAAATGTATGTCTGTATAAATGTATGTCTGTCTGTATGTTTCGTTTTCACTTTAAACGGCTGAATAGATTTTGATGAAATTTTGAACAGAGACAGTTCAAGTCTTTTGGCTGGACATTTGCTATTTTCGTTTACATTGCTGAACAACATTATATTTCCATGGGAAAATCTTATTTGGTTTTGTGATAAGGCATTATAATTTTTACAATAAATACGTAGGCCTATACCCACCCAGCTGTAGACGTCATATGGCTGATAGTGAGGTTGGCAAAACGTAAATACCGACTACAAACGTAAAAGGAAAATAGATTTAAATCCACGCAGACGAAGTCGCGGGTACCAGCTAGTTAGAATGACGTATGACTGTATAAATATAAAAGTTTTCTATTTATTTACAGCTTCCGAAAACGATTATCCCGGCACAAATGAATTCCATCTATGGCATTGCTTTATTTTGCAGTAGGTTAATATTAAATTGATAGTACATTGACAAAATTTAAACCTAAACATATTTTAACGAGACACCTGCTTGAATAATATTTACTTGAATAAATTGCTTTTTTTTGGCGGGTAGTTATAAATATTTTTTTGTTATGTAGTATGAGATTCAAGATTGAACCAAGTATTGTTTCGTCGTAGATTGTGGTTTTCTCAGAGAAAAATATGTTTTAAAAATGAATTTAACGATCATAAAAACCCAGAAAGTAACGATTGTGCTTTGTTAGAAGGCTACCGCTATTTGTTATGCAAACTTAACCAAAATGGGACGACTTTGTGGAGATGTGAAAACCGCCGAATATGTTCCGCAAGCATTACACTGGATAGTACCCGTACAAAAGTAATTTGAGAAAAAAAACATACGTGTGCATCTAACAGTACAAGAAATGAAGTGTTACAGTTCATTGGCAAATGTAAAAAGGACGTTTGCAACAATTTGGAACCAGTACAACAAGTTTTTAAAATAATGCTCACAATATAACAGTTGATGACGGAGATGATGATGAAGAAGAGGAATTGGGTGCCATCTTATTCATCAGTAAGAAGCTGTTTACATAGGGCACGGAAAAAATATCTTGGTATTGACAAACTTTCTTTCAATACATTAGAAGAAGTTCAGATTCTTGAATCATTGAAAAAAAAAAATTCTTCGGTGTGACGATGGCTCACATGATAAGATATTAATATTTGCGTCTTCATTAGCGAAAAATAATAAAGAAAACTAAACGTGGCGCTTATTATGGTGACGGCACTTTCAGATGCTGTCCAAAACCATTTTATCAATTGTATGGTCTTCATCTTGATCTTGGTTCGAATAAACATAATAGCAACATTTTGCCAGTTGTTTATGCATTGCTGCCCAATAAGTCAGAAGAGACATATGTCAGGTTTTTTTCCTTAATAAAAAATGTATTGGGTATTCATATGAAAAAATTTAAATGCGATTATGAACAAGCGCAATTCAATGCCATCCAGCGAGTGTACCCAGAAGCCACAATTACAGGTTGCTTTTATCACTACAATAGAGCAATTTGGCGGAAAGTGAAGAAACTTAAACAGAACAAAACAAAAGGAGAAAGAAATATATCGAGACTAACAGCGCTTTTACCTTTGCTACCACCGGAATACATACACAAAACTTGGAATAGTATTTTGCAAAATGCAACAATTAACGACAACCTGCAAACTTTTATAACATACTACGAACACCAATGGCTAAGCATTGCGCCCGAAAAACTAAGCGTATCTAAAGATAGACACCGAACAACCAATCTAGTGGAAGGTTGGCATCGTCGCCTCAGGGCCCGAATTCCACAAACGCCTAATATTTTTTTTGTTTTTGCAGTGTTTGTTGAGAAAGGAGAGTAAATATCAAGACAATAGGCTGAGGGAGAGTCTTTTTGAAATGCCAAAAAATAAAAGAAGAAACATAGACATTGCATTTGATGATAATTACAGAAAACTCCTAAAAAAACTATCAAACAAAGAAATCTCAGCATTAAACTTTCTAAACCGACTTCAATACTTGCGACTTTTAATCAAATGCAAAACAAATAAACATAAATGTAAATTAAAGTACTAACCTAAAATAACGGAACTAAAATAATACATGTATATAAGTACGTGGAATACAATGTAACCTACTGGACGGGTGTTATTGAACAACTTTTCTCAAGGAACATAGTTACAGGGATATTTTTTTGACGTACGCAAACATTTCAGGGTGATTCTACTCATGCTTATAAACAACTTTTGCTAAGGGTCGGATTATAGTAAGCGATTTGGCCGCTGCGGCGCGAAAGCAGCTAAACGTTTCCTTCGAGGTTATATGAATGAATGTGTAACGGAACGGGGCCCTGATTCTGTAGGCCACCATTCCAGTCACAAAATATGTGGATCATATAAATATTAGTCATGTAGCTAAGTACCTACTTTCACATTAAAGTCTGCGAAAAAATAAACACCGAGTCTTATTTTGGACTTCTCCCATCTTAAATAGGTATTTAAATGAAAGTAAACTTAATGCAATAGAATAACTTTAGATAATAGTAACAAACGATAGAATCGATCCTTGTATCAAAGTATCAATACGGTAGAAATTGTAGATCAAGTGTATTAAACAGTCAATCTAACCACCAAGGTAATAAAGTAGGAATTATAACGACACGCAGTTTTCATCCACACTAATATTATAAATGCGAAAGTAACTCTGTCTGTCTGTCTGTCTGCTACGCTTTCACGGCCAAACCGCTGAACCGATCTTCATGAAACTTGGCACAGAGATTGCTAGCATACCGAGAACGGACATAGACTACTTTTTATCACCATTTGAGGGTCTGGAGTATAGATGTAGACCACCAGGTGTACCACCAGGAGCCCAGCTAAACTATTAGAGATACAGGCATGGTTCCAAAACAAAAGTTGTTCAGTATGATGGGCCGCTTCTTTTCACAAGGACATTGAGGATCTGGAGTACCTTATGTAGACCACCAGGTGTACCACCAGGAGCCCAGCTAAACTATTAGAGATACAGGCATGGTTCCGAAACAAAAGTTGTTCAGTATGATGGGCCGCTTCTTTTCACAAGGACATTGAGGATCTGGAGTACCTTATGTAGACCACCAGGTGTACCATCAGGAGCCCAGCTAAACTATTAGAGATGCAGGTATGGTTCCAAAACAAAAGTTGTTTAGTATAATAGGTCGCTTCTTTTCACAAGGACATTGAGGATCTGGAATACCTTATGTAGACCACCAGGTGTACCATCAGGAGCCCAGCTAAACTATTAGAGATACAGGCATGGTTCTAAAACAAAAGTTGTTCGGTATGATGGGCCGCTTTTTTTTACAAGGACATTGAGGACCTGGAGTACCTTATGTCACCAGGTGTACCATCAGGGACCACGTAAACTATTAGAGCTACAGGTATGGTTCCAAAACAGAAGTTTTTCAGTATGATGGGCCGCTTCTTTTCACACGGACGTTGAGGATCTGGAGTACCTTATGTTGACCACCAGGTGTACCATCAGGAGGCCAGCTAAACTATTAGAGATACAGGCATGGTTCCAAAACAAAAGTTGTTCGGTATGATGGGCCGCTTCTTTTCACAAGGACATTGAGGATCTGGAGTACCTTATGTAGACCACCAGGTGTACCATCAGGAGCCCAGATAAACTATTAGAGATACAGGTATGGTTCCAAAACAGAAGTTGTTCAGTATGATGGGCCGCTTCTTTTCACAAGGACATTGAGGATCTGAAGTACCTTATGTAGACCACCAGGTGTACCATCAGGAGCCCAGCTAAACTATTAGAGATACAGAAATGGTTCCAAAAAAAAAGTTGATCAGTATGATGGGCCGCTTCTTTTCACAAGGATATTGAGGATCTGGAGTACCTTATGTAGACCACCAGGTGTACCACCAGGAACCCACGTAAACTATTAGAGATACAGAAATGGTTCCAAAAAAAAAGTTGTTCAGTATGATGGGCCGCTTCTTTTCACAAGGATATTGAGGATCTGGAGTACCTTATGTCACCAGGTGTACCATCAGGAGACCACGTAAACTATTAGAGATACAGAAATGGTTCCGAAACAAAAGTTGTTCATGATGATGGGCCGCTTCTTTTCACAAGGACATTGAGGATCTGGAGTACCGTATGTAGACCATCAGGTCTACCATCAGGAGCCCACCTTATTGGAGATACAGAAATGGTTTCAGAACAAAAGTTGTTCAGTATGATGGGAATAAGTTGAGAAAGGACATTGCCTTCTTTACCGAGGACAGAAAAACAAAAAATGTGGTATATAGAGGTATAAAAATGTATAACAGTAACTTATATTACCTTTTGATCTGTCTAATCTACTTATGCTAACCATTTTAGTGTGCTCAAATCGGCACCTCTGGAGTAAGTACTCTGTTATCTACTGACTTTTGTATTAATTGGTTATAAATATTGATCTCTCAGGCCGGATAGCAAATTTTGAATTGTCCCTTTAACAACAGAAGCAAGCAAGTCATCTTTAAACAGTAGAGATAAGAACTGTTCTAATATCACTGTCACACTTACTATGTATACACATACCTACTTTAGAACTTCTGCCTAAAAAAAAACTATCTAACGCGGACGAAGTCGCGGGTAAAAGCTATCCACACTAATATTATAAATGCGAAAGTAACTCTGTCTGTCTGTCTGTCTGTCTGTCTGTCTGCTACGCTTTCACGGCCAAACCGCTGACTCGATCTTCATGAAACTTGGCACAGAGATTGCTAGCACACCGAGAACGGACATAGGCTACTTTTTATCACCATTCGAGGGTCTGGAGTATAGATGTAGACCGCCAGGTGTACCACCAGGAGCCCAGCTAAACTATTAGAGATACAGGCATAATTGCAAAATAAAAGTTGATCAGTGTAATTGGCCGCTTCTTTTTACAAGGACATTGAGGATCTGGAGTACCATATGTAGACCACCAGGTCTACCATCAGGAGCCCAGCTAAACCATTAGAGATTCAGGCATAGTTCCAAAACAAAAGTTGTTCAGTATGATGGGCCGCTTCTTTTCACAAGGACATTGGGGATTTGGAGTACCTTATGTAGACCACCAGGTGTACCACCAGGAGCCCAGCTAAACTATTAGAGATACAGGCATGGTTCCAAAACAAAAATTGGTCAGTATGATGGGCTGCTTCTTTTCACAAGGAAGTTGGAACTCTGGAGTACCTTATGTAGACCAACAGGTGTACCATCAGGAGCCCAATTAAACTATTAGAGATACAGG
Source organism: Tuta absoluta (assembly GCA_027580185.1). Classification (NCBI taxonomy): domain Eukaryota; kingdom Metazoa; phylum Arthropoda; class Insecta; order Lepidoptera; family Gelechiidae; genus Tuta; species Tuta absoluta. The sequence goes on along the minus strand of JAQAHW010000070.1, from coordinate 646,430 downwards.
CATGGTTCCAAAACAAAAATTGTTCAGTATGATGGGCCGCTTCTTTTCACAAGGACATTGAGGATCTGGAGTAACTTATGTAGACCACCAGGTGTACCATCAGGTGCCCACGTAAACAAAACAAAAGTTGTTCAGTATGATGGGCCGCTTCTTTTTACAAGGACATTGAGGATCTGGAGTATCTTATGTAGACCACCAGGTGTACCATCAGGAGCCCAGCTAAACTATTAGAGATACAGGCATGGTTCAAAAACAAAAGTTGTTCAGTATAAGGGGCCGCTTCTTTTCTCAAGGACATTGGGGATCTGGAGTACCTTATGTAGACCACCAGGTGTACCACCAGGAGCCCACGTAAACTATTAGAGATACAGAAATGGTTCCAAAACAAAGTTGTTCGGTATGATGGGCCGCTTTATTTACACAAGGACATTGGGGATCTGGAGTACCTTTTGTAGACCACCAGGTGTACCATCAGGAGCTCAGCTAAACTATTAGAGATACAGGCATGGTTCTAAAACAAAAGTTGTTCAGTATGATGGGCCGCTTCTTTTCACAAGGACATTGAGGATCTGGAGTACCTTATGTAGACCACCAGGTCTACCATCAGGAGCCCACCTAAACTATTGGAGATACAGAAATGGTTCCAAAACAAAAGTTGTTCAGTATGATGGGAGTATGTTGAGAAAGGACATTGCCTACTTTCTACCGAGGACAGAAAAACAAAAAATGAGGTATTTAAAAATTTATTACAGTAACTTAAATTACCTTTTTAACAGTCATATCTACTTATGCTGGCCATTTTAGTGTGCTCAAATCGGCATCTCTGGAGTAAGTTCTCTGTTATCTACTGACTTTTGTATTCAATGGTTATAAATATGGATTACTCAGGCCGGATAGCAAATTTTAACAACAGAAGCAAGCAAGTCATCTTTAAACAGTAGAGATAAGAACTGTTCTAATATCACTGTCACACTAACTATGAATACACATACCTACTTTAGAACTCCTGCCTAAAAAAACTATCTAACGCGGACGAAGTCGCGGGTAAAAGCTAGTAGTAAAATAAAACTAAAACCGCAGAAAGAAACCAGTCAGAGGAATGTGGATTCTAACATCAAAGCAGTAAGGCTCATACGATGTGAAGTATGTGAAAGTATACCTTATCGTCTGAAGGGAAAAGTTGAATTTAGGAAGAGGACTGTGATTCACATCAAAAATTGTTTTGTACAGAATATTATCGTAGTAAAATGGGCCAAAGGAAAGTAAACTTTAACATCTGAGCAGTAAGGATCACGTAAAATCGTGAACCTTGTCATCTAAGGGAAAAGGTTGAATTCGGAACGGAAACTGCGAATGACGAATCAGAGCAAGAATCGTTTTGTACAGACAATAATATCGTAGAAAAATGAGCCAAAGAAAAGTAAACTTTAACTTCTTAGCAGTAAGGTTCATGTGAAGTAGAAAGTGGGAAAATGAACCTTAACGTATATGGGGTAAGGTATAACTAAAATCAGTAAAAGAGACTCTGTGAAATATCTGAGAAAATTGTGACCAGTAGCGGGACTAAGGATGTCATTAAAAATTAAGCCTTAATATGTGAGTGGTAAGGTTTGCTATTGAAGAAAGGGACAGGTATCATTTAAAAATAGACTTTCACGCGAAGAACATAAGGTGCATTCGTCCAATAGTCAACGCTGTGGGCAAGCCGTGGTCCCAGGTCGGATTATTGATCAATTCAATGAAAAAACAAAGAGGTGGGATGACAATCGAATAAACACCTTAATGTGTAGGTGGAAGAGTTCGCTTTAGAAGCAAGCTGTAAGGGGAAAACAAAAAGGAGCCTTCGCGCATAGATAATAAGGTCTGGTATCAATTGAAGGAATTTGCAATCAGAAAACTAATTTTTGTTCGGAAATAATGCAAGGTAGCATGACGCAGCAGATTTTGAGAATGCATTTAGATAATCTTTAATACGTAGATGGGAAGGTTCGTTTTAGTGTATCGGATGGTTGTGGAACATTGTAATGAATTTTATCTGAAGTGGGCTGGAGTAACGAGTAAATTTAAACCTTCGTGCGAACATGATAAGGTGTAACCTTACATTAAGGGGATGGGATGCAAACGAAAATAAACTTTTATACGTAGATGGAAAGGTATAATTTCAGAAAGAATTTTCGTCGTAAAATTTCTTGAGAGATTTTTCAAGATTAAAACTATGCGACCGGGCATTTAAGAAAAATGAATTTAAAGATGTTAGTGGTAGAACTGAGATTGGAGAAAAGCTACATAATAATTATTATGAAACCTTGGAAATTGATTCAAATAATTTCTGAAGATTAATTCCGTTGGTAGTATGGAGATAAATTGTGTGTCTTACTTAGCCCATAGGACATAGAGGTTTTCGAATAGGTAATGGGTGAAAAATTGAGAAAGTAGGACAGGTGCGTGTCGGGTTTGTACTCGAGGGTTCCGTGCCATTATCTATGGATGATAGAAGACGTGTTCTGGTTCTGTGTAACTTTAGATTGTCAGGCAGGATATCACGCATTATGCGATATGATTTGGAAATAGGCAATTGAATAACCAAACAAACAAACGACAGAAGGGAGGACCAACCCGGATTCGTAACCCCTTTGGACACGGAACTCTATAAAATGAGGCAAAGAAAAATTGAACCTTATCGTTCAGATAATAAGATTTGTTTTAGGAAAATAGGATTTTGCTTAGTAATAAAACTGGAACTGGATTTCTATAGAGAATTAAAAAGTGAACTTTACCGCTCAGGTAATAGGGTGTTGGACATTATTGTGTAAACCGTAAGGTTCATTTTAGAGAATAGGATATTTTGTTTATGATACTGGATATATTGAGAAGAGGAATTTATTTCTCAGATGTGTATGTGTAAGATGTGTGGACTTTTATTATGTAGGTCGTAAGGTATATTTTTGGGGAAAAGAATTTGTGCTTTTGGAGTTGAACTTTATTACCTGGGTGATAAGGTGCAGTGGTTATTATGAGGGTAGCCTATTTAAGCCATACAACTCAGGAAAGCGGGGTTCATTCGTCTTCTAACTCCTCGTCGCTTCACACATCTTTTGGATCTTTGGGGTACCTAATTTCTTCCTAAGAAATTTTACACTTTGTTATTTTAGAGTCTTGCTTTTAAAATCATTGGGTTTTGGAATCTATGGTGGATATTGTGATAGCAATCATGATATTGACCGCTTTGTTTTAATACCTAAATTCAGTAATTTCTCCTCCTTTGTTTTAAATCTATCATATAAAGTACAGCCTTGGGTTTTTTGGGAGAAGACGAATGTTATGTAGAACCTAATGTGTTTTCCTTTGGGATTTCTGGTACTTATCTTTGGTAGGTACTGGTAAGCCTATTGAAACGTACGTTAGCTTCGCTTCTGTTAGGACTCTGCCTTAGAGAGGGCGAGGAGGGCTATTTACGGAGCCCTTGTTAATCTCTATGGTTCGCGTGTAGGACTTGATGAAGGTAGCAGTTGTGATCGATCTGATGTATCAATCATTGAACTTGAGGGTACCTGACCATACCTGTTAGCGGCCCACTACCTCTTGTCTTGTCCAAACACTCGGAGCATTCTCCAAACATAACTCACTTGATCTCACTGGGCCTACCCCTCCAACCCAGTCCACGGACTACAAGAGGTTTGGTGAGATCTTAGGGTGCACTAGGTAGAACACACAAATCTTGACTTTGCCGTCGAGTACACCTATTCAGAATAGAGGATTAGCCTTGAACTCAAGGCGAAGCCTACCAACCCACACACCACACATTTAATTTGTAAATATAGGCGCATGCCTAAGTTTTGCCATCTACACAGAAGATTAGGAAGGTAGTCACATTTAACGCGGTTGTAGGGTTTAGCTGCTGTTAGCCTCTCCTTTACTTAGGCAGGGAAACTCTATAGTCTGCGGAGTACCCGGACTATAGTGCATTTGTAGGGATATTTATAAACATCTCAGACAATGGGAAATGAACTACAAAATAAAAGAACCAGTTCAACCTTTCAAATACTTACTTAAACTTTGCTTAAAACTAAATCGTAGACTTGATGCTTGAAGCAAATAGTTTTCTTGTAAAATAGTAGGTACCTGCTTAGTTTCAAGTTTCTCAAAAGCATGGGAAATCTTAGAAGTCACCGAATAGCAGCATAGCATAACGTACCAACCTTAGGTTTAGGTAATACAAAACCCTTGAGAAATAAGGCTCGATTCATTTCAAAATAAAACTCTCACCTATTTGACAAAACATTTTAATTCAGAATCCACATCCACACTAATATTATAAATGCGAAAGTAACTCTGTCTGTCTGTCTGTCTGTCTGTCTGTCTGCTACGCTTTCACGGCCAAACCGCTGAACCGATCTTCATGAAACTTGACATAGAGATTGCTAGCATACCGAGAACGGACATAGGCTACTTTTTATCACCATTCGAGGGTCTGGAGTACAGATGTAGACCACCAGGTGTACCACCAGGAGCCCAGCTAAACTATTAGAGATACAGGCATGGTTCCAAAACAAAAGTTGTTCAGTATGATGAGCCGCTTCTTTTCACAAGGACATTGAGGATCTGGAGTACCTTATGTAGACCACCAGGTGAACCATCAGGAGCCCAGCTAAACTATTAGAGATACAGGCATGGTTCTAAAACAAAAGTTGTTCAGTATGCTGGGCCGCTTCTTTTCACAAGGACATTGAGGATCTGGAGTACTTTATGTAGACCACCAGGTGTACCACCAGGAGCCCAGCTAAACTATTAGATATACAGGCATGGTTCTAAAACAAAAGTTGTTCAGTATGATGGGCTGCTTCTTTTCACAAGGACATTGAGGATCTGGAGTACCTTATGAAGACCACCAGGTGTACCATCAGGACCCACCTAAACTATTAGAGATACAAAAATGGTTCCAAAACAAAAGTTGTTCAGTATGCTGGGTCGGTTCTTTTAACAAGGACATTGAGGATCTGGAGTACCTTATGAAGACCACCAGGTGTACCATCAGGACCCACCTAAACTATTAGAGATACAAAAATGGTTCCAAAACAAAAGTTGTTCAGTATGCTGGGTCGGTTCTTTTAACAAGGACATTGAGGATCTGGAGTACCTTATGTAGACCACCAGGTGTACCACCAGGAGCCCAGCTAAACTATTAGAGATACAGGCATGGTTTCAAAACAAAAGTGGTTCATAATGATGGGCCGCTTCTTTTCACAAGGACATTGAGGATCTGGAGTACTTTATGTAGACCACCAGGTGTACCACCAGGTGTACCACCAGGAGCCCAGCTAAACTATTAGATATACAGGCATGGTTCTAAAACAAAAGTTGTTCAGTATGATGGGCTGCTTCTTTTCACAAGGACATTGAGGATCTGGAGTACCTTATGAAGACCACCAGGTGTACCATCAGGACCCACCTAAACTATTAGAGATACAAAAATGGTTCCAAAACAAAAGTTGTTCAGTATGCTGGGTCGGTTCTTTTGACAAGGACATTGAGGATCTGGAGTACCTTATGAAGACCACCAGGTGTACCATCAGGACCCACCTAAACTATTAGAGATACAAAAATGGTTCCAAAACAAAAGTTGTTCAGTATGCTGGGTCGGTTCTTTTAACAAGGACATTGAGGATCTGGAGTACCTTATGTAGACCACCAGGTGTACCACCAGGAGCCCAGCTAAACTATTAGATATACAGGCATGGTTCTAAAACAAAAGTTGTTCAGTATGATGGGCTGCTTCTTTTCACAAGGACATTGAGGATCTGGAGTACCTTATGAAGACCACCAGGTGTACCATCAGGACCCACCTAAACTATTAGAGATACAAAAATGGTTCCAAAACAAAAGTTGTTCAGTATGATTGGCTGCTTCTTTTTACAAGAACATTGAGGATCTGGAGTACTTTATGTAGACCACCAGGTGTACCACCAGGAGCCCACCTAAACTATTAGAGATACAGAAATGGTTCCAAAACAAAAGTTGTTTAGTATGATGGGAATAAGTTGAAAAAGGATATTGGCAACTTTTTACCGAGGATTTTTTGTTATCTACTGACTTTGTATTCAATGGTAATATTGGTTATAAATATTGATCTCTCAGGGCAGTACACCGGATAGCAAATTTTGAATTGTCCCTTTAACAACAGAAGCAAGCAAGTCATCCTTAAACAGTAGAGATAAGAACTGTTCTAATATCACTGTCATACTTACTATGAATATAAATATCTACTTCAGAACCTGTGCCTTAAAAAACTGTTTAACGCGGACGAAGTCGCGGGTAAAAGCTAGTAGTAGAATAATTCTTTTTAGATCTATTTTAGATTAAAATTGAATAAGCATGCAGAAGCAAATATTTTGGTTCCCCTAACTTATCTACAAACGTTAAGAACAAATGCCATCATCAGTTTCTAAAAATAACTAGTACAAAATTAAAGATGAAAAATAACGTAAGAATCAAATTCTCCTATTACTGTTGAAATAATAAAATTAAAATTAAAGAATTGTTGAGACAAAGAACTTCGGATCTAAGAATTTCACTAAAATGCAAAACTACTTTTACTGTGGGATGTAAGAAAAATTTAATTCATTATTTTTTTGTATGAGAATTAAGATTTGTTCAAAGATAAAACATACCCACCTATAATACATAAAATCAGAGTTGTCTGTCTAAGAAGGCTTATTAGAATCGCATGCTAAGGAATTATAAATTTTCCTAATAATCTGACATATCGTACCATATGGGCGATTATGGTTATTTAGCTTGAGATTTTACCAAAAGATAAAAATGGAAAGCTCTCTAAGGATGTGACAACTTAGCACAGAACGTTTATTACAAAAAAGTTTGAATGATTTTTAATTCTCTGAGAAAAGGGGAAACGGGGGACACTTTCTAAATGACCACATGACAATAGCTTTGATGATCCAAGTAGAATCAGTAATAAAGTAGGTTAAGATAAAAAAATCTCTCCAAACACTTGGCATTGAAAACGTAACTTCCTTTGATTTAATTTAACGCCTTAGATACCTATTGGACAAAGCTGGTACTCTCTGGACGTGGCAACCCAGATTTAGCTCTTATTGTTACGTATATATTTATTCATTATTATAACTCCTCTTTTTGAACATTGCAAATAAATGTAAAATAAATTCTAAGGCGTTCTATATTGTAACAACATTAAATGTAGAATCTAGCATCGTTTGGAGACAGAAGGGTGGAGTCTATCCCGTCAGGTGACGCATGACACGATTCACATTTGCATAGGATATTTTCAGAATGAGGGAAAAATCTAACTTAACAACCCTCCGAGAAACTAATAACTGGAAATACAAATGTGGCCTCTAACTTACTTTATACTTACACAGAGGCACCGCGGAGAGCGGGGCGGTAATCTTAAAGCCCTTTACAAAATAAGTACTAGCACTACGACATTTTACAATCTTCTACCTCTTCATGTTGTAACTTGGGTTCTAAAAAAAAATATCACTAATAAATTCTTACATCCTTAGGAATTCTAACTAAAAGTCTCACTAAATGATAATTACTTATAAAAATAAAATAAAGTAGGAAGAAGTTAACATATCAGGTAGTTTGTCGACTCGATGTTCCGCACATCTGAAGTAGAAGAATTCAAACTGTATTTCTACCAGCTTCACTTTATTCACCTCCAAGTGAGGAAATAATTAACTATGCTAATTTAAATTTCAATCAAAGAAGATTGATAAAAGTTATCAATAAAACATCTTTGATTTTCATTGTTGAAATAATTAAAGGTACTTATCTCAACTTCTCACTATCAACCTATTGTAAATACCCCCTATCTCCCCTTTAATTCATTTTAGTAATAAAAGACAGGCATATCTTTATTGTTTCCAAGTAAATGTTGTCAAGCACATGAAAATAATAAAAGGCAGAAATAATTAGAAAGTTTAAATGGTAGTGTATAGAAATATTATATACTAAGGGTTTTTTTTTATTAAAATACAGCTGTTGTAGATCTTGTGAGGGTTTTCTTCTTCTCTCCATGGCAGGGTAGTTTATCCGCTAATAATCTGTAAGATAAAACCACACATTTTAAAATTTAGGTAAAATATTTCTACAACCTAGGTAGCCCTAAGTTTACCAACAAAATTCTTTGAAACTCCTTTGAGAAACAAATAAGAAATAATTTCATTTCTAATTACTATTTTGTAATTTCTGATATTGAATAGTACCTACTTACTTATTATTGTTTTGGAAGATATCAATCCCGTTTCAATAAATTACAAATTAAAATTTTACTTACCGCTTCAAGTAAGGAACCGAATAAACTGATTCAATATTCATCTTAATTTAAACAAGATCCTTTAGTCCTCCAGGTAAGAGATTTCTATCAGGTCATCCCTGTATGTAATAGAAATAAAATAAAATTAATATTTACTAGAGAAAGTTAAATGTTAAATAAATTTCTTAGCGCTATTCACCATCACTTCCTACAACTGCCCAAAGGAACAAATACAATACTTACCTAAACATTAGTAGTAACAATACCCACTTCCATTCGCACATTACCCTCTTCTGAGAGTTCAAAGTATCTAGTTAAAGTAGATAGTCAAGGTAGATTATCTTGGATGGAGTTCTAGCTTAATCTTGTATCAAATTTTACACCTGTAAAAGAATAATACCATTAGTAACTTCTTAATGTGGATCAGTGATGAAACAGCACCTTCTTTTATTGAAATAGTATCAAGACTTTTGAAAAATAAATGTTTTGAGATTTAGGTTAAGTTGGATGACTAGAGAACACCATAATAAAAGGCTAGGAGTACAGACAAGCTTAAAACAAAAGTTTTTCAAACATACCTGGACATTTAGCTGAAACTCTGTAGGTTGATTGAATTCCTTTTTATTTCATTAGTAACTTGTTGTACATTAGTAACTAGTAACACGGATAGTTATTAGTGTAGCATGCAGCACTGAAGAATATGAAGTTGTGAAACTGAAAAAGGAATACAAATTATAGTTGGTATTGCCCGACAATATTTACTGGAATTATAGTAGAAACTTTAACCTTCTAGTCTTTAAATTAATTTCTCACACTGTTGTACGGTTGTTGAGTAAAAAATCAATTTAATTAGATCAGTAAAACTATTAGTAGGTAAAAATCATAAGCAAAACTTTATGAAAATACAACAAAGAACTTACCAAAATTATGAGTTTTATGAGAGTATCTTTGTTCCACTGGTTTAGAAGGCGCACAGGGTTGTTTACTCTCTTTAAGTAAATACAAACTCAACATATTTCATGGTTTTTAGAGAAACAAAGTAAAATAAATCAAATACCGAGAATACCGCGTTCAGTGTACTTGACAATTGTTGTTTTTTTAATGGAATGGAAGTTGGAACGGGCAAAGTATACAAAGTGAACTAAGACCATACAGCCATTCAGGACTACTATATTTTAGATAAGATACTAGGCTTTTGGGGCTAAGATCACATGTTAGGATTTATGTGTAGTAAATAGCTTTACATGAATATCGGGTTTAAATAAGGATAAATTAATCAAAAGTATTAAGTTTAGTTGTTAATGAAACGGTAAGTTCAAAACCAAACAGCCACGTAAGCATTTCAGCCAAGGTCAATATCAAGTTTTCGTAGATGTATGAAGTTTAGATTTAATTTTAACTGTAGGTGTATCTATAGACTGTCTTCCTCTCTCTGAGGTTACTCACACAGCGTAGGGTTCCCACTATACGAGATCCAAGGCCAAGATTTCAGTTTTTATACGTTAGTTTATAGTAGGCATATAGTTTCAGACTTTAATATTTATCAGATAGGTAGTTGATTGTATATGCATAGGTTTATAAATAGATTAAAAAGGGAGGGGGGAGTTACAAATGGAAATAATTATTGTATGATACGCAGTATAATTTGTTGCAAAAAATCCCTTGTAAATTCGCGACAAACGTCCTGGCCGCTTTCGCGCCGCAGCGGCCGAGCCGGATAAAGAGTCAGCTGTTTCATACATTTTGGTTGAGTAGAAATTATTTTGTATGGAACGGCAATTTTTTTGTCGCGAATATGGCCCCTAATATAAGTTCATAATCATAAATTGAATCACCTAGCAAAGTTTGCGTATTGACTAAAAAATACCCTGTACGAGTAAATTGAAATATGAATAAAATCATTTACATTCCATAATAAACTGATCAGCTGACTAGGAATTTTGTATGGAAAGTTTTTTTTTCATATTTCGACGTAATATGATCCTTGAGGAAGGTTGTTCAGTGTGCCCAAGCAGTAAAACTACTCCGTTTCGAGTTGACATACCCTTTTTGTTATACATTGTTTTAAAAAGACTGATGTTTACTATCTGTTGTTTTCGGTTCTGCTTTTTAAGTTCTTTTTTCTTTCAACATTTGAAAGTATTTGTTGATTTTCTTTTTTCCAACTTATAAAACTTTTTCTAGGTACTGTACGTACAGGGTTATTTTGTATTATTATTACTAGGTATCACAACACTAAGCCTGTGCCGAGTGAAATCCGACCGTACAGTGGCGCCCTCACATGTTTTTAATTATTTTCTTCAAATCTGAAACTACCATCAAAATGAATTTCTAAATTTTCGGTATTATGAGTTATTTTCGTAAATAAAAAAGACATTTGCTATTGAAAGTGTTTTTATTTTAACCCTTATAAATGGACTATTACTTAGATGCACCTGTTTGCACCTATTTTAAAGCACACAAGAAACAAAACAGATACATATTCACTACACCATCGGTCCAGGTAAAACATTTAATAACGATAATTGAAATTACCAATCCTCATAATTTAGACACAAATTTTAACACACACACACAAAAATAACGCATTCATATTTCATATTTATTTATTAGCATTCATGTACAAGTATAAGGTGTGACAAAATAGGCTAGATAGGTAATTACAAAATTTGCTGAACATTAATTATTGATACGATTTCATAAATAACGGTATACCTACGATAAATATAAACAATTCAAATAATTTACACATATTACAAATTAATAACAATTTTAATTTTACTTTTTTTGTGCAGTAGAATAAAATTTAAGCTCTTTGTCCTCTAGATACTCCTTTACCGAATAGTAGCATTTTTGCAATAGCATTTTCTTCATCTCTCTATTGAAAGCGATTTCGGTTTCAACTTTTTTAATGCTAATGGGCAACTTATTGTATATACCTATAGACCTGTAATATGGACTTGCTTTGAACATTTGTAGTTTGGGAGCTGGAAGTTCTATAATATGTTTCCGCCGAGCACTTTTTGTGAATTGGTATAGGTGCAGATGTTTGCGTACAAATATTGCCATTTCCAAAATGTAAATGCACGGAAAAGTAAGTATTTTATATTTGTTAAAAATGGGCCTGCAACTTACTATTTGTCTGATATTATAAATAATGCGCATGCATTTTTCTGAAGAATAATTAAATCGTTTGCCTCCGAACCACAACCCCACAAAATGACCCCATAACGTAACCAAGCGAAAGCATATGCGCAATAGGCCGATAGAGCACACTCTATATTTGTGTTTCACCACACAGATACACAAACGCACGCACAGAAACACAAACACACATACACACATACACATACACACACACAACACACGGACATGTCTGTGTCTGCGAGTATGAAAAGTAGACATTATGAGAAGTGGACCTTATTAGAAGTGGATCTTATGGGAAGTGTACCTTATGGGAAGTGGACAATATGGAAAGTGGTCTTCATGGGAAGTGGTTCTTCTGAACCCAAAGGGAATTAATTATCCAACAATACATAAGGAGTTTGATAATTCGCTTTTAGGGTCCGGCCGGCCTAAAGTAGTGGATATTGTTAAAAAGACTCCAAAGGACGTGGAATTAGTAATTTGTTCGAACAAATATTTAAAGTCTATTAAAGTTGTACAACCTTTTAGGGATATTAGTTTTTGTAACTCTACATTTTTCATAAATCAGGACTCTTTACAAACAGAAGTGCGCCGAGACGCAATGTTCGGGGAGCTGATAAAAGTATGTAAAAATAATAATATAGTAGAGTTAGTATTGATTAAAAATGAGCTCAACAAGAATAATATTAATATATTAACAAGAGAAGCTTCTAAAAATAATTTGTTTCCACGCTTATGTATTGTAAGTGGTGTTGAGAGGATAACTGACAAGGAAATGATACGGGTGATTCTGAATGATTATCACTTGTTACCTTCTAGTGGTCATGTTGGAATTACTAAAATGGTAAAAAATATAAGGAAAAAATACTACTGGGATAATATGTACAAAGACGTTGCAAGTTATGTAAATCATTGTGCTGATTGCCAAAAACAAAAGTTCACAAGTAGGAATATTAAGGAAGAAATGTGTATAACTTCCACAACAACCTCTTTCTTTGAGAATTTTTTTTTAGATACTGTGGGACCGTTGGAGGTAGATCATAATGGCAATAAGTATATACTTACCTTACAGTGTGAATTGACGAAGTTTGTTGAAGCATTTCTTATTCCAAATAAATCAGCGGATACGGTAGCCAGGTCTTTAGTTGAAAATGTCATCATGAGATATGGAGTTCCGAATATAATTGCAACTGATTGTGGAACAGAATTTATATATTCCGTTTTAGAAGATGTTTGTAAATTGTTGTCTATTAAGAAAATTAATTCGATACCATATCATCATGAAAGTATAGGGTCTTTGGAAAATTGGCATAAACATTTAGGTTATTATCTAAGAATTCAAACCAAGCAGTCATCAAACTGGAGTTCTTGGATACCGTATTGGTGTTTCGCTTATAACACGTCAGTTCACACGAGTACCAAATATTCTCCATATGAGTTAGTTTTTGGTAAGACCTGTAATTTGCCGAATAATTTATTAAAGACAGTAGAACCGTTATATGTTTATGATAATTATCCTTTAGAATTAAAATATAGATTACAGAAAGCACAGAAAGACGCTAGAGATAATTTGTTAAAGTCAAAAGAAATTAGGAAAATTAGTTATGATAAGGATTTAAATAAGATAAATTATTGTAAAAGAGATTTGATTTTAATTAAAAATGAAAATTATAATAAATAAAATGATTTATATTTAGGTCCATTATGTTGTAATCAAAGATTTAGGTGAAAATGTAAAAAAAGTTAAGAATAATAAAGATTATTTAGTACATAAGAATAGAACTAAAAATTGAATAGGTAAATGTTTACTGTTAAATGCTATTTTATATTTTCATGTTTAGTTAATATTTAAATGTGTTTTTATATAGGGGAATTCTTTTCAGGGGAGGGACGCCTATCCTTTTCAGGGGAGGTGTGATATGCCGAGTTGTATATCATCACGTTTTGATATGAGGTGAAGATAGGTTTCTCTCTCCTATTTTAGGTCACGTAGTTAAGTAGTATATAAGCGTTAAAGTTCTAGTAATAAAGTATTCAGTGTTACGATATTGAAGTGTTTTAATAGTTCACCCAGTGACCTCAAGCGAGTCTCTGCAAACGAAAATATTTGGAAAATACGTGTGATACAACTTTACTATCTTGGCTTCGAGGCTATAAAATACCGTTTAAATCTATACAGTTCGGTTCAGTTTCTCCTAGTTATCACCCAAAATCTGACGAAGATCGCAAAGAATTTGATACATGTATTAGCGATTTATTAAAAATTTATGCCATTTCACCAGGTGATCACGTAAAAGATGAATTTTTATCAAGTATTTTTCTGGTGCCTAAGCCGAATGGTAGCAAAAGGTTTATACTAAATCTAAAAAAATTAAACAAGTTTGTTGACACAAAACATTTCGAAATGGAGGACTACCATACTGCTGCTAAACTTATCACAAAAGATTGTTATATGGGCTTATTAGATTTAAAAGATGCATACTTTTTAATCCCTATCCATAAGTCACATAGAAAGTACCTCCGTTTGAATATGATGGTCAGTTGTACGAATTTAATTGCCTACCGTTCGGCTTATGCACGGCGCCGTTTGTTTTTACCAAACTTCTTAAACCTGTAATGGAATATTTTAGATCGCAGACTTTAGTCTCAGTTATTTATTTAGATGAAATATTTTGCCTAGGCATGAACTATGTTGAATGTTACGATAATATATTATGTACTAAAAATCTCTTAGAAGAGCTTGGTTTTAAAATAAACTATGAGAAAAGCCAATTGACACCAATGACACAAATAAAATTTTTGGGTTTCATTTTTAATTCATAAAAAATGGTTATGGAACTACTCGCTGATAAGAAAATAAAAATTAAAGATAAAATATATACTTTTATAAATTCTAGTAAATGCAAATTAAGAGATTTTGCCAGACTGTAAGATAAATTAATATCAGCATGTCCAGCTATACAATATGCATGGCTATACACCAAAACATTTGAACGTTATAAATATACAATTTTACATCAAAATGAAAGTTATGTACAAGTTATTCACTTGCCTGATCGTTTAAAAGAAGACATGTATATGGGATCGGGGCGTTGAATTAAAATCGTTTTGTAGCTTCTTACGTTTATTTGCACTCTTCTTTTAATTATTTTGGATTCTAATACCAGAGAACCATCGCCTTTCGCCCACGATGTCCTTTTTCCAAAAAAAACACTCTCACTCTTTCGCACTCATTCACTCTTGTCTATCGCTATTTCTTTCTATCATCAGTCATCGTTCGAAAATCCTTCATTCATTCAGAAATAATTATCCAGTCATTCCGTCCGTTCGTTTCATCTAAACATTCTGTTCATTTCATCTTACTTATCATCCCACACTCGGCCTTCTTGCACCATATCTGACCTCAGATATGCACTCATTCAGATTTCAGTCATTCGTCATCATCATCACATCATCAACAATCATCATACACATTTTTACATCATACACTTATAATCAACCATCATACACATTACATCTTACACATCACATCATACCTACATTACAAAACCTTTTAACTTATTCTACACACAATATAGAGTTGTACTAACAGTCTTACAACTCTTCTTAAATATTTCAGCAAAAACAAAAACAGTTTTACAGCTCTACTTTTGAGATCAAAATAATTGTTAGGAAAATATTACATTTCACTAGCCACTGAAACTCTACATCTTTTACTTACAAAGCAATCAGAAAACTTATGTTATTTACTCTTGTGAACAGTAAACATGAATAAAGATTTTAAACAATACACCCTATAGTTTCATTTAGCACAAAACCTTATCTTTCTACTTAGAAGTCTAGGTACATACATCATAAGTTAAACAAGCTTATATCTTGAGATAGAAATCTTAAAATAAAATGGGCTCAAACTCTACCAACTTCCTTTCACCACTTATACCGACTGATGATTAGTGGTGACGGTAAATTATACTCGACGTCTCGGTAGTTAATGCACATTTTATTAACATGTAATTCAGCTTATATAGTAACTAAACATAAGTAAAAGTATCACGCAAATCACGTAGGGAATTGAGATATGATTAAATTCCTCTACGTGAAAATATGCTAGATTGTAGCTTCCGCTACAGTACACCCCCCTTTGAGAAAGAATTTTTTTACAGACTCTTAAAAATACAGGAAAGTTACAATAATATCTAAAAATAGCAAACAATGAGTATTATGATTTGATAACGCTTGATGAACGTGCTTGAGCCGCTGATTCGACTAGTTGCCGACTGCCGTCTTCGTTGGAGTTGGAATGTGCTGACGGGCAGATTGCTGTAACTCCGTATTTCGACAACTTGTATTTTTCGCTTGTTGTAGTGACATTGACCTTCTTCAATCATATGACATCTCTTGTTATCGTTGCCTTGCGTCGCATTGCTTCAAATTATTTCGAACAAAACTGAGGGAAAGCTGCATCCTCGTAGTTTCTTGCTGCTCCAGTCCTGGGCCATGGACGAGCGTAAATTACTCAAGCTCCTGATCGGGCGAGTTTAGTTTCAACTGACTGGCCGCCTTTTGCTGTAGCTCAGCAGGTACGTACAAATTACGACCGACTACGCAAATCCAAATGGATGGGGCACTGTGTCAGGAAAGTGCAGTGCGTGTGCGACGATAAACATTTGCATGACATCTTGCGACGATTATGTAAGTTTCGTAGGTAGTCCTTATTCCATTTCTTCTAGGCTTGCTGTGTGTGCGGCGATGCGACCGTAGTATACATTTCTTTTGTCGGGCTGCGGTGCGGCATGTTACGGTTTGGCGCGGACTATTGCCGTGCGCTGCGGCGCGATGCGGTGCGCGAGTTGCGATGCGGTGTGGCGAGTTGCCGCGCGGTGCGGCGTTGCGGCGTAGTTGGCGTTTGCGGTTTCTGTGGCTGCGTGCGGCGTCCTGTAGATAGGCGATGATTCTTCCTTGTTACTTCTCGGGAGGGTGGATGGATTTCTGTCTGAAGTGGTGCATTGGAGTTACGTCGAGAGATGTTATGAAATCAGACAGGGCTTGGCGTCGTGTGGGGTCGTGGTAGTAGTTGTTCGTGTAGTCTTGCGGTGCGGTGTCATCTTAAAGTCCGATGCGGCAGGCATTCTGGCTGGAGCGGGCGAACTCTGACAGCCGAGCCGATGCTGTCTCCAGGTCCTCGGTGCGTCGGGAGTTATGGAGATAAGCAGTTGCCGCCGAAGTGTGACCAGGAAGCGGGCAGGTTCATTCCGTGGTCTTGACGATGGGACTTGCGATGAATAACCGCAGACGTAGGTAGCTGCTCGCGAAGCTGTGATTCTTGACTCCAGATGGCGGTGGACAGCGCTCCAACGCGGCCGTCGCTGAAGGCTGCCATGTTCAACGCGGGGTCACCAGTTATACCGACTGTTGGTGAGGAGTGACGGTAAATTATACTCGACGTCTCGGTAGTTAATGCACATTTTATTAACATGTAATTCAGCTTATATAGTAACTAAACATAAGTAAAAGTATCACGCAAATCACGTAGGGAATTGAGATATGATTAAATTCCTCTACGTGAAAATATGCTAGATTGTAGCTTCCGCTACACCACTCATAGCCAAACATTCTTAACAATAAAATAAAAATAAGTCATGAAATCAACCTGAAACAGAAAAAATATTGGGCAAAATAAAATAGTGTTTTACCTTATCCTCCATCTGACCATTTCTTCATAAATTCAGCACAAGTAGATGTCCTTTTAGAACCCTCTCCAGCATCAGAAATCCTCTCCACATCGTACCGGTCATTACCCTTTATTCCTGTTATCTTGTAAGGACCAAAAAATTTGGCTTTTAGTTTCATTGAGGTGCCAAATTGAGTTCTCTTGATGGCTACTAGATCTCCAATCTTATATTCTGTGCTAGGCTTTCTCTTCTTGTTATAATTTCTTTTATTCTCTTCTTTCATTTCAAAATTTGTTCTTTTGCTCTACTTCTTGTTTCTTCTCTGCGAGCCATGAAAGTAGAAACATACTCTTCCTCCAGCATCTGTACGAGTTCAAGATCTTCCTTCTGTCGCATCTTCACTTCAGTTAGCAGCTCAAAAGGTGTCGTTTTGATGCTCCTTTGGTAAGTCTAAGTACTATTTAGTGCTCTCTGTAGCTTACTTGTATGCTTATACCAGTGTGTAGGTTCTTCGATGCTCATCTTGGTAAGTACTGATATAATAGTGCGGTGAATGCGCTCTACTTGGCCATTTCCCCTTGGCACTCCTGTTGTGATTTTACTGTGCTGGATTCCCTCTGTCTCACAGTACTCTTCAAAGTCTTTACTAGTGAATGCTGCTCCTCTATCACTTACTAATCTGGCTGGGTTACCAAATGTCTGTTGTAAAATCTCCATTTTTTCTATGGTTTCTTTGGCTGTGACAGTCTTCACTGGGAATATCCATACAAATTTTGTGAATCCATCCACAGTGGTGAGTATGTAGTTATACTTTTTCTTCGTTTCAGCTAGAGGCCCAATGTGATCGCAGTGTAAAGTATACAGGGGTCCTTCTTTTGAAAGAGGATGTAGAAAGCCTTCTTGTTTACCCTCCTTTCTGCTGCCCAAGATACAAGGAACACATGATGCCAATAGATCAGTCACTTTTTTCTCTAAATTTTGGATATAGTAGTCTTTACTAATCAGTTCCATTGTCTTATTCTTTCCAAAGTGTCCATTTTCATGTGCTTTTCTTATAATAAAATCTTCCATTTTTCTGGGAACTACCAGGAACTGCTCAGGCCCTTTGCGCAGTAAGCCTTGAAAAATACAATAGTCATTATGTCTTTCCATCATTCAGGACATCAATGATGGCTTTCAAGCCGTCGTCACTCTCTTGTGCACATTGTAGTTCCTTGTGCAGGTCTGTAGTAATGGCTGCCACATATGGATTTCGACTTAATGCATCAGCATGTCGCATCTTGGTACCACTGCGGTGCTCAACAGTGAACTCATAATCTTGTAGAAGTAGTATCCATCTTGCAACTCTCGTACACTGCACCAAGTCTTTCTTTTTCAATGTCATCTCAAATGCTTTGCAGTCTGTTACAATCTTGAAGGAAATACCATGTAAGTAATGTCTGAATTTTTTAACGCCCTCTATGATGGCTAAAGCCTCTAATTCATAGCTTGTATACTTGCTTTCGGCTTCTGATGTTCTACGGGTCATGTAATGAACAGGATGCAGTTCTCCGTCTTCTCTACTTCTTTGCATTAAAATGGCTGAATATGCAACACTTGATGCATCAGTGTGCAGTTCTGTCATATCATTGGTGTCATATATCTTAAGTACAGGTGCACTTGATAGGCTTTGTTTGAGTATGTTGAAAACTTCTCTGCGTTCATCATGAAACTGAAATGTTGCATCTTTTCTTAGTAAGTCTGTAAGTGGTTGAGCAATCTGCGCATAATTCTGTATGAATTTTCCAAAATATGAACACAGCCCCAAGAAACTGTGTAGCTGCTTGACATTCTGAGGTTCAGGAAACTTAAGAACAGCTTCAGTCTTGTCAGGAGAAGGCATAACCTTTCCATCTTCAATCACATGTCCAAGGTACTCAACTTTCTTTACTAGCAGTTGTGACTTTTTCCAGTTGATATTCAAGCCATACTCTGATGCTCTCTGTAATACTTGTTTCAGTCTCTCAACGGCCTGCTGTTCGTCTGTGGCTGGAATTAATAAATCATCAATGAATATTATGATAATGCCTGATGCAATCATATCTCTGAAAATTGCTGTAATTAATCTCATGAAAACTTTAGGACATGTAGCCAAGCCAAATGGTGCTCTCAGAAATTCATATTGACCTGTTGGGGTGACAAAAGCTGTGTATTTGCTTGATTCTTCATTCACTTTGAGATGAAAATATCCATGCTTTAGGTCCAAAGCTGAGTATACTTTTGCACTTGCCAATTTATCTATAAGATCGTCTACAATTGGTAATGGGTATTCGTCTTTTATAATCTTTTTGTTCAATAGCCTGTAATCAATACAAATCCTGATTGATCCATCTTTCTTCTTTACCAACACCAGGGGACTAGCAAAATCTGAATAACTTACCCGGATAATGCCCTCTTCTAACCATTCTTGAATCTGCTTGTCAACTTTCTGCTGCTCCTTTGGTGACAGTCTGCGAGGTCGCTGTGCCACTGGTGTCTCATCCAGCAAAGTGATCTTTAGTTCCACAGGAGCTTCCTTCGTCTGCTGTGGCTGATAGCTGTCAACTAACCTCACAACTTCCTCTCTCAGGCTTTCACTGCAAACCTTACCTACTAGATCAACAGTAGAGAAAAAGCAGTTAATTTTCGTCATCCATTTCTCACTTTTAGGAAACACGTACACCGTTCCTTCATCCATCACCATGAACACAGAGCGCAAAAACTCACTACCTACAATAGCACGGTAAGGCATAGAGTCTCTAGGTACAATGTAGAATGTCTCTTTTCCGAAATCACGTCCATCGATTGATAGGTTTACAACACAGTGTCCACGCGATTTTACTTTAGCACTTCCTAATCCGGTTAGCACTACTTCGTCATCGTATTTCGGCGTCTTAAAGTCCAGGTAAATGTCTTCACTAATAAGGTTAAGGTCACTGCCGCTATCCATGAGAGCCATGGTCTCCTTTCCGTGTAATATAATCTTCTTTAGTCGTTTTTCTTCTTTGATTTTCTGATTATTTTCGTCTTTATTTATCTTCATAACTTCGTGCGAAGTGTCATCTGTCAACGTCATGTTGCAATCACATTCATTCATTCGTTCAATGCCGCCATCTTCACCGACAAAATCGGAACTGCGACTCGTTTCGCCGACAGACCCGAACATCATACGCTTCATAGTTCCATTTTGCTGCGGTTGGTGGCGCCACGGTTGCATCTCTTTCCTGTCGTTGCCGCCGCTCGTACTTGGCCGACTTCCGCCGCCTGCGCCGCCGCCGTCATGTTTTCGAATGCCTCCATCTTGAAATCGTACTGCGCCGCCGTCGTTCGCCGTCGTCCTCAGATCGCATGATGATGCTATGTGCCCGTAGGAGTTACAGCGAAAGCATTTAGCGCCTTTTTCTCTGTTAGGGCAGCTTGATGAGGCATGCCCTAGGTCTCCGCAATTATAGCAACGCACATTTCTTCTAGGAGCTGAGTTCAACTGTACACCAGCTTGACCTGCGTTCGACTGTACATTTGCCCTTTCTGGACGCTCTTTAATTGGATTTTTCAGTTTAGACTTCACTAACTCGTAAATTTTCAGCTTTTCTTTCAGGTCAGCGTATGTTCTTATTCCGTATAGTATAATCTTATTGGATTCGTCGTCAATGATGCCATCAACAATGTATTTTATCGTGACGTAGTCCGCCAGCTTTCCTCGTTTACCCATCTCTTTCATAATTAGTAGATAGTCGAGACAACTTTCATTAGTAAATCATTTAAGTGAACACGGATTAAACTCACTGTTATTTTGTTGCGCGTTATCGCGACGTATTCGGACCAGTCGGTGGTCCTTCCTCAGGCTGAGTGCCGCTGCACGCTCGCGCGTCTCGCCAGGCACTGCTAGCCCAACGAGCCGCTGCTCGCAACGCGCGGGCGGAGGGGGCAGCTGGCGGTGACGCAGAGCGCGCTAGGTGCGACGGCGGCGATTCCGATGGTGGCGGCGATTCCGACGTCGCTGTCGTCGTGGTTGCGTTGTAACACCCCGGTAGACAGAACGAACTAACACTATCTGTTACTGTGAAATTCGGCTGAGCACTTAGCCCTGACACTCCATTGTTTAACACCGGTCTCCATGCTGGCGCCAGAGTCCAGCCTGCGTCCCGGTTGAAATTGGGACGTCTGTTTATTTCAATGGCTTCCATAATCTTGCGGGATACAAAATTTTTCTCGCGGGCCAGGACCTTTACTTTGTCGAACCGAATGTAGTGTTTTGCATCCGTTGTGAGTGCATGCTCCGTTATTGCAGACGCATTGCTATCCATCTTCCGCATACTCCGGATGTGCTCTGATAGCCTTGTGGATATGTTTCGTCCTGTCTCACCTATATAACTCTTACCGCAGTCACACGGTATCTCGTATACGCCCGGGCAACTCAGAGGCTCTTTATCTTTTGGGGACCGTAAGAACTGTCTCAGTTGCGATAGAGGCCGGAATATCGTCCTAATGCTGTATCTTCGGCGTAGTAGGTTTCCGATTATATCCGTAACCCCTCTCATATACGGTAAGAAAGCTGGTGCTCTCTCTACAGTCCGACTGGTCCGAATACGTCGCGATAACGCGCAACAAAATAACAGTGAGTTTAATCCGTGTTCACTTAAATGATTTAACTTTCATTAGGTTTTTTGATTCTGGCACTCATGAGTTTGTGCACTGTCTTCGTATCCCATGTCGATGGAAACTCGTTTAATATTGCTCCGGCCAGCTCGTTCCATGTTGTAAAAGGCTGCTCAGATTTTAGCCACAAAAGCGCCGTACCACTGAGTGAACGCCTGGCAACTAGTAACTGTTGTAAAGATGTCCACTGGAATATTAGCCCATTATCTTCGATATCTTGTATCCACTTTTGCACTGGGTAGTTTGAGTCTTGTCCGGTAAATTTTGGTACCAGATCTGCTATGAACTGCCAAAAACACGTTGTTCATGACAACAACGTGTTTTGCTGCTGTTGTGAATCGCCATTTTGTTTGCTAGGTTTGCTTCCGTCGTCTTCAAAAGTGCTGGTTCTCTTGGTATTTCTTCCCATCTTTACGTCTTCTGGTAGTCTTCGTCGTAGTTCAGGGGACACTCCACATAAAAGAGATAACCACGAAACTCCTCTAACCTGCGAACGAATAAGTCAACTTCTAGACGAAAAGTTTGAAACTTACAGTAGAAGCATGCACAAGAAAATCGATGCATTGAAATTGTCTATAGACAGTTCCATATCAAACCTAAAGACCGAAATGAGGAATAATTTTGCTCTTTTATCTGATGAACAAAAAGGTATTAAAGCGGACTTAAGTAAATTAAATACAAGAATACAAATCTTAGAGGCAGATAGAATATTGTTGCAAAAGCAAATACTCGAACTTCAAAATCAGTATTCAACAACAACTTTAAATCAAGCCGTTACCGATGTTGATAGGCCAAGAAAATTCGTATTATACGGGCTAGATGAATACCAAGGAGAGACGGAAGAGGAATTACATGACAGACTAATTTATGCTTTTGGAGAAATATTAAATGTCGATCTTTTAGGCTACATAGAAAGTACTACCAGATTGGGAAAGAAAGGATATCGAAGGCCGGTTTTAATTGAGCTATTGAGTAAAAGAATGACTAAATATATTCTGAAAAGACAAAACTCTTTTAAAAGTACTGGTCTCGCCATTGCGGAGTGTCTGGATGATATATCTCTACGAGAAAGAAAGAGTCTTGTAAACGTGCTACGAGAAGCGAGGAGACAGGAAAATTATGCTGTTTTTAGAGCCAACAAACTCTTCATAAATGGTAAAGAATACATAACTTCAGATCCGGACAGTTCACATGAGCCTAAGAACAAAACGCTGGAGTCCTTAGAAATTAACCAACATGGCGTCTTAGATAAAACATCGGATAGTAGTCCTTCAAAATCTACAAGGAACACGTTACAATCCCCACGGACCACTTATGATAACTTTCGCAACTTCAGACACTAGTGATGAAATTAAAATACTTATACAAAATATCCAGGGTATATCAAGCAAACTGAACATACTGGAGAGTCTATTAGATGAACATAACATTCATGGACTTTGTTTATCGGAAACATGGATATTGCCGGATCAAAAGGAAAGCATTTACATTGATAATTACACTTTTGCTACGATGTTTTGTCGGAAAGACCATGTACATGGCGGTGTTGCGATTGTCTTAAAGAATGGGCTCGAATTTAAGGAGCGAAGGGATATTTTAAATTTGACTTTGGAATTTATAATAGAATTTTGTGCACTAGAAATAAAACCTGATTTAATCATGATTTCGATCTACAGAGCGGACAGAGATATTGAAAGCTTTTTCGAGTCTATTGTTAAGTTGCTTGCCACTCTAAAACCCCAGATACAAACTCATAAAAAAGTCATTATTGCAGGGGACTTTAATATTAATATAAAAATAAAGTCGCCGGAAAGTTTAAGACTAAAAAATATAATGTTTGAACACAATTTGCATCAAATAGTCAATCATAATACCAGGGTTACCAGTACGAGCTCAACATGTATAGATCTTGTATTTACTAATTGCAAAGATATAACAGCCACGGTTATCGACTACGGATTATCGGACCATAAAGGGATAATTTTACATTTTAAAACGGATAGAAAAATACATAGGTGTAATGAAAGGACATATTATAAAACAGCACGAAAGTTTAATCAGCAAAACACGGATAATTTCCAAAAATCTCTAGCAAATATAAACTGGCATCCAATAGTAACAGAATTCAATGACATTAATCAAAATTACAGTTGTTTCGCTAAGCAACTTAAGATTTTGCTTAATACTTATATTCCTAAATGTAGATTTAAAGTTCGTCCCAAATACAATCAAACCTGGCTAACGAAAGGCCTTAAAAAATCCTGTAAACATAAGAGACTATTGCGTATTCTGACAAACCAATCAAAGAATAGAACTTTAAAAAATCACTTTAAATTATATAGGAACACGCTTCGAAAAAGTATAAAACTATCATCTAAAATTAGTTACACTAAAACAATGTCTATTTCTAAAAATAAAACAAAGACTATGTGGACAATCATTAACAAGATTAATAGAAGGTCTGAAAAAAACGGCAAAAAGAATATAAAACTAAACTATAATAACGAATTCATTGAATGTCCTAGCGCTGTTGCTAACTACTTTAACGAGTACTTCTCGACAGTGGGTGAGTCACCGTGTCCGACGGCGGCTTCGCCATCGCCGCACGGTGGTGGGGGTAGCGCGCTGCTGCGGCCGCCTTGCGGGCGGCCAGTCTGCTCGTCTTCTGTCAACTCCCTGTACTTGGGACCAGTTACTGAGCGTGAAGTATTCAATATTATTAAAAAAATGCCAAATAAGTATTGCAGCGGTGTCGATGATATTCCACCTATGCTGCTAAAGAAATGTGCAAACGAACTAACACCTCCGTTAACTTCTCTTATTAACCAGTCATTTGAATCAGGTACGTTTCCGGATGCGTTAAAAATCGCTATAATTAAACCTATCCTCAAAAAAGGTGGTATTGCAAATAATGTTAGTCAATACAGGCCAATTGCAATTCTACCAGCTGTATCAAAAATATTCGAAAAAACAATGGCAAATCGAATAAATAATTTCCTCGAGAAATACGGGCTATTAGATAAAAATCAATACGGTTTCAGAAAAAATCACACCACAACTCAAGCGGTTTACACTTATATGCAAGAGATTATGTACCACATCAGAGACAAAGCTTACGCTGTAGGGATATTACTAGATATGTCGAAAACGTATGATAGAGTTGTACACCATATTTTACTCGAGAAAATATATTATCTAGGTATTAGAGGAAACGCATACAACTGGCTCAAATCATACCTGTGGCGGATGAAGTTTACCTGGCCTAGGTGATTTGACGTTTCGCGCCACTGCGCGAAAGCGCTGTGATTGGTCGAGGCAGGGACAAAAATTTGATACGCCATGTTGCTCTCGGCACTCTAAGAAGAGAGAGGTTTTGTCAACCAACTCGTGCATTAATTGGTGAATAACTATGTCCTTTTATTTAATACAAGTCATATTGTGATCGTATCTTACCGTTTCATTTCACCTCATAAACAGGAGCACGATAGCTCCTAAATTGGTGACACGTGAACATTCTCGCCATTGTGACCCATGTGAAACTTTTGAACTTTTTCAACAAAACTTTGGAAAAGTGGGGAGCAAGAAATTTCGACAGCAGCAGTAACGCCTATCAATGGGAAAAGCGTTTGCGCTACTTTCCGGCCTTTTCCATCCGCATTATCCGCGGATGCAAGCGGATTTTCGGGATTTTCATCACCAGCGGCCGGCATCATCGTCTGGTACCAACTCCGCGGCCCAACTTTCACATTCCAAGGTTTGGGTGAGCTGGTTGGCCACTGCAGGTGCAGGCCATAACGTGGAAGAAGTACCTATAAGGACCGCTGAGGTACGTTTGGAGTTTTCCAGTTGGCTGGCATGAGCATTTCCTTGCTCTGCCCTTTTGCTATCCTACATTTTCACGGTGGTGAGTGAACACACACAGTGCTAAATAAACACTTACAAATAGTTACTATCTAACAATACAATAAAGGTGTGATTTTTGAGTTTTGCAAGCAACTTCAGTAAAGAGACAATTTTTATTCTTCTGTGGTGAAGGGAACGGTGAAAGAACTTTTCTTCCATTTTAACTAGACTGTACCACAATTTTAATAATTACATGGACATGAAAATAATTAAACTATTTTTAGTGCTATCTATTCATAAGAAATATTAAACCATTGTTCTCAAAATTTCATACCTAATCTCAGTGTTAGCTTTGAATGTTTACATTTGTCGTAAACAAGGTGTCTGGTTTAGGGCATTGTGTACTTCACTTTGAACTTATTACTAACTTTTGTTCCATTGTACTATATGAACTCATACTACCTATCTACACTAGATAATAAACTTAACACAGCATTCCATTTCATAAAATTTTAACACTTTAATTGCCAGGTGGAGGAAAATATACTTTTATGTCACTGATGTTTTTGTGTTAGCATATTATTTGTTGTACTGGTAGTAAGAACATTTTATTGTGTGATTTTATATATGTTTTTATATTTGTATGATACCTGAGCATATTTTTTTTTTAGAAATTTTCTCTATCTAAAGCTTGATTTTTTATTGTAATAATGGAAGAAGAATTGAAAGTACAGATAGAGGCACTCAAGAAACAGTTAGCTGATTTAAAAAAAAAATTCTGGTGTTAACAATGGTGGTCATAGTGTAGGAGCGGTCTCTGTCAAACTTTCCACATTTTGGCCGAATAATCCAGCAATATGGTTTGCGCAGGCGGAGGCGCAGTTTGAGATTGCTGGTATAGTTAAAGATACTACCAAATATGGGCATATTCTGGCCCAGTTGGAGCCTGGTGTTGCAGACGAGGTAGAGGATGTAATAGCAAATCCTCCAACGACTGATCTATATGAAAATTTAAAAAAAGAACTTATAAAACGTTTCTCAATTTCCAGGGAGCAGCGCATTCGCCAGCTCCTTACTGACCAGGAGATGGGTGACCGCAAACCATCCTCTTTCCTGCGGCACCTGCAATCTTTGGCAGGAAAGGGCGATGACAGTATAGTCCGGGAGCTGTGGATGCGCCACCTTCCTAAGGACGTCCAGCGCATATTGGCAGCGCATCAAGACCTAACACTAGACAAGGTTGGGGATTTGGCTGACAGTATAGTTGATGTCTCACCTGGTAAGTCGAGTTTTGTCAGTTTGACTTCGACGACCTCAGCCAGGTCTGCCCCTCCAGACCTCAGACTATTAATTCAAAGGCTTGATGAGCTGTCAATGAAGGTCGACGCCTTGTCTAAGGATCGCGCAGGCTCACGCTCCCGGAGCGGCACGCGCTCTCGATCACGGTCTTACTCTCGGGACCGCAAGTCCGGCGCATGCTGGTACCATGGAAAATTTGGTCCGAAGGCATCCAAGTGTGTGAGCCCCTGCGACTGGAAATCTGACCAAGCGGGAAACGCCACGAACAATCAGTAGCGGCGTCTGATTGTAACCGTGGTTCTAGCCGCCGTTTATTCGTTATAGATTCTGAGTCAGGTCATCGATATCTCGTCGATACTGGGTCAGATATCTGCTGCTATCCGAGACAACTACTTAAAGGCCGCATGCGTGCCTCTGACTTCGATGTCCGCGCAGCAAACGGTAGCACTATCAAGACTTACGGCACCTTGCCTCTACGACTTAATTTAGGTCTTAGGCGTGAGTTTCACTGGAATTTCGTAGTTGTTGATGTGGCCAGTGGTATACTGGGCGCAGATTTTCTAGCACACTACAATCTCTTGCCAGATTGCAAAAATAAGCGCCTTATAGACGGTAGCACCAGTCTCTCAATTCCGGCAACATTGGCCACCAGCAATCAATGCAGTGTGAAAACTATAGTCTCGGATGATTCTAACTTTTCGCAAATTTTCCTTGAATTTCCAGACATAACTCGACCACCTGGACAACCGAGAATAATGAAGCACTCCACGGTCCATCACATACTCACAACGGAAGGCCCGCCGGTATCCTGTCGTCCTCGCCGCCTGGCACCATCCAAGTTGAAGATTGCCAAGAAGGAGTTTGAGGACATGGTCCGCTGTGGGACTGCTCGAACTTCGAAAAGTCCATGGTCATCACCATTACACCTGGCACGGAAAGGAGAAAACAATTGGCGTCCTTGCGGTGATTACCGCCATCTCAACGCCCGCACGGTACCAGATTGCTACCCTGTTCGCCATATCGGGGATTTTAGCCATAATTTAGCTGGGTGCTCCATTTTCAGTACGATAGATTTAGTAAAAGCCTATCAACAAATTCCGGTAGCGCCTGATGATATTTGCAAAACAGCAATTACCACTCCATTCGGACTGTTTGAATTCCCATATATGGCGTTCGGGTTACGCAACGCGGGACAGACCTTTCAAAGGTTCATAGACGAAGTGGTAAACGGTCTCGATTTTTGCTTCGCCTATGTTGACGACCTTCTTGTTTTTTCCAAGACTCCTGAAGAGCACGCGGACCATCTCCGCATTCTATTTCGTCGGCTGTCTGAATATGGCGTAGTCATCAATAATTCTAAGTGTGTTCTGGCTGTCAACGAGATCATTTTCCTCGGATACAAGATATCAAAGTCTGGCACGCGCCCGCCTCCCGAGCGCATCGATGCTCTGCGAAATTATCCTCTTCCGAAGACCGTTGAAGGTCTTAGAAGGTTTCTCGGGATGGTAAATTTTTATCGGCGTTTTCTGCCTGGTGCAGCCGAACTTCAGGCTCCGCTCGTTGATGCCCTGTCTTGTTCCCAGTTGAAGGGTCCTAAACCTTTCCCTTGGACACCGGATCTCGAACTTGCATTTCAAAATTGCAAAGACCATCTCGCAGAAGCGACAATTTTGGCTCATCCAATCCCTGATGCTGAGCTCGGTCTTTTTACAGATGCATCCTCTACACATGTTGGTGCGTGTCTTCAGCAGCGCGTTGATAATGACTGGCAGCCTCTCGCCTTTTTCAGTAAGAAGCTGACCAGCAAGCAAGCTTCGTGGCCAGCATATTACGGAGAGTTGCTCGGAGTTTATGAATCCGTACAGCATTTCCGTCACATCTTAGAGGCTCAGCACGTAAGAATTTATACTGACCATAAACCACTGATTTATGCATTCACCCAGCGACGAGAGAAGCTTCCACCCGTTCAACTGAATCAACTTTCTTTCATTTCCCAGTTTACGACAGACATAGTTCATATTCAGGGGAAAGACAATATCGTTGCAGACACCATGTCACGCGTGGAAGCCATTCATTTTCTCGACAGCTTTGCTGCCCTCGCTGAAGACCAGGCGACCGACGAAGAACTGCGTAGGATGCAGACAAACTCGTCCCTGAAATTAGAAAAGGTTTTAGTTCCAGGTTCTGACGTTGAAATTTTCTGCGATGTTTCCACGGGAAAGCCCCGCCCATTTCTCACCCCTGCTTTTCGTCGTCTCTATTTTGACAAAATCCACAACCTCAGCCACCCTGGCGCGCGGGTAACTGCTCGCATGGTAGCTGATCGTTTCGTGTGGCCGAATATGCAAAAAGACTGCAGAGACTGGTCTCGATCTTGTACCGCCTGTCAAAGGAGCAAGATTTCTAGACACACATCAACACCACTTGGGAATTTTTCTACACCAACGGCACGTTTTTGTCATGTTCATATCGACATTATTGGTCCCCTACCTTACAGCAACGGTAATCAGTACTGTCTGACAGCTGTCGACAGATTCACCCGGTGGCCAGAGGCCTGGCCTATGCCCACCATGACAGCGGAGGAGTGCGCCGAAACCTTTTTCAGAGGTTGGATTGCTCGTTTCGGTGTCCCTGCTCTTGTGACAACCGACCAGGGTAGACAATTTGAATCTTCTCTTTTCCAGACCCTCATGCAGTTGTGTGGCAGCAAGCGAGTTCGCACCACAAGCTACCACCCGTGCGCGAATGGCCTAGTCGAACGCATGCACAGGCAACTCAAAGCCGCTTTAATGTGCCACGAGCAAACCTGGCACAAGGCACTGCCTGTGGTACTACTGGGCATGCGTGCAGCTCTCAAGGAGGACCTGCAATGTTCACCAGCTCAGCTTGTATACGGGGAACCCCTGCGTCTGCCTGGTGAACTTATTGTCACTTCCCAATCTCAAGAGCGCGTCGAGGACCTTTCCAACTTCGTGACACAATTACGCCTACAGATGGCGCGATTGCGGCCTACTCCTGCCTCTCGCCATGGTCCACATCCAGTCTTCGTGTCGAAGAACCTGGAAACAGCGAGTCATGTTTTTCTAAGAGATGACTCTGTCCGGCCTTCGCTCAAACCGCCCTACAGTGGTCCACACAAGGTCGTTTCTAGGACAGACAAGACTATTACCATCACCGTTGGGAACAAAAACACCCAGGTGAGCTTAGATAGAGTAAAACCAGCATATATTTTGGACAGTTCTTTACTGACTAATTCAAGAGTTCCAACATCTAACCTACCTGCGTTGTCAGTCACTCCAGTTATTCCAGTTGTCCCAGCTGTGCCTTTGTCTCCGGTTTCGCTTGATCCTGTGTTAATCAGCCCACGAATAGATTCCAACTTGCCGAAACCACCATACAAAACACGCTCCGGTCGAACTGTTCGACGGACCTCGCCTTGATCTGTGACTTTCAATCCTTCATTTAGGTAATTCAATTTTATTTTATTTTAAACTTGTAAGTATGTTTATCTTTATAGTTTCGTGATTTTGATTTTAGGTATTATTATTTTTAATTTGTTCAAATATCTCATATTGTACTTACTGTGTAACATATTGTTAATTTTTTTTAAGTTAATGTTGATTTTATAAAATACGTACCTTCTCATGTACATTTACTTTATTTACCATATCACTGACTTTTGGTATGGGTTTCTTGTCTGCCTAGGGGGGTGATGTGGCGGATGAAGTTTACCTGGCCTAGGTGATTTGACGTTTCGCGCCACTGCGCGAAAGCGCTGTGATTGGTCGAGGCAGGGACAAAAATTTGATACGCCATGTTGCTCTCGGCACTCTAAGAAGAGAGAGGTTTTGTCAACCAACTCGTGCATTAATTGGTGAATAACTATGTCCTTTTATTTAATACAAGTCATATTGTGATCGTATCTTACCGTTTCATTTCACCTCATAAACAGGAGCACGATAGCTCCTAAATACCTTATTGGTCGGAAGCAGTGCGTGCAGGTCGAATTCCTTAATCAAGTCTCTAGTGAAATTCAACTAATACAATCCAGTACAGTGACAGTAAACTGCTCCATTCCACAGGGTAGTGTGGTGGGATGTACCTTATTTCTAGCATATATCAACGACCTGCCTAAAGTGGTTGACTGTCACTGTACCCTCTTTGCTGATGATATATCCCTTTTATTCCAATGCCACAAAAGGGATAATAACTTAAATCACATAATAACTGCGTTTAATGACATTAAAACATGGCTGCAAGATCACAACCTAGTAATTAACAGCGATAAAACTAAGATAATACAGTTTAGACCCTATCAGAGACAGCCTATTAATTTAGATGATATTACATTGAGATTAAAAATTGAAGAAGTACACTCGTGCACGTTGTTAGGTATTACCATGGATACTTACGTATGCTGGAAAGAACACATCGACAAAATCAAAACTATCCCAATTTATTTACGCTCTCAGTGTCCTTAAATCCAACACAAATATAGAGTGTGCTCTATCGGCCTATGACGCTTATGCCTTCGCTTGGTTACGTTATGGGGTCATTTTGTGGGGTTGTGGTTCGGAGGCAAACGATTTATTTATTCTACAGAAAAAATGCATGCGCATTATTTATAATATCAGACAAATAGTAAGTTGCAGGCCCATTTTTAACAAATATAAAATACTTACTTTTCCGTGCATTTACATTTTGGAAATGGCAATATTTGTACGCAAACATCTGCACCTATACCAATTCACAAAGAGTGCTCGGCGGAAACATATTATAGAACTTCCAGCTCCCAAACTACAAATGTTCAAAGCAAGTCCATATTACAGGTCTATAGGTATATACAATAAGTTGCCCATTAGCATTAAAGAAGTTGAAACCGAAATCGCTTTCAATAGAGAGGTGAAGAAAATGCTATTGCAAAAATGCTACTATTCGGTAAAGGAGTATCTAGAGGACAAAGAGCTTACACTTTATTCTACTGCACAAAAAAAGTAAAATTAAAATTGTTATTAATTTGTAATATGTGTTAATTATTTGAATTGTTTATATTTATCGTAGGTATACCGTTATTTATGAAATCGTATCAATAATTAATGTTCAGCAAATTTTGTAATTACCTGTAGTTTTAAGTTAACTGCTACACCCTTACAGGGTACATGTACCTATCTAGCCTATTTTGTCACACCTTATACTTGTACATGAATGCTAATAAATAAATATGAAATATATATAATATGGATATTGGAAACAAGATGAAAAGACAGCACACATTAATGAATTAGAACTGAAAGCTGCTTTTCTTGCCCTAAAATGTTTTGCCGATCAATTACGTTCTTGTGATATTCTTTTACGATTAGATAATGTAACTGCAATATCATGTATTAACAGAATGGGTAGCATTCAACATAGTTACTTAAATAAAATTTCTAGAGAAATCTGGGAATGGTGCGAAAAACGTAATATTAAAGTATTTGCCTCTTATATACATACCAAAGATAATCACGAAGCGGATTCTTTATCAAGGAAAAAATTCCAAGACAGAGTGGGAACTAAATGATCAGGCATTTTATAATATAGTTCATAGCTGTGGTCATCCAGAAGTAGACTTATTTGCCAGCCGTGGTAACACTAAGTGTCATAAATATGTATCTTGGAAGAATGACCCCGAGGCGTGGAAAATAGATGCTTTATCTATTTCCTGGCAAAATATTTATTTTTATGCTTTTCCACCATTCGCATTAATTACTAAGGTCCTACAGAAAATTATACAAGAAAAAGCGGAAGGAATTGTGATAGTTCCGTACTGGCCAACCCAACCTTGGTACCCTGTTTATCAAAAACTATGTGTTTCTAAACAAATCATATTTAAACCTGAAGTCAATTTGCTTACCTCTCCTTTCAGGCGCTGCCACAGCCTGCACAAGACACTGCGACTAGTTGCCGAGAAGCTTTCCGCCAGGCCCTATTGAAAAGAAACTTATCACCTAAATCAGTAGACATAATGCTAGCTTCATTGAGCGATAACACATATAAACAATATGACTGTAGTATCAAGGCTTGGATAAATTATTGCAATTAACCTGGTTTTGATTATTCTCAAACATCTGTTTCAGTTCTTTTAAATTTTTTTACAGAAATTTTTGAAAAAGGAGTCAAATATGGAACTATCAATTCCTACATATCTGCTGTTTCTCTAATTACTGGTGATTCATTTGATGATGATAGAATTAAACGCTTTATGAAGGGAGTTTACAGGCTGAGACCTACAAACCCAAAATATGATTTAACATGGGACCCTAGCATCGTACTTAACCATTTAGCTCTTCAATACCCTAATGAAACTCTTAGCCTGGAAACTCTTTCTAAGAAAGCTTCAACTCTCTTGGCTTTGGTGACTGCACATAGAGTCCAAACATTTGCTGCTATAAAAATAAGTAATATTTCAATTGAAACTTAAAACCAAATTGTAATCAAAATACCAGACCTGATTAAAACATCCAGACCTAATTCATCCCAGCCTGTGCTAAAACTACCTTTTTTCAATGAACGTCCCGAAATTTGTCCTGCTAGGTGCATTGAAGCGTATATAAATAAAACATCCACAATTTGTAACAGTAATAACTATTTATTCATTAGTTACAAGAAACCTTATTCTAAAATTAGTTTCCAAAGATTAAATCATTGGATTAAAGACACTCTTTGCAATAGTGGTGTAGATACCTCCGTCTTTAGTGCACATAGCACTCGTCATGCAGCAACATCAACAGCCAAGAGATTAGGTATAAGTTTAGACGTGATAAGAAAAACAGCAGGTTGGACTAGTCATTCTTCTGTTTTCGCCAAGTTTTACAATAAGGATATTGTTTCCCATTCCAATCAATTTGCTTTATCAATACTTTCTTGTGGAGATTAATCTGAAATGATAAAATTATATTAATTATATACGTCGTGTTTATTCAATTTACACAGTACCTAATAAATTTGATTACAAGAAACAGTCTTACCTGTTTTATTTTGTGTCTACCTTCAACTTGGCGTAGAATTAACAACATGTTATTTCCCTCATGGGTGGTCTCTGAACATCCTACACTATGCAAACAATAAATCGCGTCGAATGTAGCCGTGAAACATAATTAGAGATCAAACGAACTTACCTGTAAGTGAAATTCGATCACAATTATGTGAACGGCTTCATTCGACGCGATTTATGCACACCCGCCCATTTTAACATAGAAATCATTAACCCTTCCCATACATGCAATTTTTACTGCTTAGACAGTAGAAAATTGTAAATAAAATGTTATTATTATTATTTTATTATTTTTTGGTGTGGCAAAGCCACTGGCTTCACATCTCGTGAGTTGAGACGTATTTCGCCATTTATGTCAGGTTAGTTAAGTCAAGTCGTTGTAAGGTTATGTTCAGTCAGTCATTTGTAAGGTGATTTGGCATTACGCCGAGGGAGAGTCCACAACACAGAGATCCTAGTCTTACGACTAGGGGCTGTGTTGCGCAGTTTATGTAGCACCAGAAACGTGATAGTAAAATTTCCGCGCCACGTGCTGACCCGCTCGTCACTATACCACAATGTCAAATATATGCTTTAATTACAATTTCCTATTTAATGTCCACTTTGAATAATAATAAAGAATAGTTTGTTGCTTAAAACACTATCAGAATTATTCACCAAACACTCAAATAAACAAGAAAAACAAAATTATAACCAATTCATATCCGCCATTACGGAATAGCAACGAACGAGCAAATAAAATGTTATTTGCTATAAACTAAATGAGTCAAAACGTCAATGTCAGACGGAAGGGGTGGATGGTACCGGGGTAGTGTAATGGCAGTGTTGCCATTTTATAATCAGAAAAGTATCGAGAAAAATCGATTTGAATTCGAATATTGTAAAAATCGATTCAAATTGATTTTTAGTCTTTAAAAATCCGTGCAAGGCTTGTACGTGGGGACGAAACTACACTATGTAAACAATAAATCGCGTAGAATGAAGCCATTCACATAATTGTGATCGAACTTCACTTACAGGTAAGTTCGTTTGATCTCTAATTATATTCCTAATTATTCCTAAGGTGCATTTACTGCCGTGTGATGCCGGCTTAGAATAGCATCACCCCATTTCTTACCCGTGGGAGTCATAAGGGACTCGAGGGTGTGTATTGCAATTTTAGGCGATGGGCTGACAACCTGTCACTATGGGGATGCACAATTTTCAGAATGTCCCTCAAATATTTGTCAGACGTGGCGTAAATGTCCGTTTTTGCGGCCATTCACGCTCTGCCTACCCCGCCAGGGATTATAGGCGTGATATATGTATGTATGTGAATTTACTGAGCGCAAGATCCCTTCGCAGTTCCAATGTTTCATAACCTAATTGACCTTGGATGTAAAGAGTCGGATATAGGTATGGATAGTATGTATAAATCTTACTATATAGACTTCTTAGGAACTTTTTTTGGATTCGCTCCAACATAAGAATATATTTGTCCTCGTGTGGGCTCCAGACTACTGTGTTGGTTTCGAGGACGCTGCGCACGAGCGCCGCATACAGTGCCCGAGTCGCGGCCGCCGACAGCGGAGCCGCGTTACGCAACACGAAGCCGAGTCGGCGGTGGGCCGCGTCCACCACCCGCTCAGCCGTCAGCTCGGGGTCAAACCACACTCCCAGATCGCGTACAAGCTGTACGCTGATACTGGCGAGCCTCCCACTAGATATTGCTGCTGGCGTGGACTACGGCCACGCGTGTATGTCATTGTCTCACATTTGCTAGGATTGAAATGTAGGTGGTTGGCTATACTCCATTCGTAAACCGCATCGATGTCACGCTGAAGTGCATCATGATCGGCCGGTGTCTTGCACGCCTTAACGAGCTTGACATCATCAGCAAAGATTAGTACTGTCGACTGGGTAACTACGTCAGGTAAGTCGTTAATCAGCAGCACGATCAGAAACGGTCCAAGGTTCGATCCTTGACTTATGCCAGAGCGTGTAGGGTAGTAACTGGAGATATGTGCACCATACTTTACAAATTGTTGCCTGTCCAACAAATAGCTCGCGAACAACTTCAAAAGCTTAGGAGTAAACCCCATTGTGCTCAATTTCACCAGCAGCCTGTCATTACGGGACTCTCAAGAGGATAAAGACTATGTATATTATTTTCGCATTAAGATGCGTGTTTTGATAATCTTTTGGCCTTGGTAACACCATACCTAAAAAACCAAGATACATGTATGCGAAAAGCAATAACTCCTGAAAAAAAACTAGGAGCAACTTTGCGATATCTCGCTACTGGTAGAAATATTGAAGACATGAAATGTTCAGTAGTTATGTCGTAATAGTGTCTTAAGTTAAAATAAAATTCTTCTGGTTGTAAAACATTTGCAGGAAGCAGTGGTGATTGGCTGCGCGACCTTGCAGGCAAAGCCGGCGCCGCCTCTTCGTCATGTTCCGCGTCCGACGCCATCGCTGTCCGGTGTCCGTGCGCTGACTGACGGATGATTGACGAAATGCCATTACAAGATCACTCAAAAGTCATGATTGATGGTTGCATGACGAAAAAATCAAAATATTCAGATCATTGTCAATCACCCTCATGCAACCATCAGTCAGCGTACCTATTAGACGATAGGTTAGTCGTCAGTCAAAGCTGTGACTGTGGTTAAACTGACAGCAAAACCGATCGTGTAATGGACGCCTAACTGCCATCATTGTATGGAATAACTGTTTTAGTAAGTTTTTTCGTTGCGGACTCCTTTCGTGGAACGGATTCCACTGCTTTATTTATCATTATCACTGCAGTAGTATAAAGTTAGAGTTCGCATTACGAAATTGTCCCGGAGATGCGGCATTATCGTCCAAAAAAAATCATATCATAACATTATCGTCCAAAAAAAATCATATCATATCATATCATAACGTTTACAATATTCAAAATTATACACTTTTACTTGATTTACATACATACATATATCACGTCTATAATCCCTTGCGGGGTAGGCAGAGCGAAAATGGCCGCAAAACGGACATTTACGCCAAGTCTGACAAATATTTGATGGACATTCTAAAAATTGTGTATTGCCATAGTGACAGGTTGTCAGCTTATCGCCTAAAATTGCATTACACACCCTCGAGGCTCTAAGTCACCTCTTACGACTCCCACGGGTAAAAAATGGGGTGAGTTTATTCTAAGCCGGCATCACACGGCACTTTACTTGATTTGAAGGGATAATTTTCCACCACAGCAACCCTTTCATGGCGCGGAATCTATTTTAATAGATGCAAAACACGCCATCTATCATTTCTACATTTTAACTTTTCGATATAGTTCACGCACTCATAACCAACAAATACCACCAATTTATCATCGTATTTCACATAGTACGTTTTTTTTATGATGGGTTTGCTCTTGACTCTAGTCTAGGTCATAGGACAGAGACGGAATCTAAGATGAAGCGAGCTCACCCGGAAGAAGCCTGTTCACTCTTACTTTGAAGAGATTAGATTAATTCTTTCCAGAAGTGGGCTTTAAAATAATACAATGCTAAAATTAACGATAAACAGTCTTTTCGTGTTCTATGGAGCATTAAATGATTAGAATATTACGTATAATATTTTTCAAAACGTTTTGTTTTACATTCACAACCGTTTTTTGAAGCCAGTTTTTCAACTCGTTACCTGTAATGCCATCTATTGAAATTTTATTGCACTAAATTCCTTTTGTATGCGATAGGACCGCATGCCTGGAGCGACACCATACATAACAGTAATGACCACAGTAATCACCTACTTGGTCAAGTATGATGCCCTCAACGAAACCATGCGTCCATCAAAGACACCATCTGATCACACAGATCAGCAAAGCGGATGGCGAATGAGCCACTGCAGCTGGCCACTCACCCGATCAGATCATAGTTCCCCGGGCTATATCTGACCCAAGACAACATGAGACCACACTGTCTCCACAATCTGAGACCACACTGTCTCCACCATGGCACGC
Source organism: Tuta absoluta (assembly GCA_027580185.1). Taxonomy (NCBI): domain Eukaryota; kingdom Metazoa; phylum Arthropoda; class Insecta; order Lepidoptera; family Gelechiidae; genus Tuta; species Tuta absoluta. The sequence continues at coordinate 608,475 of JAQAHW010000070.1, read as the reverse complement.
GCTCCTCCCGCTGAGGTCTTAAGTCAGAGTCAATAGGTAGGTACGGTGATCACAGTCATAGTATATAGTCGTGAGGGGTCGGGAGGACAAACGCGTCCATCATTGACAGCAACAAAAACTTTAACTGCTACCATAAGAATAGATAATAATACTGGCGTATAGAAGCGAAACTCCTTTGTCTGGGCCCCAAAAGCCGCGCTTTAAACACCTACTTCCCCCCGCAGCCCGTAACGCCCCGCCCTCTCCCGCGCTTTAAGTCGGGGCTGTCACGTGCCAATAATTTTATTCCAGACTAGCGGCCAATCAAGCGGTTGCGACCACTGCTAACAGTTTTCCCGTGGGAACAAAATATTTACCCGTTTTAAAGTCTTACCTTACCATTTTATTGTTAATAGGTAGGTAATATATTACAGCCTACTCTTGTACTGGCTTATAAATATGTATTTCAATACCTTACCTCACCGAACTATCTACCTACTGCGTGGTATTGACGGACGATCTAGGTTATTCTCGCTCGGCACACGGCACAAAGCACACCGCCGCCACCACGCCGCCGCCTCCGTTTGATACCTACCTATTCGCCGCCTCGCCGATTGACCAAAATGCAATAATTTTAAAAGATTTGCGATGAATATTAATTGTTTGTTATACCTATTCAAGGATGTCTTATCAAATGAACTTTTTGTAGCAGTCGAGCGGTGTTAAGTAGGTACCTACTTACCTACGTTAAAAAACATACCTACGATACGAATGCGCTTATTTATCATTATCAGCTAACAATGAATTAGGCACCTAGGTAGTTTAAATTAGAAAATAGAAACTAGGTACCTACGTAAGTAAAAATAGGAGTACACACAACAATTACGTATAATAACGAATGGTAGGTACCTAGGTGTTTACTGTAAAATCATAACTTACCTTGGCTCATCTTTAGGCAAATTAAAAAAACTTAGATGCTGTCTTCCTCGCATCACTTTTGCAGCCATACACACCACAATAATTCGGCATTGCTAAATTTTTCACAAAAAATTAAAATTCGACCCGCACGACGAACGTTTCTGCGGCGAAGCGCACTCCATTAGGACATTACAAAATTGTTATAAAAAAAAGAAAATTGTGTGATACAAATTTCTTTTTTTTACAATGACGGTTCATGACGTCAATAAGTGATATGATAATACTATCCTACATTGAATAAAGAATTTCAATTTCAATTTCAATTTCAATTTCAATTTCCAGACTGAATTGTTCGCTAAGAGACAGCCAGACGGATTGACCTTGAGCGCGTCTGGAGCGGGAGTGTCATCTCTATGTGATTTCTACTCTATGCTGCTACTATCATCTGATTCATTATGAAATTTTATGGGTTCTTTTCTTTCAGACATTTGTAGCTGTGTATCCCAGCAAGGCACACAATAACTATATGAAGATAGTCAGATTATGTTTTCCTGCTCAGAGAGGAAATCAATATTTCAAAATGTTACTCTTAACAACCATTTCTTTTATTACATTAGATCCATTCAATGCTTATCAGATTAAGAAGAATTCTTATTTGATTCCAAAACATGTATTGATTTGATTATTAATAAATAAAATAAAAAATAAAAATAAAAATATTTTATTCTCAGACAACAACATAGTCCATAGATGTTAGTAACAATTTTACCTTAAAACTATATTAGTGTTATAAATGGAATAATGAAAGAATGTGTAGGATGGAGACTTAATGCAGGCTCACCGCACTTTGAGAACATGAAGCTCTGTGAACCTGACCATTAAGCTCGTGTCCATCCTATCAGCCACTACTCTCAGAACCCTGTTCGAGCTCGCCCGCACCCTTTTCATTAATGACGCAATCTTTTTGCGCATTACTGCGTAAAAGTCGTCCACATTTGCATCGGCAAACATGCCAGACGCACTGCAGTAGCGTGGGAGCCGGAAAAGTGCTCTGAAAACATTATTATAAAGTACACGCAGAGCATTGTAGGTCTTTTGAGTAAAATTGACCCATAGGCTGCTGGTGTAAAAAGTCTGGCAGAAGGCTTTGAAAAGCGTGACTTTAACTTCAGCTGAACACCGTGTGAACCTACGAGCCAACATGTTGCCACGCACCGACAATGCTCTGCGTTCCCTTTCTATGTCTAAATTATCACACATATTTTCAGTGACAATATGGCCAAGATATTTAAACTGCGGAACACGGCTCAAAGGTACGGAATTAAGAGTTAAAGGCGGTATATAAGTTGGACCTCTCTTGTCGGCCTTGAATAACAAGAACTCGCTCTTCTTCTCATTGTACCTTAAACCGTGCTCCGCAGCATAAGCCTCACACACATTTAGCAACTGTCTCAATCCACCCATTGAGGGGCTCAGCAGCACCATATCATCCGCATAACTTAAGTTGTTGACACATTTGTCATTTACATGACATCCCACATGCATGCTGCTGAGCTCCTTAATGAGTTTGTTTATATAGATGATAAATAATCGAGGAGATGTTAAGCCTCCTTGTCGCACCCCGCATTCTAGTTGGTACTCATCAGAATATGCATTTCTCCATCTTACAGCATTTGATTGATGAGAGTACCAAAACGCGAACATTGACACTACTTCAGGAGACACCCCAGCATCTTTTAGTTTCATCCAAAGCTTTTCATATGACACGAGGTCAAAAGCCTTGGATAAATCCAAAAAGCATGCATACACAGGCGTTTTTCTTGTCACATAATATTTAACAGTATGCTTTAGGGCCAATATAGCACTCTCCGTAGACAGACCCTCACGGAATCCAAATTGTGTATCATGGATTGGTACCCTATCCAAATGTTTATTAAGTAACCCATTTAAGACTTTTGCGATAATTGTAGCCAGTGAGATAGGCCTGTAGTTACTTTTATCTGAGGTATCCCCAGTAGGGTTCTTCACAATAGGCACAACAATGGTTCTCATGAGGTCATTAGGCAAGTATGAGTGACGCAGACAGAAAGTGAAAAACATAGCTAGAACTCTATACAGGTGAGGCCCAGCATGCTGTAAGTGTTCAATGCTGAGCCCATCATGCCCGGGTGATTTGCCTCTTTTCATATTCTTAATGATACTGGCTACCTGTTTAGCTGAAAATCCAACTGGTTGTTCCACCTGGCATGGCTCAGCATCAACAGCCGACGGCACACGAGCCTGGACTTGAAAATTATCCTTAAACACATTCGCAATATCCTTGGGATCGCTCGTTCCCTCAACACTCACAGGCAGGCTAACTTTATTATTTAAGTTTTTTGTTCCTATCCAGAATTTATTGAACTTTTTAGCTGAGTGTTGGGAGGCAAGTATATCCATCCGGATTTGCTCCTGATTATTTAAATAGTATTTAAGTCGTGATTTAAAAATCTTACGGCTTTCACGCATTTTATTAAAGATCGAACCACTACTAGGCTTGTCTAGCCTGTTTGTGCGCCTCTCTGACGTGTTTATTCCAACCGTACACAATTTTTACTTTCTTAAACTTAGTATTAACTTTGCGACTATTAACTGACGCCTGGCTCATAACATTCACCACATCAAGGTACAACTTATCTATAATTATCCTATGTTCTAAGTTATAACACATTATATCGGCACAATCATGAAATTCAGGCGGAAAATCTATATTTCTTAAGTCAGCATTACAAATTTCATAATAGTTATCTATTTCATCAGGCTCCCTAACACCCCACACGACGTTATTACACGTGTTATTAGTAATCAAAACTTTAGATTTTATTATGCCAAGGTTACATTTAACCTCCAAGGGAAAGTGGTCGGACCAATACACATCATTATGAACTTTAGCACTCACCACCGTCTGCAACGCTGATTCAGTTACAATACAATGGTCGAGCCAACTCGTACAACCGTTAGCGTCACTAAGGAGAGTGTAGGTATTTGAGGAAATACCCAACTTCAACACATCCACACAAGTCCAACTGTTTTCACAGCAAAACTCCGCAAGTTCATTGCCAAAATCCTCCGTGGGGTGAGCGTTAAAATCATCTAATATAAATGTCGCTTCCACGTTACTGTCCTGTATAATGGCATTCATTTCTCCTAAACATTGTGAAAATTCAGGCAGATTGGCCGTTTCATCAGTGGGCATATATACAAAAAATTAAAATTTCACGATTGTCATCAATACGTGCTCTGATAGTGACAATTCAATCACTCGCGCACTGTACTATAGATACACTACGGAATAAGCTTTTCCGCCACAGTAGTGCTACGCCGCCGTATGGCCGACCACGCTGGACACCAGCTGACAAATCCATTGAAGATTTTGCAGTGAAGCTGAAGTTACCATCAATATCGCCAAGCATCGACAAATCGTGCGAGTAAAGCCAAGTCTCCTGAAGTGCGAGTACATCAGTAGTTTTACATAGCTCTCTTACGCACTCGGCACTTCTCTTAACGTTTTTGCAGTTGAAACTTATAAATGTGGTTGTTGTCGTACTATTCATTAGATAATGATTGGTTTAAAGCATCATTCACTCTGCCCCCGTTGATGTAGTTAGGTAACCGAGGCAAAAACCGCCGGAAAATAATTCCCGATGGCCATAAGCTGTCATCTAAGAAAACTGATAATTTGCGTTTATCAATGTACATTTTATAAGCATTGTAACTCTTTTTACTATTCTTAATATTAATCTGGTGCAAGGAAACTTTTTCGCCAGTACGACTTTGTATGTACCTGCTAATGTCTTCGCTAGACGACTCCCCATGTACATTTGTTATCAATATAGGTACTTTTATTTCAGCCGCCTTAAAGTTATCTTCCGGCACCGAGTTTGCCCTGCCCGTTTGACCAATAATTCGATTGGCGAATCGCTTAGCCTTTTTATATTGTACTAATTTCCACTCACCGTTTTTTACAATTTCCGACATGCTCTTACTCTCAGAAACCTGTTGAATTGGTTTCATGGTACTTGTAGATGGATACTTGGTATCGCTCAGCTGATCGATTACAGTCGAACGGTCATTAGCCTGTTGCGTAATCACTTGATGATTTACCTCGTTCTCAAAAACACTGCGGGTGCGAGACACGTTTACACCAACGAAAGAGGGAGACGAAGTTATTCGGCTATGCAGTTCTGTACACTCGGGTGAGAGGGATGGCACCTGTCTGTTTATTTTCTCCGGTGACGAATGTACATTTTCTACGCCAGGATTAGGTTGTAGGTTATTCAAAATCGGGCGATATTGGGGCTGATCTCCAACATTGTCCGTGACGTCACCCTGCGACGACGTTGGCGACTCAATATGCGATATACCTACAGGGCCGCTGTCCAAGTAGGCACCGCGCTTGACGTTCACATTCAAAAAGTAGTTACCGTTATTACCCGTTTCTGACGAACTACGTTGATGAAATTCCAACAGTTTCACCTTATTTTAGACTTCTTGCAGTTGATCCTGGCTAACACATGACGATTTAACTTCGTTCATTTCGGCCCGTAGTACATTAATCATCTTCAATAAATCTGTAATGTCAATATGGTCGAACGTCACCGGTGGTAAAATATGCAGATCCCGGGCTACGAAAACTGGTATATACTCCAGAGGCGTGGCTTTGTACAGGTTGATGATGTCCTCCATATCCCTTTGTTCTTTTCCACTCTTTTTCCTGGTAATTTTTCTATTTTCCGCCGGTAAAGATTCAAAAAGCAACGATTTTGATTTCACTATCACATCGGAAGGAAACGCCAACACACATATTTTACACAAGCTCTCTTCATCCATTACCTCAATTTTATTTTGGACGAAGGTCAACAATTCATCCACAACTAGATTTCAAATGTGGCACTTTAGCACTTTCGACATTTTCGTAACAACTCGCGACGTTACGCACAATGGAACGGGGCGTGCTCTCCTGAGCTCTCCTGATTATTCAGTTCTGCTACGGGCGCTTAATTTCCATGAATTGCTTCACCGAGTATGTGATTTGATATTTCTCAATTATTCTTCCAAGTTGACAAAATAACTTAATGAAATCTATTTTTTTTTAATGATAGGTACGGTCGCGTTCAAAAGTGGAGTCATAGTTAACACAAACGTCAGAAAACAAGTCGCTCGCACCCGCGGCGACACTCACACAATGACAAAAATGACGTATAACATACTATTTTTGACGAACTACCATTGTATCATAGGCTGCGTAGTATTGACTATTTCACTACGTGAATCATAAGCCTCGGTAGCTTGGTCGGTAGCGCGGTCAAGTAAATTCTTGGTCGTAATTGTGGAGACATTGGTTCGAATCCCGATATCATCGTTTTAGTTTTTATTTTATCAAATGAAGTAAAATTTAGTAAATTATGAATTTGATTTTAGTTGTTGCTAGATCGTTTGCGAGATAGTGCGTGTGCTGAGTAATTTTTTTTAACTTAAGCCATAGAGTAGAAATCACATAGAGATGACACTCCCGCTCCAGACGCGCTCAAGGTCAATCCGTCTGGCTGTCTCTAAGCGAACAATTCAGTCGGGAGTGCGCTTCGCCGCGGAAACGTTCGTCGTGCGGGTCGAATTTTCATTTTTTGTGAAAAATTTTGCAATGCCGAATTATTGTGGTGTGTATGGCTGCAAAAGTGATGCGAGGAAGACTCCGCATCTAAGTTTTTTTAATTTGCCTAAAGATGAGCCAAGGTAAGTTATGATTTTACAGTAAATACCTAGGTACCTACCATTCGTTATTATACGTAATTGTTGTGTGTACTCCTATTTTTAATTACATAGGTACCTAGTTTCCATTTTCTAATTTAAACTACCTAGGTGCCTAATTCATTGTTAGCTGATAATGATAAATAAGCGCATTCGTATCGTAGGTATGTTTTTTAACGTAGGTAAGTAGGTACCTACTTAACACCGCTCGACTGCAACAAAAAGTTCATTTGATAAGAAATCCTTGAATAGGTATAACAAACAATTAATATTCATCGCAAATCTTTTAAAATTATTGCATTTTGGTCAATCGGCGAGGCGGCGAATAGGTAGGTATCAAACGGAGGCAGCGGCGTGGTGGCGGTGTGCTTTGTGCCGTGTGCCGAGCGAGAATAACCTAGATCGTCCGTCAATACCACGCAGTAGGTAGATAGTTCGGTGAGGTAAGGTATTTAAATACATACTTATAAGCCAGTACAAGAGTAGGCTGTAATATTTTACCTACCTATTAACAATAAAATGGTAAGGTAAGACTTTAAAACGGGTAAATATTTTGTTCCCACGGGAAAACTGTTAGCAGTGGTCGCAACCGCTTGATTGGCCGCTAGTCTGGAATAAAATTATTGGCACGTGACAGCCCCGACTTAAAGCGCGGGAGAGTGCGGGGCGTTACGGGCTGCGGGGGGAAGTAGGTGTTTAAAGCGCGGCTTTTGGGGCCCAGACAAAGGAGTTTCGCTTCTATACGCCAGTATTATTATCTATTCTTATGCTTTCACCAAGACCATTATTGGTGGTTTTTGACCCTGATTGTCAAACAGAACTTCATACTGATGCCAGTAGCCATGGATTTGGCGCTATTTTATTTCAAAGACACTAAGCTTATTTATTGAACTTCAGTGTTCATTTTTCGAAATGCATACTAATATCAGTTTGCAGGATAGGCAGCGTATTGTTGCGCTGCATGATATTGGATTAAATTATCTCAAATTGCTAATCAGACTGGTCTGGTCGTAAGTATAGTTTTATTTCATTACAATTGTATTTTAAATATTAAAAACTTTGACTCATAGTATGTTGGTAGGTGTAAACCGATTATTAGTTACTTTTTATATTAATAATGCTACTTTTTTTTTTTTTTTTTATTAATGATGGGTTTGCTCTTGACTCTAGTCTAGGTCATAGGACAGAGACAGAGTCTAAGATGGAGCGAGCTCACCCAGAAGAAGCCTGTTAAGGCACTGGCACTCCCACACACTGACGGAACGCAGCAAGCTACTTGGCGCCAAACTTCGGTGGGATGGTGGTCGCGAGCCAGGCGGCCCCTTACGGAGCCTTCCACCGCTTGGTGGGTTCGTTCAGCCGGACTTATACACAGGCAAGCCTGTGTTGCCGTTGCCCGGGGTGGACCGCTAGGAGGTAGATCCTTTACCACCCCAAACTTACTTACTTACTTACTTTGTTTTAGTGGAAGACTGTTGAACGGTGGGTTTCACGTTTTGAAGAGGAAGGTAGCGTAAAAACTCGACCGCGCAGTGGCCACCCATGTCTTATTAATTATTCACAGCGGAGGATCATGGTGCAACAAAATGAAGAAAATAGTTTTATACGGACGTCTCATTATGCGAACATGTTTGAAACATCGACACTAACCGTTCGTCGAGCCCTGCAGGAGTACACCATAAAAAGCCAGCCAAGAAGCCTGGTCTAACAGCGGAGCATAAACGTAACCGATTATCGTTGCCAGAAATCTATGTGACTGGATGTCTGCCGCTGGTCCAGGCGAATTAGTAGCACAAGAAACAGGGCGTGCAACTGCCACTAATAATGTTGATATGCTACAGGAAAGCATGCTACCGACAGTGCGAACTGTTTAACTAGTTATCCTGCAAGTGAAGTTACTCGTTTTGCATTTGTCTTGATATCAAATTAATTCGCGGTTTGATATCAAATTAATTCGCGGTTTCATATCAAGTTAGTTCGCGGTTTCATATCAAATTAAGTCGCGGTTTGATATCAAATTAATTCGCGGTTTGATATCAAATTCATTCGCGGTTTTTGTACAAAATTATTCGCGGTTTTGGTACTTGCTCATTGATTTACTTATCATGTTACATATTTTGATATCGCTATCAATTTCACTTTATACCTACATTTATACCTATCAATTATCAACATAACTTAACCTAACCTAATTTAACACCTCTACACCGATTTACCTGCTGCTACCTTCGTAATGAAATGTTAATCAATACCTATCGCATATCATATTTTGATATTGCTATCAATTTCACTTTATACCTACTTTTATACCTATCAATTATCAACATAACTTAACCTAACCTAACACCTCAACACCGATTTACCTGCTTCTGCGTAATGAAATGTTAATCAATACCAATCACATATCATATTTTGATATCGCTATCAATTCACTTTATAACTACTTTTATACCTAACACCTTAACGCATGTTTACTCTACTAAGCATGTCGCTACAAGTTACTTCTTTTGAATTGGGAACAATGGCTTAGCCTGCCGCCGGTCGGCCTTTCTTTTGCACGCACCGCCTGTTGTGAATATTTCTAAATTTATTTCTATGTAAATGCAATTTTGAAATGTTTTTATTATCCTTTGATTGTAAAACCTTCCTTTCATAAAGCCGTCTTCCGCTTAGGCATACAATGGACACGATTTTAACTTGTCGATACATGTTTACTAGTGTATCAGGGTCGGTGGCGGTTTACAGTATTACAAAAAAATGCTACCGCGGGCGGTGGTCTTGCTATATAAGCGGAACTTACGCGTCAGTCTTCACAAGTTGTTTCGAGTTGTGACGTATAGTATTAAAAAATTTATCTAGTGTTTGTGAACGCCGATTATAGTATAAAAATAAACCTAGTGTTCGTGTTCGGAGTGAAGACTTCTACCAAACGCCATGTCCCGGTCTACAGCTAGCTGCATAGGAAAAATGTAGGTAAGAATAGTTTTATTTTATTTCTCTTATTTGTTTTATACTGTTTCAAATTTATCTAACATGCGTAGTACTTATATGTAAGGTAAATATTGCGGGCTACGTCCATCAGAGGACTGCTACTGGCTGTTGTGATGTGTGTGACGTGACATACTTATTTACAGTTGTTCAGGAGAAACATTGTTGTAATTATGTGATGATGTTGTCTAAATAATATAGATATAATATTTTCTTCAGTTTGCGCAACTATTACTCATAATTAAAAGTCTTTTTATAAAATTCCAAATAAACAAAGCTTTAAATCCGTATTATTTGTTATTAATTTTATTATAATATAGATATGTCAGCGTAAGTCATTAACCTAAGTTTTATTAAAGTAAATTTTATTTCAGCATTGTTCTCGTTACCATCAATAACATATATCCGTGTTTTGTTTTAGGGATCGACAATTAACGTTGATGACTTACCAAACACATTCAAGAATTACTACTTTGCCGCATCAAGCGATGATGAAACTGAGAATGAATTTACTATTGTCGAATCCGATCAAAAATCACCAAAGCGAGCAGGCAGCGATAATGGCATCGATCAATTTTTCGACACACCGAAAATCAAAAAACAAAAGAAAGTGCAATCTTCCACAGTTGGGATGGCGCGAAACGGTGGTGTATCTTATATATCATCAAACACTAATGACGCAGCAAACGCAACCCATCTGGTTAAAGTGGAAGTCTACGATCTCAAGAAATTAGCCAAAGTGTCGTCAAACAACCACTGGAAGCATGCAGATGTTCGTGCCAAATACTACACAAAGGTCACGGACAATGTTTACGATCGCAGCAAGGAATTAATATACGACATCACGAAAAACGTTTCGCAATCACAAGATTGTGAAAAATACTTTTTTGATAACTAATTTCATAATTCTCAAGCAGCTAAAATAGAAAAAAGAGTAATCACCAACACGCTTAACAATAGAGCAAATCCCTTTCTACCTGTGGCATATTTTCGGCGTTCACGAACACAGGATTTTAATACTTTATTACGCATGACAATGGGTTCACAATGCTCCTTAAACCAAGGATGGAAATGACAAAAGAGTCGAATTCACTACTTAAGCGAGTGTTTTCAAGCTTCGCAAAACAGTCAGTATCAGACTTGTGCTTGTGCAGTACACATTTATAACCAAAAATGTCTTTTCTTACTAAGAAAATCATCTCAACGATATCAAAAGATGTCATTCTCGCCGAATACGCAAGATACATCAGGTTTTGGTATATAAATAATCAATTACCCGAAGCATTAATTGAAGACAGTGATATCAAAATGTTTTACACCCCGTGCGAAGGACATTCTAAAAAGTTCAGTGAAGTGTCAGAAGATACAATTGATGGAGTATTTCGCATGAAGGCGTATTGTGGAGAGAGTTATATGTCATACTCGAAACCTGTAGAGACATGTAGTGACACCATACATCCACTCAAAATAGACTGGAGCTACGAGGAAGAGAAAGAACTCGAAGAAATAATGAATAGCGCCCAATCGGATGACTATGTTTTACCATCATCGACATATTCACCTACCTTGCAATAATTTTTCTGTTTTTTTTCGTATTTTAGTTAGGCTTCTTAGTTTGTATTATTCTTAGTTTGTATTATTCTCAATAAATTTAATTGAATTATTATTTTATGTCTCTTGTTTTCTTTCTCTTTTTTCTAAAACACTACATGTTACTTCTCACTTAATGCTAATAAAATAAAAGACCTGTTTATAAGCATATACCATTTATTTCATAAAACACACATTGACATAGCCGTTTCTTAAAGCTAGATACAATTTAGTCTTATTAGCTAAATTATAATGGGAACATTCAACTCAAAATACTACTTGAACGAGGCTTTAAAGATTTCGTTTAATAAAAAATCATTGTCAAATGAATCCTTAGTAAACATGTTATTTAAATCTTTAAGACTTAGGCCTCTGTATTTTAAATACAAATACACTAAACAATATTCACCACATAAAGATGAAAAAATGCTTTGAATAGCTTTATGGTTGTATTCCCATCTGCGTGAATTTCTTTTTAAATAATTAAAATGATAACCTTCAGGTTTACGACCATAGCTGTCGAAATATTCACCAACACCATTTGAATGAATAACAATTGCTACCTAGTGCGAACCCGGTTTTGTATCAGGATCTAAATTAATTATCAAATACACCGGTGAAGTCATAAAAATAGGTAGACGATTAGCGGGGAACACATTATCAGCCAAAGAATGATGAATCATTCGCAAGTATTTTTTTATGGCCAAAGTATTCATATTAAAGTCTAATTTACACAAAAATAAAAATGCATCTGAGAGATATTGACAGTCCATCATCTTATATACTACTTAACTACTAAAGTCTACACTAACATTTCTATTCTTATCTATTTCAATTAAATTATCAAACTCAGCATACACAATATAATTAATTGTTTCAGTTAAGGCGTTTTCAAACCTTACTTCTAATCTGACACTTCCATGTTTAATCCAGTTCCAATGTGATGAAGAATTAGCACATAAATCGGGTGTTAAGTCAAAAGCCATCAAACAATAACCTTTTGCATATCTATCCTTATTTATGCCATTTCCTTCATTTAAAAAATGAATACCAGTTCCAGAAAAAAGTGTATGATACATAACATTATGCAACCCACTACTGAATTGTGGTTGTAATGCTTTAGAAGGAATTTGGATTCCGTCAATATACAAACTAAACGTATTTAAACCATAGTTGTCGAAATCATACGGATTTTTGCTCAAACTACCATTAAAAGCTGTATTATTCACAAATCCTATAATACAGCGTTTAGGTATTTGACCTAGAAAAACATTATCTAGCGATTTGCCTTGAATACCAGACGGAATGGTTAAAACTTTTACTTCAGCCCGTGTGATCGGATATTTAGCAGTTGTAGTAGCCAATACTTTTTGATGAGCGAGTAGTACACTTGGATTTATTCGAGCTTTACGCAACATTAACGTAGCATCAGTGATAGCTACTTTGACTTTGATATCATTTGTTGGTGCCATCAAGTTAAATGATTCCCTGGAACGTATTAGTTTGATACACATGTCAACACCATTAATTAAAAACTTTTCTTGATTAAAAATATCCCGGTGTAAGTGCCCTATCATTTCTACCTCTTTGCTATCTTTAGTATATTTCAGCCTAGATGAGTATCCTTTATTATTTTCATACTGATGAAAATAATAAAGGATATTTAAAATAATAAGGATTATTCATTTTTCCTGCAGTGTCTTCATACCACATGGCACATGTAAGATGGGACTCTTTTGCTGCAGGCGCATAATTCAATAATGTTTCAATGTATGCACGATATCCATATGTGTTATTTGGTGGAGATATGAGCTTTTGATTTAAATATACATCTAACTGACTGAACATTGAATGAAGCCAGTTATTTACTGGTGCTACTGGCGTTTTTTCAGTTTCAATATTAGACAAATCTTGATTTAATATTTTAGCCTTCACATGAAGCAATGTATGTGATAAGTCAATATAATCATCTCCGGAACCAGGGATTTGAAATTCTATAGGTCCATCGTCGCTAAGAGATGAGATGGGTTTGTAATAAATCCATTGACCACTTTCTATACTTGTTTGTGTCGATGGTAAAGCAAATAAATCTAATTCTGATTTTGCACATTCACATGAATGATTATGTAAAAATGACATCGTTTATATTATTTTTAAGAGAAAATATCATTAACGGATGAACTTTTACTTTTCCTCCCCTTTTTCACTGTTCTTCCTTTCAAATTCTCTGAGTGAATGAGAGCTTTAAGGTTTCGTTTTCTATTTTTATACTTCGAGCCACTCATAGCTCTCACAATTTTATCATCAGCTTTTCTTTTGAGATTAGAAATGGCTTCTTTAAAACGGTTTGTTAGAGATTCTTCTTAAGGCTTGGCACTCACTATATCTGATAAAAGCCCTACCCCCGCACTCAAAGCTTCTTTTCCAACAACTTTGGCTCCATTCGACAAAAGTGGTAGGACAGATCTAAACAAACCACCTAAAAAGCTTCCTATACCATGACCACGTTGATGTGATACTCCTTTATAAATTACCCCGATTCCAGTTCCTGCTTGATGAGAATAGTAATGTTGATATGGGCATAATGTATTATTTTGTTTTATGTACATACTGTTTTATCTTTTCATAAAATGTAGTTTAACACAGCTCGTTCCAAATTGGAATGGTACTTTATCTCCTGTGTTCGATCTTATATCTATTTTAATTGTATCAAACTCTCTACGCATGACTGGTACATAATGCAGTGGTGAAAAAATATGCATTTTGTTTGATCCATATACATATTTCACAGGATCTAATGATGTTATTCTCAATAAAGGGCACATGACATCTCCAACCATCTGAGGTTCCACAATATCACAATATATGTATAGTTGTGATGGTAATCCAAGGTATAAATTAGCTGGAAACTTTCCAGTTGTTTGTGTTGCAACGTTTGTATTAGGATCAAAACCAAGTTGAAGGCTTAAAACAGGCGAAAACTTCAAAGATATCAGATTATTCACATCGCCTGTGAGTGAGACCAATTTCGTTAATTTGTCATGTCTTATTTTGAAGCTTTCTCTTGAATTTAGTGCAGTTATAACATCGTTAATGTTTTCATAGCTGGAAGTAGGTATGTGACTTTTGTATGTTACTGTACTAAGTTCTGGTTGGTCGGGTACTTTCATACGTTTTGTTATATACATTATATTATTATTATCCTGAACAGTAAACATAGTGCATGGATACTGAAATTCAACTAATCCTACAGACCATTCCCCATCCAAGTTTATTGATTTTGGTAGTTTTGTGGAGAAGTCAGTGGTTTTGTTACTTGGAAAATATGTAAACGAGCTATTACTAGGTAAAGTTAAGTAAAAGTTTTCGGTCCTCATGACTACTCTAAATTAGATGCTAAAATCCAACTATTAAATTTATCAGGATAACCTTTCCACTTCACTAATAGTTCTTTTCTGCGACCTGAATAGCGGGTGCGCAATATTTTATCTATTTTGTATGTAGCGGTGGGGTCATATGTCACTTTCTGTAGTTCTTTTTCATAAAAAGTTCCAATTACATTTTCATTCTGCAAATCTTTTATTGTGTATACAACCCATGGTGATCTGTCTATAATCGAAGTTATTAAAAATATTTCATCACTTCAATTTGTTTCATAACCTTTTTGAAAAATGTGTTTGTACTTAGTAATTCTAACATGATCACCAACTTTAAACTTGGGTTTGCTTTTAATGTAAGTTTCTTTATTATTTTTTCGTTCATACAAATTGCGCCAAACTGTCATAATATTATTAAAATTAACATCGCAAAGACGCATTTTAATACTTCTATGAAAGCTGTTATTATATGAATTAAGTAAATCCTGCAAAATATCTATATATCGGTACGTATTATTATGAGTAAAATATCTCCACATTTTCATTTTAAGTGTACGCTGGAATCTTTCAACTATGCTTGCTTTAATATCAGGATTATTGGTGGTGTAATAGTTTATATCGTTACTTTGGATAAAAGATTGAACATCTTTTGCTATAAATTCAGTACCTTTATCTGATTGTAAATGTCTCGGTGTAGCTTTAGCTTCTAAAAATATGTCCCTAAAATTTTCTTTTATAGTTGCCGAATCTTTCTTTTTAATAGGTCTAGCAAAAGCATACTTACTAAAAACATCAATTACACATAAAATGTATTTAAAACCGTCATTATATTCGCTGTAAGTCCGCATATCGCTTAAATCAGCTTGCCAAAGTTCATTAAAATTTGATAAAATGTACTTATTTCTAGGGAAGCGACGACGCACTGGTTTATGTAGGGTGTATGTTTCTTGAGATTCCAGCCATTTCTTTGTTTCTTCTTTAGTCATTTTATTTTTCATAGCTGCTGTCAATTTACTGAGACTGCTGTAACCGGCTGGGTTAGATACATCGTAATAAATATTATGAATTTCTAGTAAGGGGTCCATTTCTCCCAATTATTTTTTTTGGCTGGTTTTACTTTAGATCCACTGCTAGTTAATTTTGGCGTGCTAAAATAATCAGGAGTACTGTTTTCTGCCTCTTTTGAAACGTCTTTTGTTGTTCTAGCATTAGCTGGGCTCTGAGATAAAACTCTTATGTATGTGGCTCTTTTTGGATTGCCAATGAAGCTTAAGGGGACTGATAGATCTTTGAGCACATGAGCAAAATCTTCCCAACCATATGGTGAACTGTTTTTTAGAGGTCTCAAGATGTCACTCAAAAGGTCAACGATATTACTTTTACGCACTTCTCTTTTGCGGACGAACACAGTGCCTTTTTCATTCCAGGATATTTTATCTTTGTTTTTCAAAAGTATATCTATTAACAATTCACCTCTCAATTTGTATGTCTTTGGAATAAAAGCAAGTAACTCTGATTTTGTGTAACCATTATAGGTTGTCTGAGTAGACGTCTCTTCGTTATCTGGAGCTTTCTCTGACTTTATTGTTTCTTTTATTTCATTTTTTTTTCATCAAAAGGTAGTATAGGTATCTGTAACGGTTTTCGATCTTCTCCAATGAAATGAAGATATCTCTGCAATGTTTGCAAATAAAGTGGCCACTTTTCCCTGTCATCTATTTTAGTGTTTATTACTTTATGCATTTCTTCATCTAAACGTGATAAATTTTTAGTACTTGCATTATCGGATTTCAGTCTTTCTATGACTTCAGGCTCAATAAGTATCATTTTCTTTGCGCCTTCCATATTTATTTTATAAATGAACCTAACAATGTGCTAAGAACAGACCCTAGAATAAAAGGTAAAAAAGCCCCACCTCTTTGCATGAAAATTTGTTTCCTTTCTTTACTTTTTCCTTTCAAAACAATTTTCCTCAATAAATCTTTATGTTTTTTTAATTTACGTCTCGATTTATCATCTAAGGGTACTTTTCCTCTTAAAACATTGAAAATACATTCAGTTATACTGTTGATTTCATCATCTCCACAATTTTTTAACAATGCTTCTCTATGTTTTGGTTTTAATGTTAATATTGCTCTTAATAAATCTTTATGAGGCGTTATTCTTTTAATCATTTTTTTAACGTTAGGACGTTACGATCTGATATTCGATTTTGTTCAATGCATTTACAAACTAAACAGCATCAGATGAAACGAAACAGTTAAATTTACATATATTAAAAACAGATTCGTTGTTTTCTTTTATATGAATTTTTTCTTTAAAAACGTTTATTATATACTCACAAATTTGTTTTATCTCATCATCATTACAGCATTCTAACAAGGCTTCACGATATTGTTCTTTTATGATACTTAAAGCTTTTAAAAAGTTGTTTTTTTTTAGATGTTTCTACTTCAGACATTATTTGTAACTGACATAAATTATTTGCTGAGCATCGTATTTATACCCCTTTTTAGGGACATAAATTGTACACTGCTCATCGAATGGAAAATTTTACTTTTAAATCGACATATTTCATTTGTGTTTTGCTTAAGATCAATGAATAGATATCCATGAGCTTTTGTCGTTGCATCCTTGTAAGCTTCTTAAACGAATTTAGCATTTTCTGGATACACCTGACGAGCTAAATGTCGTATTTGTGTTCTGTCTCGAGGGTTTTTAAAATAAGTTATATAACTCGAATTTAGAGAAATATCTTTTTGACCTTTTCCTTGATGAAATATGTTTTGAGTTATGTAAAATACACTGAGATTTCTATGATGGCTTCTCTTTGTAAAAATGTCAACGATACAATCATCTGACTCTCTCATAAGATCATCGATTATAAGTAGTCTAGGACATTTTCCATCAAACATACTTAAATCAGGGATACCTTGATTGTAATTAACATCACTCAAATTGTACGGTCGGATTCATAAGTGGAGTCATAGTTAGACTACGTGACAGATTGCAATACGGGTTATTATCGTCTGTACTTACTTTACTAACTTACGCACACACGTAAGATTATCGACTCTAGGTAGAAAAGTCCACCTTAAGGCGTAGCATTAAAACTTAAACAGATTACCACCTATAAGCGACATCTATGTAATCTTTGAAATAATAACTCGGTGATAGCCTATTCGCCACCACATCACCACAAAGTATACATCACACTGGTTTGTCTAAAACTGTATTATAGTTATCCTTATTCGTTCACTTGTAGTAAAGCAATAGATTACATATCTTTATTTCGTCGTATTGATCACAAGCAACCGTAGCTTAGCGGTAATAGTTCTTACCTTCTAATCAGAACGGAACCGGGTTCCCATCCGATCTCTGTATGTAGATTAATGTTTTTTTAAATGTTTTTACCATATTTTCTCCAGTAATAATTATTTTATATAATATTTTTCTATATATTCATCTATGTATTATATCTATAAATTGTTATTGTAAATTATGTATCAAAATATTATATCTAAAAACATAAACCTATAATATTGTAATAAAACAAAAAGTAAGGTAAGAAATTATTTTATTGGTAGGTATGGTATTACTTTATGTAAATAACATAATGACATGAATGAGAACTTTTGGTAACCATAAGATACGAGTATGTAAAACTACATAAAATACTTGCTGTCGTAATACTTAGTTAATAGTTTTGTTTGAATGATAAAACACAATATTATGTAAAATGATATTAAGTGTTCATTAGCTGAAACATCGATAGGTAATTATTTATAAGATCATAGGAATGATCCAAATCTTGGATTGAATCTTTCAATAAAGTTATTTAAGTAATAATTTCGTTAGTAATTATTTTATTGATCTATGTTTAACGATGATGCACTTTCCTCGTAAGTAAAAGTAATTGTAATAATAATAAATCAGTTATTTGCCTACATCTCAAGGTTTAAGCTTAAGTACTCGTTTTCGTAATGAAAAGATATTGAAGCAAGGCCTTAAGATAACTGACTAAAAATAATCAATCTTATATAAAAATATATCGATGTTTTAGCATAATTTAATTGCTAATGTAATGCTCTACAAATACCTACTGCAATAGTAGGCGGCTGAGTAGGTAAACAGAGGTTGAGTGAGCAACGATTTATCGGGCCCGCTTCGGCATACATTGCTGATTATTTTGTGTATATTCATATATTGTAATGAAAAACACAAGATAATCAGCAATGTATGCTAGATCGGGTCAGATTGAAATCTTAAGTAAAAATCGCCGCTTACATAATTAGTATTTGGTGTTACCTCCGCTGTTTTCAACAACACTTAATAGACTCGACCAAATAAGTGCATATATCGGTTCCTCTGGTACTCTCCCACACTCCCAGGCAGTGAGCCTCTAAAGCTTCTAGTTCTTTCATTGCGCATGTCCCACCTTTGCACCATTAAACCCCATAAATTCTCTATGGGATTTAAGTCCGGAGATTTTGCTGGCCAACGAATAACTTGGATATCTGGGTGCTGGCTAAACCAATTATTCACCACGGCAGCTCGATGCACTGGACAATTTATCCTGGACAAATGCAAAACGAGGAACTTCACTAGCAGAATAAACAGTTAAACATTTCGCACCGTCGTCGGTAGCATGCTTTCCTGTAGCATATCAACATAATTAGCGGCAGTTGCACGCCCTGTTTCTTGTGCTACTAATTCGCCTGGACCAGTGGCAGAACCATTTTCTTCATATTGTTACACCATCATCCTCCGCTGTGAATCATTAATAAGACGAGTCGAGTTTTTACGCTACCTTCCTCTTCAAAACGTGTAACCCAACGTTTAACAGTCTCCCACTAAAACAAAGTAGCATTATTAATAAAAAAAATATACTAATCGGTTCACAGCTACCAACATACTATGAGTCAAGAGTTTTTAATATTTAAAATACAATTGTAATGAAATAAAACTATACTTACGGCCAGACCAGTCTGATTAGCAATTTGAGTTAAATTAAATCCAACATCATGCAGCGCCACAGATAATTGCAGCGCAACAATACGCTGCCTATCCTGCAAACTGATATTAGTATGCATTTCGAAGAAATAAACACTGAAGTTTAATAAATAAACTTAGGTTAAAAAAAATCACTTAGCACACGCACTATCTCGCAAACGATCTAGCAACAACTAAAATGTAATTCAAAATTTACTAAATTTTGCTTCATTTGATAAAATAAAAACTACAACGAAGATATCGGGATTCGAACCATTGTCTCCACAATAACGGTCAAGAATTTGCTTGACCGCGCTACTGACCAAGCTACCAAAGCTATTGATTCATGTAGTGAAATAGTCAATACTACTCAGCCGTGACTCAGCCTATTATACAATGGTAGTTCGTCAAATTATAGTATGTTATACGTCATTTGTGTCATTGTGTGAGTGTCGCCGCGGGTGCGAGCGACTTGTTTTCTGAGGTTTGTGTTAACTATGACTCTACTTTTGAACGCGACCGTACAAGGGTTGCATTTCATCATAGCACCATATGATTTCGGAAAATTCTTGACTGCATATTACTTTACAGTGCTTTGAAAAATTTGTAACAAAATTTGATTTTCCACACCCGCTAGGACCTGCTACGATTGCAGTAAAAGGGTAAATAAAATGAATCATTGCGACGTGCAAGTTTGAGCTGGTAGTATAAACGAATGAAAGGAAACACTGATATTTGTCATTATATACAAATTAATATATTCAGATTATATATTAATTTGTCATTGTCATTGTCATTATATACAAATTAATATATTCAGATTATAATATGTACAATAAAAACAGCATGCATTTAAAAATCATAATCACTATAAACCTAACAAATACATATTATTTTTAAAACACGTTCTTATGTTTAAATATCCGCAGAACTGAAGTTACTAGAATGAAGTGATTGAACATATTATAAAAAGTAAAATTCATAATATTTACAATAAAAATACAGTTTCATTTTATGACAATCTTACTTAAATACACACATAAGTAGAAAAATTATTAAAATTATGCTATATTAAAAACGATATGATTCCAATAATACTTTTATGTAAATATACAGGTAGATGTGAAACAACCTTACACCTTATAGTATCCTGAATCTTACAACTATTATTTTAATTATTTCTTACGCTATAATGCCCCCATGCTAAGGTGTCAGTGGAGTTTGGTAAAATGTATCTCTTACTATCACTATCAGACAGACTTACTTTTTTCAGTTTTTGTGTAAAAACCACATGTTTAATCGATCTAAATCTATACATTGAAGCAAGTTGTACATTTTTGTTAAGCAAACAAGATTTGTAATCCTCGATTTTCATTTTCTTCGTAACATTTTTGTTGACACCCTTAGCTTTTGCAATTACTGTATCTTCCACCTGAATTGCATACATTTTTGATCGCAGACCGACAAATTCTTTGAAAATTCGACCGTTATTTTCATCTTTAAAATACCCAATCTTTTTTTTATTTACATTAGGATAATTGCATATATTGTTTATGGGATAATCTGAAGTGCCAAAGTATTTTTCCAAATCAGGTCTTATATCATCAAAATAATCATCAGTAAATATCTGATAAATGGAACTATCAGTATCAGTATACAACAATTTTGCATTGTCATGGATTTTTTTTTTTTAATATAATTATAATGAAAATCGTACATCAAAGTTTTTTGAAATGTCTAAAATGCAAAATCCTAAGTAGATAGATTTATCGTAAAATAGTTTAGTCTTATTTAATTGAACAGCTACTAAATTTTCGGAAAATATAGATAAACTGTGAAAATTCGGACGAGCTATTAAACTTTGTGCCCCCTCAACTTTACCATGATTTTCCCAATGCGTTCGTAGTTTTACATTTACACGTTTTTCTATACTCTCCATAGTTTTGCCAAAGACAGCATTATTCATGAGCTTATAAAAATCTTTTTCAAAATCTGTCTTTGCTTTTGTTCTTAACTGTGTGTTTAGCTCAATATATTTTCGCATCCAACAACTTTGCATAAATTCCAAAACTCGATGAATTTTTACCAGTTTCATGCCTTTTTCTAAACACTGCATTAGGTTTCTATAATGAATAATGTACTTTCTTTTATTGTTTAGGTTTGGTACTAGCTTAGGTTGTGTACTTCCTCCAGTGCATATATTTTCCGGACAAAATGGTAGATCAGAATGCAAGTCATGCAAATTATCTGGATAATCAAGATCTACTTCTAGGATATACCCTATATCTGATGTGGGGGAGACTTGAAAATTTACAGTCGGTTCAACCCATTTAAAACCACCGTATGGGAGATACTGCGACTGCGCCCAACCATACATATTATTCGCATCCAAGTAAGCTAAAAAAGATTTGCGATCCTTTGCATTGTAATCACATAAATATTTATTATTAGCTTTCGCATGTCGGTTGCTACATACGGATACTCCACCTCTTATACCTGATTTAATAAACGCTATCATATCAAAATCTACCAACAAATCTAATTAAATTTTTGTGCACTTCAACATAGCATCCCAGCTTAGACCAGGTGCAGTATAATAATGTGCTGGGTCTAATCCATATGTTTTTAAACATACATCTCTGAAATTTTCAAAGATGTCAGCCAATAGTAAAACATCAGTTTTTAAATAAAGGTTCGAATAATCTCTCATATTCTGACATTGTGTGCGTGTGATGCCGGCCTAGAATAGCACCACCCCATTTCTTACTCATGGGTGTCGTAAGAGGCGACTAAGGGACTCGAGGGTGTGTATTGCAATTTTAGGCGATGGGCTGACAACCTGTCACTATAGTGATACACAGCTATCTGATTGACCCTCAAACTTTTGTCAGACGTGGTGTTAATATCCGTTTCACGGCCGTTAACGCTCTGCCTACCCCGTAAGGGATATAGGCGTGATTTATGTATGTATGTATGTATGTTCTGACATTGAAAATGCTGCCAGACATCTTGTGCATGTTTATAGTCTTCATTAGAAACGTGCGCTCCTGTTAAAGAGCTATAAAAATCCGATTGGTTTGGTAAAAATGTAGCATTTAGTGATTCATGTGATTGAATAAATTCATAGGGAAAAATACCTTTTCTGATCAGACGGTTAAAATCGTCAACTTTAGACACTTGTTTTTTTAACTCTCTAAGTTGATCAACTTGGAGATTTTTGGACAGGTTGTCTAAACTACTTGACAAAAATCTGAAAGAATCTAAAAATCTTTATTGCACATTATGTCCATTAATATTTATGTTTTTGGAGAATGATATATATTTTTCTTTATTTTGAGGAATAATATCTATTTCCCCTTCCTTTAGATGCAAAGAATGTACAAGAAAATGAGCATCATAGTTACTCAGATTGTGCAGAAAAACCGGAACAAAAAATGGAGCTCTAAATTTAGATTTGCAGACTGGATGTGCCACCCATCTAAAGAAACCCGTATGCCAGTCAAAATCTAAAGCTGATTCTGCCTCGAGGTCTTTTAAACAAATATGGCATGTTTTTGTTTGAACAACATCAGCCTCTTGCCAATCTTTTAGAGGAACCGGCGGTTTCTGTACACAATTTTTTTTATGAATTTCCCTAACATCTTTACACAGATTATCCATAAAACTTTGAGTGCAATCAGTCCCTGTATATGTTTTATAAGTTGATAAATGATCGTCAAATGAGCATTTAATGTAATAACCATAACTATAAATTTCATGTTCATGTACATTAATTGTATGTGACTTATTTGGATCCGCATCACAGCTAGAAATAGGCTTGAGAAGTGCTTCTGTGTCGGCATAAACTACAAAAGGCACCCTCATCTGTTTATGATAATTGTTAAACCGTATTTTATCCGTACGTTCATTATTACCAAACCAATCTTTTTTAGTTTTTGATGGGCTGGGCAATTCTGTAAAAACATGACTACAGTCAAACTTTTGGTGTTTATCCAACCTCGCTTTTGTGGTGAAATGCAATAAGCACTCATCACATAAAAAAACAGCCTGATTTTTCCTCGATAGCTGCTTACTTACTAATCGCGATAAGTTTTTAATAAAACAATAATGCCCATTACTGCCATTAGAAATATACAGCAAATTAACGTGTTTTTCACGTTTATTTTTAGACCAATAAAGTGGTCCCACTACTGAATTCTTTCTAGATATCTCGTCATATTCTAACCCAAAAACATTAATGCTAATATTGTTGTTTTCCTCAACCTTGACAATGTCCTTTAACTTAACTGGAAAAGGAACATTATCAAAATTCAGTTTGTTTTGATGTCTAGAATAAGATGAAACCCTATCTTTATGGTAGTTTACAGGATATAAAGCAGAGAGTAATGCCCACTTCAAACATTCATGATCATTATTTTTCACGTTTATTTTAATAGCTTTAGCTCTTTTGTTTTGGATATCTTTTGGCAATTTTACATACGTTGACCCTTGAAGAGGGTTAAACTTATTAACGTTCATTTCCAAATGACGAACAGATTTAAATGACCACCCGCTGTCTTTTTTTCGAATTCACTCATTTTTGTGGAAATAGTTTCAAATAATGTTTTGAAGTATGCATCCAACTCATCACCCATACAAATGTTAAAATTTGATGTTTGAAAATCGAATATATTATGCAAATTTTTTGTCTCTTGCACAAACTCAGCATTGATTATGAAATTTATTTTGATTATTGTGAGCTGTTTCAGATTCTTATTTATCAAAGTGGAAATCGTACCTTTAACTGAGTTGAAGAATTCAACAGGTGTTTGTAGAGTTTCGTCGTAATTCGGTGAAGTAATTTTGTAAGTTATTATTCTACAACCAAATGCAGTATTTATCACACTTACATTATTATCCCTACTTAAATTTAAAACCTTACTTTTATGCGTAGAGCTCCGAATATGATTAGAAAAATATCTACGGCTTACCACTATTTGACAAGCATCGCACTTAATCATATCATTACTTGATGCAATGAGATCATTAGTAGATGATGAAGGTCCAGGGACAGCTTCCGCGTAGGAGTCACCATCATGTGATAATTTTCTTTTCAGGCCTCTCCTAGTTTGCAGCACATTCCTAAATAAAAAAATAGAATAAAATACAACCATAAATTTTAATATTAAATCATGAATAAATAAAACAGGAATAATAATTTATCAAAATATCCATAACATAATATTTTGTTTGTAAACTTACGTTTGCTGATGCTTCATGTCGAAAGAGTTTTTAATAATTGCGCCATCATTTTGATTTTCGATCTCCCTTTCTCCCCCAGTTTGTATCGCATTTCTGAATAATAGCAAAGAAAATGTTTGAATTTTAAAAATTTGTAAGAAATAGTTTGATGATAAACTTACATTAGCTGATGTTCTATCTTAGATGCAATAGCACATAAAGCACCATCATTTTCGGATGAAAAACTATTTACTGTTAAGTTGAGCATGTCAGCATTATTCTGTTCTAATATTTCACTTTGTTCCAACACTTCACTGTTGAAGAAATCACTAAACGGAAAGTCTTGTTCACTATTTTGGAAGAAATGACTAACAACACGTTCTTCGCCCATTTTTTATAGATATAATCGAAACTCTTTTTTCAACTGATTGGCAAGCATAAGTTATCCGAGCTCCAGTCTTGAGCTGACTGTTTTGCGAAGCTTGGTATGGTTGGTTTAAGTAGTGAATTCGGGTTTATTGATGTACCCATTTTTAGTTAACGAGCATTATGAACCCATTGTAGCGGTGCATCATATAGTAGAGTTTGCGAAAATATGGTTCAGGTAGAAAGGGGAGTTGCTCTGTTGTTGAGTGGCGGGCGTGGTAGTTTTTTTGTTTTGTTTTAGCTGCTTGAGAATTATGAAATTAGTTATCAAAAAAGTATTTTTTACAATCTTGTGATTGCGAAACGTTTTTCGTGATGTCGTATATTAATTCCTTGCTGCGATCGTAAACATTGTCCGTGACCTTTGTGTAGTATTTGGCACGAACATCTGCATGCTTCCAGTGGTTGTTTGACGACACTTTGGCTAATTTCTTGAGATCGTAGACTTCCACTTTAACCAGATGGGTTGCGTTTGCTGCGTCATTAGTGTTTGATGATATATAAGATACACCACCGTTTCGCGCCATCCCAACTGTGGAAGATTGCACTTTCTTTTGTTTTTTGATTTTCGGTGTGTCGAAAAATTGATCGATGCCATTATCGCTGCCTGCTCGCTTTGGTGATTTTTGATCGGATTCGACAATAGTAAATTCATTCTCAGTTTCATCATCGCTTGATGCGGCAAAGTAGTAATTCTTGAATGTGTTTGGTAAGTCATCAACGTTAATTGTCGATCCCTAAAACAAAACACGGATATATGTTATTGATGGTAACGAGAACAATGCTGAAATAAAATTTACTTTAATAAAACTTAGGTTAATGACTTACGCTGACATATCTATATTATAATAAAATTAATTAGACAACATCATCACATAATTACAACAATGTTTCTCCTGAACAACTGTAAATAAGTATGTCACGTCACACACATCACAACAGCCAGTAGCAGTCCTCTGATGGACGTAGCCCGCAATATTTACCTTACATATAAGTACTACGCATGTTAGATAAATTTGAAACAGTATAAAACAAATAAGAGAAATAAAATAAAACTATTCTTACCTACGTTTTTCCTATGCAGCTAGCTGTAGACCGGGACATGGCGTTTGGTAGAAGTCTTCACTCCGAACACGAACACTAGGTTTATTTTTATACTATAATCGGCGTTCACAAACACTAGATAAATTTTTTAATACTATACGTCACAACTCGAAACAACTTGTGAAGACTGACGCGTAAGTTCCGCTTATATAGCAAGACCACCGCCCGCGGTAGCATTTTTTTGTAATACTGTAAACCGCCACCGACCCTGATACACTAGTAAACATGTATCGACAAGTTAAAATCGTGTCCATTGTATGCCTAAGCGGAAGACGGCTTTATGAAAGGAAGGTTTTACAATCAAAGGATAATAAAAACATTTCAAAATTGCATTTACATAGAAATAAATTTAGAAATATTCACAACAGGCGGTGCGTGCAAAAGAAAGGCCGACCGGCGGCAGGCTAAGTCATTGTTCCCAATTCAAAAGAAGTAACTTGTAGCGACATGCTTAGTAGAGTAAACATGCGTTAAGGTGTTAGGTATAAAAGTAGTTATAAAGTGAATTGATAGCGATATCAAAATATGATATGTGATTGGTATTGATTAACATTTCATTACGCAGAAGCAGGTAAATCGGTGTTGAGGTGTTAGGTTAGGTTAAGTTATGTTGATAATTGATAGGTATAAAAGTAGGTATAAAGTGAAATTGATAGCAATATCAAAATATGATATGCGATAGGTATTGATTAACATTTCATTACGAAGGTAGCAGCAGGTAAATCGGTGTAGAGGTGTTAAATTAGGTTAGGTTAAGTTATGTTGATAATTGATAGGTATAAATGTAGGTATAAAGTGAAATTGATAGCGATATCAAAATATGTAACATGATAAGTAAATCAATGAGCAAGTACCAAAACCGCGAATTAATTTGATATCAAACCGCGACTTAATTTGATATGAAACCGCGAACTAACTTGATATGAAACCGCGAATTAATTTGATATTAAACCGCGAATTAATTTGAGATCAAACCGCGGTTCAATTTTATTACATACGCGGATAAATTTGATATGAAATCGCGGATCAAAAATAATATGTGACGAGCTTTTTGTCAGGCACCCCCAAAGAGCCTCGATAGGGGGGTCACGAGTGGTCCAAATCCCGCTTATCCCTACAACTTTTGTGGAGCATTACATGAGCAATAGAATTATGCTAAAACATCGATATATATTTATATAAGATTGATCATTATTAGTCAGTCATCTTAAGGCCTAGCTTCAATATATTTTCATTACAAAAACGAATACTTAAGCTTAACTGATTTATTCTTATTAAGTGCAATTACAATTACTTCCAAGGAAAGTGCAGCATCGTTAAACATAGAACAATAAAATAATAACTAACGAAGTTATTACTTAAACAACTTTATTGAAAGATTCAATCCAAGATTTGGATCATTCCTATGATCATATAAATAATTATCGATGTTTCAGCTAATGAAGACTTATTTGATTTCACATTATATTGTGTTTTACCATTCAAACAAAACTATTAACTATGTATTACGACAGCAATAATTTTATTTAGTTTCACTTATCTTATGGGTACCAAAACTTCTCATTCATGTCATTATGTTATTTAAATAAAAAGTAATACCTACCAATAAAATAATTTCTTACCATACTGTTTGTTTCATTACAATATTATAGATTTATGTATTTAGATATAATGTTTTGATACATAATTTACAATAAACATTTATAGATATAATACATAGATGAATAAACAGGGTTATTTTTTAGTCAGTGCGCAAACTTATACCATGATATCAGAATCGTTAATAGGACATTTTAGGCAAATAAAAAAATATGTTCTATTTTTATTATTTTTTTATTTTTGTCTGCCCCATAAAAAAATAAATCATGGACACACTACTTTTCAATCGGGGGTTCGTGAAAATGGCAACAGCGCTCGCGCAGCGCACCCTTCAGTCAGTTTCAGTTCTCGCTTTGATTCCGTCGCGGGCGGGCGCGCACCTGCGTGTGACACTACTTTTCCCGCCGATCCCGAATTGATTTCGCGATGTCGAATTTTACGTTTCGCGAGTTTTACGAAATGGTGCGTTCGTACTTTTTAAGTGGGGAAAATACTCGAGCAGCCCAATGATTGTACGCGGACGAAAGTTTACCTCGACTGCGTAATGCTGGCGTTGTGGACCCTCGTGTACCGAACCCAAGAACATTCCTCAACGTTATGCAGCGGCTGTTGGATCACGGGCAGTTTACGGTAAGTAACTGTTAATTAAACGACTATTGTACTTAGCTACCTACTGCCTACCTAGTGTTCTAGGTAAACTTTTCATTTTGACGGTCCTAAGCCCGTAAAAGTATGAAGGGAAAATTGGAATCATCTTTTTTAAGGCTCAGCTACACAAGACCGGCGCGCGATAGCCGCGTTTCGGCCATACCATTTTTTTATGAATGCCCGATCAAATCACACCCTGTTATTTTTGTGTGAGTAGACCGTTTTTCTTTATTCCTAAATTACCACTCAAGGTTAGTTCACACTGACGTAGAAGCAACATTTTAGTGGCCTACTCAACTTTGACTGTCATACTTTACTCAATTTTTCGCTCCACTCTCATAAGCGCACAAAATTGCCGTTTACTTTACTTTAAATGCAGTTGTACTTTAAGGATAATTCGGTTAAAATCATCGAAGAGCAGGCACGCGCAATACGAGCTACCTCTCATCAGTGTACATAAAGCTTTCTAGCAGTGCAGATGAATTTTCCGCCACGCCGTGCCGGTGCCCGCGCCGGCGTCAGATTTCTTCTAAAAATTGAACCGCAGGCGCCACTATGTCTGGCGCTGTAAGACGCGGTGACTAATCGCGACGTTGTCAAACCATCACAACCTCTGTTGTATGCAGGTTGTGTAGGCTTTTTAGGTACTATCAGCAACGGCTCCAGTTGCCATTAAAGTCTTTACTGGTTATTTTTTAAGAATATTAGAAAAACCTTTGAATGTTGATCTTTTAAAATGGGTATCAATCTTTTCTGGTTATTCTTGTTAACTGTTAGAAAAACCATTCTTAAGTTGATCACGTAGATGGTTACTCGAGGTGCTGTACAATCCCGAGTTACCGTTATGGATTAAACATTTACATGTCTTGCTTATGCTAGTAGTAGCTGCTAATTCTTAACCAAACTGGGAAAAATCCAACTACGTCATTAACAAAATAATCTTGTCTCTCCGCATAAACTAGAAACAGGTACCATCAAATCAAGAGACCAACTTTCAAACCACTACACCACGGAGGCAGTTTAAGTGTAGGTACTTAGTTGTTGTAGGTATCACCCGCACGCACCCCGGTACCAATAGCGGTCATTAACCTGTACTGGTCATTGACCTGTGCTGTGGGTAGAAGCTAGAACACAGTCAGCTGATAGGTATAACTGGGCCGCGCGCGACGTTGCCATACCGAAAGACAGCTAGTGAACCTAATAGGGTGATCCACACTTACGTACGATCCTGGGATAAGTTTAAGTGCGATTATTTCAATTTTTTTGTACTAAGTCAGGTGTAAAAAATAAATACATATTTTCCAAAATTTGATAACCATTACGTATGTTGAAGCTGCGCACTGACTAAAAAATTATCCTGTATAGAAAAATATTATCCACACTAATCCACACTATCCACATCCACACTAATATTATAAATGCGAAAGTAACTCTGTCTGTCTGTCTGTCTGTCTGTCTGTCTGCTACGCTTTCACGGCCAAACCGCTGAACCGATCTTCATGAAACTTGGCACAGAGATTGCTAGCATACCGAGAACGGACATAGGCTACTTTTTATCACCATTCGAGGGTCTGGAGTATAGATGTAGACCACCAGGTGTACCACCAGGAGCCCAGCTAAACTATTAGAGATACAGGCATGGTTCCAAAACAAAAGTTGTTCAGTATGATGGGCCGCTTCTTTTCACAAGGACATTGGGGATCTGGAGTACCTTATGTAGACCACCAGGTGTACCATCAGGAGCCCAGCTAAACTATTAGAGATACAGGCATGGTCCCAAAACAAAAGTTGTTCAGTATGATGGGCCGCTTCTTTTCACAAGGACATTGAGGATCTGGAGTAGCTTATGTAGACAACCAGGTGTACCATCAGGAGCCCAGCTAAACTATTAGAGATACAGGCATGGTTCTAAAACAAAAGTTGTTCAGTATGATGAGCCGCTTCTTTTCACAAGGACATTGAGGATCTGGAGTACCTTATGTAGACCACCAGGTGTACCATCAGGAGCCCAGCTAAACTATTAGAGATACAGGCATGGTTCCAAAACAAAAAATGTTCAGTATGATGGGCCGCTTCTTTTCACAAGGACATTGGGGATCTGGAGAACCTGATGTAGACCACCAGATGTACCACCAGGAGCCCAGCTACACTATTAGAGATACAGGCATGGTTTCAAAACAAAAGTTGTTCAGTATGATGGGCCGCTTCTTTTCACAAGGATATTGAGGATCTGGAGTAGCTTATGTAGACCACCAGGTGTACCATCAGGAGCCCAGCTAAACTATTAGAGATACAGGCATGGTTCTAAAACAAAAGTTGTTCAGTATGATGAGCCGCTTCTTTTCACAAGGACATTGAGGATCTGGAGTACCTTATGTAGACCACCTGGTGTACCATCAGGAGCCCAGCTAAACTATGAGAGATACAGGCATGGTTCCAAAACAAAAGTTGTTCAGTATGATGAGCCGCTTCTTTTCACAAGGACATTGAGGATCTGGAGTACCTTATGTAGACCACCAGGTGTACCTTCAGGAGCCCAGCTAAACTATTAGAGATACAGGCATGGTTCCAAAACAAAAGTTGTTCAGTATGAAGATCCGCTTCTTTTCAAAAGGACATTGGGGCTCTGGAGTACCTTATGTAGACCACCAGGTGTACCATCAGGAGCCCAGCTAAACTATTAGAGATTCAGGCATGGTTCCACAACAAAAATTGTTCAGTATGATAGTCCGCTTCTTTTCACAAGGACATTGAGGATCTGGAGTACCTTATGTAGACCACCAGGTCTACCATCAGGTGCCCTTCTAAACTATTGGAGATACAGAAATGGTTCCAAAACAAAAGTTGTTCAGTATGATGGGCCGCTTCTTTTCACAACGACATTGAGGATCTGTAGTACCTTATGTAGACCACTAGGTCATCCACCATCAGGAGCCCACCTAAACTATTAGAGATACAGGCATGGTTCTAAAACATCTTTAAGAGTAGGTACAGATAAGAACTGTTCTAATATCACTGTCACACTTACTATGAATACACATAACTACTTTAGAACTTCTGCCTAAAAAAACTATCTAACGCGGACGAAGTCGCGGGTAAAAGCTAGTATTAAATAATTATTACTGGAGAAAATATGGTAAACATTTTAAAATATATATTATTCCTATACAGAGACGGGATGGGAACCCGGTTCCGTTCTGAATAGAAATTAAGAACTATTACCGCTAAGCTACGGTCGCTTGTGATCAAATGGCCGAAATAAAGATATGTAATATATTGCTTTACTACAAGTGAACGAATAAGGATAACTTGAATGTTTTAGACAAACCAGTGTAATGTTTACTTTGTGGTAATGTGGTGGTGAATAGGCTATCACCGTATAATTATTTCAAAGATTACATAGATTTCGCTTATAGGTGGTAATCTGTTAAGTTTTAATGCTACGCCTTAAGGTTGACTTTTCTACTTACGGTCTTTAATCTTACGTGTGTGCGTATGTTAGTTAAGTAAGTTCAGAGGATAATAACCCGTATTGCAATCTGTCACGTGGTCTAACTATGACTCCACTTATGAATCTGACCGTACCTAATTAATATCACGTTCCAATACTCAAATATCAATTGCATTCAATATGTAATTTACTATTTACTTCTTTCGTCGAAGTCAGTGCTATACTTAAAATTCTAAATAACTTACACAACAAAACCACGTAATCTTAGTTTTAACAACAACCCATTGTATCCAACAATACTCTGTTTTTATTTTTACCGAGATGAAATATTAATGCGGTTCACGCAGAAATAACGACCCCATCTAAATGCTCAATTTATCACTACCACGGCAAAGCACTACGTTAGTTGATTTAAAAATTATTTCACATTTAAGTTAATATTCTTAAGTGACAGTCATAGTTATGGTTCACTTTAACATTTTCAGGTTACTTTTCTAAATATGATAAAAAATATTGATAAAAGTTAATTAACAAAAGAGTTTTTGCTTGCTTGCTTTATGAAAACAATACCAAGTCTCGCTCATTTCTCCAAAAACTATGGTAACATGTGTTGAACCACGGGTATCAGTAAACCCGGCCAGTTACAGTTATAGAGGGACTAGTAAAAAGTAATACGCGTGGCTACAACCCCCAGTAATTTAAGTTTCGACATCAATGTCCCTTTTCGAAAAAATGCTTCTTTTATAAGATAACATAATAGAGTTACAGCAATGCTTTAAAATTTTTTCTGCACTATATAAAAATACCATAACCATTATGATTATTTATTAGCCATTCATTAGTTTTAAAACTCAAGCGTGTTTTTCACAAACGAAATAAAAATCCAACGCGAGAGTGATTCTCAAACTGTAAGTTGTAGAGAATTGTGTCTTCTGGCAAAAGGTACAGTACCTAGCATGCCCGGGACTCTGAACCAGCAACAAATTTTTCAGTTTTAAAAACATGTCTCATGAAAATCAAATAGGTACGTATACCCCTCTCGTAAAATATCTATGTTTAAATTCAAATCACGTTTATTGCAAACAATCAACACAAAATCTTTTCTATTTCGGAAAATCGATATATCCATATAGGTACCAACTCTCCAAAAGTATTTATTTCAAAAGTTTCGCATAAATACAATTCTGTACCAGGTAATATTTTATATCAATTCCAGTAAAGATTGAGAACCAGTCGCTATTCCCAAACTAAAACACAACGCCTTGGTTTTCATAGATACTTAAAAAGACTCTTTTTTTGTCTCCGCCGATATCAAATAGCCGTCCCATAGTTTGATTTTAGGTTTGTTAAACTAAGTTCTAAAAATAGACTGATTTATCAATTTCCAAAAGTTTGAAAACACGCTAAATAATATTTTACTGTAACGATACATGCGTCACTTTATTAACAAGTGGTAAGTAAGCAATTATACAATGTAATAATTGCAAAAGATCAGAAATCCTTCTTTACACAATAAAATACAAAATCAAAACATCCAGACTAGGCCAGGAATTGAAACTGTACCTTCATATTCCTTGTAACGGTCTACCAACTAAGCCAACGAAAACGAAAAACGTGTGCAACTAACTTTGCACAACAAAACTAAAACATGTTTCTTTTTATTTGATTATTTCCGATTCCAGAGACATCTTCCAATCATAACAACGTCACCCATTGACAAAAAATGAATTAATATTTATGTTTTTGTGAACCTAATTCATTATCCAAAATAATTATTTTATCGAGTGATTTTTCATCAAACAATAATGCCAATAAAAATTGGAATAAAATGTAATTTATAAACAAATCTAACTGAGAACGAGCAACGTGCGGCACCGTAATAAAATAAAATTCTAACACAAACTCAAAAAAAAATCGCGGAAAATAAATATCATCAGCAATCAATAATATTAATTCGCTAGAAAATAATAGTATGGAAAGAACTGGCCTGAATTATTTGTGGTTCATGAGCATTCTCTGCATACTGCATTCCCGCTTACGACTGGTATCTCCACGAAAGTAATTTTAGTCACAATCACTAGGTCCACAAGTCTATCACTATGGCACTGCATTTAGACAGTTTGTAGGTCTCAATCCCACTTCTGATGTCGTAACGGCCGAAAATCAGATAGTAGGCTAGCAGCTACAATTAATTTTAGCATTAAGGTCAGGACTTGATGCAGGCGAAGTACCAAAACCAAGGAACGATGAAAGGTCATTTGAGCCTTGCGCTACGCCCGATCGCTCAAACAACACTAACTCGGAATCTCTCTGTTCCCAAAAATGCCTTTTGCCAAACCACTTGACACAATATGTCTACTACATGCTTCAACCGACGCCAACGCATAGGTACTCAATTAATGCTCTTTCCATAAAATACATCAAAAAGTGCACTTTACTTCATTCCTCAGGTTTAATACCTCACGATCCGACATATATTTAAATCTCCAATTAAATAAAGGTGGAAGTGAAGAACAGTCAGTTGGCAGTGCAATATTATATTCGTAAATTAAAACAATAAAATATCATAATCTTATAATACGAACAGTTTTTTGTAAACCGTCTTTATTGTAAGGATCTAAAATGAAACACTGTTAACCTGGCTGAAGCAACCTTAGCTAGATATGTCCTTTCCTATCTGAGTAAGATATATGTAATAAAATGAAAGTTAATGCATTAAGAAGATACAAAATTTTTTTTTTTTTGGATTTTATGTAGATAATAAGTAAGTAGGTACTTATGTTATGTGACAATCGACAAAAGTATTGCATTTGATGATAAATTAAAATTTAGATGTCGTTAAATATGAGAGCTGATTGTGATCCGTCTCCATTAGTAAGGAATTATATGGGAACACTGCTGGCCTGGTCGAAGCAACCCTGGCTGCTTTTGGCCGAGGGTGTTTGCTTGCCTAGGGCACTAATGGGCGTACTAATGCAAATTTAAATAATCGTTTTGCGTGCAATTGATGTATGATTGTGTCCTAGTTTATCATTACATTATGTATTGCAAATACAGCATATCTTTGGACGCGACCAAAATAAAATACCAATTCTGACTTTCTGCTTATTTTTTAAATTAACGAAACTAAGAACTATGTCAAACAAAAAAACGTAGAAGTTACGAATCATGCTACAATGGTCACAAAAAATTTCCTATAATAATCAGACTGGTCCAAAAAGCAAGTTTCGATCCTCGGCAATTTTTCTCGCGAGACATTTTTCATCCCCTGTCTTGTGATTGCTTGGCTTTTTAAAGCGTGTGCATGTTGCGCATTTTGCTGGTTCTGCCTTTGCAATGCAATCCTTCATAGGATGTCCCAAGGACCCACAATGGCCATAAGTGGGGTCAGCGTCACGGCAGTGTGTCCATATTGCTGATACTAGATACCTCGTTATATGAGTATAATCTCGTACGCGACAAGATGACCAATTAATGAACACACGATCTTGCAGTATAAGCATTTTTCTAATCTCGTCTGTCACTTCTAGGATGTAATTGCAATAAGGGACTTCTTTTCTTCCAGATTTGTGACTCAATCTCACTGACTTCTTAAACAGCTCACGATCAATGCTCAAGTTTTTTCCTGCAATATTCTGCTCGTACAGGTATTCATACAGATCCAGTTCAGAGATGTCAGAGGGTCTTCCCATTAGAATTATTTTTGGTCTCCTTTTCGTGGTCTTTTCAACTTTAAAGCCAGATGCTATTAGCTGTTCCGATTTCTTTAGTTTCTCGATATCATTTTTTTGGTCCGAGCTAATAATGACACCATCGTTCTTGGTGTTCCAAACTCCGCGTATGTGAAGTTGCATTTTTCCGGCTTGATTATTTTTTGAACAATTTTCTTGGTTTGCTTGCTTTGTTGTTCTTTGTTTTTAGGGTCAATTGCAATAGTCGCCGTGCTAGGAGGGAAAATAACAGAATCTTTTCCTTTTTTCACTATGCCGTTGGGGTGGTATGGGATCTACCTCCTAGCGGTCCACCCCGGGCAACGGCAACACAGGCTTGCCTGTGGATAAGTCCGGCTGAACGATCCCACTAAGCGGTGGAAGGCTCCGTAAGGGGCCACCTGGCTCGCGACCACCATCCCACCGAAGTCTGGCGCCAAGTAGCTTGCTGCGTTCCGTCAGTGTGTGGGAGTGCCAGTGCCTTAACATGCTTCTTCTGGGTGAGCTCGCTCCATCTTAGACTCTGTTTCTGTCCTATAACCTAGACTAGAGTCAAGAGCAAACCCATTATTAATAAAAAAAAAAATGCCGGAATAAGACGTATTTGGAACTGACGTAGCTGCGCTGGTTGCTGCCTTGACACAATTTTTAATATCCTCGAATTGAGTTGCTATAACATTATCATTGTACATGACTTCCATTTCTGTATTGGTCGATATATATTTCTGCTTAATCATCTGGTATCTTAAAGCCATATATGAAGATGCACCCAAACAACAATATACCGATCAACCCTTACACAATATTTTTGCAATCAACTGATGTAACTGAAGTATCAGGCATCATATCTTCACTCAAAACTGAAAGTGCACCAGGGAGCGATGGCATTACTAGTAAAACCTTGAAAGAAGTTAAACAGCACATCCTTGAGCCGCTAACGTATCTAATTAATTTAAGTATTTCTTCTGGTCAAGTACCAGACTGCCTTAAAGTAGCACAAGTATGTCCTATCTTTAAGTCGGGAAATTTTAAGGATGTAAACAACTATCGCCCGATATCATTACTAAGCACGGTTGCTAAAATCCTAGAGAAAGTGGTAAATAAAAGAATAATAAACTTCTAAGAGACTAATAAATTTTTATCAAATAACAAATTTGGCTTCAGATCTAAAAAAGTACTGAAGATGCCGTTAAACTGCTTATAGGTAAAGTAACAAGATATTTAGATAATAAAGATGAATGCATAGGTGCTTTTTTGGATCTGAAGAAGCCATTTGATACTGTGTCTATTCCAGTACTTTTAAAAAAGTTAGAGAACGTGGGTTTTCGAGGCATAGCGCTATCTTGGTTAAGAAGTTATCTTTACAATCGGAAACAATTTGTTAAACTTAACGCTAAGGCTGTCAGTCAGAACAAGCTGGTCTCGTACGGTGTACCTCAAGGAAGTGTGCTTAGGCCCACATTGTTTCTGATCTACATTCATGATTTATGTGCTTTAGATCTGGTGGCGGCCCAGGTAGTTACTTTTGCAGATGACACCGCAATAATTTTCAAAGGTAAAACATGGAATGAAGTCAAGCGAAATGCTGAAGTGGGAATGTACACGGTGACCAAATGGCTAGAGAATAATCTTCCCACTCTTAACACCTCTAAGACTAAGTTTGTGGCTTTCCACTTAACACAAAGAAGTGCTCCTCGTTTAGACTTAGAAATAAAACTTCATGACCACACTTGTCATCATAACATTGAAAACGCTTCATGTTCTTGCCAAACTATAGCTCGGACTAATCATATTAAATATCTTGGAATATGTGTTGATCAAAACCTCAGATGGGATATTCACATAAATTACCTTTGCGATAGAACTAGAAAGCTTCTGCATGTATTTAAAAAATTACGTCACTTAGTAGACAAACCCACATTGCATACCATATATCTTGCACTTGGCCAATCTATTCTCAGCTATTGTGTGTCAGCCTGGGGAGGAGTAGCTAAATCGATCCTGATTAAACTAGAGCGATCCCAACGTACAGCTCTAAAGATATTACATAATAAACCAATTTCATATAGCACTCAGCAATTATACAAAGAAAGTAACGTCCTTACAATAAGGCAACTATACAGGATTATTTTTTAGTCAGTGCGCAGCTTCAACATACGTAATGGTTATAAAATTTTAGAAAATATATATTTATTTTTTACACCTGACTTAGAACAAAAAAAATAAAATAATCGCACTTAAACTTATCCTAGGATCGAACGTAAGTGTGGATCACCCTATTAGGTTCACTAGCTATCTTTCGGTTTGGCAACGTCGCGCGCGGCTCAGTTATACCTATCAGCTGACTGTGTTCTAGCTTCTACCTACAGCACAGGTCATTGACCAGTCCAGGTTAATGACCGCTATTGGTACCGGGGTGCGTGCGGGTGACAACAACTAAGTATACCTATCTCACAAGTACCTACTCTTAAGCTGCCTCCGTGGTGTAGTGTTTTGAAAGTTGGTCTCTCTTGATTTGATGGTCCCTGTTTCTAGTTTATGCGGAGAGACAAGATTATTTTGTTAATCACGTTGTCTAATTCCAAGCTAAACTCCCGCAGTGGAAGCGATTTACACAGGTAAATTTCTAGTAAAATACCAGGAGTTCAACTGAAGGTAGACAATGGCCGCGTTACGCAGCGCTAAATAGCATACGCTGCACAATATAGCAGCGCATACTATGAATCAAACGTGAACCTAAATCTATTTAACCTAATTAACTAAGTTGAGTGAAATTGGCAAATGATGTTTTCCAACCTTTACATAACTCGAGTCGGTAGTAAATACCGTCTGCCGATCTGGCGTTACGTCACACGTATTAGCACTAGATTCTAAGTAAGTACCTCCAAATTATATCGCCCCACGAATTCCGCAATTCGTACTAAGGAGTCACAATGATATGGTACAACAAATATGACTAAAGGGAACACACTAAGACATACTAAGACAACTAGGTTTACCACTTACAGTCAACGTGCCGGTCCAAATGCATAAAATACCCAACGGAGAAAGGAAGTACAGGGAATGGATCAAAGAGGAATTCCGTGGGTACTTACAGGGCTGGGTGGAAAAGATATCGACACCCAGCATTCCACTACAGCTTTGGCGCGTTATTCACGTCAAACCACTCACAGCTTCTGTTCGTATTCCACTTTGATATCAGTCATTACGCGTGACCCAACCCGAATTTGGGTCGTACAAACGCGAGCCGATATGGCCACTTGATGCCTATTCAACGCGACGCTCACGTGGAAGACGTCGAGACATCCAACAATCACTAAGCCTGGTATTCTAGTATAACCCAGGAGAACCGCAATAATACGATGCATCAACACGCGCGATCTCAAATTGAATCGTCCATTACACGCGGCATCACAAAACGCGTGGCGGGAAATCCGCACGATACGCGATACCCTCCCGTCCGAATGGTTTTGAGTGACTGCCAGTGCGGTGCAGATATCACCGCGTGGCGCCGTCAGGCGGTCTGCGCGCACGTTGCCAGTCTCGCCCTGCGAGTGAGAAAGGGACAACACACGCCCAGAGCGACGCGTGCGATCGAGCACCGCGCCGCATTCATAGACCGTCACCAATACCTAACCTACCCCAGCATAACAACGCTAAATATTAAACATTCACCCGCCCTAGGCCGAATCCCTTAGGCCTATTCACTACTGGGGAGACGAGATAGCGTTGCTATTGCTCGCTTAAGAACTGAATCCCCTACCTGAACTGTCGCGACTCGAGGAGTGCCATCACTACCTGGGAACAAGTTGAGAATGCGCCCTCTGCGCCATCGCAGTGGCGGCAGGTTGGCATCCTTAACCAGAACGAGATCTCCGATGCGAGGGGGTTCAGTTCTGTCCGTCCACTTAAGGCGTTGCTGCAGAATGTGCAAATACTCAAGCGACCATCGCTTCCAAAAATTCTGAGACATTTGCTGCAGCAACTCATAACGCGTCAAACGATTGCTACTGACCTCTGTGTAGGGGTACTCTGGCAAGGCGTTAAGTGGTCGGCCAATTAAGAAATGCCCTGGTGTCAGGGCCTCCAGATCATTCGGATCTGAGCTAAGCGGACACAAAGGACGTGAATTGAGAACGGCCTCAATTTTACAAAACACGGTCGCTAGCTCCTCAAAGGTTAATATCGTTAAACCTATAACGCGCATCAAATGCGTCTTAGCGGACTTTACAACCGCTTCAAATATACCACCCCAGTGGGGGCATCCTGGTGGATCGAACACCCAGTTAATGCCCTGACGGGAGAGGCTCGTGCCGATAGCTTCCTCGTTTTCCGATAAAAACGTTATAATTTCTTTCACACATCGATCAGCGCCCTTAAAGTTGGTACCACAGTCCGACCTGATCAGCGCTGGTCGCCCTCTTCGCGACACAAATCTATCTAAAGCTGCTAAGAAAGCCTCCGTAGTGAGGTCGGCCACGAGTTCCAAGTGGACGGCCTTGGTTGCTAGGCACACAAACACGCACAAATACGCCTTGATTGACTTCGCGTTGCGAAGGCGTGATGCCTTTACCATAAAAGGCCCCGCAAAGTCCGTTCCCACACCCGCAAACGTCCAGGCTTCCGTCACCCGGTCCGGTGGGAGGTCTCCCATCTGAGGTTGCATTGTGGCTGCCTTCAACCGATAGCAAGGCAAGCACCGAAACACAATGCTCCGTACCGTACGTCGTCCAGACAAGATCCAAAACTCGCGCTGCAGAATAGCCAAAAGTGCATTGCAGCCCGCATGCGAGTTTTTCTGGTGACGATCCCTAACTATAAGTTCTACCAAAGGTCCCTTCTTTGGGAGTAACAGCGGATGCCGTGCTGAAAAGGACAGGTTAGCGTTCCGAAGTCTACCTCCAACCCGGAGCATTCCATGCTCGTCCACGAACGGGTTGAGGCGCACAAGACCTCCCTTCAGCTTTCCACGGCCATCCCTGAGCAGCCTGGCCTCTTCCTCAAAATGTTCCGCCTGGACGACCCTAACCAATAAACTTAGAGCCGCATTCCGCTCCGCAGGCGAGAGGACAGGTGCCAAGTTCCGTTCTGCTTGAGGTTTTCTACAGTTGTTCACGAACCGTTTGATCCAACCTGTCACCCCTAGAAGTTTGTCGAGGGAGCTGTATCGTTCCAGCAAGAAAGCCGCACTAGGCTTAGGTACGATCTGCCCTACGTTCACTCGCAAACCTCGATCAGGTGGCCCAAGCGGCGACCCGCACTCATTGTATGGCCATCTCTCAGGTGACTCAGTCAGCCACTGAGGTCCCCACCACAGTGAGTGACCTACCAAATCAGGGGCCCTACATCCCCGTGAGGCGCAGTCCGCTGGGTTCTGTTCTCCCGGTACGTGTCTCCATACCAACGGAGTTTCGGATCCTTTAATCTGTGACACCCGATTTGCCACGAAAACCTCAAGAGTATGTACCGACGTCTGTAACCAGCACAGAACTATCCTACTGTCGGTCCATGCGTACACCGTTTCATCCAAATTGATGGTACCGCGTAGATTACTAGCGACATGATGTAGCAAGCGCGTGAGAAGCGCTGCTCCCGCCAATTCCAACTTTGGAATGGTCCATCTTGTCCTAACCGGAGCCACCTTACTCTTGGCCATAACTAGACGCACGTCTACAGTTCCCGTTGAACTGACTGTCCGCAAATAGACAGCTGCCGCGTACCCTTGCTCCGAGGCATCACAAAACCCATGTAGGGTAGCCTTACATCCCACCGATGGGAGCAACTTGCGAGGTATGGCGATGCGTACGATCCCTGGTAAGGTGGTCACAAACTTGGTCCAATCATTCAACAGCTCTCCGGAGAGCTGGTCGTCCCAACCCAAGTTTGCTATCCACAACCTTTGCAAGAAGCACTTCGCCATGAACGTCACCGGTGCGATCCACCCGTTAGGATCGAAAGTTCTGGCGATCGTCGATAATACCGAACGCTTCGTCCAAGTCTTCTGCAAAAGGTATGGCTCGATCTGATACGTAAAGACATCATGCGTTGGCCTATATTGCACCCCTAGGATGCTCAACGTATTTGGATTGTCCGGGTTCTCGAAAAGGTGCGGGTCCTGCTGGAACTCACCTGGCAACCCGGCCAGGAGCTCTGGACAGCTGGACAGCCATTTCCGCAACTCATAACCTCCTGATTCCATGATCGCGATCAG
Organism: Tuta absoluta; assembly: GCA_027580185.1. Taxonomy (NCBI): domain Eukaryota; kingdom Metazoa; phylum Arthropoda; class Insecta; order Lepidoptera; family Gelechiidae; genus Tuta; species Tuta absoluta. Next base: position 566,475 of record JAQAHW010000070.1, on the reverse strand, counting down.
CTCGTCTCGTAGTAGCAGTGCTTGTTGCACGCTATCTGCACCCGTGCAGATGTCATCCACGTAGACGTCGCGATCCAGTACTGCTGCGGCTCGAGGGAATCTTACCCTTTCCTGTGCGGCCAACTCTCGCAGCGTGCGTACTGCCAAAAACGGACTTGGCTTCAGACCATACGTTACCGTGTTAAGCTCATAAGTGACCATCGGCTCGTCAGGGCTCTCACGCCACAAAATCAGCTGGTACCGACGGTCATCCGGGTGTATAATTGTTTGGCGAAACATCATTTTGACGTCTGCGACGAACGCTACTTGGTGCAACCGAAAATCTGTGAGGATGTCCACAATGTCCCGGTTCAACTTGGGACCCGCGTGCAGACACTGGTTCACAGACACACCATTCGATGTAGGAGCAGAACCGTCAAACACTACCCGTATCTTCGCCTCCGGTGACTTCAAAACAGCCAGGTGTGGTATATAGTAATGCTCGACACACCTCCAATCTATGCTGGACACCGACATGTGGCCTAACTCTAGGTACTCCCTCATGAATTCGATATACTTCTGCCGAAGTGCTGCATCTCGCTTCATCTTTCTCTCCATAGCCAGTAGTCTCCGTTCCGCGATCTGTCGCGAACTACCTAAGGAGGGGCGGTTTGGGAGAAATGGCAGCCTGGTAACAAACCTACCTGACGAACTTCGTGCAGTGTTGTACTGATAGAACAGCTCGCACTCGTCATCCTCTGGCTTCCGTCTATCCGCTGTGGGTGGCTCCTCAGACTCCCAAAACCTCTGCAGCACCTCCGACAACACACTACCATAGAGAACCGTATCGCCCTCTGGTAGGTCCTGAGGTCTCCAAACTGGGCCAAAAATAACATACCCCCCTGTGGTATCAACGGCCACTAAACCAGTTTGCTGAAGTACCCGTTTTCTGCCACACCAGAATCTCCCGAGGACGTCTGACCCGAGGAGAACGTCCACCGTACCAGGAGTATCAAATTCAGGATCAGCTAACTCTAAGCCTGTGGTTAACCCTCGTACCGTTGACGGTAACCGAACCTGAGGAAGTTTCCCTACCACTTCATCCAACACCACTGCTGAGGCATGATAGCTGACCCCTGTACCTGTATTACCTAATGTGAACTCGAAGTTCACTTGACCCCGAACGTCAGGCACATCTACACCTCCAATACCTACAGCCCCATCCGTTGTGGGCCTTATATTTAAGCGTAGCCTACTCACCAGCTTACTAGACACAATACAACCCTGAGCCCCTGTATCTAACAAGGCTCTTACCTGTATGCTGCGGCCACCGTATCCCCATACCCAAATCATTGCCGTAGGCAACAATACCGTAATTGGCCGGGGGGCCGAAGCTGGCGTGTAGGCGGCGATTACCTAGCAGGAACCTAAGCGCGGAGTGTCCGCGTCCTGCGGGGGGGTCCCCTCTCTCCGTACACCTTCGAGTGGGTCCCACTCCTGCTGATAGGGACCTCTGGTCCTGTACGCCATGGCTGGCAGCCTATAGTAACCCTGCGGCAGGCGCGCGTACCGTGGATGCGCCTGTAGCCGCGGGTGCTCAGCCAAGGGGAGAGGCATGCGTGGGTCATGAGACCTCACCATGTTGTTCAGTCCCGCCGAGTACTGCATGTACTGGCCCTGGTGTTGGCACCCGCCCGTAGCATCACGTACTTGTGATGGGTGCCCCTGACCTTGGACCTGTGACCACCTACCCTGTTCCGGCACCTGCTGCCGAGGTGGTGACTGTCTCGCGCGTGGTGAAGGGGGCATCACCTGCTGATGTCCCTGGCCTCGTCCCTGAAACCCTGGTGGAAGAGGACTCCTCCTTGGAGGGGGTGGGGAGCGTTGCTCCCGTCTAGGTAGGGCAGACTCCGTCCGCTGACCCGCGTCAGCTCTGCCTCCGTAATCTCCGCTGCGGTTCATGCATAGGAGCTGATGGTGGGCACCCTGGCAGTACCTGCAGTTGGTGCTTGATGGGCACTCTCGCACCTGATGCGGCCCCATACACCTAAAGCACCAACGCCGTTGCTGCACCACACCACGACGTTTCTGCACCCGCTGTGCAGCGAACTCCTCACACGCAGTCACCTGATGCCCCGCCTCTCTGCAGTAGGCACACCTCGATTCCAAATTAGCGACATTGTATCGCCTGGGTGGCCTACTCTTACCGTCTCGCGCCTGTGCACCCGGCCGTTCCGGGCGGCGAGCGGCCGCAGACTCCGCGTGAGGCGACTCTCCAAATTGGGCATCTACCCGCCTGCACTCGGCCTCGAGGAAGGACTTGAGCTCCTCGAAGGTCGGGAGGTAATCAGATGTCTTACCTCCGTGTGACTGTTCAAAACGAGCGGCCATGTCGCTCGGCAGGCGGCGCAACAACGTGTGGACCAGGATATAATCATAGCCTGACACCGGCATCCCCTGTCTCTCAAGAGCGTTCACTGCAACGCAGACAGGGTTGAGGACCTTGGCCCTGAGGTCCGTCCCTCGTGTGATGGTCGGCACGGTGAGCCACTGTTCCAGGAGTTGGTCAATCATGAGACGTTTGTTGCTGTATCTCTCGATCAGCAAACCGCGAGCCGTCTCGTAACTTGCATCATCGACTGGTAGATGCTTTACCAGCTCATGGGGCTCACCTTGCAGCTTGGCCATCAATTGTGCCATTTTATATGCCGGCTGCAAGTCAGTGCGGTTATGAATCACACTGTCAAACAGATCCTGGAATCGGGTCCAATCCGTGTAGTCCCCGTGGAAGACCGGAATCGCCACAGCCGGCAGGGGCACTTGCACCCCCGGTCCCCGCGGACCATGGGGTGGGTCCGGCTCCCCAGCCTTACGCCTGGTGATCACAGCAGCCGCCTGCTGGATCTCCTGCCCTATCTCCAGGCACTGGGTCACATTCGCCCGGACCGTAAGTTTGACCTCCTCATCAGGCGTCCCATCAAATAACTCCTCGCATCCAGTGAGGCAATCCAACACCTCCGCGACCCGTTCGTCAATCCGTTGCGCACAAGCGATGAGTGCGTCCTCTCGGTCCCCGCGACCGACCATCGCCTGCTTAGTCGCGAACCACATTAGGTGCGTTCTAATTTTTGCCTGAAGCTGTGTAATTGTGGGAGCCATGGTACCAACTCAAAGTAACACCGAACCTTACAATAAAAAAAATAATAGACAATCGGCCCTGATCCTACCGTTAGGATATCCGCACAGGGTAAACACAACGATAATAACAAGCAATTCACTAATTGATTGGCCCTGATCCTACCGATAGGATATTCTACACAGGGCACACACTACAATCACAATAAATATATTTTTTTTTATGTAGGTAGATTAAAAATCTTATACTAAAATAATCTTAAATCTAGTGGTTTTCTGAACCACGCTCTGCTACCAAAAATTGTCTAATTCCAAGCTAAACTCCCGCAGTGGAAGCGATTTACACAGGTAAATTTCTAGTAAAATACCAGGAGTTCAACTGAAGGTAGACAATGGCCGCGTTACGCAGCGCTAAATAGCATACGCTGCACAATATAGCAGCGCATACTATGAATCAAACGTGAACCTAAATCTATTTAACCTAATTAACTAAGTTGAGTGAAATTGGCAAATGATGTGTTCCAACCTTTACATAACTCGAGTCGGTAGTAAATACCGTCTGCCGATCTGGCGTTACGTCACACGTATTAGCACTAGATTCTAAGCAAGTACCTCCAAATTATATCGCCCCACGAATTCCGCAATTCGTACTAAGGAGTCACAATGATATGGTACAACAAATATGACTAAAGGGAACACACTAAGACATACTAAGACAACTAGGTTTACCACTTACAGTCAACGTGCCGGTCCAAATGCATAAAATACCCAACGGAGAAAGGAAGTACAGGGAATGGATCAAAGAGGAATTCCGTGGGTACTTACAGGGCTGGGTGGAAAAGATATCGACACCCAGCATTCCACTACAGCTTTGGCGCGTTATTCACGTCAAACCACTCACAGCTTCTGTTCGTATTCCACTTTGATATCAGTCATTACGCGTGACCCAACCCGAATTTGGGTCGTACAAACGCGAGCCGATATGGCCACTTGATGCCTATTCAACGCGACGCTCACGTGGAAGACGTCGAGACATCCAACAATCACTAAGCCTGGTATTCTAGTATAACCCAGGAGAACCGCAATAATACGATGCATCAACACGCGCGATCTCAAATTGAATCGTCCATTACACGCGGCATCACAAAACGCGTGGCGGGAAATCCGCACGATACGCGATACCCTCCCGTCCGAATGGTTTTGAGTGACTGCCAGTGCGGTGCAGAAATCACCGCGTGGCGCCGTCAGGCGGTCTGCGCGCACGTCGCCAGTCTCGCCCTGCGAGTGAGAAAGGGACAACACACGCCCAGAGCGACGCGTGTGTGAGCAGAAAGGGGTAAGTATTTAAGTTGATAAATCAAACCACGACCGGACAGTTCAACCTCTATATTCTAACTAAAAATTACTATGAACATACAGGGGCTACATGTTTACATTTAACTCTATCGCTACACAGGGTCTTAAACAATATAATTCGTGTGAGTGGCTGTCACGGCCTTCCTGCCCAGGCTTCGTTCTCGAAGCCTATTATCGACCAGGACGGCGACCAAGGCAGGCCAGCACAGAAAACAGCCAGTCACCCCATCTGTAAAGAAAAATATTTTAGTAGAGTCACTAACAGATTCCCAATGTGCAATTGACAAGTGTTATTCGTAAGGAGCATTTTTTTTTTCTTCACCTACTTCTTGTTTATCTCCATTACCGAACACTTAAGATGCAGTCCAAGCTCTTAAACTTTTAAACAGCTCCCGCAAACCCATTTTTTTTTACTACAGTCCTAGCCCACTTATAGTTTACAACTATAAGTAGCTTACACCATTCATCTTTTGTTTTTGTTCATATTTTTTTATTTATTTACGGCCGTAGCTCACTATACTCAGTAGCTTTCGCCAATCATCTTTTTATTTCATTTACGACCATAGCTCACCATAATAGCAGCTTACGCCAATTTTTATTTTTACTACGGCCATAGCTCGCAATCACAGCAGCTTACGCCAATATTTTTTTTCTACGGCCATAGCTCGCAATCACAGCAGCTTACGCCAATATTTTTTTTCTACGGCCATAGCTCGCAATCACAGCAGCTTACGCCAATATTTATTTTATTATATTATTATAAAACGGCTGTCACGGCATTTTCCGCAGCATCTCGATTCCACAATCTAATTCTATCTTTTGGTACAATTTGAAATGTTTTCTTCTCAACATTTTTAACTTTGTACCGATTTCTTGGCAGACATTTCGCAATTGTGTAAGGTCCATTATATCGTGGATCTAATTTTCCCAGACGTGTTCTCTGACGCTGGACGTAAACAACGTCACCTTCTTTGAGTTTCATGTTGTTTCGACGCATTCTATCAAATCTCATTTTTGATTTTAATGCATTATTTCTTAAACGTTCCTCTGCCGTAATTCGCAACTGTTGCAAGTCGATATCTGACTCAATTTCGGGAAGATCGCTGTTCACTCGCCGTACAGCAGGTACTTCAGATCGCAGTCCCGTAAGTAGTTCGATTGGGCTGCATCCAATACTTTTTTGTATAGTTGTATTTAAAGTGAGTTGAATTTTGCATAGAGCGCTCGACCATTCTGATCCACTACTCACTTCACAAGCTAATAAGTTTAACACGGTAGCTACATATCGCTCTGCTTGCCCATTAGCTCTACTGGCTCCCGTCGCGATGAAGTGTATTTCAATATCCATTCGTTTCAATAGGTCCTTTGTTTGTTTACTTGAAAAGTTTGTTCCTTTATCTGTTATCAATCGTTTCGTAGTTCCAAATAGACTCAGCTGAGGTTCAAGGGCTCTCACGAGTTCGGATCCGGTTAGGTTTGCTATTGGTACTAATATTAGAAATTTTGTATAGGCATCTACCAGTAGCAGTAAATATCTGTAGCAATCGTTAGCTGTTCCAAAAGGCCCTGTACAGTCAGCATGAACAGTATGAAAAGGTATTGGCAATTTTTCAATTGGATGCATAAAACCTTGTTTCGGTCCGCTTGGTCGTTTAGCTGACAAACATATGATGCAGTGGCTGATATATTTTCGTACAAAAGGTGTCATTCCAGGGAACCAGTATTTTTTTCGCATTGCTTCGAGTGTTTTGTCTATACCAATGTGACATTGTTCGTCATGAAATACTTTTGTCAAATTAAATCGGGCAGCTGCTGGAACAAAGTATTTTAATTTTCTTTCTTGGTTTTCTTCAAACATTCTCATCAATATACCATTTTGAACAGTGTATTCTTTCAGACTGTCGGGATTTCCATGAATTCTTCTCATTATATCTTTCACTTCTCGGTCTCCTTTCTGTGTCGCCTCCAACCAAGTTACTTGGTTATTCACTAATACCTCCTCAATTTTATTTTGCGGTGGATTTCTAGAGAGAAAGTCGACATGTTTAATATTACTGCCTTTGCGATATTCAATTTTAAAGTTGAAGTCTTGTATATAAGACCACCATCGGGCTACACGTGGTAATAAATCTCGTTTCGATGAAGTTGATTTTACAGCATTGCAATCGGTAACTAATTTGAATTCTATTCCCAATAAGTAAACCCGGAAATGTTTCAATGCATTCACTATAGCTAATGTCTCTAGCTCATAGCTGTGATACTTGGATTCTTCCGGTGAAGCTTTTTTGCTGTAATAGGACACCACGCGAAGATCTTGATTGTGTCTTTGAAATAAAATAGCGCCGAATCCATGGCTACTGGCATCAGTATGAAGTTCTGTTTGACAATCAGGGTCAAAAACCACCAATAATGGTCTTGATGAAAGCTTGGTAATAATATATTTTCGAGCTTTTTCACACTCTTCAGACCAAAAGAAGGTTGTATTCTTACGCAACAGATCAGTAATACTGGCAGTTTGAGTTGCGAATTCGGGTATGTATTTCCGAAAATAGCTAGCTAGTCCCATCAATTGTCTCACTTGTTTTATATTGCAAGGCGTTGGAGCATTTTTCAGTGCTTCTATTTTAGCTTCACCTGGTCGTATTCCTTCCTCAGAGATAATTCTTCCTAAGTACTCAATTTCGGTTTGCAAAAACTTACATTTTTTTAAATTCAACGTAAAACCAGCCTCATCTAATGCTTTCAATACTAACTCTAATCTTTGTAACCCTTCCTCGACACTAATTGAAGGTACAATTATGTCGTCAATATAAACTAAGGCCACAGTATTCCTCAAAACTCCTAATGCCTTATTTGCTGCTCTTTGAAATGTACTCGGTCCATTACTCAAACCAAAAGGTACTCGTAACCACTCATAATGACCGTCAGGCGTTACGAAGGCAGTTTTCTCAACAGAGTTAAATATTTCTCCTGAATTTTTCGTCTGGTCAATAGGTATTCCATGAAAACCCGATGCCATGTCCAAGGTAGTGAAATAACGGGCCTTTCCTAATCGGTCCAACTGATCATCAATTAATGGCAACGGATACCTGTCCTTAACAGTCATTTTATTTAATGCTCTATAATCAACACATAATCTGTCTTTAGGTGAGTCTTTTCTCGCAACTAAAATAACCGGTGACGCATACGGTGAAGTTGATTCTCGTATTATGTTATGCTTCAAGAGGTCGGTCACAATTGCCATAACTTTTTCCCGCTCAGAGATTGACATCCGGTACGGGTTATACACAACGGGTTCGTTAGTCGTGGTCCGAATAGTCATGACGGCGGTTTTAATTTCTCTGATGTAATTATTTGACGCTATCAGGTTAGAGTATTTGTTTAAGAGGTCTCGTATGTCGGGTTTGTGCGAGCCCGTAACAAGATTCAAAGCATTCGTAATCAGTTCGTCCATATTACAAACAATCTCGGGCTTGTTTTGAGTTCTCCTTTCAACTACAGTGCCGTTAATCATAGTGACAAAAGTAATGTTATTGTTCATACTTATAGCGTCTCTACCAAGAATAGCTTCGTAGCGTATTTCTTTGTCTTGTACAATGTGATATTTTGTTTCTAAAGTTATGTTTTCCAGCTGAGTAACAACATCAATTTTTTCTATTGACGTAATTATTTCTTCTGAAAGGCCACAAACATAAATAACGGATGATTGACGATGAGCTTCGAGTGATTTTGCTACATTATCTCTCATTAATGAACAGGATGCTCCACCGTCAATTAATAAATGTACAAGTTTTCCATTAATGACAGCAGGTGTTGTACATACCTTTTCATTGCTGTTGACAACATTTGTCTGCTTCAATTTTCCTTTATCGATTCTTTGTTTCGTCCAACAGGAATCCGCCATATGTCCCTTCTTAAAACAAAATGTGCAAGATTTATCGGCACTTATCTTCCTCTTGAGACCTTGATTGTTATTTCCTTTTTCTCCCATCGTAACTGCCGGAAACTTCACTGGTAATTTATGGACGCTGGTAAGACAATCCCTCTGCACATGTCCATATCTATGGCAACGATGACACCTCGGCGAATCAGTGGCCATTCTTGGTCTCTTTGAAGGAGATGGCAAGTTAATCTCACTTTCAATTTCATAACTTTTTTTTAACATCGATGCAGTTGGTAAGTACCGTGCTAATTTCTCAAATAGACCACTTACTGAATCTGCACTGCTTGCAATCGATTTTGCATGGGGATCAGTTATCCCTCCGATAATTAATTCTAAAATTTCATTTTCTTGAAATTGTAATCTTAATTGCTTCAGGATTCTGTGCTTCTTTGCGGCGTAAATAGATACCGTCGAATATTTGTCACTTGTCATATTTGCCGCCGTTTGAAAATCACGGTGTAAATCACGACATTTTGGAAATGTTATTTGTAAGTCCTCCTTTACTGCTGGCCAGGTCCTTTGCTGAGGTGTCCACTCATCATACAATTCACGCGCTGGCCCAGCTAAAAATGGCACACATATTGCGATTATTTCGACATCATCCCATCCATTTTTGGAAGCTAATAAATCAACTTCCGCACTCCATTCTTTTGCTTCGATAGCACCAACACTCGGGTCAAAAGTAGGCAAAGCTATAGCTTTGCTTGTACTCAACTCATTGTTTTTTAAGGTCCCGTCACTCGTCACTGTCTCTATTATCACTGTTCCACAACTGTTGTTTTTCACTTTATTGTTCATTGTAAGGCCGTAGGTATTTAATTGAATCTGTATTTAGATACAAAATCATCCCACTTCTGATGTGAGCAGAAAGGGGTAAGTATTTAAGTTGATAAATCAAACCACGACCGGACAGTTCAACCTCTATATTCTAACTAAAAATTACTATGAACATACAGGGGCTACATGTTTACATTTAACTCTATCGCTACACAGGGTCTTAAACAATATAATTCGTGTGAGTGGCTGTCACGTGCGATCGAGCACCGCGCCGCATTCATAGACCGTCACCAATACCTAACCTACCCAGCATAACAACGCTAAATATTAAACACACGTAGTTGGATTTTTCCCAGTTTGGTTAAGAATTAGCATTGCTACTACTAGCATAAGCAAGACATGTAAATGTTTAATCCGTAACGGTAACTCGGGATTGTACAGCACCTCAAGTAACCATCTACGTGATCAACTTAAGAATGGTTTTTATTACAGTTAACAAGAATAACCAGAAAAGATTGATACCCATTTTAAAAGATCAACATTCAAAGGTTTTTCTAATATTTTTTTTTTTTTATTAATGATGGGTTTGCTCTTGACTCTAGTCTAGGTCATAGGACAGAGACAGAGTCTAAGATGGAGCGAGCTCACCCAGAAGAAGCCTGTTCACTCTTACTTTGAAGAGATTAGGGTTGTATGCTTTTGGAAACACAGACGCAGGAAGTGAGTTCCACTCTTTAGCAGTGTGCATTATAAATGATGACTGGAAGCGCTTAGTCCGAATTGGTGGAATGGCTACCAGGTACGGATGGTATCCGGCGGTGCGTCTGGATGTCCGATGGTAGAAGGGAGCTGGTGGAACAAGGTCGTGAAGCTCTAGTGCACACTCTCCGAAGTACAATCTATAAAATACCGACAAGCAGGCAACCTTGCGGCGATGTGCCAGGCTAAGTAGCTTGGTGTCCACCAGTTTTATGTCGCCTTTGAGCCTCTTGGCCCTGCGTTCCACCGAGTCAAGAGCGAAAGAGCGATATTCTTTAAAAATAACCAGTAAAGACTTTAATGGCAACTGGAGCCGTTGGTTGCTGATAGTACCTAAAAAGCCTATACAACCTGCATACAACAGAGGTTGTGATGGTTTGACAACGTCGCGATTAGTAACCGCGTCTTACAGCGCCAGACATAGTGGCGCCAAACGGTTCAATTTTTAGAAGAAATCTGACGCCGGCACCAGCCGCCCGCGCCGCGACGTCGCCTCCGGCACGGCGTGGCGGGAAATTCATCTGCACTGCTAGGAAGCTTTATGTACACTGATGATATGAGGTAGCTCGTATTGCGCGTGCCTGCCCATCGATGATTTTAACCGAATTATCCTTAAAGTACAACTGCATTTAAAGTAAAGCAAACGGCAATTTTGTGCGCTCTCTCTCTCTCTTTCTTTTCGTGTGGGACACCGAGTCGTCCAACGACTCGATGAACCTTGGTGTCAGAGTTTTTTACTAGTAGTAGGCGGTTGAAAAACTCTGAAGCGTACTACTGTGCGCTTATGAGAGTGGAGCGAAAAATTCAGTAAAGTATGACAGTCAAAGTTGATTAGGCAACTAAAATTTTGCTACTAGGTACGACAGTGTGAACTAACCTTGAGTGGTTATTTAGGAATAAAGATTAAAAACGGTCTACTCACACAAAAATAACAGGGTGTGATTTGATCGGGCATTCATAAAAAAAATCGTATGGCCGGAACGCGGCTATCGCGTGCCGGCTACCTAAGAAGGCAGTAGGTAGCTAAGTACAATAGTCGTTTAATTAACAGTTACTTACAGTAAACTGCCCGTGATCCTACAGCCGCTGCATAACGTTGAGGAATGTTCTTGGGTTCGGTACGCGAGGGTCCACAACGCCAGCATTACGCAGTCGAGGTAAACTTTCGTCCGCTTACATTCATTGGGCTGCTCGGGTATTATCCCCACTTAAAAAGTACGAACGCACCATTTCGTAAAACTTGCGAAACGTAAAATTCGACATCGCGAAATCAATCGGGATCGGCGGGAAAAGTAGTGTCACACAGGTGCGCGCCCGCCCGCGACGGAATCAAAGCGAGAACTGAAACTGACTGAAGGGTGCGCTGCGCGAGCGCTGTTGCCATTTTCACGCACCCCCGATTGAAAAGTAGTGTGTCCATGATTAATGTTTTATGAGGCAGACAAAAATAAAAAATAATAAAAATAAATCATATTTTTTTATTTGCCTAAAATATCCTATTAACGATTCTGATATCATGGTATAAGTTTGCGCACTGACTTAAAAATAACCCTGTATAAACTAAGGCTAATATCTTCTTTTCATAAAACGTCTTTAACAACCATGTCACTTACTGATAAAGACAAATCAAAACGAAACGTCCCAGGTAGGCTTAGACCTTGGGCTATTCCCAAAACCAAAACCACCTTTGCAAGGCGGTTTCCTGACTACATGGAACCATTTTTATATACCCATACGCATAATAAATTAAATCTTGTTAAACACACAACATCCAAATGCAAAACTGTCATCTTTAAATGGTTGGTATTGAAAGATTATATTGATACTGAATCATTACTCGATGTCGGTATCACTTAATAAAACGATATATTAATAAAACGAGCTTAGGCCAATACCTACGTTTAAAATACATACTTACCTACTAAAAGGCATTCTACAATCAAATCCACATACTAATAAATATATAAAGCATACGTATAACATAGAATGAATATACTATAGTATTAATACATAGTACTGTTTTTCATGCATATCAATGGTTTTTGTCTTATGTTTGTATTGTACACACACACACACTGAAAATAATCATATATATTGAACTAAAAAGTCTAAATTATGTCTATACACACTCACAATTATCTAATTGTATTCAAGTTAACTACCTCTTACAATAACAAATTCCAACAAAAGTAAAATCATGATATACACTTAAAAACCCATTCACACAATAACAATAGTCTTTATCTGCATGTCGAAAGTATACTGCGCCACATTCATTACTTTAAGTAGTTCCTTGCAATAGTTGAAATGAACTGTGTTGGATTCTACCCTCTCATATATATACATTTGTTTTTCTTTATGTGATCAAAGTTGGCTATTAACAAAAATTGTAATAAGTGTTAGCAAAAAAATAATTATAGTATGTTTGTTGAAGTGGTGAAACAATTCTTAGAAATTAAGTGTCTGCGTTCGTTACCTACCTACTCAATTGTATAATCACCTACATCTAGGATGAAAGACTGGCTTCCCATAGCACAGGGAAACCTAGTTTGGGGGCCAGGCAAACATAAAATGTACTATGTAAGTTACAAATAAAACTTTATTATTATTAGTACACAGACAGGGCTGAGATTTTTTTCTTTTGTTCGGAGTTTAGCTTACTTGTGGCTTCACGTACGATTGTGCAAACGTCGGAAATGGCATCTTCAATTTTCGTGAGCAATCTATGGATTTCTGGAGACGTGGCTATGTTCAAATCCGGCAATTTTATATTTTTCCCAACTGGAGGTGAAAGAGGATCATTCCTAGTGGCCATAATAAAGTATGTTTACTTTTTATAGCATTATAGAATTATGCAATATTTTATTATCACACTGTTTAATATTTAGCGTTGTTATGAATGCGGCGCGGTGCTCGATCGCACGCGTCGCTCTGGGCGTGTGTTGTCCCTTTCTCACTCGCAGGGCGAGACTGGCGACGTGCGCGCAGACCGCCTGACGGCGCCAAGCGGTGATTTCTGCACCGCACTCAGTCACTCAAAACCGTTCGGACGGGAGGGTATCGTATTGTGTGGATTTACCGCCACGCGTTTTGTGATGCCACGTGTAATGGACGATTCAATTTGAGATCGCGCGTGTTGATGCATCGTATTATTGCGTTTCTCCTGGGTTGTACTGGAATGCCAGGCTTAGTGATTGTTGGATGTCTCGACGTCTTCCACGTGAGCGTCGCGTTGAATAGGCATCAGGTGGCCATTTTGGCCCGCGTTTGTACGGCCCAAATTCGGGTTGGGTCACGCGTAATGACTAATATCAAAGTGAAATACGAACAGAAGCTGTGAGTGGTTTGAAGTGAATAACGCGCCAAGGCTGTAGTGGAATGCTGGGTGTCGATATCTTTTCCACCCAGCCCTGTAAGTACCCACGGAATTCCCCATTTGATCCATTCCCTGAACTTCCTTTCTCCGTTGGGTATTTTATGCATTTGGACCGGCACGTTGACTGTAAGTGGTAAACCTAGTTGTCTTAGTATGTCTTAGTGTGTTCCCTTTAGTCATGTTTGTTGTACCATATCATTGTGACTCCTTAGTACGAATTGCGGAATTCGTGGGGTGATATAATTTGGAGGTACTTACTTAGAATCTAGTGCTAATACGTGTGACGTAACGCCAGATCGGCAGACGGTATTTACTACAGAATTGAGTTAGGTAAGGGTCAGAACACATCATTTGCCAATTTCACTCAACTTAGTTAATTAAGTTAAATAGATTTAGGTTCACGTTTAATTCATAGTATGCGCTGCTATATTGTGCAGCGTATGCTATTTAGCGCTGCGTAACGCGGCCATTGTCTGCCTTCAGTTGAACTCCTGGTATTTTACTAGAAATTTACCTGTGTAAATCGCTTCCACTGCGGGAGTTTAGCTTGGAATTAGACAATTTTTGGTAGCAGAGCGTGGTTCAGAAAACCACTAGATTTAAGATTATTTTAGTATAAGATATTTAATCTACCTACATAAAAAAAAAATATATTTATTGTGATTTTAGTGTGTGCCCTGTGTAGAATATCCTATCGGTAGGATCAGGGCCAATCAATTAGTGAATTGCTTGTTATTATCGTTGTGTTTACCCTGTGCGGATATCCTAACGGTAGGATCAGGGCCGATTGTCTATTATTGTTTTTTATTGTAAGGTTCGGTGTTACTTTGGGTTGGTACCATGGCTCCCACAATTAGACAGCTTCAGGCGAAAATTCGAGCGCACCTAATGTGGTTCGCGACTAAGCAGGCGATGGTCGGTCGCGGGGACCGAGAGGACGCACTCATCGCTTGTGCGCAACGGATTGACGAACGGGTCGCGGAGGTGTTGGATTGCCTCACTGGATGCGAGGAGTTATTTGATGGGACGCCTGATGAGGAGGTCAAACTTACGGTCCGGGCGAATGTGACCCAGTGCCTGGAGATAGGGCAGGAGATCCAGCAGGCGGCTGCTGTGATCACCAGGCGTAGGGCTGGGGAGCCGGACCCACCCCATGGTCCGCGGGGACCGGGGGTGCAAGTGCCCCTGCCGGCTGTGGCGATTCCGGTCTTCCACGGGGACTACACGGATTGGACCCGATTCCAGGATCTGTTTGACAGTGTGATTCATAACCGCACTGACTTGCAGCCGGCATATAAAATGGCACAATTGATGGCCAAGCTGCAAGGTGAGCCCCATGAGCTGGTAAAGCATCTACCAGTCGATGATGCAAGTTACGAGACGGCTCGCGGTTTGCTGATCGAGAGATACAGCAACAAACGTCTCATGATTGACCAACTCCTGGAACAGTGGCTCACCGTGCCGACCATCACACGAGGGACGGACCTCAGGGCCAAGGTCCTCAACCCTGTCTGCGTTGCAGTGAACGCTCTTGAGAGACAGGGGATGCCGGTGTCAGGCTATGATTATATCCTGGTCCACACGTTGTTGCGCCGCCTGCCGAGCGACATGGCCGCTCGTTTTGAACAGTCACACGGAGGTAAGACATCTGATTACCTCCCGACCTTCGAGGAGCTCAAGTCCTTCCTCGAGGCCGAGTGCAGGCGGGTAGATGCCCAATTTGGAGAGTCGCCTCACGCGGAGTCTGCGGCCGCTCGCCGCCCGGAACGGCCGGGTGCACAGGCGCGAGACGGTAAGAGTAGGCCACCCAGGCGATACAATGTCGCTAATTTGGAATCGAGGTGTGCCTACTGCAGAGAGGCGGGGCATCAGGTGACTGCGTGTGAGGAGTTCGCTGCACAGCAGGTGCAGAAACGTCGTGGTGTGGTGCAGCAACGGCGTTGGTGCTTTAGGTGTATGGGGCCGCATCAGGTGCGAGAGTGCCCATCAAGCACCAACTGCAGGTACTGCCAGGGTGCCCACCATCAGCTCCTATGCATGAACCGCAGCGGAGATTACGGAGGCAGAGCTGACGCGGGTCAGCGGACGGAGTCTGCCCTACCTAGACGGGAGCAACGCTCCCCACCCCCTCCAAGGAGGAGTCCTCTTCCACCAGGGTTTCAGGGACGAGGCCAGGGACATCAGCAGGTGATGCCCCCTTCACCACGCGCGAGACAGTCACCACCTCGGCAGCAGGTGCCGGAACAGGGTAGGTGGTCACAGGTCCAAGGTCAGGGGCACCCATCACAAGTACGTGATGCTACGGGCGGGTGCCAACACCAGGGCCAGTACATGCAGTACTCGGCGGGACTGAACAACATGGTGAGGTCTCATGACCCACGCATGCCTCTCCCCTTGGCTGAGCACCCGCGGCTACAGGCGCATCCACGGTACGCGCGCCTGCCGCAGGGTTACTATAGGCTGCCAGCCATGGCGTACAGGACCAGAGGTCCCTATCAGCAGGAGTGGGACCCACTCGAAGGTGTACGGAGAGAGGGGACCCCCCCGCAGGACGCGGACACTCCGCGCTTAGGTTCCTGCTAGGTAATCGCCGCCTACACGCCAGCTTCGGCCCCCCGGCCAATTACGGTATTGTTGCCTACGGCAATGATTTGGGTATGGGGATACGGTGGCCGCAGCATACAGGTAAGAGCCTTGTTAGATACAGGGGCTCAGGGTTGTATTGTGTCTAGTAAGCTGGTGAGTAGGCTACGCTTAAATATAAGGCCCACAACGGATGGGGCTGTAGGTATTGGAGGTGTAGATGTGCCTGACGTTCGGGGTCAGGTGAACTTCGAGTTCACATTAGGTAATACAGGTACAGGGGTCAGCTATCATGCCTCAGCAGTGGTGCTGGATGAAGTGGTAGGGAAACTTCCTCAGGTTCGGTTACCGTCAACGGTACGAGGGTTAACCACAGGCTTAGAGTTAGCTGATCCTGAATTTGATACTCCTGGTACGGTGGACGTTCTCCTCGGGTCAGACGTCCTCGGGAGATTCTGGTGTGGCAGAAAACGGGTACTTCAGCAAACTGGTTTAGTGGCCGTTGATACCACAGGGGGGTATGTTATTTTTGGCCCAGTTTGGAGACCTCAGGACCTACCAGAGGGCGATACGGTTCTCTATGGTAGTGTGTTGTCGGAGGTGCTGCAGAGGTTTTGGGAGTCTGAGGAGCCACCCACAGCGGATAGACGGAAGCCAGAGGATGACGAGTGCGAGCTGTTCTATCAGTACAACACTGCACGAAGTTCGTCAGGTAGGTTTGTTACCAGGCTGCCATTTCTCCCAAACCGCCCCTCCTTAGGTAGTTCGCGACAGATCGCGGAACGGAGACTACTGGCTATGGAGAGAAAGATGAAGCGAGATGCAGCACTTCGGCAGAAGTATATCGAATTCATGAGGGAGTACCTAGAGTTAGGCCACATGTCGGTGTCCAGCATAGATTGGAGGTGTGTCGAGCATTACTATATACCACACCTGGCTGTTTTGAAGTCACCGGAGGCGAAGATACGGGTAGTGTTTGACGGTTCTGCTCCTACATCGAATGGTGTGTCTGTGAACCAGTGTCTGCACGCGGGTCCCAAGTTGAACCGGGACATTGTGGACATCCTCACAGATTTTCGGTTGCACCAAGTAGCGTTCGTCGCAGACGTCAAAATGATGTTTCGCCAAACAATTATACACCCGGATGACCGTCGGTACCAGCTGATTTTGTGGCGTGAGAGCCCTGACGAGCCGATGGTCACTTATGAGCTTAACACGGTAACGTATGGTCTGAAGCCAAGTCCGTTTTTGGCAGTACGCACGCTGCGAGAGTTGGCCGCACAGGAAAGGGTAAGATTCCCTCGAGCCGCAGCAG
Organism: Tuta absoluta; assembly: GCA_027580185.1. Taxonomy (NCBI): domain Eukaryota; kingdom Metazoa; phylum Arthropoda; class Insecta; order Lepidoptera; family Gelechiidae; genus Tuta; species Tuta absoluta. The sequence goes on along the minus strand of JAQAHW010000070.1, from coordinate 549,252 downwards.
TACTGGATCGCGACGTCTACGTGGATGACATCTGCACGGGTGCAGATAGCGTGCAACAAGCACTGCTACTACGAGACGAGCTGATCGCGATCATGGAATCAGGAGGTTATGAGTTGCGGAAATGGCTGTCCAGCTGTCCAGAGCTCCTGGCCGGGTTGCCAGGTGAGTTCCAGCAGGACCCGCACCTTTTCGAGAACCCGGACAATCCAAATACGTTGAGCATCCTAGGGGTGCAATATAGGCCAACGCATGATGTCTTTACGTATCAGATCGAGCCATACCTTTTGCAGAAGACTTGGACGAAGCGTTCGGTATTATCGACGATCGCCAGAACTTTCGATCCTAACGGGTGGATCGCACCGGTGACGTTCATGGCGAAGTGCTTCTTGCAAAGGTTGTGGATAGCAAACTTGGGTTGGGACGACCAGCTCTCCGGAGAGCTGTTGAATGATTGGACCAAGTTTGTGACCACCTTACCAGGGATCGTACGCATCGCCATACCTCGCAAGTTGCTCCCATCGGTGGGATGTAAGGCTACCCTACATGGGTTTTGTGATGCCTCGGAGCAAGGGTACGCGGCAGCTGTCTATTTGCGGACAGTCAGTTCAACGGGAACTGTAGACGTGCGTCTAGTTATGGCCAAGAGTAAGGTGGCTCCGGTTAGGACAAGATGGACCATTCCAAAGTTGGAATTGGCGGGAGCAGCGCTTCTCACGCGCTTGCTACATCATGTCGCTAGTAATCTACGCGGTACCATCAATTTGGATGAAACGGTGTACGCATGGACCGACAGTAGGATAGTTCTGTGCTGGTTACAGACGTCGGTACATACTCTTGAGGTTTTCGTGGCAAATCGGGTGTCACAGATTAAAGGATCCGAAACTCCGTTGGTATGGAGACACGTACCGGGAGAACAGAACCCAGCGGACTGCGCCTCACGGGGATGTAGGGCCCCTGATTTGGTAGGTCACTCACTGTGGTGGGGACCTCAGTGGCTGACTGAGTCACCTGAGAGATGGCCATACAATGAGTGCGGGTCGCCGCTTGGGCCACCTGATCGAGGTTTGCGAGTGAACGTAGGGCAGATCGTACCTAAGCCTAGTGCGGCTTTCTTGCTGGAACGATACAGCTCCCTCGACAAACTTCTAGGGGTGACAGGTTGGATCAAACGGTTCGTGAACAACTGTAGAAAACCTCAAGCAGAACGGAACTTGGCACCTGTCCTCTCGCCTGCGGAGCGGAATGCGGCTCTAAGTTTATTGGTTAGGGTCGTCCAGGCGGAACATTTTGAGGAAGAGGCCAGGCTGCTCAGGGATGGCCGTGGAAAGCTGAAGGGAGGTCTTGTGCGCCTCAACCCGTTCGTGGACGAGCATGGAATGCTCCGGGTTGGAGGTAGACTTCGGAACGCTAACCTGTCCTTTTCAGCACGGCATCCGCTGTTACTCCCAAAGAAGGGACCTTTGGTAGAACTTATAGTTAGGGATCGTCACCAGAAAAACTCGCATGCGGGCTGCAATGCACTTTTGGCTATTCTGCAGCGCGAGTTTTGGATCTTGTCTGGACGACGTACGGTACGGAGCATTGTGTTTCGGTGCTTGCCTTGCTATCGGTTGAAGGCAGCCACAATGCAACCTCAGATGGGAGACCTCCCACCGGACCGGGTGACGGAAGCCTGGACGTTTGCGGGTGTGGGAACGGACTTTGCGGGGCCTTTTATGGTAAAGGCATCACGCCTTCGCAACGCGAAGTCAATCAAGGCGTATTTGTGCGTGTTTGTGTGCCTAGCAACCAAGGCCGTCCACTTGGAACTCGTGGCCGACCTCACTACGGAGGCTTTCTTAGCAGCTTTAGATAGATTTGTGTCGCGAAGAGGGCGACCAGCGCTGATCAGGTCGGACTGTGGTACCAACTTTAAGGGCGCTGATCGATGTGTGAAAGAAATTATAACGTTTTTATCGGAAAACGAGGAAGCTATCGGCACGAGCCTCTCCCGTCAGGGCATTAACTGGGTGTTCGATCCACCAGGATGCCCCCACTGGGGTGGTATATTTGAAGCGGTTGTAAAGTCCGCTAAGACGCATTTGATGCGCGTTATAGGTTTAACGATATTAACCTTTGAGGAGCTAGCGACCGTGTTTTGTAAAATTGAGGCCGTTCTCAATTCACGTCCTTTGTGTCCGCTTAGCTCAGATCCGAATGATCTGGAGGCCCTGACACCAGGGCATTTCTTAATTGGCCGACCACTTAACGCCTTGCCAGAGTACCCCTACACAGAGGTCAGTAGCAATCGTTTGACGCGTTATGAGTTGCTGCAGCAAATGTCTCAGAATTTTTGGAAGCGATGGTCGCTTGAGTATTTGCACATTCTGCAGCAACGCCTTAAGTGGACGGACAGAACTGAACCCCCTCGCATCGGAGATCTCGTTCTGGTTAAGGATGCCAACCTGCCGCCACTGCGATGGCGCAGAGGGCGCATTCTCAACTTGTTCCCAGGTAGTGATGGCACTCCTCGAGTCGCGACAGTTCAGGTAGGGGATTCAGTTCTTAAGCGAGCAATAGCAACGCTATCTCGTCTCCCCAGTAGTGAATAGGCCTAAGGGATTCGGCCTAGGGCGGGTGAATGTATTTAGCGTTGTTATGAATGCGGCGCGGTGCTCGATCGCACGCGTCGCTCTGGGCGTGTGTTGTCCCTTTCTCACTCGCAGGGCGAGACTGGCGACGTGCGCGCAGACCGCCTGACGGCGCCAAGCGGTGATTTCTGCACCGCACTCAGTCACTCAAAACCGTTCGGACGGGAGGGTATCGTATTGTGCGGATTTCCCGCCACGCGTTTTGTGATGCCGCGTGTAATGGACGATTCAATTTGAGATCGCGCGTGTTGATGCATCGTATTATTGCGTTTCTCCTGGGTTGTACTGGAATGCCAGGCTTAGTGATTGTTGGATGTCTCGACGTCTTCCACGTGAGCGTCGCGTTGAATAGGCATCAGGTGGCCATTTTGGCCCGCGTTTGTACGGCCCAAATTCGGGTTGGGTCACGCGTAATGACTAATATCAAAGTGAAATACGAACAGAAGCTGTGAGTGGTTTGAAGTGAATAACGCGCCAAGGCTGTAGTGGAATGCTGGGTGTCGATATCTTTTCCACCCAGCCCTGTAAGTACCCACGGAATTCCCCATTTGATCCATTCCCTGAACTTCCTTTCTCCGTTGGGTATTTTATGCATTTGGACCGGCACGTTGACTGTAAGTGGTAAACCTAGTTGTCTTAGTATGTCTTAGTGTGTTCCCTTTAGTCATGTTTGTTGTACCATATCATTGTGACTTCTTAGTACGAATTGCGGAATTCGTGGGGTGATATAATTTGGAGGTACTTACTTAGAATCTAGTGCTAATACGTGTGACGTAACGCCAGATCGGCAGACGGTATTTACTACAGAATTGAGTTATGTAAGGGTCAGAACACATCATTTGCCAATTTCACTCAACTTAGTTAATTAAGTTAAATAGATTTAGGTTCACGTTTAATTCATAGTATGCGCTGCTATATTGTGCAGCGTATGCTATTTAGCGCTGCGTAACGCGGCCATTGTCTGCCTTCAGTTGAACTCCTGGTATTTTACTAGAAATTTACCTGTGTAAATCGCTTCCACTGCGGGAGTTTAGCTTGGAATTAGACAAGCTCAATTTTATTTTGTCGCCGTCGACATAGTTCACAAATGAGTTGACGTTGACCTTGTCACATTAAATAAAATAAATAATTATTCAAATAGCCAAAAACACGTCCACACACAACGTAGCGAAGTATGGATGTGACCATATATTTTTGACCAATTATATAAATGTGTAAGTGATGAACACTCAGTTGGTAGTGCAATATTATTTTAACATGTCATTATCTTAAAAGATGAAAAGCTTTTTGTGAACCGTCTCCATTGTTAGGATTTAAATTGAAACACTTCTAACCTGGTCGAAGCTACCTTGGCTGCTGTTGGCCGAAGGTGTTTGCTTGCCTTAGGGAGTGTATCTCGTATTGTATCACATACAGATGAAAATGAAATGAAAAAAAAAATGAAATAACTTTATTCAATAGCATAGCATAGCATTATCACTTATTGACGTCATGATCGGTCATTGTAAAAAAAAAGAAATTTGCATAACGCAATTTTCTTCTTTTTATAACAATTTTGTATTGTCCTAATAGAAAACCGGCTCGGGCGGGATAAAAAAAAATAAATAAAGGCACTGCCTCGGGGCTGGCCAGGTTAATTACACAGCACATAACTTTACGCCACCACCATTTGTAAACGACATTTGTTTCAAATTTTGGTCAAGATTTCCAAAGCGTGTTATTTACATGCGAATAATTAACCGGACCCCCTGAACAGGAAAAACCCCCCAAAAAACATGCCCAGAAGTGCTCCTACTCTAAATTTACAATCTTTCTAGGCCCTGGCTGCCCTAGCTAATTTTGGAAATAACGAATAATATATATGTATAGCCCAAAAATGGCTACATAAAAAAATAATAATTTTATAATAATAACAAAAAATTGCAGTATATAAATCTACTTGTTTCGTCTAATAAAATATTTACTTTATACATTTGAATTAAACCCATGGAGATTTATCTTGCATATAGTCTGATATTTCATAATAGCCTTTCTTGTACAATTTTTGTTTGATTACTTGTTTAAATTCAAATTCAAATTCATTTATTGTCAAACAGAATGTTAAAAATAACAGTAAAAACCAAAGCTTCTAACATTCACAAAATTAATTAAAATAATAATATTAAATCCATAAGGTACATATTTAAACATCGAGTCATAATTTAGTCAATAAATAAATAAAAACAAGTCATTATTTCATAACAATAAAAAGTTACAAATTAATAATTAATTGAGCTCTCACACAAACACACACGTTCAGAATACCTCAAACATTCTTTTTCGATTTTCGGCCATTCATCCGCGAACAAATCACACTCAGGCTGCGAGAAGAGGAGGTCGTTGAGCGCATGCAGCGCGCGGCGCAGTGGGGACTGCTGGCACGCCGTCGTGCGCGAGTGCGGCTCGGCGAACAGGCGCACAGTTCCTACTCGGAACCTCGATCGGCTGTTCGGTAAAATTTATTTAAGGGTAAGTCTTGAATATCTTTAGGAAGTTTGTTATTAAAGAATCTATATTTATTTTTACGTATACTAGATTTTCGTATATGTACTGTGACACAAATGTCAATATGTTGATTTCTTTAAATTTCTGTCTCAAGGAGACTCGAGGTCCCAATTTATAAATTGAACGAACAGCCCGTTTCTGCAGAACAAATATAGTGTTCACATCCACAGCATGGCCTCATAATAGTCAGCCATAAGACATTTAGCTATGGAAGTAGCTAAAGTAAACTAGTCTTGCAGTGTCAAGAGTGAGATGTCTTATTTTTTTAACTGCGTATGCTGCTGAACTCAGTCTCTTCGACAATTTCTCAATATGTGGCCCCCATTGGAGCGAGGCGTCTAAAGTTATGCCTAAAAATACAGTTGAGTCTGCAAAGTTCAACTTTTCATCCTTTACCTTAATAATTGTAGAGCTTGGTTTAACATTTGGTAATACAAATTTGATACATTTAGTTTTCTTTTCATTCAATAGTAGGTTATTTACTGTAAACCATTGCACTACATCGGTAATGCAATGGTTTACAGTAATAAATGATAGATCATTAATATATACAAGAAACAAAAAAGGACCAAGAATCGAACCCTGCAGAACGCCCATTCTTATCTTTGATCCAGATGATCTTTCACCGTTGACATCAACCTTTTGGATTCTATTGTTAAGATATGATTCCAAAAGACCTGAAGAGCCTGGTCTTTTACGCCGTAGTGATGTTGCTTCCTGACAAGAGTATCATGATAAACACAATCAAACGCCTTGGACAAATCACAAAACACACCTACTGCATCATGAGATTCCTCCCAGGCATCGATTATGTGATTGATGAGATCCACACCTGCATCAGTAGTAGAGCGACCACGTGTGAAACCAAATTGCTGCAGGTGCATTAAGTTATTACGATAAAAACGTCCTTGCAATTGATTTAAAATAACTTTTTCAAAAATTTTACTAAGTGTTGGTAGTATTGATATAGGTCTGAAATTAGTGGGGTCAGTAGTACTACCAGCTTTAAACAAGGGAATAACTTTACTATGCTTCATCAAGTCAGGAAACACGCCACTGTCTACACAGTCATTAAAAATACATGCTAGGTATGGAGAAATGCAATCGATTATGGAACTAATAATTTTAACAGAGAGGCCGTGGAGATTTGGAGTATTTTTCATTTGTAAACTTTTAAATACTTTTATTATTTCAATGTTACTAACGTGAGAAAATTTAAAATATTTATCACAATGGTTTACATTATCTTTTAGAATAGATTCAGCGAGAATAGGGCATGAGTTTAACGATTTGGTAGTCGAAACTGGAATATCAGTAAAAAATTGTTCAAAAGCGGCAGCTACTTCCAAATTAGTATTTTTAATTTCATCGTTTATCATAAGTTTATAATTCTCATTACGACGTTTAGATTTTCCAGTTTCATTATTTACAAATTTCAAAGTGGTTTTGATTACGTTTGTGCTATTCTCTATATTATTTTTGATGAAGTTAGATTTAGCTATTGCACAAACGTTTCTAAAAGTTTTAGAGTAATGTTTTACATAATCAGCAAAAGTTTTTGATTGATTATATGTTCTTTCTTCATACAGATCGTATAACTTCTGCCTGCTTCTATGAATTCCAACTGTTGCCCAGTCACCAAATGATAATTTTGTGTTAACTTTAATTTTCTTAGATTTAAATACATTGTCATATTCTTTTTTGGCAAGACTAAATACTGCGTTATATAATTTATTTGGATTTTCGTAATATGGCAATTCAGATAATTTTTGTAAAATATTTTCTCTGTATCGATTTAGCCTACTTTCATTTACCGGTACACACGTAATATCTTGTTTAGGTGCCTGCTCAATGTTAATTTTGAAAGAAGCCAATTGACCCGTATGGTCGGAGCTTAATTTATTTATGACAGCCGCATCTTCAGGTTTAATGTTGGTAAAGATATTATCTATGCACCTGGCTGAGGTAGGTGTGATTCTCGTTGGCACCGAAATAAGATTCACGAGGATGTAACATAAAGATAATGATAGAAACCTGTTACTGATATAAGAATTTTCAAGAATATTTATATTGAAATCTCCACATACAATAATCCCTTTATTGGATTTTGTTGCTTTATCTAAGGCTACATCCATAACTTTTTCAAAGGGTTCATATTTAGCATCAGGTGGGCTGTATACGCTCATTATAACAAGATCTTCAAGTTCTACGCAGGCTATTTCAATAGTTTGCTCAACTGAGAGGCTCACGATATCAGGCCGTTCTTTATATTTTAACTCGTTTTTAAGTAGTATCAACAATCCAACGCGTATTGCTGTTGATCTGTTGAACAAACTTGCCACATGATGATTACTCAAACTGAACATTAACTGATAATCTCTAAGCCAATGTTCAGTTATACATAGAATATCAATATTATTACAGTTCATGAAAAGTTCAATTTCTAATTCTTTGCTAATTATGCCTTGAATATTTTGGTGTACAATATTTAAAACACGGCTGTTTTGAATTTTGGTTTTATTACAAATATTATTTATATTATGTTTTGGCAAGATAGAATCACTCAAGTTACTAAAAGACGGTGTTCTGCCAGAGTTACTCTCTGTTGTCTTAGAAATTAATTTAAAGAACTTGGAACCGATTGCAACGTTATGAGGTTTGTATGTTTATTCTGCTCAATAGAAGCAGTTGCCTGGTTAGCCAACAAATTGGCTGAATTATTAAAAAAATAAGATAGTAACTCTGCTATCTGTCGTTTACAACTTTAGATAGATAATATCTATCTTTCGATACATTAAAATATTGTCCAATAACAATATTTGTGTCGATAAAATGAAATTTGTCAGGGTCGCGACATGTCAATGTATGTAAGTACTTGTTACATCAATGTCGAGTATTATTTTCTAGGTCAGCAAATTTTTGGCTGTAGGGAAAAGCAAACAAAATGACTTGTTTAACATTAACAATTGAATACAATTTGTTTGAATACAAAGCTAAGTCTTTTTTAGTTGCATTTCCCCTTCTGCCACTAAATATAACAACAATGGTTTTTTTGGAAAATTGTGATGCCAACACTGTATTTATGAGTGTAGAATAATCGGCGCCAGGCATGCAATGATTAATTACTGCCTGATCCATGCAATGGCCAAGTTGTAAACCCATATTTTTACCAAGTTCATCACTAAACATAACAATGTCACACGGTCGCTTATCCTGTGTGGGTGGTAAAGGGATATCGTCATCACCCATAAGCGCGGGCTGCGTCGGCGCCGCCGGCACCGGCCGCGACACCGACCCGGCGGTGGCGGCGAGCGGCAGCGACACCGACAGCGCCCCAGTGAGCTGTGTACAGACGCGAGGTGACGCGGGCTCGGGACACACGGCCGGGACGGATAGGTTTGTTGAAGTTTTCTCACAATCGCATTGATTGTTTGTCAAAGATTGAGAATTGTCACCGTTATATTTACACGACTTCAACAAACTATTCATGGCCTGCACATGTTTCTTTATTTCTTTTCGCGCTGAGTCATACTTAATGAAAATGTGTTCTAATGACCGTTTTAACGCAGACATTTCCGACTGGAGGCGCTGTGTGTCACGCTCATAAATTCTCCTAGTTTTTTCTAATGATGAAGTGCAAAATTGAACTTCTTTAATTAATTCAGAACGTTCTATATTACAATTCGAGTTATTGAAAAACAGTATGTTACGCCTTATAAGAGATTGCGTTTTCTTTATGAAATTGTTAAGTTTTACAATTTTCTTTGTTCTTTTCTTGCTATAAGTGACTGAAGTTATGTGTGAGTTTTTAAATGGACTGTCACACGTAGTGAGAACTATGGTCTTGACTACCTGTACCTCAGTAGTCTCGACCGATTGGTGTTGGGTGAGTGAAATGGTAGAAACCGCAACAGTAGGAGCGACCAGCTCCTCAAACAGCGACTGGGTGGTAAGTGCACTTTGTGATGACTTAAGTCAAAGTCAAAGTCAAAGTGTTTATTGTTTCATATGGTTTAAAAAGATGTTACAAATATAAATGCTTCTCATACGGACCCAGTAGGACACAACAACAATCTTAAAAATACGTATAAATAAAATAAAAATTTCAAATTATTGACAACATTGAAATGTCGGATTATTAATCAAATAACATTATATAAATTAATTTGAGTTACGTCATTAAAAAAGACAAATAAAATAAAATACGACAATTCATCCTAAAATCCAACAAAAATTAAATATTATCAAACAAAATTCATGTCAATGAAGTACCTTTGTCTAGAAAAAACTCCTGCAGCGTGTAGTAGCATTTTTGAATTAGGTGTCCTTTTAAAGATTTTTTAAATTTTATTATATCGCGTTCCTCGTGCATTTCTTTAGGAAGCCTGTTATAAACTTTTACTGCCGTTGCAAAAGGACCGTGGCTTATCATTTTCATGGTAGTCTGAGGAAGTGCTAATCTAGAGTGAGGTCTTAGATTAAGAGGGCGAGAATAAGTTGGGAATAGGTGAGCATTTTTTCTTACAAAGAGGCATACTTCTAAAATGTAAAGTGATGGTAGGGTCAATATATTGTACAGTTTGAAATAAGGTCTGCATGTTGTCCCTGAAACAATGTTAGAAATTATTCGCACGCACCTCTTTTGCAGTAAGAATAAGGCTTTTACATTACAGCTATTCCCCCAAAGGATTACCCCGTATTGGAGCCATGAGTGTGCATAAGCGTAGTACGCCATGAGGGCTGTTGGGCTGTCTGTGATTTTCTTTAACTCATATAGAGCATAAGTGAATCTTGACAACTTAGAGCATATCTTTTCAATGTGATCCTTCCAGTCAATATTGCAGTCAATGTTTATCCCCAATAAGGTATACGATGCAGCACATTCTATGACGTTGTTTTGAAATTTAAAGTTAATATCTAGGGCTTTTTTTGTCTTGGTTTGAATTGAATTATTCTAGTTTTAGAGAGATTGAGTTGGAGATTATGTTCGTTTAGCCAGTTTACTACTTTACAGAATACAATATTTAAAGACTCATTAACAGTTTCTGAGGTTTTGCACGGCAAAACTAAAGAAATATCATCAGCAAACAAGGAGCACGAGTGGTAAATTACTTTAGGCAAATCGTTTATATAGAGCAAGAACAAGATGCAACCCAGGACGCTGCCTTGAGGGATAGACTTCGTGACTTTTGCTTTATGTGACTGAACTTTAGTTACTGCGCCAGTAGCGTGATTGTGGTGCTCTATCTCGACATATTGGTAGCGGTTTTCAAGATAGGAAGAAAACCACTTGTGTGCTATGCCTCTGACCCCAATTCCGTAAAGTTTTTTAAGCAAGATTTCATAAAGTACTCGATCATAAGCCTTACTCATGTCCAACATGACTCCAACAGCGTATTGCTTTCTGTTTATAATATTTAGAGTCTCCGTAATATATTTGAAAACAGCTAACGATGTAGAGTGGTTTTTTTTAAATCCGTGTTGCTCGTTACTAAATATTTTATACTTTTCGCAAAAACAGTACAATCGACTTGCAACAGCATTTTCAAATATTTTTGCAAATGTTGGTAGGAGAGCAATCGGGCGATAATTTGTACAATCAGATTTATCTCCTTTCTCGTAAATCGGTTTTATTATCGATAGTTTTAAAAGGTCAGGGACGTTGCCTTCAATAAATGACTGGTTTATTAAATATCATATAGTACAATCTTCTTAATATTATTTTCCTGTATATCTTCAATTTTTTGTGTATGTTTGGTTTGTAATGCATCGTGGATATTTTGTATTTCTGTTCGCAGCCTCATATTCTCTGTATTTAGTTGTGCTATTGTTTTATTTATTTCTGAAATTTTTTCTTTCAATTTTTCTTGCTCTGAAAAGATATTCGTGATAGTGCCAAAAAGTTATTTTTTTAAGTATCTTTATCTCCCTTGAGGTGCTTGAAGTAAGGGCCTCGATTTTCATTTCTAATTTATTAATTATAGTTTTTTCCATGGTATCTAATTTTGTATCTAGCAACGCTGATATTTGTTTCAGTGTTAATGCAGAGTGTGTTGGATTAGGTGTAACATTTTGTTCGGGATTTTTTGTGTCATCTAAAAAAGCGCCAAGATCCGATAAGCTAGAGTCGTCGGAGCTCATTGATTCGTGTTGGGGTGTATTAGATGGTTTTCTTATTGTAACATTTTCATATACTACATTGGGTGAGTTTGGCAGGTTTTCTCCTACTTCGGGTCTATGCGGTAAAATGTTTCGTTCTTGTCGTATAGGAGTATCATCGTTCTTCATCACGCGAGGGGTCGCATCAATGCATGCTTTACATATCCATAGTCTGTCCAAATCATGTTTCGCTGCCGTAAATTCCACTTTGTCTATTCCGACGCATGTATAGTGCAAGCTTTTCTGGCATTTTATGCACATTAATAGGTTTGCAATGGTAATATGACAAGCGCAAGAAGCACAAGGTCTCATTTTGTTTCCTATATGGGTGTCAAAAATAGGTACAAATATCTCACGCGCTCGGCAAAGCTCGGTGTTGTGTTGTGTGGCTCGTTAGATAGGCGTCATAGCAGCTGCGGGCAGATGTAAGCGGTCGGGGCAGGTCGGGGTGTATCGTGCGCAGCGAGCGAAGGCGGGGAACCCCGAGTGGGTCCGACGCGCAGCGGAGCTCTCCGACAGCAGCGGCCCGACTGTGGCGGTCAGGCCCGATGTCCGGCGAAGCTGTCCGACGCAGCAGTTTAACGGTGACTCACCAACGCTTAGCGGCTTGCGAGTTGTTGAAGGTCAAGAATTGCAAAAATGATCGTCTGTTTTTAAACCATTTGAATTTAAAATACTTATATCTTCGGAACCGATAAGAATATTGATGTTCTGTTTTCACAACTATCAGTCCACTTTGTTTATTTCATTAATATAATATGAAATGGTACGTAACCAACACTTTTTGCACTTGTTTTGATTTTACTACGCGGAGCAAAGAAATACGCGTCTACTTCGTATAGTGGTTCCGGCCGGCCATTAAGTTAAGGTCTTGGATAGTCTCATTTAAAGAGGAGATTTCTTTGTGTGCATCGCGCAATTCTCTTTCCAGGACAGTAATACGCCTCAAGGTGTCTTCAAACGCATTTCCGTCCTGGTCAAAGTTATCTACTATTCCTTGAAGCCGGTCCCTCTCACCTGTTACATCTACCAGCTGATGGTACATTTCTGCCATCTCACTCTTTAATTGGTGATTTTTATTATTAATTTCTAACATTTTCTGCTCACTTTCATCCCGTTCTCTTAGTAACTGCTCATATGTGTTTTTACACTTTTGAAGTTCTAATAAAGTCGCCTTTAAGTTGTCTTCTAGTTGACGAATTGTTTGGGATCTTGTAGTATCACAGAATATATAATAGTACTAACGTACAGAAGAATCACTCCCTAAGAAAATACATGTTTAGGTATAAATTAATACCTACGCTCGGTGTACCCAACCGCTCACAAACAAAATTGAAACTTATGAACGCGCGCGATCGCTCAATCTCCCTTGCGCATCGCAGTTTTATGACCGAGCCGCCGCCGAACTCCAAGGGTTGTAACTTGTCATCATGTTATTCGTGTACGAAGATTTTTTGGTACTGATTTTGCTATAATATCTTATTTGTTCACTTAATCTACGGAAGGAATTGTAAGATTTGTAAATATTTATAAACCTAAACGAAATTATTAATGACTACTGTTTGTATAGAAAAACAATTAATTATGCTTGTGTCTAACTGTTCTTCGTATCGAGTGGGACACCGAGTCGACGACCCGATCGATTTTTTAACGAATAAACGTACTAAACCACAGAAAAAAGTCAAGTAAGTGTGCGCGCCAGCAGCACGTGCGTGCGAACAGTGCGGCGGCTAGCGGCACACTGGCGGTCTGGCGACGACAAGTGACAACCCGCGGAGATTAGTCCCCGTAGGGAACCTGCCGGCGGAACATACCTAAAGCGTGGAGTGAAACCCCCCTGGTAGTATGCATTTTGAACGCAGAAAATAGGTAAGTAACTACCTTGTATGTTAAATGAGCGGTTACCAAGATTGAGGTTATGTTTCATTAAAAAAAATACGTTATTTCACAGAATTGTTTTGCACAAGCGTAGAAACACAAGTTGAACACTTATATAGGTTTTAATAATTGCTAAAAATACTCGAATTTAGTTATTTACGTTGTCAATATTCAAATATTGAAGTAACTGTCACTAACGATTTTTTCCGTTACACTTTTTACGATAAAAACGTGTTTTCACGCACCTTTAGCACTAAATAACTTAAATTATTACTAATTACAACTAACTAATATATTATGAACTTGGTATGGGCCGTATATTATATAAAATTTAATAAATTTAGATGGAGCTCTTTTGTTTACAACTTGACCGTTCAGTGCTGCCACCACCTTTTTTCAGAAGGATAGGAACTTATACGGCAATCATACTTTAGCTCAAGTTTTTGTAATTAATTAAAAATATTGAAAGTAAATTTGGAAGTTGTATTACCAACTGATTTATAAATATTTTAATGATAAATGTTACAGTTTGTAACAGGCGGCAATAAAATGTCAATATCAAAACTTGATTGATAGACAACATGAACAATCAGTGCGTAGGTACTTATCTTATCCCTTCGAAAAGGTGACATAGGTGAATTTGACCCAGCGACCGGTCTCACTTTGATTAGTATCGTGAGTGCGCGTGTTTATTGGCTATTCACTATTTTTATTTGAGAAAGTACGCAATGCAACATCTGATTGAATTTAAAGATATATTCCTTAGTCTGTTTGAAAATTAAATTGCCATCTGTTTGATTTTTTTATTGGTCGTAGGATTACAACAATATTAAATGTACTATGGTTTTATTTTGCACTCACAGTGCTATATTACTTTCATAAATGAAAATAAGAAATTGAAAAAATGTCAGCGCCCGCCGGGACTTGAACCCGGGACCGTGGAGTACCGTTCCACTGCTCTGCCAACTGAGCTACCGGCGCCCCGACGTAAGCTGACGAAATCTTCAACCTCTTGGTACTCGTCTCGAAGCGACGACAAGCGACATCTAGTATAAGTTATTTGAAACTAATACTATGTTCAGTCCACTTAAGAGTGAAATTCGAACCATGCGATGAAGCTTTGCTTAATTAAATGTACTATGGTTTTATTTTGCACTCACAGTGCTATATTACTTTCATAAATGAAAATAAGAAATTGAAAAAATGTCAGCGCCCGCCGGGACTTGAACCCGGGACCGTGGAGTACCGTTCCACTGCTCTTCCAACTGAGCTACCGGCGCCCCGACGTAAGCTGACGAAATCTTCAACCTCTTGGTACTCGTCTCGAAGCGACGACAAGCGACATCTAGTATAAGTTATTTGAAACTAATACTATGGTCTAAATTGGTCTTGTAATATTTCATCAGGAAATACGAACGATATCAAGTCTGCCAACTCTGTCATAAAACTTATGTCGCGAAGACTTATTAGAGTTACTTGATTTCGCCCCGTGCCTAAGATGAGATTTCCGCAGACTCCAGATCCCAAGTTTAAAAGGAATTCAGAGTAACCTTCGTCCTCTCTTGTTCTTTGGGCTTCAGAGAAGGAGAACTTTTTGAGACAGTCCCAAATTGGAAAACTGCGAAGAGAAGCTACGAATATATCGTTAGGGCATCTAGCTGTCGTAACCACTGGAAGAATTTGCCGAAAGTCACCAGCTAATATTATCAATTTTACACCAAACAGCAGAGATGATCCCATCAAGTCTTGTAGAGATCTATCTAGAATGTGTATGAGGTATTTATGCGCCATCGGAGCTTCATCGTATATAATTAACGATGATGCACGTATGAGCTCGGCGCGTTGTGATCCGTTGGTCAAACCCCAATAACCCTGATCGTCTACAAAATCTAAAGGCAAGCGGAACATGCTGTGAGCAGTACAGCCACCTTCATAATTCTGTGCTGCGATCCCGGAACTCGCAGTGCATATGGCTACGCCTTTCAATACACCGCGGACATAGGCAACAAGCCCATTGAGCAATAATGTCTTGTCTGTTCCTGCCGGATCATCTAAGAATAGAGCTTTGTGTGAATCGTTAGAATCATTGCTGTTAAGCAAAGTGCAGACGTAATCAAACACTTGCTTTTGCCCTTGTGATAATAATGGAACCCAATGTTCCACAAATTGACTCAATTGGTTGCCATAATGTTCTGAACGTTCTCTACTTAATTCGGTAGTAGAGTCTTCAACAACATGAAGGCCGTGGTCTTGGAGGCGGCTACCGTATTTGCGTAAGAGTCTGCCTATTTCAATAAGCGCAGTGTCATACGCACGTTGTGGATCTTGGTCCGAAAGCCGTTCTAAAATGTCTTCGCTCAACGCTTGTTTAAATTGTTCCCAAAGGATAAGCGCGAGCGCACCATTGGTAATGAGCAACACAAAAAAGTGTCGCAATCTTCTACCAGTGTAGAATGCGGCAGCTTCCTGCAGACATAGCTCGTATTCTCGTTCGTCGTTGGCGATGCCAATCGTTCGAGCCGCCTTTTAGAATGTGGTACAATTTGGACCACCTAGTGCGATTAAATCATTATAGCTGCCGGCAAGGGCGAACACTCAAAAGCATTCGTAAATAAAATTGTTCACCTCTGTTTGGAGTAACCCAAAACAAACGTGCAACCATTTCGCCGCGTTCCCTTTTTTTGACAAAGAATTTGCCGTTGCAAATAGGATAAACTGGCACATTTCTGGAATTTGGTTTTTTCGAATATACGATGTAATTCTCATAAAAGTCATGATATTTTAGAACGTCAAACTCAGCACCGTTAGGGCGATTGAAATATTTTATTAAATCGGAGCTGGATCGTTCGATTGCGTCCGTTTCTGTTCCTGGTTTAAAGAAAACGGACTGTTGGCCTTCAAGATAAACTGCCAGTTGTTTTACAGTCGGCTCACGGGCTGTCGTTTCAAATTCAAACATTCTCCACGCCGCGTCGCAAGCTCCTATGTATCGCTTTACGACATACTGTTCTATTTCGTCATTGCGATGTTCATCAGGAACAATTGCTACACTCGCTTCATCAGGACCTTTAGTCATATACTTGAATAGGTATTTGATTACCTTCCGTGTAGCAGCAACGTCCAAATTGATGTGACAGTCGTACTTTAAAAGAAGTGCTGTGTTGTATGGCACCACCCATCGATCGTTTACAGTAATCGATAACGGATGGTACCCGTATTCAATTCATTTCTATTTAGGTGAACAAAGCCACGATCATCAATATGAGTAACTTCGGTAGCGGGTTTAGGGAATCGCTTGTTGCACCTCAATTTCTCTGCATCCCAACATGGTAGATCGGTTCGGTGATTGGGACCGCATGGACCGTGAATCATGTGCTTGAGCACAATGGCTCGCAGTCTTCCCCCAGCTTCACTTTCTTGTGGAATAGATCCTCGGATAAACTTATCTATTTCTAAATTGGATGAAGCCAGGTCATGTTCTACTTTGAAACATATATGTGCGTGAGGTAGGCCTCGTTTAAAAACTCGATGACATAAAATATATACACGAGTTTGCCGACCCAGCATCCACTGCGTAAATTTTTTAATAATTCATACATACATACATACATATATCACGCCAATAGTCCCTTTCGGGGTAGGCAGAGCATAAATGGCCGTGAAAAATGGTAATTTACGCCACGTCTTACAAAAGTTCGAGGATCAATCAGATAACTGTGTATCACTATAGTGACAGGTTGTCAGCCCATCGCCTAAAATTGCAATACACACCCTCGAGTCCCTTAGTCGCTTCTTACGACACCCACGGGCAAGAAATGGGGTGATGCTATTCTAAGCCGGCATCACACGGGGTCTTTTTAATAATTCATTCAGTTTTAATTGGAATACGCAAGCACACAGTGCAGCAGGCGGTATACAATATTGTGGTGTATTCTCTTGGATTTCAAGCCATTTCGGATTGCATGTAATTGTCAAAAAGTATGATGGTCTGCCCAGGCGGATCTCAATAGCAATGGCGTCCATATACTTACATTTCATGTATCGGGAACTATCCGTGAATGTGTTTGGCAACTAAACTCTACCAGAAACCACGCCGCCTTCACCTTGAACGGTCTCGTCGCCAGCAATTGCTAATTGTGCATTTCTAACCTCTTCGAGAGGAGCCGAGCGAAGTTCATTGTTAGAATTACGCGTTTGCATGTTTGCAATAAAGCGTAAAAGTTCTTCCTTGGTTCTGCAGTACATGTCTACTATCCACTCGTCAGAGAGGCGACCTATTTGCCAAAAACGATTCTCTGAAAGCAAAAGGCACCTGTAATATTTCACTTGTGACAAGTTTCCAGGAGCATTGGTTAATACACTATTTTCTTGTGTATTGACCGTCCAGCCAGCGCCTCCGTGCGGGTATAGTAATAGATATTGAAGTATCTCGTTTATGGGGTGAAATATATCGACTGTATGCGGTCAACTTTGCCCAATTTTCCAAATGCAAATGCTCCTGGGTTGGTAAGGTTCTCGCTCTGTATTTATTATTGCAGCAACCTCATTACCTCGTGGCATGTCTCCCAAGATATTGCCATGGCTGCGTCGAGTAGTATTGAATTAGATAAAAAGGTATTTAGCTTCTTCCGCACTTATGATGGCTAGTAGTGCAGCTAGTTGAATGCACCACGCGTACGACCGCAAGTTAATCGTACGCGTGGTGCATTCATCTAGCTGCATTACTAGCCATCATAAGTGCGGAAGAAGCTAAATACCTTTCTATCTAATTCAATCAAGATGGACTTCCGCAAAGTAACGCCTGATACAATTACTTACTCGAGTAGTATTCTCAAATATGAGATGAGCTTCATCGGATGTTTCTTCGCTAAGCCGTTTGAAACATGTTATAAATGGATTTACGCGATGCAGGTAATCATTAATTTCGCTTACGATATTCTGATCGAGGCCAAGCTCTTCAGCTAGGCGTTCGCGCTCCATATTGTCTTAGATATATAATCCAATGGGATTGGGACCCATGTCATGTCTATGGGACAAATCAAAGACTCTGTGGTAAACACGTCCTTGAATTTTTACAAAACCTATGCCTTGGGCAGGGTATTAAAACCCGTGCGAAACGCCAATTGCGCTAAAGGCGAATAAATTATTATAGGATCTTTTTTTTTTTTTTGAAAACTTGCAAAATTTTCAAGCGCGGGCAGGATTTGAACCTGCGACTTTCGCATTACTAGTGGCGACGCCTCTTCCATCTGGGCTACCGCAGCTCATTTCTTGCCCGCCAATTTTGCAAGTGTATTTTAATGCCAGTAACGCTTGGCATGGCTCCATCTACCGGGTTAGTTTTGCAACTAATCACCGGCGACTAATTCTATCTTTACAGATTGAATGTAGTCTAAGCGATGAAAACCAGCGATAAATTGAGTACCAAATTTTAAAACACTTCCCGTGTTAGGTATACAATTTTTGGAAACTTGCAAAATTTTCAAGCGCGGGCAGGATTTGAACCTGCGACTGTCGCATTACTAGTGGCGACGCCTCTTCCATCTGGGCTACCGCAGCTCATTTCTTGCCCGCCAATTTTGCAAGTGTATTTTAATGCCAGTAACGCTTGGCATGTCTCTATCTACCGGGTTAGTTTTGCAACTAATAACCGGCGACTAATTCTATCTTTACAGATTGAATGTAGTCTAAGCGATGAAAACCAGCGATAAATTGAGTACCAAATTTTAAAACACTTCCCGTGTTAGGTATAAAATTTTTGAAAACTTGCAAAATTTTCAAGCGCGGGCAGGATTTGAACCTGCGACTTTCGCATTACTAGTGGCGACGCCTCTTCCATCTGGGCTACCGCAGCTCATTTCTTGCCCGCCAATTTTGCAAGTGTATTTTAATGCCAGTAACGCTTGGCATGGCTCCATCTACCGGGTTAGTTTTGCAACTAATAACCGGCGACTTATTCTATCTTTACAGATTGAATGTAGTCTAAGCGATGAAAACCAGCGATAAATTGAGTACCAAATTTTAAAACACTTCCCGTGTTAGGTATACAATTTTTGAAAACTTGCAAAATTTTCAAGCGCGGGCAGGATTTGAACCTGCGACTTTCGCATTACTAGTGGCGACGCCTCTTCCATCTGGGCTACCACAGCTCATTTCTTGCCCGCCAATTTTGCAAGTGTATTTTAATGCCGGTAACGCTTGGCATGGCTCCATCTACCGGGTTAGTTTTGCAACTAATAACCGGCGACTAATTCTATCTTTACAGATTGAATGTAGTCTAAGCGATGAAAACCAGCGATAAATTGAGTACCAAATTTTAAAACACTTCCCGTGTTAGGTATACAATTTTTGAAAACTTGCAAAATTTACAAGCGCGAGCAGGATTTGAACCTGCGACTTTCGCATTACTAGTGGCGACGCCTCTTCCATCTGGGCTACCGCAGCTCATTTCTTGCCCTCCAATTTTGCAAGTGTATTTTAATGCCAGTAACGCTTGGCATGGCTCCATCTACCGGGTTAGTTTTGCAACTAATGATCTATTTGCGATCTTTTATAGGATCGAGAATTAATTATTAGACTTCGTTTAGAATAGAGTGTCCCATCTAATGCTGGTAAGGATAAAATGTTATTTTTACCTCGGCCGCAACACCATTGTAGCCTGCTTTTTTCTTCTTCAAACAGTTTGGCACCGCAATGTCCACAAATGTAAAAATGCTCTGAAGTCAAGCAAGTTTTTTTTAATGTAAATAGTGGGATTGAGGTTAACTTTTCATCAGATCTCTCACCGATTAAGAGAGCCCCCGCGCGTAATGTAGGTATGACGTGTCTATTGACACTATTATATCTTAAATGAGACTCGCGTCTCTCAGGATTGTTATTTTGGTATCTGATAACAGCATCCCGATTGACCTCAGGGTTACTCTCAGTATAGCGGCGAACCGCTTCCTGATGCACTCTGGGGTTATTTTCAGTGTAACGGCGAACCTGATTTACCTCAGGGTTATTTTTGTTTTATTTTGAGGACGCATCTAAGTGTGCATTTTCTTTTTTCTTTTTTTGGCCCCTAGTTTGTTTTTTAGGGCATCCGCGTTTAGTAGCAGTTACTGATGAACCGTCTATTTCAATATTTTCAATTGATGAGGTGTCGCTTAAGTTGACATTATCAGTTGTGTTATGGATGAATATATCTATGGAAGACGTATTCATCAGAGAGGAATCGTCTGATAATGTTTCATCGATACAGGTATCGGTTTTGTTTTGTTTTTGTTTTCCCTACTTTTTTGGGACGACCGGGTTTTTTTGGTGCACTTTTAGTCAAGTCAGTTTCTATGTGAACGACGTTATTTACATTCAAATTCAAAGTTCCAATTTTATCCCAATTATAAGAAAGCAGTTTTATATGGTGGATGCTGTACTCATCGTTATACCGCGGATTTTTTAATAAAAAGGAAGCCAAACTATAAGCCCCAGTAACTTTAAATATTTTTGCGGTGTTTTGTCCTTGTTGCTGGCAGAGGACATTCTGTTCATCAATGTTATGTGAGTTGAATAAATAAAACTCACAATTGTCTGGATTCACAGGAGCCGTGGAATTATTACCATGAGCTTTTCAAAATTTTGTGGTATAGTTGTTCCCAGTAAATAAGAACCCATCGTTTGGAGTATTAAACCGATCGCCCAAGATATCCCAGCATAAAATATTATACAACTCTTGAACTGAACTGTTAAGATCAAAGTCACAATTATCTGGATAACGCCCATTTACTTTCCAGTTTGGTTCTGTCACTGTTATTTTATAATTCACGGCTTTCAAGTTTCGTGGAAGCTCTTCAGCATAGAGAAAACGTGGGGGAAGGTCAAGAAAATCTAAGTATGTTTCATTAGCATTTTTAAAATTTCGTTAATTTCGTTGAGTAGAAAGTAGAGATTAAATAGCATTTATTTTTTGGTCCATCTCAGGCAAGTAAGTAGGTACATGATTTCACTTAAGAGTTTCGTAAAGGGCGTTTTGCTTGCGGATAATTTTTGTTTTAGTTTTTTTTTCGATTCTGTTTGGCCATCGGACCTGGCTCAGTCTAGTAAGCATAAATTTAAAATGTCAGTAGCACATTAGGTACTTGTTTAAATGAAGATGCAAAATAAGCACATAGTTAGTAAAATATTTTTTTCCAAAGGAAAATTGGATGTGTTATGGGTGTGTTTGGAAAATAATCAGTAGACATAGCAGTATGGTGTTTTTATGATGTATGTTTTTGTAAATACAGTTTTGAACCTTTGACAAACAAACCTTGGTATTATCGTCTGTAGAGCTGCCAGATTTTTCTTGAGACGATAACACAAGGACTTGTTCACCCCATATGGGCCCGGACACGACTTGTGCGTACGTTTTTGACTATAAAATAAGAAAGAATTCACGTATTAGCCTTAACTTTGAATACAATTGCTATGCTTCTTAAGGGTTTCGTCGTCTACTACAAATTGTTATAATTATATTAAATCATCACTGATGTATGACCCAAGTCAATAATTTAGTTTGTTTTCGACATAAGGACATGCCGTGTGATGCCGGCTTAGAATAGCATCACCCCATTTCTTATCCGTGGGAGTCGTAAGAGGCGAATAAGGGACTCGAGGGTGTGTATTGCAATTTTAGGCGATGGGCTGACAACCTGTCACTATGGCGATACACAATTTTCAGAATGTCCCTCAAATATTTGTCAGACGTGGCGTAAATGTCCGTTTTTGCGGCCATTTACGCTCTGCCTACCCCGCAAGGGATTATAGGCGTGATATATGTATGTATAAGGACACGACGTTTAATATGAAAATATATTACTACATTGAATTGATTAAGCAAATTTAGGAATAATACGTAAAAAAATTATTTGGTTTTAGACCATACCATATCATACAAGTGAGAAGGGGACATAAATTGACATAGTTTTGTATTCTGCTCGTATAAAGATGTTAAGCCCGGTTTACATTATCTTAGTGTTTATTAAAGTGCTTTAGGATAGTACTTTAGTTGAAACGTGTAAACGCTACGTGCTTTAGTACAGTTCTAGTTGACTTTCAAGTTGAATCAAAATAGAATCGCTTTCTATTTTTGTTTCAAGTGATACCCCTCCCGCGCCCGCGCAAGCCCCGCCACGTCACTCGTTGTGTGTAAACGCGTAATTTAGTAAACTCTTTAGGAGAGTGCACAAGTGCCGTGAAACACGTGCTTGTTTTTTGATTTTTAAAGATGACTTAATGGTCGGAAGATACAATTATCTACACGAATTATCAAATTTGTGTCTGAATTTATCGTTCACGAATGTCTATGGAACGTTAACAACAATTTGTACAAAAACAAGCAGGCTAGGCATTCGGCATACACTGCCATAAAAGAAGTAAATGTCGTCTTCTATTTGTTCCATAAGTACATTCAGTATTTTACGTAGAATAGCGCGTTTGGCGACGTCTTCGCGCGTTCATTGTGGCGTCGAAAAGATACTCTACTGGAAATAATGTAAACGTTCACTCGCAAACCACTAAAGCACTAAAGAACTTGTCTTTCAACTTGAACTAAAGCACTGGACTAAACACTATGACAATATGAACTGGCCTTAAAATTCATTCAAAGTAAATACCTATTCATATTTGAGGGGTATAAAATCAAAATCCGCTATAATGATTATGGACCAAATTTGAGTTAGTAACACCGTAGGAAACCTCGTGAAAATTGCTTTCAAATGCTTGGATAGTTTCGTACCAAAACCCGCTAAAACATACAGAAATCTGCACAACAAAAATAGATTTAACATCAAAAGCCCCTATACCAGTGCATGTCAGTTTCAAAATCCTTCATAATTGAATCGACCAATAACAGCACCGCATTTGCGTCACGTGATCAAAAAAACAGTATGGCGATTGTTGAGTGCCGGCGAAAACTTGTGTGCGGTTTTTAACGAATTTAATAATGAAAAAATGGATGAATTAGCCCAATTTGTTAAAAAATGTGATCCTAAACATGCTAGGAAACGACCACGCGATCCATCTTCATGGAAGCGTGAAGTGGAGCGCAAGAAACGGTATGTAAAACTTGTCATTATTGTGTTCAAATTTCTTCCAAAACAGTGTTATGCAAGATGCTGGATGCCCCCAGTCTAAATTAAGTATTTCACAGTGCAATTATTATTTTATTCTTATTTCACTACATTTTGTTTTATTAATAATCCCACTAAACTATTACAATAATTGTTGGGTAAAATAAAATTAATAAGAAAGAAAAGTAATTCTGAAACTTTATTACGATTCCCGCGTTCCTCCTTACTGTGTTTGTCGTTTGTGTGCGTTTGCATTGTTTTTTTTTTTCAGCTACGAAGCCAAGAAATTGCCAACATTTCCGAGATGTGAGCACAATCAAAAAGCTTTTCGCTGTACCTTACTTACATGTCAAGATATACGAAGGTTTCACAAAAACTTTTATAAATGTACGACGAAACTTCAGCAAGATAATTTTATTCTGAGATATTGCAGTATCAAACAAGCGCTGAATTCCAAGCCGAATAGCAAAAGGAAATTAGCCACAAAATATACTTTATGCTCTAATAACGGTTTGCTTGTTCCCGTATGCCGTGAGACATTTTTGAATGCCTTACAAATAAAAAAAGATCGGGTCCAAGGGGTAATGACCAGATTTTATAGCAGCGAAGGCTCTCCCATTAAAGAAACAAGAGGAGGCGATCGAAAATCATTTCTGTATGAAGCAAAAAAACTCTCAGTGCAATGGTTTATAGAAAAATTTAAAGGTCAGGAAAGCCACTACTGCAGATCACAAACAAAAAGACTATACCTGCCAGCCGGATTGAATATTAAAAAAATGTGGCGGATCTATAATGACTCAAGAGATACTGAACTAAAAGTAAAACAAAGTTTTTTTCGGAGTATTTTTAACAAGTACTATAACATCGGGTTTGGCACCCCGAGAACAGATGTATGTTCTACTTGTATATCGTTGCAGGAACAACTAAAAGTTGAAAAAGATTTGACAAAAAGAAACGAGTTAATGATTCAGAAAAGACTCCACGGTCTTAAATACAAAGCGTTTTACAGCTTATTGAAGGAAGATAGTCAAGAGACCAAAACGATAAGCTTTGACTGTCAAAAAAATCAGTCACTGCCAAAATTGCCTGATCAATCTGCCTATTTCAGCAGACAGTTTAGTTTTTATCACTTTGCTATAGTGGAGGGCAATTCGAAAGCAAAACTCGGAAAAGAAAATGTACATTCTTATTATTGGAATGAAACAACTCACGCCAAAGGAGGCAATGAAATTATAAGTGCCGTTTACCATTTTCTACAGAATGTAGAGATTTCAGAACATATAAAAGTTCTTCGTATAGTATGTGATGGTTGTTCGGGCCAAAATAAAAACACTGGTATGATCAGCATGCTGGGTAAATGGCTTTCTGTTGAAGCCCCAAGACATCTAAAAAAAATTGAATTGATTTTCCCAATTGTTGGGCATTCGTTCATACCGCCAGATCGTGTCTTCGCTAAAATTGAAAAGACTCTGAAGACGAAAGAAGTTGTAACCTCTCCAGCGGAATATGCAGCTGTGTTAGAAGAACATGGATCGTGCGTAGACCTAGCATCGATTCCTGTTTATGACTGGAAGACAGCTTATGCTTCGATCGTGAAACCGACGACGTCATGGCACTTTCCGTTCATGAAAACAAAGCGCTTCTTTATAACACGTACCAAAACAGAAAATGTTTTAGTACAGGGTGAAGAGGCCTATAGAACGGAGCGAAACACAAAACAGATAATAACTAAAAAAAAAAAAAATTATAATGATTGCTCCACAGATTATTCAACCTAACAAAATCGTACCAAAAGCATCGAAATTGAACGATGTTTATAGCCTCCTTAAAAAACATTTTGGAGACGAATGGAAAAATTTAGAGTGTTTGCAATATTACAAAGATTTGGAGGGCATTGGGAATAATGATTCTCAAGATAACGATCGGGACGATGATGAATGTTATGGTTTATGTGAGCCAGGCTTTGAAGAAGTTGCCATATATGTATAACGTAGTAGCTATCTGCGCAGTGATTTCTAGTTTTAAGCTCGTATTAATTATTAGGGTTAAGCTCATTTATTAATAAATAATTACCGTTGAAAATATCCAATGTTTTTATTTTAGGTAAGTTACTACGTTAACTAATCTGACTCATCTGGCCCTAATACATTTTGCATAACGCCATCCTCCCGAAGTTTGTGCTTAGTTGCAAAATCCGCCATAATATGGCAGTTCATTTTCAAAACCCGCTGTAATGACAGGTTAATTTCAATCTCCTCTAAAACGAATTTTTAAATGCTCATAACAGTTTCATAGCTTTCTTTTTTTTCTTTGCCCAGCTTAAATTAGTGTTGTCATGTTATAAACTAAATGATAAGCAGAAAAAAATCCCAGTAAGTTGTATTGATTAAGCTTGAACGATTTTTTGTATCCTGTGATATTTTTGAAAAATATGTTTTAGTGGATTTTGATACTATACCCCTCATTTATTTTACTTACACCAGTTTTTATTGGAACGTCTGGGCTTTCAGTTTCTTGGCTGTGTAGTAGTACAACTGGCGAGTGAGCAGTATCTTCGTCCATCTTCGGTTTTTTCGTTGGTACCTAAAAAGCAGTATTTAAATAAATATATGATTTCAGTTAAAACATATTCACCATTTTAAAAAGAAAAAGGACAGGAATAATTTAAAGTCGAGTAAATATGGTGGTTTTAGAAAAGGTGTAGTCGATATTGATTCGCTATAATTTGTATGTGTAGGTACTTTCTTCTAATATTGTACAGATCTGTTATACGGCTAAATACGAAAAACTTGGGCAACGGATATGCTGATAAATTGTTTGTATAAAGAGAAAGTACTTTTGTGAAGTGGCGCCACTGTCGAGGTAGTTGACGGCTACACTTGCATTAACTTACATACTAAAGTCCTACCTACTTTCCAAGTGTACAGTGATTATACTAAATATTATTTTAATACTGTGGGAAAATATATTTTTCACGGGAAATTGAAAAGCTATGTCGAATAGTTGGGTGAAAATTTAAAGTAGGTCTCACTACCACAACAGTATCTTTAGGTGTCTTCGAAGATTGGGCCTTGGGTTCGCGTTTAGTTTTCGGCGGGCGGCCTCCTCCTTTCTGCGATAATTTCTGTAATTATAGTAAAAGTAATTTAAATAGTTTTTTATATTTCTAATTGAACATAAAACATGTCTTAAATATATTATAACTGATTTTTTTTTATGTGAAATGAAACATAATATTTGTGAGCGGAAATGTTTTTTTTTTGCAAATAATTTCTGAACGCATCCATGTCATTTCAACGTGTTCTCAAATTACGCACGTCATTGTGTTGCACAGCATAACAATGGCTGACACCAGACATACCAGAATGTACACCACAGGCATTTAGAAATGGTATCAAAGCAAAGTCGCCAATAACAACCCTGTAACAATAATGTACGAGGGCAGACTGCACGACACATCTGTAGAAGATTTTATGTGATCCATTTTCAAAATTGCTGGTAATGATGCGACTTAATCGATGATTTGACGGTAACCCTTATAACACCCACTGGAACTTATCTCCTAAAAGGGGGGATTTGGACACTACCCTGTTTCTTTTCTTATGTTTGAGGTTGTGTCTCTCTTTTTTCGTGTGGGACACCGAGTCGTTCAATGACCCCATGAACCCGGTGTCAGAGTTTTTCAACCGCCTACTACCACGAGTAGGTCTCTGACATGGTTATGTTACGACCGCCGTCTGAGTAATCGTAGGCAGCAACCGGATCCGACAGCTTAACGTGCCCTCCGAAGCACGGAACCATTTCTTTTCGGACTATCAGTTGGTTCACCCTGCAATGTCCTAACCAGACCGGGAACAAATTCTCAAAGTGCGTGGACACTTTGTGAGTGTCCCACCGAGAATCGAACCCGGAACCTTTGCGTCGCAGGCAGTCGCACTACCACTGCGCCACATCGGTCGTCATGTTATGAGGTTATGTTAACCCTATGGTCAAAATTTTGTACAAAAACATTCGTTTTTGGGAGAAGAAGTGATTTTGGTTTGGAGGGGTTACTTGCTCTTACGTGTTCGCGGCTAAGGGTGGCTCAAGGGCCACCCCGCCGCACCCTAACCTACTGTCACCAATTCATATTCATATGCCTCGGCTCACCTAACTTACCCAATTTTTAATGGCCAATGCGCGATGGAAAGCAAAGATTTTTGGTGTTTTACCTGCGAATGAGACCTTTTTTGACAGCTGAAAAAATAATATTACAATTCTACGATAGATGGCGTAGAACATTTGGGGGAGGAGGCATCTTTACTGGAGAGTATGATTCGTCTTATATTCGTGTGTGACACCGAGTAGTCCAAACGACCCTATAAACGTTCTGAAAAATGTATTAAGAAATTATTGTAATTTGTTGATGGAAACTTGTGGCGCTTATTAAACCGTATTTTGATATCAGATCATTGCATAATAATGAATGAAGAACACTAGCAGGCCCCGACAGCAGTGAAGAGCGCTGGATAGGAAGTAGCTGGCCGGTGAATTGTCTCCTCGCCTCGGTAAGGAAGATGAGGCGCGACAGGGATGTGCCGAGTATGAAGCGTGATTGCATAAATTAGACGTCATCGCTTATCGTTACAGTCTGACACAGTAAAACTTTAAGCCAACCCGAATATTTACCTAAATGGTTTTTACCAACCTACCATCAAGCAAATAAATCTTGATAATTGATATTAGGTTAAATTTCTCTGGTAGATGATAAAATTATTTTTTGGCTCGAATTGTACGTCAAAAATTAGTTTATTATATACTTACATTTTAATTTCACGCCCTGCTGGGATCTACCATATTATATGCACGACCGTACTGGTTCACCCCACCAGTTCTAGATCAGCTATCAGTCTATCAGCTGGGCTCGGAAACTATACAAGGAAGAAAACAGTTTTATTCAAATCACTTCTATTCCCTATCCAGATGTTCAACGCCATCTATTGACATAAATAGTGTAACTTTTTAATCTTACTTTTAGGACATACATTTGCGATCTGTGTTTACAACTATTAATGACTGTGATGTGATATTTCTTCTTATATTTTGGAGCATTTCTCTTGTCGATCGGTATATGAACAAAGTCTTACACAAGATCATCGCTATAATGTTGAGATAGAAGAGGCGTGCATTTAGGGGGCTCGCCAACGCTATACAAAGAGGAGATATGATACGCGCTATACACCATGTTTACGCTACTGGAGTAATCATTCATAATTATAATTCTGCTGGACACTTACGAACCAGGTACGTTGCGAATTGCGGGCTTCTTCGTTAATACCTTAGGTACATAGAGTTTGCCAATCCACCTGCCAAGTATAGTGAGAACGGCAAATACCCTCTGATAGGGGCAGGCCTAAAAAGTAGGTTCACTCTGACCCTAAAACCAGCAGTGGTCTATAGTGAGTCTTGCACTGGCATACATACAGTATTGGATTTTTTTAAGCTGATGTGATATGTTAATAATTACCTATGTACGGTCGGATTCATAAGTGGAGTCATAGTAAGACCACTTGACAGATTGCAATACGGGTTATTATCCTCTGTACTTACTTTACTAACTTACGCACACACGTAAGATTATCGACTGTAAGTAGAAAAGTCCACCTTAAGGCGTAGCATTAAAACTTAAACAGATTACCACCTATAAGCGACATCTATGTAATCTTTGAAATAATTACTCGGTGATAGCCTATTCGCCACCACATCACCACAAAGTATACATCACACTGGTTTGTCTAAAACCGTATTATAGTTATCCTTATTCGTTCACTTGTAGTAAAGCAATAGATTACATATCTTTATTTCGTCGTATTGATCACAAGCTACCGTAGCTTAGCGGTAATAGTTCTTACCTTCTAATCAGAACGGAACCGGGTTCTCATCCGATCTCTGTATGTTGAATAATGTTTTTTTAAATGTTTTTACCATATTTTCTCCAGTAATAATTATTTTATATAATATTGTTCTATATATTCATCTATGTATTATATCTATAAATGTTTATTGTAAATTATGTATCAAAATATTATATCTAAAAACATAAACCTATAATATTGTAATAAAACAAAAAGTAAGGTAAGAAATTATTTTATTGGTAGGTATGGTATCACTTTATGTAAATAACATAATGACATGAATGAGAACTTTTGGTAACCATAAGATACGAGTATGTAAAACTACATAAAATACTTGCTGTCGTAATACATAGTTAATAGTTTTGTTTGAATGATAAAACACAATATTATGTAAAATGATATTAAGTGTTCATTAGCTGAAACATCGATAGGTAATTATTTATAAGATCATAGGAATGATCCAAATCTTGGATTGAATCTTTCAATAAAGTTATTTAAGTAATAATTTCGTTAGTAATTATTTTATTGTTCTATGTTTAACGATGATGCACTTTCCTCGGAAGTAAAAGTAATTGTAATAATAATAAATCAGTTATTTGCCTACATCTCAAGGTTTTAGCTTAAGTACTCGTTTTCGTAATGAAAAGATATTGAAGCAAGGCCTTAAGATAACTGACTAATAATTATCAATCTTATATAAATATAAATCGATGTTTTAGCATAATTTAATTGCTAATGTAATGCTCCACAAATACCTACTGCAATAGTAGGCGGGTAAGCAGGTAAACAGAGGTTGAGTGAGCAACGATTTATCAGGCCCGCTTCGGCATACATTGCTGATTATTTTGTGTATATTCATATATTATAATGAAATACACAAGATAATCAGCAATGTATGCTAGATCGGGTCTGATTGGAATCTTAAGTAAAAATCGCCGCTTACATAATTAGTATTTGGTGTTACCTCCGCTGTTTTCAACAACACTTAATAAACACTTAATAGACTCGATCAAATAAGTGCATATATCTGTTCCTCTGGTACTCTCCCACACTCCCAGGCAGTGAGCCTCTAAAGCTTCTGTAGTTCTTTCATTGCGCATGTCCCACCTTTGCACCATTAAACCCCATAAATTCTCTATGGGATTTAAGTCCGGAGATTTTGCTGGACAACGAATAACTTGGATATCTGGGTGCTAGCTAAACCAATATACACCACGGCAGCTCGATGCACTGGACAATTTATCCTGGACAAATGCAAAACGAGGAACTTCACTATCAGGATAAACAGTTAAACATTTCGCACCGTCGTCGGTAGCATGCTTTCCTGTAGCATATCAACATAATTAGCGGCAGTTGCACGCCCTGTTTCTTGTGCTACTAATTCGCCTGGACCAGCGGCAGAACCATTTTCTTCATATTGTTACACCATCATCCTCCGCTGTGAATCATTAATAAGACGAGTCGAGTTTTTACGCTACCTTCCTCTTCAAAACGTGTAACCCAACGTTTAACAGTCTTCCACTAAAACAAAGTAGCATTATTAATAAAAAAGTTTATACTAATCGGTTCACAGCTACCAACATACTATGAGTCAAAGTTTTTAATATTTAAAATACAATTGTAATGAAATAAAACTATACTTACGGCCAGACCAGTCTGATTAGCAATTTGAGTTAAATTAAATCCAATATCATGCAGCGCCACAGATAATTGCAGCGCAACAATACGCTGCCTATCCTGCAAACTGATATTAGTATGCATTTCGAAGAAATAAACACTGAAGTTTAATAAATAAACTTAGGTTAAAAAAAACACTTAGCACACGCACTATCTCGCAAACGATCTAGCAACAACTAAAATGTAATTCAAAATTTACAAAATTTTGCTTCATTTGATAAAATAAAAACTACAACGAAGATGTCGGGATTCGAACCATTATTGTCTCCACAATAACGGTCAAGAATTAGCTTGACCGCGCTACTGACCAAGCTATCAAAGCTAATGACTCATGTAGTGAAATAGTCAATACTACTCAGCCTATTATACAATGGTAGTTCGTCAAATTATAGTATGTTATACGTCATTTGTGTCATTGTGTGAGTGTCGCCGCGGGTGCGAGCGACTTGTTTTCTGAGGTTTGTGTTAACTATGACTCCACTTTAGAACGCGACCGTACCTAGTAGCTAGTTACTAGAAAATATTCAGCAAACATATATTTAAAAGATGTTTCTTATGTCTATAGGATTACACACCAACCTTGGTGTATAGCGCGTATTATATCCTCTTTGTATAGCGCTGGCGAGCCCCCTAAATGCACGCCTCTCCTATCTCAACATTATAGCGATGATCTTGTATAACACTTTGTTCATATACCGACCGACAAGAGAAATACTCCAAAATATAACAAGAAATATCACATCACAGTCATGAAAGCTGCGAATAGTTGTAAGCACAGACCACAAATGTATGTCCTAAAAGTAAGATTAAAAAGTAACACTATTTATGCCAATAGATGACGTTGAACATCTGGCTAGGCCATAGTTGTGATTTGAATAAAATTGTTTTCTTCCTTGTATAGTTTCCGAGCCCAGCTGATAGACTGATAGCTGATCTAGAACTAGTGGGGTGAACCCGTACGGTCGTGCATATAATATGGTAGACCCCAGCAGGGCGTGAAATTAAAATGTATGCATATAATAAACTAATTTTTGACGTACAATTCGAGCCAAAAAATAATTTTATCATCTACCAGAGAATTATAACCTAATATCAATTAATATAACAAGATTTATCTGCTTGACGGTAGAAATTTGCATAACGCAATTTTCTTCTTTTTATAACAATTTTGTATTGTCCTAATAGAAAACCGGCTCGGGCGGGATAAAAAAAAAAAAGAAAGGCACTGCCTCGGGGCTGGCCAGGTTAATTACACAGCACGTAACTTGACGCCACCACCATTTGTAAACGACATTTGTTTCAAATTTTGGTCAAGATTTCCAAAGCGTGTTATTAGTCGGTTATAGCACTTAAGGTACCAGGGGTACTACAAAAGCACTGAAATATTTTTCTCCCTAGTTAATACATAATACAAATTTAAACTTATTCTTATAAAATAAGTGATTTTCTACTAATACATATTCATGTCAAGAAGAAAATATTGCTGGGGACCAAAATAATTCAGTTCTTTTGGAGTACCCCTGGTACCTTATGTGCTACAACCGACTGTACATGCGAATAATTAACCGGACCCCCTGAACAGGAAAAACCCCCCAAAAAACCTGCCCAGAAGTGCTCCTACTCTAAATTAACAATCTTTCTAGGCCCTTAGCTGCCCTAGCTAATTTTGGAAATAACGAATAATATATATGTATAGCCCAATGGCTACATAAAAAAATAATAATTTTATAATAATAACAAAAAATTGCAGTATATAAATCTACTTGTTTCGTCTAATAAAATATTTACTTTATACATTTGAATTAAACCCATGAAGATTTATCTTGCATATAGTCTGATATTTCATAATAGCCTTTCTTGTACAATTTTTGTTTGATTACTTGTTTTTTATTTAAGGGTAAGTCTTGAATATCTTTAGGAAGTTTGTTATAAAAGCGTATACAATTGCCCTTAAAAGTTTTGCTTACTTTATAGCCTGCTAAGCCTGCTCATGTGCACAGCAAGTTGATCCATATTTCTAGTGTTAAAATTATGCCTGTCACATTTTTTCTTAAAAGAATCTATATTTATTTTTACGTATACTAGATTTTGGTATATGTACTGTGACACAAATGTCAATATGTTGATTTCTTTAAATTTCTGTCTCAAGGAGACTCGAGGTCCCAATTTATAAATTGAACGAACAGCCCGTTTCTGCAGAACAAATATATTGTTCACATCCACAGCATGGCCTCATAATAGTCAGCCATAAGACATTTAGCTATGGAAGTAGCTAAAGTAAACTAGTCTTGCAGTGTCATGAGTGAGATGTCTTATTTTTTTAACTGCGTATGCTGCTGAACTCAGTCTCTTCGACAATTTCTCAATATGTGGCCCCCATTGGAGCGAAGCGTCCAAAGTTATGCCTAAAAATACAGTTGAGTCTGCAAAGTTCAACTTTTCATCCTTTACATTAATAATTGTAGAGCTTGGTTTAACATTTGGTAATACAAATTTGATACATTTAGTTTTCTTTTCATTCAATAGTAGGTTATTTACTGTAAACCATTGCACTACATCGGTAATAGCTTTGTTCACGTCATCATAGTTGAGTTGTTGCCTCTTTACTCTGAAAAGTAGAGAGATATCGTCTGCGAACAAAACTATATCATGTTTTTCTTTAACTAGATATGATAGATCATTAATTTATACAAGAAACAAAAAAGGACCAAGAATCGAACCCTGCAGAATGCCCATTCTTATCTTTGATCCAGATGATCTTTCACCGTTGACATCAACCTTTTGGATTCTATTGTTAAGATATGATTCCAAAAGACTAAGAGCCTGGTCTTTTACGCCGTAGTGATGTTGCTTCCTGACAAGAGTATCATGATAAACACAATCAAACGCCTTGGACAAATCACAAGACACACCTACTGCATCATGAGATTCCTCCCAGGCATCGATTATGTGATTGATGAGATCCACACCTGCATCAGTAGTAGAGCGACCACGTGTGAAACCAAATTGCTGCAGGTGCATTAAGTTATTACGATAAAAACGTCCTTGCAATTGATTTAAAATAACTTTTTCAAAAATTTTACTAAGTGTTGGTAGTATTGATATAGGTCTGAAATTAGTGGGGTCAGTAGTACTACCAGCTTTAAACAAGGGAATAACTTTACTATGCTTCATCAAGTCAGGAAACACGCCACTGTCTACACAGTCATTAAAAATACATGCTAGGTATGGAAAAATGCAATCGATTATGGAACTAATAATTTTAACAGAGAGGCCGTGGAGATTTGGAGTATTTTTCATTTGTAAACTTTTAAATACTTTTATTATTTCAATGTTACTAACGTGAGAAAATTTAAAATATTTATCACAATGGTTTACATTATCTTTTAGAATAGATTCAGCGAGAATAGGGCATGAGTTTAACGATTTGGTAGTCGAAACTGGAATATCAGTAAAAAATTGTTCAAAAGCGGCAGCTACTTCCAAATTAGTATTTTTAATTTCATCGTTTATCATAAGTTTATAATTCTCATTACGACGTTTAGATTTTCCAGTTTCATTATTTACAAATTTCCAAGTGGTTTTGATTACGTTTTTGCTATTCTTTATATTATTTTTGATGCAGTTAGATTTAGCTAGGGTGATTGATATAGTTATTGGCCGGAGCATAGTTATTGGCCATTGTAGCCAAAATAATACAATAACAAGCATAATTATGTAATTATTAACGGGATTAAAAGTGACGCAAATACATACTCTAGGAAATATACGGTCATTGGAAGTTCATTTCAAATACAACAAATGGCGCGCACACCAAAAAATCTTTCTTTCGGAAACATGGCGTCAATGTAGCTGCACGCTTGTCGAAATATTAAGGTAAATATTTTGAAATTTTGTTCAAATCTCCCGTATTCTTGTTTATTTGGTTTGTGTTGTACATGTTTTAAAAAAAAAGAGAAACGGTAGCTTTAAAAAATAGTTAGTTGCAGTGTTTGTTGGAAACATAACCCCAAAAATGGTGGCGGCTAATAACTGTATAACATTTTACTTAAATTTAGTTATTGACCACGGGTGGCCAATAACTAATTTACGGTGGTTGGCATTTTTATCACTACATAGTATAAAATAAAGTCGCTTCCCGTTTGGTGTCTCCTTATATCTTTAGAATTACCCAACGGATTTTGATGCGGTTTTTTTAATTTGACAGAGTAACTTGAGAGGAAGGTTTATAGGTATAATTTATTCCGGGAAATCGTCACATTCCCATGGGAAAACGGGTAGCCCAACTTTTAGTCAACTTTTGACCCCCTTTTGACAACTTTAAAGATTAAAATTTCAAAAATGCTGAAACACGTATTTCATTATTTTAAGTTATGAGTATAATCAAAAATTTTGAAACAGATCAAATTTAAGATAAAAAACTTTCATACAAACTTTTAACCCCCTTTTCACCCATTTAAGGAATAAAATTTCAAAAATGCTGAAATACGTGTTTAATTATTTTAAGTTATTAGTCTCATCACAAATTTTAAAACAGATCACATTCATTTAAAAAAACGAACTTTCATACAAATTTTTTACCCCCTTTTGACCCTGTTAAGGGTTAAAATTTCAAAAATGCTGAAACACGTGTTTAATTATTTTAAATCATAAGTCTAATCACTAATTTTGCAGTAATTAAAAAATACCGGAATTTTAACTATCATAGTTGCTTTGTTACATTAAAAACTTCATGTCCAAGTTTTATCTCTCTAGCTTCAGTAGTTTAGCATTTGATAGTATTATTACGAAAACTGAGAAAAAATAGTATTTTAGTTCCATAATACAAACCTAGATGTCGCTGTTAGTTTTTCCAATGCACTATCGTTATGTTTTTTCAAAAACTAAAAGGTATTTGCATTTACTTTTTTGCTTCCCACGTCTGTCCCTGTCTGTTTGTTTGTTTGTATGCTTAAATCTTCAAAACCACTTAACGGATCTGGATGAAGTTTTTTAAAGATAGAATGATTCAAGAGGAAGGTTTTTGTGTATGATTTATGTCGGGAGAAGGTCTGTTTCCCGTGGGAAATCAGTAAGCAGCGGGTGAAACCGCTGGGCGGGCCGCTAGTTTAAGATATAAGTAATTTGAAGCTTAAGGCATATGATATCAAAATTCTGCCGTAATAATCTATTGGGATCAGTAATTAGCCGGGGGGCCAATAGCTAATTCCAAGGTATGGCCAATAACGATGTTCTCTGTTTTCTTTCAGCTAGATCGTATGAAAAATTAAAAATGCCGAGGACACCACATTATACAAAAGAACAGATAGATAATGCTTTAGAAGAAGTGAATCAAGTTATCATTTCTTACCCATGGGTGTCGTAAGAGACGACTAAGGGACTCGAGGGTTAGATGTGTATTGCAATTTTAGGTTGTCGGACGTGGTGTTCTTGCCGTTTTGCGGCCGTTAACGCTCTGCCTACCCCGTAAGGGATGTAGGCGTGATTTATGTATGTATGTATGTATGAATCAAGGTATTCCAGTAAGGGCGGCTGCAAGAAAATACGGAATACCTAGGGCAACCTTACAGTTTAAATTAAAGAATCCAAATACCAAATCTGAATTTGGGCCTGAACCATATCTAAATAATGAAGAAGAAAGGCACTTGGAAAATTGGATCTGTGAAGAAGGAAAATTGGATCTTGGAAATGGGAAGAAGGGGAATTCCGAGAAATAGTGAAGAAATTTTAGACTCCGTACAAAATTTTTTGACTCAAAATCCTCGCGAGACCCCCTTTGTTAATAATAGGCCAGAAAAAGGCTGGCTCAAAGGCTTTTTGAAGCGTCATCCACGTATCACGCAAAGAACTGGAGAAGCTGTCACTTATTCAAGTGCCTGCGTCACCGAGCAAGATATTCGTAAATGGTTTTCGAAAGTCATGGATCTACTGAAACAATCAGGCCTAGAAAGTATTTTAGATGATCCATCAAGAATTTTTAACGCAGACGAAAGTGGATTCCAGACTTGTCCAACAACAGGAAAAGTTTTTGCCGAGAAAGGAGAAAAGAATGTTTATTTATTTATTTATTTATTTATTAAACTTTATTGCACAGAAAGTACAAAGGGCGGGCCTAATGCCACGCGGCATTCTCTACCGGCCAACCAAAAGATAAACAGAAAGAGCAAAAGCGGGTGCCCATACACAAAAAAAAAGAAATATAATCGTACTTAAATTTCGCACTAAACTACAATACATAAGAAGGAATAAACTAAAATACTATACTTAATAATTTAACATGAAAAATAAAAATACATAAAATAAATACATAAATAAATAAGATATACCAACGACAAGCTAACAGAAATGAGATAGGATGAACGCCATCTAACAAAATTACTAAGAAACAGAGAGACTAGCCAGGTATGGCAACTATTTTAGGATAGATGGCGGTGATGTGACTTTTGTTTGACATTTTCTTAGTTTGACTTGACAGTACTCTGAGAACATGTTATATAAGTGATCTGTGGTCCTCTGTATGATCGGGAAAAACAAATACCCACACGTAACAATAAAAAAAATGTAAAAGAAGTGTTGACGGTGTTAATTATTAAGACGTCGATTGAAGTGGTTATATACCAGCCTCTTGAAAGCACCCCGATCACCAGCTTTCCTGATATCAACAGGCAAAGAATCCCAAAGTCGGACTGACGCTACAGTGAACGAATTATTGTAAAAAGCTGTTTTACAAACGCGTGAGGCAAGTTCGAGGGTGTTGTGTTTATATTGTAGACAAAGGAAAAGCCAAGGAAAACATGACGTTTCTGTTTGCTATCTCTGCCGATGGAGAACACATTTTGCCTACTATTGTATATCCATACCAACGGTTACCTGAACGGATTCAGCGAAGTATACCTGAGGGATTTGGTTTTGCGACTAGCAGTTCTGGGTGGATGACAGCAGAAAGTTTCAAGTATATTATTCAAAACGTATTTCACCCGTTTTTGGTAAAAAATAAAATCACCTTCCCAGTTCTGCTTTTCGTGGATGGACATAAGTCGCACCTGACCTACGAATTGAGTGTCTTGGCGCATTCCTTGGAATTTGAAATATTTGCGTTGTATCCCAACGCCACAAGGATACTTCAGCCTGCAGACGTGTCATTGTTTAGACCTGTTAAACAACTTTGGAAGCAAGCAGTTCGCGAGTGGCTGTTGAAAAAGGATGGGGAGACAGTGTTGAAGCAAAACTTTGCCTCTGTTTTAAAAAAAGTCACAGAGAAAATTAACCGCTCATGCATTATCAATGGATTCCGTGCGTGTGGCCTCTATCCATTTAACCCAAATGCAGTAGATTATTCAAAATGTATTGCGAAGACTACATCAATTACTCAAAACACATCGGACCAGACACAAGCATCACCTGACATATCAATGCCTTTCAAAAAATTTAAAGAGATAGTAGGCACAAAAACGCTAAAACAGTTTAAAGATATAAAAATATTATACCTGACATGCAAAATAAT
The DNA here is from genome assembly GCA_027580185.1 of Tuta absoluta. Taxonomy (NCBI): domain Eukaryota; kingdom Metazoa; phylum Arthropoda; class Insecta; order Lepidoptera; family Gelechiidae; genus Tuta; species Tuta absoluta. Next base: position 510,878 of record JAQAHW010000070.1, on the reverse strand, counting down.
GAACATTTTTTATTCTTTATCAGCTGTGGGACTATTACAGCCAAAACGTATCGGAAGCTATTGGAGGAACTGTAGCTGTGACACAAAACTCTGAAACTGAAAATAACGATGCAGAGTTATTCGATCACATAGATGTAACTGAAACTAGGGCTATGGAAATGCAGGACTCTGAAATAAGAAATGTACAGGTATGTAAAGATAAAGATATAGAAGACACTGAAATTATATCTACAAAAATAACAGATATAACTTTTTAACTCAGCGTCGCATGAAAACCAGGAAAGAAAAACATCCGGAGGTGAACAGACAGCCAGCGTATTTACCCTATGTGAAAGGAGTAACAGATAAGATTGGGACAGTGTTGAGTAAAAATTCAATACAGACTGTTTTCAGTCCATTGTCGAAAGTATCACACTGTTTACGCACGCCGAAGGATGTCATTCCATTTCAGAATGCAGGAGTGTATAAAGTACAATGCAGCTGCGGTAAATCTTATATTGGCCAAACAAAGCGAAGTGTCAGCGAACGGGTCAAAGAACATATCGCAGCTGTAAAAAACCGACAGATGCATAAATCGGCAATAGCAGAACACCTTCTATCATCCGGTCCGAATCATTGGATTGAACTTCATGCCCCGAAAATCCTCTCTGTGGAACGCCACTATTACCCAAGGATCGTTCGCGAGGCTATTGAAATTAAGAAGAACCCCTAATAATTTCAACCGGAAGGACGGGTTTAAATTGTCATCCGCATGGAGTCCAGTCATTGATAAGTTGAAACCGCGCGATTTATCATCGGAACAATCGTCGGATACTGTGAGTGTTGTGTGCCGGCAGCCTAGTGCAATGTTTACAAACAATCAATAATTATTTAAATTATAAAGACAAATGTGGGTAGCAGAACATCTCGTCACCCGCCGCCTAGATGACAACTCGCTGGGACGTCAGTCAACCCGCGACCACAATACATGAAACTGTGTTGAAACGTCGGGACACAGGTAAATTACTAATATTTACCTAAATACTATCGCGATAGACCCGGTCTAATACTTAAAATGAGTAAAAATAACAGAGCCTGGAACAAGTAAAGAAAAAGTATGCAAAGACTTTGAAGAAACAGAAAATATAGCTACAAAAACAATAAAGCCTGGAACAAGAAACGATGAGGTAATAACAGAGCCTGAAACAAAAAAAGAAGAGGTAATAACAGAGCCTGGAACAAATAACGAAAAGGTATGCAAAGACATACAAGGAACAGAAAATATAGCAAAAGAAATAACAGAGCCAAGAAGAGAGATGAAAAGGTATGCAATGACACAGAAGAAACTAAAATAAAAAGCAAAAAAATGACTTAGTCTGAAACAAGAAAAAAAGAGTTGTGCGATCTTAAAAACAAAGAAGATACTGAAACTGTTGCTGTAGAAAAAAACAAACTTGAAAAAAATGCAACTTCTATTCATGAGAACGAGATCAACGACAATGCTAACATAATACAAGATCATTTAATAATAAGCACTGGAGCAGAAGTTCATGTGCATTCCACCAAATCAAAACGAACTATAAATATAAATGAAAATGTTATTGTAAAAATATCTGAACAAATGAACCTGGATACAATAGAACATGAAACACCTGATATAACTTCTGGCAATAATAATGAAACATTAGATCTTATTGCTTTGAATGACCTTGGTATTCAAGATAATTCATATTGTGGAATACAACCAATGAATTTCAAAACAAGCATAAAAGATTGTCTCTAAATTCCACCAAAACCAGCTCGAAAAGGAAAGAAAAACATATTAAGATTACCCTATCATATATCAGGACCTGAATATAAAAGAATTTTAGAAGACAAAACAAAAGAAAAAGAAAAAATTGAAACAGAAAGGAGAGAAAGAAAAACTGAGAGAGAACGTAAAAAAAATAGAAAACGAAAAGCTGAAGAAATAAAAACTGCCAGAATAAAGAAAAAGAAAGCTGAAAAACAAAGACTGGCGAAACAAATAAAACTGAAGAGACAAAGACTGCCAAAATAGAGAAAAAAAAGCTGAAAAAACAAAGACTGACAAAACAAAGAAAACTGAAGACACAAATACTGCCAAAACTGAGAAAAAGAAAGCTGAAGAAACAAAGATTGCCAAAATAAAGAAAAATACTGTTTCAAACCAAACTTGTTATATTTGCTCAAATTATATTAAACACGTCGCTTTAGAATGCTCTGAATGTCATCGTATATTTCATAAATCGTGTGTACCGAAATCTCATCGTGAACATATTCCAGAAGATGAAGGAGACAAATATCTTTGTGATAATTGTTATAATGTCACTGATGATGGTGACAAGGATGAAGAAGTTGACAATGAGTCTGATGATGACGAATTTTTGAGCAGTCTTATGGATAGGCAAAAAGAATAAGGGTTAAATAATACGATAATGTTTTAATAATGTTGGTACTACATGTATGGCCAATAACTGTCTTACTTGATGCCAATTACTGTGATTTTGGGGCCAATTACTGAATTTCATGTGATCTCAGGAAAAAAATATAATTATTATTATTATTGTTAATAAATACACAATACTTATATACGCTAAGGTTACAGTTGAATTGTTGCTTAGTAAAATTAATAATAAACATAAATATCACATACTTTTTTGTAATTTCAAACACAATTCCTAACATCATTCTCTTAAATGGCCAATTACTGTAGCAATCACCCTATTGCATAAACGTTTCTAAAAGTTTTAGAGTAACGTTTTACATAATCAGCAAAAGTTTTTGATTGATTATATGTTCTTTCTTCATACAGATCGTATAACTTCTGCCTGCTTCTATGAATTCCAACTGTTGCTCAGTCACTAAATGATAATTTTGTGTTAACTTTAATTTTCTTGGATTTAAATACATTGTCATATTCTTTTTTGGCAAGACTAAATTCTGCGTTATATAATTTATTTAGATTTTCGTTATATGGCAATTCAGGTAATTTTTGTAAAATATTTTCTCTATATCGATTTAGCCTACTTTCATTTACCGGTACACACGTAATATCTTGTTTAGGTGCCTGCTTTATGTTAATTTTGAAAGAAGCCAATTGACCCGTATGGTCGGAGCTTAATTTATTTATGACAGCCGCATCTTCAGGTTTAATGTTGGTAAAGATATTATCTATGCACCTGGCTGAGGTAGGTGTGATTCTCCTTGGCACCTAAATAAGATTCACTAGGTTGTTACATAAAAATAATGATAGAAACCTATTACTGATATAAGAATTTTCAAGAATTTTTATATTAAAATCTCCACATACAATAATCCCTTTATTGGATTTTGTTGCTTTATCTAAGGCTACATCCATAACTTTTTCAAAGGGTTCATATTTAGCATCAGGTGGGCTGTATACGCTCATTATAACAAGATCTTCAAGTTCTACGCAGGCTATTTCAATAGTTCGCTCAACTGAGAGGCTTACGATATCAGGCCGTTCTTTATATTTTAACTCGTTTTTAAGTAGTATCAACGATCCACCGCGTATTGCTGTTGATCTGTTGAACAAACTTGCCACATGATGATTACTCAAACTGATTATTAACTGATAATCTCTAAGCCAATGTTCAGTTATACATAGAATATCAATATTATTACAGTTCATGCAAAGTTCAATTTCTAATTCTTTGCTAATAATGCCTTGAATATTTTGGTGTACAATATTTAAAACACGGCTATTTTGAATTTTGGTTTTATTACAAATATTATTTTTATTGTTTATATTATGTTTTGGCAAGATAGAATCACTCAAGTTACTTAAAGACGGCGTTCTACCAGAGTTACTCTCTGTTGTCTTAGAAATTAATTTAAAGAACTTGGAACCGATTGCAACGTTATAAGGTTTGTATGTATATTTTGCTCAATAGAAGCAGTTGTCTGGTTAGCCAACAAATTGGCTGAATTATTAAAAACATAAGATAGTAACTCTGCTGTCTGTCGTTTATAAACTTTAGATAGATAATATCGCTTGTTTAATAATAAACAGCCATAACTCAAAAAACCAAATTTGTGGGAAATCGTGATCAAAGTTTTGGTTCATCAATATCATTGAACGATTCAGTATTTTTTTAAAGAAATTGATATGAAGGTCCGGTTTTTTTTGCCTGTCACTTTAAGAGCATACTTAGTACATTAAAATAATGATAAAAACATTGGATTATTTAACTTGTAATCCGTATTTATGGGACTTTTCTGAATGGAGTTCAGACTTAGTTCCTTTTATGATTAAACGATTGCAAGACTTTCATGAATTATTTGTATATACTTCCGTTTAGTATTAAACAGAATGAGTGTATTCGTGGACTAACTGCTACTGATGCAGTTTAATATTAAATCTTTTTATTATTCTATGAAATAATTCAGTTTAGATAAAAATCTTTTTATATTTTAGTTAATTTAAATAGAATAAACTATGAATGTGATGTATGGTGCTAGCAGAGTAGAATACAACCACCTTGTGGTTGCACGTGGGTATCCTAAGAGGCAATTAAAAGCTTTCAGGAGGTGGGCAGCAGCGCTTCCCGGTATGACAAAATCACACTCAGTGGTCACCAACCTGCCTGCCCAACGTGGTGACTACGGGCAAAACCACCCGATGAACAGCTCCGACAAGAAACCACCCCTTTCCTTCCGCCCTACTATTCAAAGCCACGGTAGCGGCTCGGTACATAGTAGGGAATGGTTGGGCAGGGTATGACAACTGCCAAAACCGACGGATCCGGGGACCCGGTCTTCGACGGATGCAGTTTACGGTAGGACGAAAGCGTTTGAATCCTGGAGGCAGCATTAATATTGATACACGATATGAGGACACGATAACTATAAAATCAGGCCACCTATTTATTATAACTGCAGCGTGTCGACCCGGGTATGGTTCCTCGTCCTGAAATTGGCTGAAATGAAATGTACTCTCTCAAGGTCGTACAGGTGCCAACTTCGAGCAGCTGTGGTTAAAAGCCATTTTCAACAAACTGTTGAAAGCTATACACTGAACTACCCACTTCGCTGTTATCATGGGGGATTTCAACGAGTTGCAAGCGTCTTAAAGATAGAAAACAAATCGAGATTGACTCCATCATAACGGTTTAACTCCTAGTGTAATCACTATTGTTTTCATAGGTTTTGAACTTTAAGTAAGAGTGGTACGGTTTAAACTGTACCAGCGTAGATGAGGCCTTAAAGCATACAGGGGGGTCTCAGGTTAACAACATGTTTCATACCAGAAGTGATCACTGATTTGCTAAATTAACCTAAATTTCCACTTCAGCCAGGAAATGAGCCACACAGGGAGGCCCTTATGTGCCCAAAGTAAAATACGATGAGTATCAACTTCATTTAAAAACCGATTAACAGCAGTAGAGACCCGGAAAATGTAGACACTTAGAGGGCATACTTGGGCTTTTAAACATCAACAAAACACCAGGCCCTGGGGACTTTAGCCAGATCAATAAGGTCCAAAGGATGGTGATAGGCGACCTACGTAGTTAGAAAACTCCCTTATACGCAGGAGGCGATTGAAAAACATCTCTTTTTTCAAGTTTTTACCTAGACTAACTTCTCCTGCCACTTCACGGATGATCTTCCGGACGTAAGTATAGACGAAATTGGAGCGGCTATCTGGCAGCTCAAGAATGCTCCCGGAGGTAGATGGAATGGCTTCTGAGCTTCTTTACGCTGGAGGAAAACAATCTTTAAAAAGCTGAAGAGGCTATTCAAGTCCGCTATAGCCAATTAAACCACCCTGGCGTAAGTCGTAGGCGTATAAGTTTGTCACACTTCTGAGTCACTGAATAACACTATAAGCTTTTCTTAAGTCGTTAAGAAACGTTTGGTATTAAGATTTGACACCTTCTAGTCACCGGAACAGGCCAGATTTCTTAATTTTCTACCACCGTGGACCACAGCCATACTGTATGGCAGGTTAAACGGAAGTCAGAGGCATATAAGAATAGGAACAGCTGTTTATGGTTTTTGGAGTCCTTGCAGTGCTTCTTGGCCAACTGGCGATATGTGGAGGTCCTAAGAAATATTATACCAAATGACCACGATGTTCTTTCAAGTCCAAAACCACAAATCAAGACTCAGCATTCTGAGGTGTAAGACAAGATGTAGTTGTATCCCCGAAAAACTTCACCAACACGCTGTAGGATTTCTTCAAAAGTCTGCAGTCATCAACGTTAGCAGTGAATATCTCAGACATTTTCGTTTTGCTAATGATATAGTCAATTATGACTATGTATCCACTAGCCTGAATTGCTATAGGTAGTATTTAGACTGTACAGACCTGCAAGGAGGGCTGTGCAGTCTATACTACCTCAAGGCATGTCTTGTTCATACAACACAATCATCCCGGTCCGGTCTCCTTCGAAGGTGTAGCTCTTACAGGTGTTCAGAAGTACGTATGTATTGGACCTTGGACAATTGCAGCTAAGTAAAGACAACTTAGACAACCATAAGAGTGCCGTTGGATAGGCAGTGTTTCGGAAGACGGGTCAAATCCTTGAGCTATCCTTGCCAAAATGCCTCTAGACCAAGGTTTTTGATCAGTGCGTCTTACCAGTCATACCTACGGAGCTAAAACGTAAAATCTGAGAGTTTAACTGGCCCACTGGTTGCAAGTCACTCAAAGAGCTATCAAAAATTAAAGTAGGTAAATCCCTAGTACTCTACAAATATAATAATTGTTTAATCGTACAAAAATAATAATCGTATCATAATTAACGAAGAATTCAAATGAAATTTTCTAACGAAAAACATTGATTAGGTATTTATATTACATAATAGACATTATAATTTCGGAAACCTATGAATAACGCCTGCATTAATTAAACGTTTTCACGTAAATTTTACTTAGATATAGAAATTAAGTTAAATGTTTGTATCAATAAACAAATGAAGTTAGTCATGAACGGAAATAACTAAAAATATTTCAGACATTAACATTTTAGTTAAGTAATAAACAGAATTATCATGAAATATGACTTAAAATTAAATAAGTATTAAAACCTAAAGTGCATTAAATCGAAATAGTATACGTTTTTTGAAAAAAGTTTGAAAATAAACCGAAGTAACTCAAAATAATTCACTAACATCTACAAATATTTTACTAAAAAAGGGAAGTAAGTCGAAATGATTCTTTTTACAAAAAAAGAAATAGGACACATCATTACCTGCATTTAATATTAAAGAGTATTATTTGGAGATGTTTCTTTTTTATAAAAATAATAATAATACTTCTCCCAAACATATAGGGAGCATAACAAAATACTTCTTTTTTACAGAAGCGGTTTCGTAATTTTTTCTATAAAAAAGAGAATCATGAATGGCGCAATCAGTTATCTCGCTCCGATTTCAACGCCGATTGAAGTGTACCTATTCTCCTCGTTAAGTTATTTCCTTTTATGATTAAACTAAAATTTCGCATTTTTTGACTTAATTCTCTTTATTATTAAGCAAGCGATATCTATCATTCGTTACATTAAAATATTGTCCAATAAAAATATTTGTGTCGATAAAATGAAATTTGTCAGGGTTGCGACATGTCAATGTATGTAAGTACTTGTTACACTAATGTCGAGTATTATTTTCTAGATCAGCAAATTTTTGGCTGTAGGGAAAAGCAAACAAAATGACTTGTTTAACATTAACAATTGAATACAATTTGTTTGAATACAAAGCTAAGTCCTTTTTTGTTGCATTTCCCCTTCTGCCACTAAATATAACAACAATGTTTTTTTTGGAAAATTGTGATGCCAACACTGTATTTATGAGTGTAGAATAATCGCCGCCAGGCATGCAATGATTAATTACTGCCTGACCCATGCAATGGCCAAGTTGTAAACCCATATTTTTACCAAGTTCATCACTAAACATAACAATGTCACACGGGCGCTTATCCTGTGTAGGTGGTAAAGGGAAAGGGAAAGGGTAAATATTCAGACGGAGAAAGAACGGTGTCCATCGATATTTTGGTGCTGTTAGAAAAGCCAATTTATTCACCAAAAGATAACCTTTACGATCATCTTGATGGCCCTTAAAGATTTTTTATGTTATGTTTTGCAATAAAAAATACAAAAATTAAAAATGCGTTCTTTTGGACCTTTTTATAGTGTCCGAGTGCACTACAACTCTGTTTAATCCCCTTGTTACGTCAAAATAATACTTTAAAAAAATATACTTTAATGCCATTATTATTTTTGTGGATCCTGCAATAAACTTAGGTGGTTTTTGATATATGACATGGCAAATAAATATCGAAAAATGAATATTCAAAATATGAGATAATTTACTAGTCATTCTTCTCAACAACGTTTGTTTGGCCTTCTACCCGCGCACACAGCCCCCGCGGGGTAAGAGGAGATGCTTCCCGCCACCAGCGCTTCACCCTTCATTCGTCCACTAACATCCAAGCGAGGCACACGTGCAGCCGCGGACAAAATCAGACCAAGTGTTCCTGCAGTTTTTACAGTGCCATTTAGTGCATCATTTTCATTTTCATTTTTTTACCCGTAAGTAACAATTTATTCAGTGCTATTTTAGACTAAATTACAAGAAATCATGTGTTTTCTTAAAATTAGGCTATTTTGCTTTAATAGCGCATGATTTGGGCAAGTTGAGACACGTTTTCTGACAATCATCATTCTCAACGTCATTATTCTCAAAAATGGACTTTATGATAATGATGCATGTTGAATTTAATGACGATATAAAAAGTGACAATGACAAGTGTTGAGAATAATGACCTTGCAAGCAAAAAATAAAAATAAATCGGACGATAGAACAAAAAGACAACATGGTTTACCTCAATATAAACGTTGGATTCTGCCCTTTAATCGGTGGCTTCATAAATGTAGCTTTCAGGTGCGTAATTTAGGTGTTATCAAAATTTCAATTAAGTCGGTTTCAAATTGAATAAGTTTTGGTCAGTATGGCTCGGTGTCCCACACGAAAAGAGAGAGAGAGGTGAGTATGTAGCTATATAAAAACTTAAAGAATGGGAAATTACAACATAACAATTACTTTCCAGATCTCGTCCGTTTACTATCGATCAACATACATTTGTAAGTACCTACACCTCATTATGGCATCCACATCCGAAAGCAAATTAAGACCACGAATTCTCAAGTACATTCTTAATGAAATGGAAAAACAAGGAATCCCCAATAGAGATGTGCAATACAAAGAAAATCAAAAACACAAAGATGTTCAAGTTGAATTTACAAAAAAAGTAGATACACTGGTTTATTCTCGAACACAAGATGGTGGAATTACTGGCGATGTTGATAATTTACCCAACGTACCATTTTACGAAACTCAACCCGATGACTGTAATAAATGTTTCGCGAGGTTGATAGCTTTTGAGCTACAACGAGTGCCTCTTGAACAGCGATCAATGTTGTACATCGAAGTAATAGACATGGTTAGACGTGCCAGGGGTGGCTTTGAGCTAAATGAAATGTCACCGTAAATTCAATTAAAATATTAACAAAAATTTGCCTTTAATAATAAAACACTTTTTCACAAAAAAAATATGCATAGGTGCCTATTGTTAGGGGTTGTCATAGAATACATACCATTTTGTTTATTTTGTTTACCTACGTATACGTAAAGGCACTTTATACATTATTACTTTACATACAGAGTGAACAGATGCTTTCAGAATGATGCATTCATTAAAATAACTTTATGTTGAAGTATCTTTTGAATTGCTTAAGAAGGATTTTTGTTGTAGGTAGATTGGTAGAATGCCTAACAAAAAGACAAAGGACGAACGAGCTTTTCAGCAAAGGTTGTGTCAAAAACGTCGCATTTAAAGATCGGGTAAAAACACATTTCTTGTCAGAAATTGTTGTATAGAAACTTATCCCTCTAACATTGTGCTGAACTGTTATCTGTCCCTTATCTTTGTTTATTATTTATCTAGATTGGCTATCTATATATCCTATCTGCCATAGTTAAGTTTATATTTATTAGTCTATTTAAGCTTATTTATTCACCCTATTTCTTACCCATGGGTGTCGTAAGAACCGACTAAGGGACTCGAGGGATGTGTATTGCAATTTTAGGCGATGGGCTGACAACCTGTCACTATAGTGATACACAATTATCTAATTGACCCTCAAACTTCTGTCAGATGTGGTGTTAATATCCGTTTTACGGCCGTTAACGCTCTGCCTACCCCGTAAGGGATATGGGCGTGATTTATGTATGTATGTATGTATGTAAGCTTATTTATTAGTTTATTATATTATATTATTATGATTATATATAGCTTATGAATGTATTAGTGTGTACATTAATTTATGTAGTTTATGTTAGTATATGTCATGCACTATCCCGCTTATCTAAACGCACTTTCCTTTCACCCAAAGGTTGCCTGGTAGAGCTTGCTACCATAGCAAGAAGGCCGCCTAGTTGTACTTTTTTTTTCATTCTTTTTTATTTATTTGTAAACTTACTTTGTGCAATAAAGAATTATATTATTATATTATTATTATGAATATAAAAAATGACCCCGAATTATTAAAAATAGAAAAGGAGAATCGGAAAATCAGATACATAAAAAGAAAAGAAGAAAAGAAGCAAGTATGCATTGCTCAAAAATCTTCGCGTGCCCAAAGAGAACAGCGTAAAAAGTGGAAAGAAAACTCTAGACGTTACAGACAGAGAAAGAAAGAAGAAAAAGGCACAATCAATCTAGAGTCAGTTCAAATTATAGAAGCCAATATTGATGAAAATCAAGGGGAAAAGGCAGCTTTAGCAGAAGATCCTTTTGATGTTGCAGTACTAATTAAAAATATCAAACAAGAAGAGAGAAAAAGAAGGAAATGCTTGTTGCAAATAATAAACATGTTAAAGAAAAAAAATGAAGCTAACCGAAAGAGAATAAGTAGATTAGAAAAACATCTTGAAAAAGCCAAAACCGAACTATCTGAATAAAAATCAATTGAATCACTCACTGAAAAAGATGACACTGTCTCACCAGCAAAAACACCAACAGCTTCTGTCGTTCATCAAATAGTGTAATCCAGAGAGTTTTAGATTTTTATGTAGATGACTCAAACAGCACTATCAAAGCAGGAAAAAAAGAATATATTACAAGGAATAAAGTAAGAAAACAAAAAAGGGTACTAACTGCTCCCTTGAAAGAATTGTACAAAAAATTTATTGCTGAAACGGGAATAAAAGTTTCTTATTCTTTTTTTTGCAAATTGCGCCCATTTTTTGTAGTATTTCCTACATCAAATATGAGAGAGACATGTCAATGTACTATGCACGCTAATATGGAATTATTGATACAGGGATTAAATAAAGCATCGATAATATAACAAAAAAATTCAAACGAAGTCATTCAAACATTTTGTTGTGATCCAAGAAATGTCAACTGCCTGTTAAAAGCCTGTGAACAATGTAAAGAAAAAGCTTTTACCTATAAATCTGGAATTCCGAACGATACTATGGTCACTTTTTTTCCATGGAAAAATACGTTTAACGAAATAACAACAAAAGACGGAGATAAAACAAAAAAAAATTCATTGAAAAACAGAAAGTTACACTAGGTTTTGAAGAAGCTACAAACCAATTTGAAAGTATGCTGGTATTTTTTTTTTATCATACGGCTAAGATAGTCCACCAATATGATAGGATCAAAAATAAGAAAGAAAATTTAAATATCTGTGAAGCAATAATACACGTTGATTATTCTGAAAATTTCTCATTGAAGTATGGTTCCGAAACTCAGAGTTCAGCAGAAGCAGAAAACAGGTTACTCTTCACACGGCTGTTCTTTATACTCATGATTTCCAGACAGGTGATGTTATACCAACTTTAATGTGTACTATTAGTGAGTGTCTTCGACATGATGCTCCAGCTGTGTGGGCTCATATATTACCACTAATTGAAAAAGCGATAACATTAAACCCATTCCTGGACACTATCCACTTTATGTCCGATTCTCCTACTTCGCAGTTTAGGAATAAATGCGTGTTTTTCTTTATATCCCAGCTAAAGAATTATTTTGAGCAACTAAAAACAATCACATGGAATTACTCTGAAGTAGGCCTCGGGAAGGGCACCCACCCCGACGGAGTTGGTGCAGTAAAAAAGAGGACCGTGGACCGTATGGTAAATTTTGGTGAGGATGTGGGAACTTTTCAACAGTTTTGCGAGGTATTAGATAAAAACATAGACAATGTCTCTATTAAAGTAGTCCAAGAGGAAGATGTACTGGAGAGAGAAAAGTTAATTCCTTCAAATTTAAAAGCCCTTTTGGGGCACCTTTGACACATATCAAGCATTGTGGACTGACCAAACATCAAACCAAGTCACTATGAGGAAGATGTGCTGCTTCGAATGTGAAGCTTTTGATATTTGTAAATACAATAATCATATAGGTTTTTATGATATTGATATAAACGCTGTGACTGACAAAAAAACACACGTTCTGACGCTTCTGCAGCTAAATCAATTGTGTCTCTTTCATCAACAAAATTAACAAGCAAGAAACGTAAAGTTCAAGGTGACCTCTGTGACGTTTCGAATGAAAATCCACGTCCTTCAACATCAAAAGCCAGCAGCTATGTTGACCAATTTACTTCATTCATAGATTTAGATTAATATTGGTAAAACATTAAGCATATCTATCTTATGTCCTATATGATACTTAAATCTGTTTGTTCCAATAATGTAATGAACATTATGATATTCTTTGTTCTTAGTTATAGGATGCAAAAAATATGCTGATTTAGTGGGGTGGAAGTTCCTTGTCAATGGAAATCAATAAATCTGAAGTTTGAGGAGGTTTTTTTACTTATAAGATGCAAAAAATACTGATTTTGAGGGGTGGAAGTTCCTTGTCAATTATTAAAATAAATAAGACTGAAATCTGAGAAGGTTCATTTAGGTACAAGAATACAAAAAATATGTTGTTTTTGTGGGGGAGAAATTTTTTGTTAATGAAAATCAAAAAGTCAGTAGTCAAAGAGGTTTATTTAGTTATAAGAATATAAAAAATATGTTGATTTTCTGGAGAAAAAATTCCTTGTTAATGAAAATCAAAAAGACTGAAGTCTAAGGAGGTTTATTTAGTTATAAAAATACAAATGAATGCGCACGAATGGCTGAATGCGTGACTAAGTTCGAATGTGTGAGCCCTCGACTCCTCTGGATTAGGCTGAAGGTCGGAATCACTCGAATCTTTATCCTAGGTGTCTATGCACCGACGGATGTGGGTTCGGGTGGCTCCACAAAAGCGAAAAAGGAAAATGAGGAGTTTTGGGACAATATAAGAGATGTTTTGAAAAACTGCAAGGCGACTGAAAGAATTATTATGCTGGGAGATTTTAATGGATGGGTAGGTATAAAGCGAGATGGGTATGATAAGGTTCTTGGTACGTTTGGTGATAAAAGAGTAAATGAAAATGGAAAGAGTGTGTTAGAGATTTGTTTACAGTGGGATCTTTTTGTGTCGAATACAATGTTTCAACATAAAAAGATCCACACTTATACAAGAACGGAAGGTGCATCAAGTCAATCAGTATCAAACAGTCAATCAGTATTTATATAAGGTCCTATTAAATACACTGCAAAAACATTAAGGGTGAGTTCTACTTCATAGACTGAACAACTTTCCCCCAGGAACAAAGGTAGAAATATGAAGTACAGATGGACCTTACCTTCCTTAATAGCTTTAGAACAAATGAATAAAAATATATTACTACTCTAGATACATAACTCAAGAAGAAAAAGAGGAATATATATTTGTCACTACATTCAGGTATTTACATAAAAATACTATTTATGCCGTGTGATGTCGGCTTAGAATAGCATCACCCCATTTCTTACCCATGGGTGTCGAAAGAGGTGACTAAGAAACTCGAGGGTTAGATGTACATACATACATACATACATAAATCACGCCTATATCCCTTACGGGGTAGGCAGAGCGTTAACGGCCGTAAAACGGTATTAACACCACGTCTGACAAAAGTTTGAGGGTCAATCAGATAGCTGTGTATCACTATAGTGACAGGTTGTCAGCCCATCGCCTAAAATTGCAATACACACCCTCGAGTCCCTTAGTCGCCTCTTACGACACCCATGAGTAAGAAATGGGGTGATGCTATTCTAGGCCGGCATCACACGGCATTAGATGTATATTGCAATTTTAGACGATAGGCTGATTATCTGTCACTATAGTGATATACAATTCTCTAATTGACCCTCAAACTTTTTTCAGACATGGTGTTAATATCCGTTTTACGGCCATTAATGCTCTGCCTACCCCGTAAGGGATATAGTCGTGATTTATGTATATATGTATGTATGTATGTACTTTTTTTTAGTTTGATAAAATCAAACCTGTAACTTCAGGTTCTTACCTAAACTATTGAATTGATCATTAGAATTAACAACTCCTTTTGTTTTTCTTTCATCAAAAATATGCTTGAAAACAAGTATTTATAAAACTTACCCATAGGTATTCAACTTTGATGAGTAGGTATAACTGTTACTTTCTAAAGTAACAAACTTAAGAAGCAAATAAAATACCAAACATTTATTATTCACCAATACAATTTACTTATATCCAAAACATTGAGATGATAACTAAATATCAGTTTTAGATGTATTTGAACCTGAAATATTAAGTTAATACTTGCAATTGTTGGCACTTGGTGAAGCTCCATGTTTAATTAATTTTGACAATAGAAATAAATAAATATCCTGGAAAATTCACACATTGCAATCTATCCCCAAACTAAACAAAGCTTGTACTATTGGAACTAGATAACTGATATTAATACTTTATATATACTTTTTTTTAAATACATATTACGCATAGAAACACCTAGTCCAAACACAAATATTTGAAAATGACTTAAAAAATATTTGTGTCTTGTGGGGATCGAACCCACATCCATTGGCATAGCAGGTACTGTCTGCTATGCCATAGGCCCAGTTGCAAACAATTGTACTTGTTTCACATATTTATTGCCGGCTAACCCAACTGGTTTCCCTCACATGGGCATTATTTAGGATTTAAATTTTAAACACAAAACATTGTTTAAGGAAGAACATCACATCTTCAAAATTATAATTATTATAATTACCTATTTGTTGTACCTGTCTTATAAATAGTATATTTACCATTTTTATTTCTCTCTAATATATTTTTTCTACAGTCAAATTAATACACAGACAGAAATATACTTTCACAAATTTATTATGATCAACACATATATTAATCCACAGAACATATTTGATAAAATACAAAGCATCACAGTCCCTGTACTTCCAAAAATTAAAATCGTATGTCCGTGCTCAACCAAAACTTTTCATTGTACTCAAAAGAAATCGTCCATCGCAATCATCATCGACATAATCTGGTCAGAATATATTCTTCGCCTAAAAGCACACATAATCAGCTCAAGTCTTTTTCAAAGACCAATTTTTTTAAACAGCTTACTGTTCTGGTGTAGGTATTAGAAACACAAACGAAAATATTCATAATTTGGCCACCTGCATTCTTTTATTGACTGAACTGGCACAGTAGTCTGGTCACATCTGGTCATTGAACATTGACTCGAGGTGGACCGATGACAGCTGATTGCTACTGGATCACAGGAACTGGATATCCAGCCTTATGACGTAGGTAATCTGACAGAGCCTACATCCAGCAGTGGACTGATATAGGCTATTGTGATGTGTGATGATGATGAAAACATTTCTCTTATTCTTGTTGATTATAACATTTTATTACGCCATTACTTGACGGGAACAATCACTGCACGACATTGATTTTGTACAACACGATTACGCCTAACAGTGTTTTGTACAACATGATTGTGGTCCATAGGTTCAAGGTCACGTCCGTGACTTATGTTATGACAGATAATTTGCTGTGCTTCACATGAATAGACTGCCCAAATTCAAAAAAGTTACGTTGATCACCCGCAGCTAATTGACGCGTCAGATTGTACGTTTCCAGCTCAACTGTTTTGGACCAAGAACGGGTGGCTATCCAATCGATTTTGACCTTTTTTAGTTGTTTTATAAACTAAGGACACTTAATGCTTTTACATGATAAGAATTGGTGACAGTAGGTTAGGGTGCGGCGGGGTGGCCCTTGGGCCACCCTTAACCGCGAACATGTAAAAGCAAGTACCCCTCACCCTCTAAAACCACTTCTTCTCCCAAAAACGAATGTTTATGTACAAAATTTTGATCATAGGCTAAGCATAACATCATAAAATGACGACCGATGTTGCGCAAAGGTTCCGGGTTCGATTCTCGGTGGGACTCTTACAAAGTGTCCACGCACTGTGTTCCCGGTCTGGTTAGGACATTGCAGGGTGGACAAACTGATTGTCCAAAAATAAATGGTTCCGTGCTTCGGAGGGCACGTTAAGCTGTCGGTCCCGGTTGCTGCCTACGATTACTCAGACGGCGGTCGTAACACAACCATGTCAGAGGCCTGCTCGTGGTAGTAGGCGGTTGAAGAACTCTGACACCAGGGTTCATCGGGTCATTAAACGACTCGGTGTCCCACACGAAAAGAGAGAGACATAACCTCAAACATAAGAAAAGGATAAGGGTAGTGTCCAGATCCCCCCTTTTAGAAGATAAGTCCCGGTGGGTGTTACAGGGGTTACCGTAAAATCATCGATTAAGTCGCATCATTACTAGCGATTTTGAAAATGGATCAAATAATATCTTCGACAGATGTGTCGTGCAGTCTGCCCTCGTACATTATTGTTACAGGGTTGTTATTGGCGACTTTGCTTTGATACCATGTCTAAATGCCTGTGATGTACATTCTGGTATGTCTGGTGTCAGCCATTGTTATGCTGTGCAACACAATGACGTGCGCAATTTGAACACGTTGAAATGACATGGATGCGTTCAGAAATTATTTGCAAAAAGAAAAAAACATTTCGGTTCACAAATATTATGTTTCATTTCACAAAGAAATATGTTCAATTAGAAAAATAAAAAACTAACTTTTACAATAATAACAGAAATTATCGCAGAAAGGAGGAGGCCGCCCGTCAAAAACTAAACGCGGACGCAAAGCCCAATCTTCGAAGACACCTAATGATGCTGTTGTGGTAGTAAGACCTACTTTAAATTTTCACCCGACTATTCGACGTAGCTTTTCAATCAAAAATATTTTTTCCCACTGTATTAAAATAACATTTAGTATAATCACTGTACACGTCTTGGAAAGTAGGTAGGACTTAAGTACGTAAGTTAATGCAAGTGTAGCCGTCAACTACCTCGACAGTGGCGCCACTTTACAAAAAGTACTTTTCTCTTTATACAAACAATTTATCAGAATATCCGTTGCCCAAGTTTTAAGTATTATCCTTAAGTAAAATTAGAACCTGCAAACTCAATGAAATATTCTCTGCAATTAAAGTTATGACAGAAAGTACCTAAAACGGCCACTATTGATATTAATTGCCATACATAACTTTAATAACAGTGAATATTTCATTGAGTTTGCAGGTTCTAATTTTACTTAAGGATAATACTAAAAACTTGGGCAAGGAATATTCTGATAGATTGTTCGTAAAAAGTTTTTTTAGAAGTGGCGCCACTGTCGAGGTCGTTGACGGGTACACTCGCCTTAAAGTACTTTTCTTTTTGTGAACAAATCTAATATTTCAAGTTACTACGGATTACAGAGTTAAATATATTTCGAACAAAACTAAATAACAACTACAGCAGTGCTGTAATGCTGTAAATACGATTAAAAGAATAAAAAGCAAATCCCTGTGGAGAAAATAATTATAAAATAACTAATCGAGCCAATATAGCGCGGCGAAACGAAAAAGTTGGTGTTTTCATATTGTCACCTACATTATGCAATACACTAATATTTGGCCGTATAACAGATCTGTGAAATATTATAAGAAAGTAACTACACATACAAATCATAGCGAATCTATATCGAATACACCTTTTTTTAAACCACCATATTTACTCGACTTTAAATTATTCCTGTCCTTTTTCTTTTTGAAATGGTGAATATGTTTTAACTGAAATCATATACCTATATATTTAAATATATAGGTATATGATTCCCGAGCTACTACGGCCTCAAACCTTGTCCTCCGAGGTAGTAGTATCCGTTACCTTTCATCCTTTCCCAAGTCACAAAGTCCTATCTCTCTTCTTTCCCTCCCCTTCCTTACTCCTTACCTCTCCGCCAATCCAAGGTCTGCCGCGCCGATGGATGCAAAGCTAGGGGCGTGCCTAGTTTAGCGTGCCGATTTGCCCTGGGACCGGGTGACCCCAGATTAAGGCTAACCTTGTCCTGGTATGCGGGGCTCTGCCAGGATTGATACTTTTCCCTAGCTTCTCGTGGGAACGCAATGATTTTAAACTCAAACCAAAATCTATATGGCGGCGATGTAGGAGTTCGCGACTCATCACGTCTCGTTCCTGTCGGGTGCGGATTGCGGGCTACAGAGAGCCGCTTTGCTACGATGAATGTTAGGGGAGGAATGGTGGATAAAATAGATGAAGTATGTCAGATTATGGATAAGAGGCGCATAGATGTTTTGTGTGTGAATGAAACAAAGCGGAAAGGTTGCGACACGACGAAACATGGCCCCTACACAGCGTATTGGTCTGGGGTTTCTAGTTCCGACCGAGGCTGTAAGGGAGTCGGCGTGATTCTTTCCGCACGAATGGCTGAATGCGTGACTGAGTTCGAATGTGTGAGCCCTCGACTCCTCTGGATTAGGCTGAAGGTCGGAATCACTCGAATCTTTATCCTAGGTGTCTATGCACCGACGGATGTGGGTTCGGGTGGCTCCACAAAAGCGAAAAAGGAAAATGAGGAGTTTTGGGACAATGTAAGAGATGTTTTGAAAAACTGCAAGGCGAATGAAAGAATTATTATGCTGGGAGATTTTAATGGATGGGTAGGTATAAAGCGAGATGGGTATGATAAGGTTCTTGGTACGTTTGGTGATAAAAGAGTAAATGAAAATGGAAAGAGTGTGTTAGAGATTTGTTTACAGTGGGATCTTTTTGTGTCGAATACAATGTTTCAACATAAAAAGATCCACACTTATACAAGAACGGAAGGTGCATCAAGAACTATGATTGATTTTGTGATTGTGGATGAAAGATTGAAGAGTAAAGTTGTAGACACCCGAGTGTACCGCGGTGCTGGTATTGACACAGACCACTTCCTGGTGCTATCACGAATAAGTGGTCTCTTCAAACGGTGGCGGCACAGGGTAACTGAGCGGAGTAGTGCGTTAGAAAGAGTGAAAGTAGAAAATTTGCAAGATAAAGAGGTAAAAAAGGAGTATATTAAAAGATTGAAAGAGAAATTTAATGACCTAGAGGAGATGTCTGACATTGAAGAAGGATGGAAAGGATTTAAAAAAGGTGTTGTGGATGTCACGATAGAAGTGTGTGGAGTTTCCAAAAGGATGAAAGGGAAAACACAACGGAGTGCGTGGATGACCAAAGAGGTACAAGAAGTTGTGCAGAAGAAGAAGAAAGCATGGTTGGATTGGTTAGCTACCAAAGCTAACCGAAGAATGTTAAAAGCGACGGATGAAGATGTAGAGAAAGCACGAAAGGAGTATAAAAGTGTGAAGGATGTAGTTAAAAAGACGGTTGATAGAATGAAGGATAAGAATAAGGATGAATTTGACAGGAGGCTATCGGAAAACTTTCGTTCCAACTTGAAAGTTTTCTGGAAATCCATAAGGACAGCTCGAAATAAAACCACGTCGTCCGAGTTGAGTAGGATTCGAAGCCAGGATGGTAGTGTTATAAAAGGTGAGGAATATGTGTTGAAAAGATGGAAGGAATATTTTGAAAGCTTATTTGAGAAAGAAGATCTAGCGCAAGAAATAACTACTGCAGAAGTGGGTGAAATTGAGAACGAAAGTGAGATTGAAATGGATGAGATTGTGAAAGCGTTAAAAAGTATGAAATCTGGTAAAGCTGCAGGGTATGATAGGGTGTCGGTCGAAATGCTGAAGGCTGGCGAAGGCGTTGTGGCTAGTCAGCTGTACCTCCTTTTTAAGCTTTGTTGGAGAAGCGGTCGAGTGCCAAGTGATTGGTGCAAGGCTGTAATAGTGCCATTATACAAAGGAAAAGGGTCACAGCTGGACTGCAAAAATTACCGCGGTATAAGCCTCCTCAGTGTCGTCGGCAAACTGTATGCAAAGGTGTTGATTGAAAGAGTGATGAAAGAAACGGATGAGAAAGTATGGGATGCTCAGGCAGGATTTCGTAAGGGGATGGGATGTACGGATCAGGTCTTTTCCTTGCGCTGCATAGCTGAAAAATTCCTGGCCAAAAACCAGAAAGTCTATTGCGCGTTCGTAGATTTGGAAAAGGCCTATGACAGAGTGGTGAGGAATGAATTGTGGTCGGCATTATCCATGCATGGGGTGAGCAGTATCTTGATACGAGCACTGAAATCCTTATATAAGGATTCCAGTGCTTGTGTCAGGATAAACGGGGCGTACACTGAACTTTTTAACATCGAGAAAGGTGTTAGACAGGGCTGTGTTGCGTCACCGTGGCTGTTCAATCTGTTCATGGATAGTTGTTTGGAAGATTTGAAAGAGAGTGAATGTGGTCTGAGAATGAATGGTTTACTCGTCAAATGTCTTCTCTATGCTGACGACCAAGTTATCCTTGCCTCGTCGGCTGAAGGGTTGCAGGAGATGGTAAATATTATGAATGAGGCTTTGAAAAAGAAAGGAATGAAAGTGAATGTAAGTAAGACGAAAGCAATGGTTTTTGAGAAAGAGGAAAATATGACAGAGTGTAAAATTATGATAGAAGAAGAGAGGGTGGAACAAGTGAAAAAGTTTGTGTATTTGGGCTCCATGTTCACATCAGATGGAAAGTGTGAAAGTGACATCGAAAGAAGGGTGAATGCCGGCAACATGGTGAATGGAGCGTTGCACGCTTTTATGAACAGCCAGAAAGTCTCTGATAAGGCTCGTCTGGCTGTGCATAGAGGGGTGTTAGTTCCGACACTTATGTATGGGAGTGAAAGTTGGGTATGGCAGAAAAAGCATGAAAGTAGAATAAATGCAGTACAAATGAGAGCGTTAAGAAGTATGATTGACGTAAAATTGAGTGACAGGATAAGGAATAGCGTAATAAGGGAACGTTGTGGTATACAAGAAGACATAGTGACTGGTGTAGAAAAGGGTATGCTTAGATGGTTTGGTCATGTAGAGAGGATGAATGAAAGAAGATTAAAGAAACAGGTGTATATGGCAAGTGTGGATGGGAACGTCGGAAGGGGAAGACCTCGACGAACGTACCTCGATCAAATCGGGGACGTGCTAAAGAAAGGTCAGGTCAAGAGTACCCTAAACCGACGAGCATGCATGAAGAGATTGATGAATGTGGATGAGGCGAAAGAAGTATGCCAGGATCATAGTAAGTGGAAGGAAGTAGTCTCTGCCTACCCCTCCGGGAAAGAGGCGTGATTTATGTATGTATGTATGTATATATTTAAATACTGCTTTTTAGGTACCAACGAAAAAACCTAAAATCGACGAAGATACTGCTCAATCGCCAGTTATAGTACTACACAGCCAAAAATCTGGAAGCCCAGAGGTTCCAAAAAAAACTGGTGTAAGTAAAATAAAAAATGAATATTTACTTTGAATGAACTTTACATCTTTAAACGAGCAGAATACAAAACAATGTCAATTTATGTCCCCTTCTCACTTGTATGATGGTAAAAACAAATTAATTTTTACGTATTATTCCTAAATTAGCGTAATCAATTAAATATTAATAATATATTTTCATATTAAATGTCATGTCCTTATGTCGAATACAAACGAAATTATTGAGTTGGGGCATACAAACAGAAAGAGTGACCGATGGATAATCAAATCAGTGATGATTTAATATAATTATAACAATTTCTAGTAGATGACGAAACCCTTAAGAAGCATAGCAATTGTATTTTTCAAGTTAAAGCTACAACGTGAATTCTTTCTTATTTCATATGCAAAAACGTACGCACAAGTCGTGTCCGGGCCCATATGGGGTGAACAAGTCCTTGTGTTATCGTCTCAAGAAAAATCTGGCAGCTCTACAGACGATAATACCAAGGTATGTTTGTCAAAGATTCAAAACTGTATTATCAAAAACATACATCATAAAAACACCATACTGCTAATGTGTACCGATTATTTTCCAAACACACCCATAACACAACTAATTTACCTATGGAAAAATTAATTTTACTAACTATGTTCTTTCTTTTACAACTTCATTTAAACAAGTTACGTACTACTAAAATTTGACCAAAAATAAATCCTCTATTTTAAAACATAATAATCATAAATACTAGCCTAACATATTAAAATAATTTCAGGGAACCCATATGGAAAAAGACGCCGTAGCCTTAGAGGATGTGTGCGGAGCGTCGACGGTGTCAGAGCAGAGCAGTGCGGCACCCCGTCAACCTCCGATAGATAAGCCCTCTAGTGATTATATTTTATTTGAAAAAGGCACTATTAATCAAAGACATTTTGTTGGGGAATTTGAACCAGCTTTACAATGCCTCGTAATGGTGTCGACTGCTGTTGCGTACGCATGTGTAAAGAAAAACATCTGTCCAGAAATAGACGAAATTTTAAAAAATGCTAATGAACCATATTTAGATTTTCTTGGGGACCTTCCCCCACGTTTTCTCTATGCTGAAGAGCTTCACAAAACTTGAAAGCCGTGAATTATAAAATAACAGTGATAGAACCAAACTGGATAGTAAAAGGGCGTTATCCAAATAATTGTGACTTTGATCTTAACAGATCAGTTCAAGAGTTGTATAATATTTTATGCAGGGATATCTTGGGCGAACGTTTCAATACTCCTAACGATGGGTTCTTATTTACTGGGTACAACTACACCACAAGTTTTTGGATGCTAATAATTCCACGGCTCCGGTTAATCCAAACAATTGTGAGTTTTATTTATTCAACTCACATAAAATTGATGAACTCAATGTTCTCTGCCAGCAACAAGGACAAAACACCGCAAAAATATTTAAAGTTACTGGAGCTTATAGTTTGGCTTCCCTTTTACTAAATGCTGTCTTATGATTGAGATATCATTGGAACTTTGAATTTGAATGTAGATAACGTCGTTCAAGTAGAAAATGACTCAACTAAAAAATCACCAAAAAAATCCGGTCGTTCCAAAAAAGTAAAGAGGGAAAACAAAAACGAAACAAAACCGACACATGTGGTGGTATGGGATCTACCTCCTAGCGGTCCACCCCGGGCAACGGCAACACAGGCTTGCCTGTGGATAAGTCCGGCTGAACGATCCCACCAAGCGGTGGAAGGCTCCGTAAGGAGCCGCCTGGCTCGCGAATACCATCCCACCGAAGTCTGGCGCCAAGTAGCTTGCTGCGTTCCGTCAGTGTGTGGGAGTGCCAGTGCCTTAACAGGCTTCTTCTGGGTGAGCTCGCTACATCTTAGACTCTGTCTCTGTCCTATGACCTAGACTAGAGTCAAGAGCAAACCCATCATTAATAAAAAAAAAAAAAAAAAAAAACATGTATCGAAGAAACATTCTCTGACGTTTCCTTTTAGATGAATACATCTATAGATATATTCATCCATAACACAATTGATGATGTCAACCTAAACGACACACCATCACTTAAAAATATTCAAATAGACGCTTCTCTAAAAACTGCTACCAAAAGCGGCCGCTCTAAAACGCAAACTAGAGGCCAAGAAAAACAAAAAGAAAATGCCCACTTAGAAGCATCTTTAAAATACAACAAAAAACATCCGGATATTAATAGGCTAGCAGTGAAACGTTACAATGTGAAAAATCCTGAGATTCATCAGGCAGCGGTTCACCAATATAATATGAGACATCCGGAAATTCATCAAGCAGCGGTTCACCGCTACAATCAAAATAACCGAAGGGTGAATCAGGAAGCGGTTCGCCGCTTTACTGAGCGTAACCCTGAGGTCGATCGGGATGCTGTTATAAGATATCAAAGTAACAATCCCGACAGACGCGAGTCTCATATAAGATATAATAGTGTCAATAGACACGTAATACCTGCATTACGCGCGGGAACTCTCTTAATCGGTGAAAGATCTGATGAAGAGTTTAGCTCAATCCCACTTTTTACTTTAAAAAAACTTGATTGACTTCAGAACATGTTTACATTTGTGGACATTGCGGTGCCAAACTGTTTGAAGAAGAGAAAAGCAGGCTACAATGGTGTTGCGGCCAAGATAAAAATAACATTTTACCCTTACCAGCATTAGATGGGGTACTCTATTCTAAACGAAGTCTAATAACTATTTCTCGATCCTATAATAATTTATTCACCTTTAGCGCAATTGACGTTTCGCACGGGTTTCAATACCCTGCCCAAGGCATAGGTTTTGTAAATTTCAAGGACGTGTTTACCACAGAGTCTTTGATTTGTCCCATACACATGATATGGGTCCCAATCCCATTGGATTGTATATCGAAGACAATATGAAACGCGAACGCCTAGCTGAAGAGCGTGGCCTCGATCAGAATATTGTTAGCGAAATTAATGATTACCTGCATCGCGTAAATCCATTTATAACATGTTTCAAACGGCTTAGCGAAGAAACATCCGATGAAGCTCATCTCATATTTGAGAATACTACTCGACGCAGCCATGGCAATATCTTGGGAGATATGCCACGAGGTAATGAGGTTGCTGCAATAATAAATACAGAGCGAGAACCTTATCAACCCAGAAGCATTTGCATTTGGAAAATTGGCCAAAGCCAACCGCATACAGTCGATGTATTTCATCCCCTATACGAGACACTTCCCTTCCCTTACTTAACCCACACGGAGGCGCTAGCTGGACGGTTAATACACGAAAAAATAGTGTATTAACCAATGCTCCTGGAAAGTTGTCACAAGTGAAATATTACAGGTGCCTTTTGCTTTCAGAGAATCGCTTTTGGCAAATAGGTCGCCTCTCTGACGAGTGGATAGTAGACATGTACTGCAGAACCGAGGAAGAACGTTTAAGCTTTATTGAAAACATGCAAACGCGTAATTCTAACAATGAACTTCGCTCGGCCCCTCTCGAAGAGGTTAGAAATGCACAATTATTAATTGCTGGTGACAAGACCGTACAAGGTGAAGGCGGCGTGGTACCTGGTAGAGTATATTTGCCAAACACATTCACGGGTAGTCCCCGATATATGAAATGTTAGTATATGTACGCCATTGCTATTGTGAACCGCCTGGGCAGACCATCATACTTTTTGACAATTACGTGCAATCCGAAATGGCCTGAAATCCAAGAGAATACACCACAATATTGTACACCGCCTGCTTGTGCTCGCGTATTCCAATTAAAACTGAATGAATTATTAAAAGATTTACGCAGTGGATGCTGGGTCGGCAAACTCGTGTATATATTTTATGTCATCGAGTTTTTAAACGAGGCCTACCTCACGCACATATATGTTTCAAAGTAGAACATGACCTGGCTTCATCCAATTTAGAAATAGATAAGTTTATCCGAGGATCTATTCCACAAGAAAGTGAAGCTGGGGGAAGACTGCGAGCCATTGTGCTCAAGCACATGATTCACGGTCCATGCGGTCCCAATCACCGAATCGATCTGCCATGTTGGGATGCAGAGAAATTGAGGTGCAACAAGCGATTCCCTAAACCCGCTACCGAAGTTACTCATATTGATGATCGTGGCTTTGTTCACCTAAAGAGGAATGAATTGAATACGGGTACCATCCGTTATCGTTTGCATGAAATAACTGTGAACGATCGATGGGTGGTGCCATACAACGCAGCACTTGTTTTAAAGTACGACTGTCACATCAATTTGGACGTTGCTGCTACACGGAAGGTAATCAAATACCTATTCAAGTATATAACTAAAGGTCCTGACGAAGCGAGTGTAGCAATTGTTCCTGATGAACATCGCAATGACGAAATAGAACAGTATGTCGTAAAGCGATACATAGGAGCTTGCGACGCGGCGTGAAAAATGTTTAAATTTGACACGACAGCCCGTGAGCCAACTGTAAAACAACTGGTAGTTTATCTTGAAGGCCAACAGTCCGTTTTCTTTAAATCAGGAACAGAAACGGACGCAGTCGAACGATCCAGTTCCGATTTAATAAAATACTTTAATCGCCCTAGCGGTGCTGAGTTTGACGTTCTGACATATCAGGACTTTTATGAGAATTACATCATATATTCGAAAAAACCAAATTCCAAAAATATGCCAGTTTATGCTATTTGCAACGGCAAATTCTTTGTCAAAAAAAGGGAACGCGGCGAAATGGTTGCACGTTTGTTTTGGGTTACTCCAAACAGAGGTGAACAATTTTATTTACGAATGCTTTTAAGCGTTCGCCCTTGCCGGAGTTATAGTGATTTAATCGCACTAGGTGGTCCAAATTGTACCACATTCCAAGAGGCGGCTCGAACGATTAGCATCGCCAACTACGAACGAGAATACGAGCTATGTCTGCAGGAAGCTGCCGCATTCTACACTGGTAGAAGATTGCGACACTTTTTCGTGTTGCTCATCACCAATGGTGCGCCCGGGCTTATCCTTTGGGAACAATTTAAACAAGCGTTGAGCGAAGACATTTTAGAACGGCTTTCGGACCAAGATCCACAACGTGCGTATGATACTGCGCTTATTGAAATAGGCAGACTCTTACGCAAATACGGTAGCCGCCTCCAAGACTACGGCCTTCCTGTTGTTGAAGACTCTACTACAGAATTGAGTAGAGAACGTTCAGAACATGATAGCAACCAATTGAGTCAATTTGTGGAACATTGGGTTCCATTATTATCACAAGGGCAAAAGCAAGTGTTTAATTACGTCTGCACTTTGCTAAACAGCAATGATTCTAACGATTTACACAAAACTCTGTTCTTAGACGGTCCGGCAGGAACAGGCAAGACATTATTGCTCAATTTGCTTGTTGCCTATTTCCGCGGTGTATTGAAAGGCGTAGCCATATGCACTGCGAGTTCCGGGATTGCAGCACAGAATTATGAAGGTGGCTGTACTGCTCACAGCATGTTCCGCTTGCCTTTAGATTTTGTAGACGATCAGGGTTATTGGGGTTTGACCAACGGATCACAACGCGCTGAGCTCATACGTGCATCATCGTTAATTTTATACGATGAAGCTCCTATAGCGCATAAATACCTCATACACATTCTTGATAGATCTCTACAAGACTTGATGGGATCATCTCTGCTATTTGGTGGTATATTGATAATATTAGCTGGAGATTTTCGGCAAATTCCTCCAGTGGTTACGACAGCGAGATGCCCAAACGATGTATTCGTATCACAATAAAACAATTTTAAACGGATTTAAGTTGTGTTTATTTTGGATTTTACAATTCCTACGTTTCGAGCTCTTTACAGAGCCCTTTACAGAGGGAGTAACTGATAAAATCGGTAGAATTCTGAAGCGAGCTTCAATCAAAACCATTTTCAAGCCGCCAAGGAAGATCAGCCAGTACATCAGATCAGTCAAATGCAACATCCCTCTCCAAGACCCTGGTGTTTATAAACTTGACTGTGACTGTGGACTCTCATACATAGGAGAAACAAAGAGAAATGTATCTACACGTCTAAAAGAACATATTACTGATGTAAAAAACCGTCATGACAGACAGTCTGCAGTGTGTGAACATATCACGGATAACCCTACCCATTATGTCAGATTCGATAAGGCTGCAATCCTAGCGAGAGAGAAGAGATTCATTCCTAGGAAAGTACGGGAAGCCATAGAAATTCAAAAACATCCGAATTTCAACAGAGATACTGGATGGGTAATCTCATCAACTTGGACTCTGCTGATTACACAGCAGAAGAACCAGATCCAACATACTGTAAGACCTACTACACAAGATACGGTTTCAGCATTTTGTGTGGAACCCGGACGTTACGCTAGGCAATTAAGAAATAGATGGCGGTAGAACAAAATAATTTCAATTCTAAATAATGACGTCTAACACCTTAGTCATCCGTGACCACGGGCTCTGTAAAGAGCTCGAAACGTAGAAATTGTAAAATCCAAAATAAACACAACTTAAATCCGTTTAAAATTGTTTTATTGTGATGAGTAACAGTTGTGCAAACTCAAGAAAATATTATGTCAACCAGTACGGACAGGATATCGCAAACAAAATACGGCGGTTAGAGTGCATCAAGAAACGGTGATCAAGATTGTTGACATCCATGAACTTTCTAAAACGATATCGTGATAATAACATAATAACATCATGACGGCCGATGTGGCGCAGTGGCAGTGCGACTGCCTGCGACGCAAAGGTTCCGGGTTCGATTCTCGGTGGGACACTCACAAAATTGATATTCATCACTTTGTGAATTTGTTCACGGTCTGGTTAGGACATTGCGGGGTGAACCACCTGATTGTCCGAAAAGAAATGGTTCCGTGCTTCGGAGGGCACGTTAAGTGTGACGTGTAGGCGTCACAGAATAGAGGTAGGTAGATTGGGTTCGTTAATTTAAACAATTTCGATTAAATTAAAAGCCTATATTTTCGTTCCTCCCTATTACAGTTCGAGCTAAGCACCACTTAGTAATAGAATAAATAGACTGGCCTTAATAATCCGGCACACACGCAGTTTGCACCAAAAGTGCCACAGTAGAGGGTAGCCGCAGTACAAACGGTCACGGTGGGACTGTGACCAGACGTGACGCGTAGCTCGTCGACCGAGAATGCAGCGGCGACGCGTAGGTTGTCGCCGGGTAATGCAGACTTGCTGGTAGGTACCAAGCGCTTAGGTACGGTCGCATTCAAAAGTGGAGTCATAGTTAACACAAACCTCAGAAAACAAGTCGCTCGCACCCGCGGCGACACTCACACAATGACACAAATGACGTATAACATACTATTATTTGACGAACTACCATTGTATAATAGGCTGAGTAGTATTGACTATTTCACTATATGAATCATTAGCTTCGGTAGCTTGGTCAGTAGCGCGGTCAAGCAAATTCTTGACCGTTATTGTGGAGACAATGGATCGAATCCCGATATCTTCGTTGTAGTTTTTATTTTATCAAATGAAGCAAAATTTAGTAAATTTTGCATTACATTTTAGTTGTTGCTAGATCGTTTGCGAGATAGTGCGTGTGCTAAGTGATTTTTTTTAACCTAAGTTTATTTATTAAACTTCAGTGTTTATTTCTTCGAAATGCATACTATTATCAGTTTGCAGGATAAGCAGCGTATTGTTGCGCTGCAATTATCTGTGGCGCTGCATGATATTGGATTTAATTTAACTCAAATTGCTACTCAGACTGGTCTGGCCGTAAGTATAGTTTTATTTCATTACAATTGTATTTTAAATATTAAAATCTTTGACTCATAGTATGTTGGTAGCTGTGAACCGATTAGTATAAACTTTTTTATTAATAATGCTACTTTGTTTTAGTGGAAGACTGTTAAACGTTGGGTTACACGTTTTGAAGAGGAAGGTAGCGTAAAAACTCGACTCGTCTTATTAATGATTCACAGCGGAGGATGATGGTGTAACAATATGAAGAAAATGGTTCTGCCGCTGGTCCAGGCGAATTAGTAGCACAAGAAACAGGGCGTGCGACTGCCGCAAATTATGTTGATATGCTACAGGAAAGCATGCTACCGACGACGGTGCGAAATGTTTAACTGTTTATCCTGCTAGTGAAGTTCCTCGTTTTGCATTTGTCCAGTGCATCGAGCTGCCGTGGTGTATAATTGGTTTAGCCAGCACCCAGATATCCAAGTTATTTGTTGGCCAGCAAAATCTCCGGACTTAAATCCCATAGAGAATTTATGGGGTTTAATGGTGCAAAGGTGGGACATGCGCAATGAAAGAACTACAGAAGCTTTAGAGGCTCACTGCCTGGGAGTGTGGGAGAGTACCAGAGGAACAGATATATGCACTTATTTGGTCGAGTCTATTAAGTGTTTATTAAGTGTTGTTGAAAGCAGCGGAGGTAACACCAAATACTAATTATGTAAGCGGCGATTTTTACTTAAGATTCCAATCAGACCCGATCTAGCATACATTGCTGATTATCTTGTGTATTTCATTATAATATATGAATATACACAAAATAATCAGCAATGTATGCCGAAGCGGGCCCGATAAATCGTTGCTCACTCAACCTCTGTTTACCTGCTTACCCGCCTACTATTGCAGTAGGTATTTGTGGAGCATTACATTAGCAATTAAATTATGCTAAAACATCGATATATATTTATATAAGATTGATCATTATTTGTCAGTTATCTCAAGGCCTTGCTTCAATATCTTTTCATTACGAAAACGAGTACTTAAGCTTAAACCTTGAGATGTAGGCAAATAACTGATTTATTATTATTACAATTACTTTTACTTCCGAGGAAAGTGCATCATCGTTAAACATAGAACAATAAAATAATTACTAACGACATTATTACTTAAATAACATTATTGAAAGATTCAATCCAAGATTTGGATCATTCCTATGATCTTATAAATAATTACCTATCGATGTTTCAGCTAATAAACACTTAATATCGTTTTACATAATATTGTGTTTTATCATTCAAACAAAACTATAAACTAAGTATTACGACAGCAAGTATTTTATGTAGTTTTACATACTCGTATCTTATGGTTACCAAAAGTTCTCATTCATGTCATAATGTTATTTACTTAAAGTAATACCATACCTACCAATAAAATAATTTCTTACCTTACTTTTTGTTTTATTACAATATTATAGGTTTATGTTTTTAGATATAATATTTTGATACATAATTTACAATAAACATTTATAGATATAATACATAGATGAATATATAGAAAAATATTATATAAAATAAATAATTATTACTGGAGAAAATATGGTAAAAACATATAAAAAAACATTATTCAACATACAGAGATCGGATGGGAACCCGGTTCCGTTCTGATTAGAAGGTAAGAACTATTACCGCTATGCTACGGTAGCTTGTGATCAATACGACGAAATAAAGATATGTAATCTATTGCTTTACTACAAGTGAACGAATAAGGATAACTATAATACAGTTTTAGACAAACCAGTGTGATGTATACTTTGTGGTGATGTGGTGGCGAATAGGCTATCACCGAGTAATTATTTCAAAGATAACATAGATGTCGCTTATAGGTGGTAATCTGTTTAAGTTTTAATGCTACGCCTTAAGGTGGACTATTCTACTTACAGTCGATAATCTTACGTGTGTGCGTAAGTTAGTTAAGTAAGTACAGAGGATAATAACCCGTATTGCAATCTGTCAAGTGGTCTAACTATGACTCCACTTATGAATCCGACCGTACAAGAGTAGGCTTGTCCTTAGCCGTAACTTGGATCTGGAATTCCCAGAAGAACAAAGACTTTAGAGGCCGTTCTTCATTCCAAGATCTCTGTGCCGTTGGATATTATAAGGATAGTCTAGGTTTAGGTATTAACTGCTTTTACTTTTTAAAACACTAAACGAGCGGCACAGAAATCTTAGAGATTTGCTTACAAGAAGGTTAGGTACAAGGTACATCCTTTACAATAACGATGAAAACTCACCCCTGTTATGGGATCCGAAACACTCACAAATGTAGAATAATAATATAGGAAGCCAGAATGACTTTTATTCTTCCACCGCGTATGTAGTTAGCGGGAAAGATTTGTAGAAGTAGAACGTGCGCTCGCGACAAGCGGTTTTAGTGAATGGTCAACGCGTCGGGGTCAAGAAAGGACGCCGAAGCCGTTAAACTAGTTTTTAACTAGTGATGTGCTAGTGGCCGGTGAACGATTACCGATTCGAAATTTGAAATTTGAAATTTGAAATTTTGAAATTCTTTATTCAATGTAGGATAGTATTATCATATCACTTATTGACGTCATAAACCGTCATTGTAAAAAAAAGAAATTTGTATCACACAATTTTCTTTTTTTTATAACAATTTTGTAATGTCCTAATAGAAAACCGGCTCGGGCGGGAGAAAAAAATAAAAATCAAAGCACTGCCACGGGGCTGGCCAGGTTAATCACACGGCATGTAACTTTACGCCACCACCATCTGAAAACGATATTTGTTTCAAATTGAAGTCAAGATTTTTAAAGCGTGTAGTTTACATGCGTATAATTAATCGGACCTCCTGAACAGGAAAAACCCACCAAAAAACCTGCCCAGAAGTGCTCCTACTCTAAATTAACAATCTTACTAGCCTCTAAGCTACCCTAGCTAATTCTGTAAGTAAAAAAAAATATGTATAGACCAAAAATGGCTACATATTTTTTTTTGTAAAAATTGAAGTAGATAAATCTACCAGTTTTAACTTATAAAATATTTACTTTAAACAATTGAAATTACATCCATGCAGATTTGTAAAATTATGTCAGTTGTAAACTCCACGCACGCCCCATTTTGGTATTAAAAATGAGTGCGTGTTTCTTGTGCTGCGCTGGAATTTCAGAGCTCCATGCCTCTTTGTCATTAATGTACTCATCTAACTTATAGTAAGCTTTATAACATAATGTTTTCTTGATAACAGACTTAAATTTACTTTCTGATAAACTCAATATATCTTCCGGTATTTTGTTATAGTATCTTATACTTAGACCTTCAAATGAAGTCCTAACTTTAGCGAGTCTATGCTTAGGTTGATCTATTTTATTTTTACTCCTTGTATTGCGGTTATGCCTGTCACAATTTCTAGTGAAAGTATTTATATTTTTTCTAACATACATGATATTTTCATAAATATATTGACACGGTACAGTCATAATATTAATTTCCTTAAACAGTTCCCTTAGGGAATCACGACTGCAAAGTTTATAAATTGCTCTAATGGCCCTCTTTTGGAGAATAAAAATTGTTTCAATATCAGCGGCGCGCCCCCACAGCAAAATTCCATAGGACATAATGCTATGAAAATAACTAAAGTAAACAAGTCGCGCAGTTGCAATATCCGTGATCTCTCTAATTTTACGTACCGCATATGCAGCTGAGCTTAATCTTCCCGACAAAGATGTAATATGAGGGCCCCATTGGAGACTTGAGTCGAGAGTAATCCCTAAGAAAACTGTACTGGTAGTAAACTCTAATTTTTCATTATTAAGTACGACATGATTATTCAAAGAATGTACTACGTTAGGTAAAGTGAATAATACACATTTAGTTTTTTTCTCATTAAGAACTAAATTATTTGCAGTAAACCAACTATGAATTTGTCCAAGAGTGTTGTTTACTTCGTCATAGTTATGTGCATGTCTATCGACCTTAAATATAAGGGATGTGTCATCAGCAAATAGTACAATCTTGGACAAATTTTCTACCATGTAAGGCAAATCATTTATGTAAATTAGAAATAGAAATGGTCATAAAATAGAGCCTTGAGGCACACCAATTTTAACACGAGACCCCTGTGATTTGGCGCCGTTTATTTGGACCTTTTGAGTTCTATTATCTAAATATGAATTCAAAAATTTCAGAGCTGCGTTTCGAATACCGTAGTGTTCTAATTTTAGCAATAAAGTTTCATGATCCACGCAATCAAATGCCTTGGAAAGATCACAAAAAACACCAATGGCATCTTTTGATTCTTCCCAAGCATTAAATACATGTTTGATTAGAGCAACACCAGCATCTGTGGTACAACGTCCCTTTGTAAAACCGAATTGCTGGTTGTGTAACAAATTGTTCTGATTAAAATGGGACAGCATTTGATTTAGTATGATCTTCTCAAACACTTTGCTGAGTACTGGCAGAATTGATACAGGCCTATAGTTACTGGGGTCTTGTTTGTCACCAGCTTTAAACAGCGGAACTACCTTGCTATGTTTCATTAAATCAGGAAAAATGCCGTGATCAATACATTCATTGAAGATATCTGCTAAGTATGGTGCTAATATTTCGATTACTGATTGACAAACTTTAACTGACATCCCCCATAAATCTTCGGTGCTCTTTACTTTGATATCTTTAAAAGTTTTTAAAATATACTGGGGACTTACATGAGTAAATTTAAATTCAGAATTGCAAACATCTACATTTTGCTTCAGCAATGAAAATGAAATTGTAGGTGAAGATCTTAATGACTCAGTAGTTTTTAGAGGTATATTTGTGAAAAATGTCTCTAACTCCTGCGCTACATCTGAATTTAAACTAATCACTCCTTTGTCGGTTTTAAGTGAAAAGTTATTTTCGCGTGGCTTAGTTTTACCTGTTTCGCTATTAATAACTTTCCAGACAGCTTTTATTTTATTATCTGAAGACTTTATCTTATTACTAATAAAGTTTGCTTTAGCAATTTCACAAGCTATTTTGAAGGTTTTAGAATATTTTTTTACTAGCTCACTAAAACTTACATCGTTTGTCATGTTTTTAAGCTCGTAAAGTTCAAAAAGCCTATCTCTACTAATCCTAAGACCTTTGGTCGCCCAATCACTAAACTTAAATTTCGTATTAATTTCTTTCGTTTCTAAGTTAAAAATGATTTCGAATTCTTTGCTTAACAAATTGAAAACGTCTTCGTA
Source organism: Tuta absoluta (assembly GCA_027580185.1). NCBI lineage: Eukaryota > Metazoa > Arthropoda > Insecta > Lepidoptera > Gelechiidae > Tuta > Tuta absoluta. Next base: position 476,252 of record JAQAHW010000070.1, on the reverse strand, counting down.
TACATGATTTGGGTTTTCAAAATTATAATTATGGACAGGCAATTTCTCGATTAACACATTTTGATATTTTTCCAACCTGCTTGCAGTGATGCGCCTGGTTTCTATTTTGATCGTTTTAATATGGTTTTTGAATGGGAATATTACACTTTGACCCTTGTGATCTGATTGAAGAGAATTTATAATGCATTTTTGTACCGGGTCACAATCGCTGAATACATTATCAATACATTTGGCAGAAGTAGGCGTCACACGAGTAGGTTCAAAAAATATATTAAATAAATTGAATGATTTAAAAAGACCTAAAAATTTATCACTTAATGCATTGATTTCTAAAATGTCTATGTTAAAGTCACCTGCAACAATTACATGTTTATTAGTTTTTGTGAGTAATTTGAGTACATCTTCCATTATTTCTAGGAATTTGGTAAAATTTTTTGCTATTGGCGGTCTGTATACGCATACTATAACATGACTTTCCAGCTCAACACAAGATAATTCAGTACAACACTCAACCGACAATCCGACAACATCCTTACGTTCTTTGAATTTAATGTTGTTTCTAATAAGTATTAAGGAACCTCTATGTATCGCGGATTTTTGGTTGAAAGAACTGGCAATACAATAATTTTCATAATTTATCAAAATGTCAGGATCTTTGTGAAAATGTTCCGTTAAACAAACTATGTCATAATTATGCTTTTCTAAGAATAATTCAATTTCTAATACTTTGCTAGCAATCGAATCGAATTATTCGAGTCGTAAAGATCTTTCATTGTTATCGATATTAGTAATTTATGTATACTTAGTAGTATTTTGATTCTAAATAACGTACAACGTTACAGTACCCCGCCGAAAAGACGAAGGATTTTTGCTCCTAGAAGAAAAAATCCGGCTGAAAATTTATCTTACGAGAACACAACATCCTTCCACTTACGTACCTCAACTTAATATGCATCCTCAATCACACCAAACCTTACAACAGAGATGATATTATAGAAATATCACTCACCTTACAACAGAGATGATATTGTAGAATATCACTCAACACACAGAGTTTTTAAATACATTTTATAAAAATAAAAACTCAACGAAAGATAGAAAGCTGACAAAATATTATTTAAGCAGCAGAAGTACTAGTCTTTGTAGTTAATTAATTTAATATCTTTGATATGCCAATATCCTAGAGAATTGCCGGTAGAATCAGCAAGCTCATAGACAAGTGGTGACTTTTTACCTATAACTGTGCACTTTACAAATTTAGGTGCCAGTTTTTTGTTGAAATATTTATCTTTGTCGCTCTGATTTTATTTATTTATTTTATTTATTGTGTACTTAAAGATATTACAATAGTTTACTTTAATATTCTCGCCAAACTGCGAAAACAGTTTGTTGGCAAGATAGTACTCTTAACATACAGTTGTAATATCTATCTTAATTACATAACTAACCTATGCATGCAACCTTACAAACTATTTATTGCCTAATGTGTACTGTAACTAAAGTATGGTATATCTTCTAGCCTAACTGGAGTAATGCACATTTAAGTTTTTTCTTAAGAGTAGCTTTACACATTTTTATATTTTGCCTTGTAAAATCCAGCCTGTTAAATACTTTAGGTATAACGTATTTACTAGTTCTTTGGCCGTAGTAATTTTTAACCTTTGGACAAATATACTTCCTTTCCCGTACCCTTTTTGTGTTATATTTATTTTTAACAGGTTCTTTGTAAGTTTCTTTATAATAATTCTCAAGAACAAGTAAATAATACAGTCTGGATTTTACAGGCAAAATTTTGGTTAATGGATACAGCTTATCGTAATCCCCTTTACACGACTTTTTTGTTTGACGACTAACCAAGTACTTAAGGAATCTTGTCTGGAGGTTTTTTATGTCGTTAAGGTATGTGTCGAAAGTTCTTCCGTAACAGCTCAATCCATAGCTAAGAGTAGAATCTACCAGCGCATAATAAATCATTCTCAGAGTTCGTTTGTCTACAATGGATTTTAGGTGGTAAAATTTCCCTAGTAGGATCCTTAGTTTCGCACATACCCCACCGACATGTTCTTTCCAGCAAAATTTACGGTCTACATTCAACCCTAAATACCTAAATGTGTCGACAAACTGCAGACTGCCACAATTACACTGTAATTGTTGTCCGCCGACCACGCTTTTGTGCATACATTCGTACGTATGCCCGATAATTTTAACATCATCGAGGTTCAACCCAGCAGCTGATCTATTGTATGGCGAGTGTATATGTATGCATTTTGTTTTATTTTGATTTATTAATATCCCATTATCATGGGCCCACTTTGAAATGTTATCTAAGTCAAGTTGTAGGTATTTACTTATTTCGTAGATGTTCCTGGAAGAGTAGATTAGACACATATCATCTGCATACATATACACCCGGCAGTGTCGTACTACATTGGGTACACTATTGACATGCATGACGTAGCCTACTGGGCCAAACACAGAACCGGTTGGGACACCTAGTTCAACTGCGCATTCTGCTCCTTCCACGCCGCTGACCACTGTACGGATTGTTCTGTCGCTTAAGTAGGTTTTAAACCAATTGTTCGTTGGGCCACGAATTCCGCACTCATCCATTGATTGTAGTAGGACTTCGTGGTCCAAAGTATCGAATGCTTTTTTATAGTCTATAAAAATGCACACGACTTGGTTTCCGTTATCAAGACTAGTATTAATATCATCGGCAAACTCTGATAATGCTGTAGAAGTACTGCGGCCCGGCCTGAAACCATGCTGCGCATTAGATAAAATACTGTTATTTTCTAAAAATGTGCTAACTTGACTTATAATTACTTTTTCTACTAATTTATTTATTATAGATAAGATAGCAATTGGCCTATAATTAGAGTACTCATAATAACAACCTTGTTTATAAATAGGACGTATGATAGACTTTTTTAATTCATCAGGATACTTATTTTTCGCTACACAGAGGTTCACAAACTGAGCGAGAACAGGGCTTATTTCTTTCTTAATATACTTAATATCCTGTATACGTATCTCATCCACACCTGGGGATTTTTCTTCACTAAAATTGTCTATTATTTTTTGAACTTGTGAACAGGTCACTTGCTTAAACCTGAATGAAATGGTTGACGGAATAACGTAAGTGGATCTGTCTAAAAATTTTATGTTACAGTTATGTTTAATATTTTTAATTTCATTTGTAAAGATAAAATGTTCTTTTCCACACAGTATCCCCCACATTGAACTCAGCAGTTCTTCTGCGTAGGTTATAAGAAGTGCGGTTCTTAGCATGCGCCTGTAGTAAGGCAAGTTGCACTTTGTCAAACACACTTGATTAAGCACCAAGGTTTACAGCATAAGGATCACGAGGCTGGTAGGTAACCTCGTCATCGAATTCGGCATTAGCGTAAATAGATCCGCAAGTAATCAACTCACGACCGTGGACAAGAAACGAGGGCGAGTAGCCTGTAATCTCGTTAACAGAGCAGTTTAGAGCAAATTGTATCTTAGGTACAAGAAGGTCCCATACACGCTGATCATCACCGATGAATGTAGAAATCGCGGTCATGATCGTTTTGTTACAGCGCTCTACAGTATTTATGTGAGGACTATACTTGGGCGTGAAATGTATGTTAGGGACTTTGTATTTAGCAAGCATCTGTTTTAATGTCACGCTTACAAATTGTTTACCATTGTCCATTAAAATAGTAGATGGTATTCCATGAACCAGAAAAACATCCTCTTCCAAAATCCTAGTAATTATTTCAGCAGTAGCCCGTCTGATTGGGAATAGTAAGCAATACTTGCTAAAACAACAATTAACCACAAAAATATAGCAATTTTGTTTTCTAGTTGGAGGGAGAGGTCCAACGAGATCTACGCTGATCATTTGAAAAGGCCTAGAGCAGACTTTAGGATCGCCCATTTCACCTAGTGGAGAATGAGTTTGGTGTTTATGAGAAACACAGATGTCGCAGGATGTAACTAGTTTTACTACATCTGAATACATACCCGGCCAGTAGTAGTTCAAGGCAAGGCGTCTGTATGTTTTAGCGATCTAGCCTCAGATGGAACTACCTCTTTCCATTGGAAATCGTCTTGTAAGGTACATTTCGCCTTCATAAAGCGATATAAACGTTTGTTCTTCACCATGTAATTTGGGAATGACGTAGGACTAGATTGGCAACCCTGGTAGATGTTTCGATACCAATCGTCAGTAGTAAAAACTGGGTCATAGTAAGGCGTAGGTGTAGAATCTATAGCAGATATCATCAAACATAATAGACAAAGCATCAGGAATAACATTGTCGATGCCACGGCGATGTTTCATGTCAAAATTGAATGCAGAAAGACGGACACCCCAGCGCGCAAGACGCCCAGTTGGGTTATTTAGATTCAGAAACCATTTTAGAGCAGAATGGTCTGTATAGACCGTGAACTTATGTCCGTTATCTAAGTAGCAACGCCAGTGTTCCAAAGCAACCAGAACTGCTAGAGCTTCGCGTTCGGTAATGCTGTAGTTCTTTTCTTGAGCAGATAATGCTTTGCTCATATAGGCAATAGGATGTTCAACACCGTCAATAGTCTGGGTCAGCATAGCACCGACACCGTAGTCACTGGCATCAGTATGGACTTGGAAGGCCTTATCAAAGTCCGGGCAAGCAAGAATTGGTGCAGATATCAAGCATTCTTTTAGTTTAGTAAAGGACTCTTCCGCCTCTTTCGTCCAAACAAATCCGCCAGACTTCTTAGTAGTCAAAGTCAGTTTATTTAGCGGACCAGCAATAGAGCTAAAATTAGGTACAAAACGACGATACCAGGATGCAGTACCAAGGAATCGTTTTACGTCTTTATTATTTGCAGGAGTAGGAAATTTTAGAATAGCGTCGACCTTACCAGGATCAACCTGTAAACCCTTAGAATTGACAACGTAGCCAAGATATTTGAGTTTATTGCGAAAAAACGTAGAATTTTCTAGGTTGATGGTCAAGTTTGCCATCTTAAGTTTCTGTTGAACTTTAACAAGCATACTAATATGAGACTCAAAGTCTGGAGTAGCAATCACAATGTCATCCACGAAAACGAATACGGAGTTCTCAAATTCAGGTCCATAGAAGAGACTGTCAACAAGTCGTTGCTGAGTGGCTGGAGCATTGGTGAGACCAAAAGGCATGGTTACAAATCTGTAAGTACTACGAGTAGGAATATAGAAAGCCGTCTTATCACAATCTTCTACTGCAATCGGAATCTGCCAAAATGCTTTAGTAAGGTCAATACTAGTTAGATATTTAACATTCTTCAAATTATCTCAGATTGAAGAAATATAGGGCAATTTGTAGGCATCCTTCTTAGTTAGAGAGTTCAGCTTGCGACTGTCTAGACAAAAACGCATGGATCCATCCTTTTTCCGAATTAGTAGAACCGGAGAAAACCAGGGACTCTCACATTCTTCAACCACACCCAGTTGTAACATCTCGTCGAGCTCAGAACCAATACACGAATTTTCTCAGGAGACATTCGGTAGTATCTTTGTCTAATAGGTGGCGAATCGCCAGTATCAATGCGATGAGATACCAAGGTAGTACGACCAAGACCGTGTTTTTGTGTCGAGATGTCCTCAAAGTAGTTAGTTCGTCATAGGAATGAACCATTTTAGGTATTGCAGATACAGCTGATATTTGATTTTTAGTAGTTGTAGAAAACGAAATAGATTTCACAAATTTAGGGAAAAGACCAAATTTATCCCAGAAATTAATGCCTAGGATCATTGTAGATTGAATTTCAGGTATTACATAAAACTTTAGTATATGCAATTGTTTCTCAAAGGAGATTGGTAGTTGGATGTAGCCAATAGCAGATAGATTTTGACCGCCAGCAGCAGTAAAAGTTTGTAGCTGATCACATTCTTGTAGTGTAAATCCATTATCAAGAAAATGTTGATGGAAGTTGCTACCTAACACGGATACAGCTGAACCGGAGTCGAGCAAACCATAACATTCCTCATCGCGAACCTTAACAGTAGCATAAGCTCGCTCATCGTTAGAAGGTTTATCATTGATGATTGAAGCAATAAAATAACCAGAAAAGAAAACTTTAACTGTATTCAACCAGTCATTCCAATCGTCTTTCTCAAATTTAGGTAGTTCATTGCGACAATCATACATAACTAGTTTTTTGAATTGTTAGCTTTACAGACAGGACAATTCGGATATATTACATTTTTCTTGCCGCATTTGAAACAGATCGGGTAGCGATCTTGTCTGCACTCGTATAGGGAGTGGCTAGAAGAACGGCAGCGAGGGCAGAATTTAGGTCTATTGCTAGATTGAATAGATGCAACCGGAGAAATCTGCGATTGCGAATTGCGTTCAAACGGTTTATTATTTTTGAATGGTTGACTTTGCTCGCTAGAACCATTACTGTTAGCATTATATCTATTGAAGTTGGAATTGTAGTTCTTGTAGCTAGAATTGTATTTGTTGTAGTTAGGATTGTAATTCTTTTTGACAAATTTATTTTTGACTTCAAGTGGACAATTGAAAGCTAAGTCAGGTGCAATTGTGTTTTCTGAGACTTTAGGTGGCTCATGAAACTGAGAAGTCATGCATTTGATCTTTTCATAGTTCTGGCAAACAGAACGTAGTTCAGAAATAGATTCTGTGCTAGAGGGGTTTGAAGATAAGACATTAGCGTAGCAGGGTCTTATGTTATGAAGCAAAATTTGAAGTTGCTCCTTCTCCGAGATCGGGTCTATTAATCTAGCGAACATCTGAGACATTATAGCCAAATATATTACAATATTTTCTGATTCGTCTTGAGTACGACTGTTTATTTCCTTCAATAGCCTGTAGTCATGATTGAACAGCGAAAAATCAGCACTTAATTGTTTTTCAAGTTCTACCCACGTATTTATAGTGTCCTTAATACTACGGAACCAATGCTTAGCGTTCCCTAAGAATAGCTGCGGAGCGATTGATAACAGTTTATCATTAGAAATGTTTTTAGCAACACAATACTCTTTTAGATTTTGTAGAAAAACTCGAACACAACCTTCACCGTTGAAGTGAGGAATTGAGTACCAAATTTTAAAACACTTCCCGTGTTAGGTATACAATTTTTGAAAACTTGCAAAATTTTCGAGTGCGGGCAGGATTTGAACCTGCGACTTTCGCATTACTAGTGGCGACACCTCTTCCATCTGGGCTACCACAGCTCATTTCTTGCCCGCCAATTTTGCAAGTGTATTTTAATGCCAGTAACGCTTGGCATGGCTCCATCTACCGGGTTAGTTTTGCAACTAATAACCGGTGACTAATTCTATCTTTACAGATTGAATATAGTCTAAGCGATGAAAACCAGCGATAAATTGAGTACCAAATTTTAAAACACTTTCCGTGTTAGGTATACAATTTTTGAAAACTTGCAAAATTTTCGAGTGCGGGCAGGATTTGAACCTGCGACTTTCGCATTACTAGTGGCGACACTCTTCCATCTGGGCTACCGCAGCTCATTTCTTGAATAAAAGTTGCAATATTTTGTAAAGTATTTTGTCAAGCAAGCAGTAGCAAAAGTAAAAATATTATATTGATTGTACGTTAAAACAAAGCAAACACAATTAATGCCAATAAAAAACTTCTTCCAGAGCGGCGCACCGAGGCAGAGTACCCAAAATGCTGGCAACATTACCTCTCTGTATTGCCAAGCTTATTCTTTGAGCAAAATAACTGCCAGCTCTCGGGTCACCCAAAGCCTCGATAAGCCGCCCCGAAATGTCTTTTAAGAAAGCCTTGGCAGCCGGGCCCCAGGGGCCCATTGTCTCGACGGCAAAAGGCACAAATGTATAAACATCCCCCAGACTCGAGTATTTCCTCCTTTTTAAAATCTCCGCTGCACTTGCAGCACCACCTGCTTTAACAGAAGTCGCGCCTAAATGGGAGGGAGCCAGAGTGTCGACACAAGTCGTATCCCACACCAAACTCTTGCCGTGCTTCCAGGGCACCAAGGTCGTTCCGTCAGGACGCTTCCAGTCCGAGCGAAAAATCTCATTTGGCTCTAAAATTGAAGGTACATTAGCGGAAACCAGAGCCCTTCTAATAGTGTCATTTAGACACGAATGGCGTGAGATGCGACCTGCACTTCTCTGACAAGAAAGACCGTGGTGTCCCAGTTGCCCAACCATCTCCCCACACAAACAGCGGTGCCGCTCATTGGTTTTTGAACCTAAACGAAGTCTTACTGCTAAAGAAAAGCTAGTATTATCTAACAACGTCCCTGTGTTGGAGGATGGATAAGCCTGAAGCCACAAACCCGACTCCCACTCAGAGACAGCAAGCAAACGTGCACGATCAGCAGTATTCACAGAAGAGGATATTAAATTCTTTAGAACATGCTTGCACAAAGGCTCATCCCACTGTCACTGAGAGTGAAGTGCAGATGGTACCTCCTCTGAACATCTGGTGAGCCATGCATTTCTGGCATCCGTCAAACCCGAGACTTCCACGGAACCCAATGATGGGTTAAGTATATTACCGACCAGAAGGCCCGAGGCATTAACAAACGACAGGAAGGCCGGCAAAGCAACGTCAGAGGCCCGCCTCACACCCAAACCCCCGAATCGAACAGAAAGCGTCGCTTGTATCCACGCTAAGTCGTCCAAGGAACAATTCAAAACCTCTACAAGCGTCTCCCTAATAATGGTGTCTAATTCCTGCAAATAATTGCTGAACTTCCAAAAATGCGAACACCGCAACACGTACGTAAACCTGGGAACAAATAGACAAAACCGAATGATGAACAGCGCCATGTGAGCATTTACCTGAAATAAACGGGCTGATGACTGACGAAATTTTGCTATTTGCTCCTCCACAAAATAAGGAATCGATGCATCCATCACTGGAGCCCCTAAAAGTCGCAATGAAACCTCATCTAAGATTTAAATGTTGGGAGCCAGTTCGTTGTATCTCGCAATTATTTCCTCCTTTGAATCAGGTGAAACGGACGGGTGAAGGAATAATTCACACTTTGAGAAGTTCATCTCTAAACCAATGCCAGCGAAAGCTGAATTCAAAGTGTCCAAATCGTCCAGCACTGTAAACGGCTCACCACCCAAAGTGCCGTCATCCAGGTACAGACGTTAAACTTCGACTTCAGTCCCGCTACCACCGGGTGAATAGCCAAACTAAACAATGCTGGGCCAAGGGGATCACCCTGCTGACACCCTGCAGCAGAACTCAAACCCTCCTCCCGAAAACTCAGTTTTGAAGGCTGACTGTAACATTGCCAAACATATGGGTAAATAGAAGGTAAATGCTCTCTTACTTCCCGCAAAATTACACCTCTGTCAAGTGAATTGAAAGCATTCTTCACATCCACCTTCAAAAGTACCTGGCCCTCATTGGTATCCAAAAAAGTGCGAGCTGCATGTACAGTAGCTTCACAACCTCCCCTTGACCCAAACCCCAACTGTATTGGCTGAAAACGACCACTCAAAACTGGCAAAACATTACTGCAGCAAATTTTTGACACCAATCGGCGCAAGGTGCACCCCACGGCAATTGGCCTAATCCCACCGTCTTTTTTTTTAAGGGCGCATAAGTTAGCACCGTATAGTACTTCCGTTACCTGACTTGGAACTTTTCAAGACAACATTAAATTGACCAAGGCGAGCAAACTTACAAGCAATGCTCTGCCAGTATCACCTGTGGTCAATGTCACTAGATCTTTCAAGTGCTGAGGTGAAAGGCCGTCTAGTCCACTGGCAGAGCCGTTATTAAAAGACATGATTGCAGCAGCAACATCATCCGCTTTTACTAAAGGAAGTGATTCTGAGCCTGACGGAGGGGGTGGCAACTGAAATGAAGGTAGAGGGGAAGGATGCTTAGATTTTAATTCCTCAACAGTTTCAGCACTGACCGGGGCCAAAACATCGTCAGAAAAAATCAAACGCGCAGCTCCCCTCAAATCACCGTCATTAACTTTGCCTTCTACCTTCTTTATTATGTTAAAATTCCCTTGCGCTGAGATTCGGGGTTCTAAAATGACATTGCTTTCAAACGCGATATCATCGCAATTATTTTTTATTTTTTGAGTGAATGACAATGTGCTTTCCGTATCTTTACGAATATGTAAAATCCTATATGAAAAAGTCAACAAAAGTTGCCAACTCGACACATCATTCAAGGAAACCACCCGATCAATAGTCTTTTTAAGGGCCCCCGCCACAGTTAATCTAGCACCTCTTGGAATCCTCTTTACTACAGGAAGATTCATCTTATATTTTTGAAGAGACTTCCAAAATGGTTCCTCTCTAGCAACATCAGGTGCAGCAGAAGTAGAAAAACTATCAGAAATAACAGGAACGGCCACCACCTGAGAATCGAGAACAGTGAAGTCTGCCCTATGCTTCCTACTCCTATGTATATTCACCCCCCTTCTACCCCTGAAGTAAAGAGTACAAAGGTCACATTTAACACTCTCACTTTTAGACAGACTTCTCCTCCTTCTAGCAGGCACTGATACTGAGTCTGAGGGAGTTGGTAGGGATGACATTATTACTTTAACAACCTATTATTAATTTATTATAACACAGATAATAAAATAATAAGTTTTTTATGTCAGATCAAATGTAAAAGAATAAATAATTGCGTCATAATAGGAACTTAAATAAATTCAAACATATACAAATTGGCAAAAAAAACCAGTAGCAATAATTAATTACCATATTTTTATGCACAAAAATCAATAATCAATCTTATAATAACCAACAAAAACGAATGATTCAGAACTAGCTAGTATGGTTTAAAAAAAAAACATAGTTCATGTGTTAAAATTATTGGATATTATTAAATCCTAATATATGTACAATAAATCATAACCAATAAAATAACATGTATCTACTTAGGTACTAACGCACACTTTATAAAAATAAGTAATAGTCTTACCGAAATTCACACAAGTCAATTATTAAAAATAAACCAATCTAGTTAAGAATGATAATAAAAATAAAACAATTTAAATGTCAATAAGGACTAAAACACAAAATATTTATTTTAAATACCAACAGGGAGGAGCTTAAATTAAAAACAGAGCCTATTGTATTAAATAAGTGTAGACCAGCAAAGACCGCCACCGCCGCTGCTAACTTGGGCACCCAACGCAAATCCAAATAGATCAGGGCTGGAATAACATTTTCCGCTACCCAACAGACAGCGCTAGTAGATATAAAATAAATAAACAAAAATAAAAACGCAAAAAAGTCTTGGCACCCGATGGGGTTTGAACTCCGATTTGTAGCAGTTCCTCTTCACGTGTGGCATTGGAAATTCGCACACGCAGACCACTGGACCAACTGAACGTTATACGTGATTGTCAAATTACGGAACGCTTTAAGTCGAGCCAGCTGTTCATCAGCTGATTATGGATCTCGCTGGGTAGATTGATGTTGTTCAAAATACAATAAATTCAACAGCACCTTCATTCAATAAAACTTGCTGGGTTTTAGGCGATTTTGGTAATATATCGTGATTACTTTTCACTTTTAGATATCACACAACACTTTTTTGTGTGCTATTTATGTCACTAAACACTTTGTAGATACCAAGCATAAGTCTCCGTAGGTATGTAAACACTAGAAGCCACCGTATACACTTCTCTGAATTAAAAGTAAGTAATACACTTATAACTTTATGTATCACTTTGCAAACGCTGTCACACCTTTATTGCAATTTATGTAATGTTATAATTGTGTTTCCATAAACATTAGAAAAATCTTTGTAATTTTAAAACAGAAATAACAAAGAGACACTGTTGACGTAGGCAGTGGCGCCCTCTCTCTCTCTATTGATTGTAGTTAATGTAGTAGTTGTATAATAAGTAAAATAAAAATATATCAAAATAAATGCCTTTCGCAAGAAATTACATAGAAAACAAAAGAAAAGAAAACCAGTGGCAAGTTGGACACGGTAAGTAGGTAGTTAGGTACTGAATCAAAATAGCCTTGCCCACTGTGAGACTTCAAATAGATTATCTCTTGTGCTAGTAGTTTACTGGTACCCACGCCCTTCAACCGAAACAGAAGACTAGGCAGTAGAAATAGGCGTGGTGGTGGTACTACCCCAGGTGGGTTTTGCACAGAACCCTACCACCGTTTGACAAAGGTAGAAAAATAAATGGAAGGTAGATAAATATAAGAAAATAAAATTACAAATGAGAAGAAGAAAAAAAAAATGCAAATCTTTACAAATTAAAAAAAAACAAAAACGAAAAGGTGATAGAAAAAGAAAAATAGAATAAGAAGAAAGCAGCCGAAGGTCACCTTTCCGCTTACAAGGTATGGCCGCCGTGCAGTGCTAAAAAAATAAAAGTTAGTAGGTATACCTAACAAGAAAAGTAATAGGTCGGAACGCAAAAAAAAAACACGGAAAGGGCGCCACTGTGACGTGTAGGCGTCACAGAATAGAGGTAGGTAGATTGGGTTCGTTAATTTAAACAATTTTGATTAAATTAAAAGCCTATATTTTCGTTCCTTCCTATTACAGTTCGAGCTAAGCACCACTTAGTAATAGAATAAATAGACTGGCCTTAATAATCCGGCACACACGCAGTTTGCACCAAAAGTGCCACAGTAGAGGCTAGCCGCAGTACAAACGGTCACGGTGGGACTGTGACCAGACGTGACGCGTAGCTCGTCGACCGAGAATGCAGCGGCGACGCGTAGGTTGTCGCCGGGTAATGCAGACTTGCTGGTAGGTACCAAGCGCTTAGGTACTGTAACGAACCCCACTAAGTTGGCTATGATTTATCGAATGGATGATGGGGCTTGTTCAAGTTCTAACACTTGAAAGAGTATCAGACCTCGAACAATGTCCCAAAATAGTATAAATAAATGGCTCGTGATGTAAATTATTAACATGATCGTCTAGATAGTTGGTAGGACCCAATACGTTGTGTTTAATGTAGAAAATAAGTAACCCGAACAGTTCTTTAAGAAGGTACACACGAAGTGGTCTAAACCTGCACAGCCAGACAACGCCATCTTTTAACGACAAATTGAATTCATTGAATACCATTATAGACACATTAAAACACACACATTGACTGGCGCGCACACACACTAGAATTTAAGACGCGCAGTTTGATGACTAATAATAATTTAAACCTTAATTTCGCTGCTTGCATCACAGCAGTCGTAGCTCAACGGTTAACATAGCGGACTTTGGATACAGGTAGCTAAGGATCGAGTCGTGGTTGGTCGCAGGTCTAGGCCTGTTTTTTTTATTTAGGTTATACTTACTATTTTTTAATGATTATTTTGCTGTTGCTGATAAATTTTTAAACCTATCTGTGTAGTATAGTGTGTGAATATAATAAATATAGTAGTTTTGAGGATATAAGGTAAAATGAATAAAACTACCATAATATTTATCAGTTAGGTATTTATTTTGACCTTCACCAGACTCGATCTGTTCTAAACGGCTTGGCATGCTAGCTACCATGTTCGAACACATTGGTTTACCACGCATGGACTCCCAGGTGAACATGGCTAAGTCGCGTAAATTTTTCTTGGTCCTGACTTCAGATGGGTCCCAGTTAAGGACCATTTGACCCAATAAATTTTCTATGGGATTTAAATCCGGACTCTTTGACGGCCAGTTAATAACAGTCACGTCGTGCTGGGTTCGCAACCAATCCTGGACGATACGGGCTTTATGCACAGAGCAATTATCATGCACAAAATAAATGTACTGATTTGGGTAAGCAATACGCACTGTAGGCATCATTACGTCCTGCAATATTTCCACATAACTCTCGCTATTGAACCTTCCTTCTATTTCAACTAGTTCTCCAGGTCCCATAGAAGACACCACAGTCCCACTCATTCTATTTGGGAGAATGTGAATTGGTCTGTAACGCTTGCTTCTCCAGCGCCATAAAATCTTGCGTCCAATCTTTATCCGATTTAAAAGCTTTTTCATCAGTGAATATTACTACATTATTCTCCCAATCAAAGTTTCTATAAATATATGCAAATCGGACTCGTGCTTGTTGATGAGCAGCTGACAGCAATTTTTTTGAGCTGGCCGATAACAACTTATACCAGCTGCGTGTAAATGGGTCCTTACAGTTTGTAAGGTCACTCCGAACTCCGTTGCTGTTGAGCGAGTTGACAAGAATGGGGAATACCCCATTCTTGTAAGCTAATAAGCATGCTTGGCAACTATCCCTCGGTGACGCGCTGATGCATCAGTGAATATCACGGCCTTACGACCTTTCCGGGCAGGCAGGATGTCACCGGTATCGGCGTAACGTAACCCACAGCGTAACAGTTCTTTTCTGTAAGAAAAATACCTAGTCAATCTACAAGTATTTAATGTAGGTAAATGCCAATAATAATAAATAGGAAACTAAGTAAGTAAATATAATAAGCAATCTAATACCTATTTAAACATTTTAAATAAAGAACGTAGTGCAGGTAGTATGTAGTAAGTAGGTATCTTTATCTAGAAACTTAATGTTTGGATAATATGAACGACCTGACCTGAAGCATTTGCGCTAATTTTGTAAAATAAAAATATTTAACTTACATTTAATTGAAGACGTCGATAAATTTCATAATACTACGATTATCTTCATATAGCACTATAATCTTTGCTCTAAGCACTGTATGTAGACAAAGGAGCATACTATAGGTAGACATAATTACGATAAAACGATAGCAAACAACAACACAAAGAAACATCGAAAGCTAACGGTTAGATACGGGCAGTAGTCGATACAGATCAGATGACTGTGCTTATTACTTACCGTCTAATAGTTATAATGATTATGTGCAATACCCACAAACATCATTCATTCAAAATAACAAATGGGCCGTTAACTAAAAATTATCCTACATCAACTTACATATAAAAAACAAAAACATAAAACAATACACATGGGGGCGGGATCGACCCAGTGTCCCACCATAATTTAAACTTGCTGTAAATCCAGACGCATACTATCTCGGCTATGCCAGCTGTGACGAGTGCATCGAATTTTTAAACCACTTAACTACTTACCTATGACGTCCTACCGACCCTTGCTATAATTTGTAAAGTGCGAATATGATGTATGCGGCTGCGCATGATATGCGTGCGCGTAAAACAGGTTCTCTGAGTTCTGCCGGCTCAGAGGTATTTGATTTTTATTATAGATGGCGTTATTCGTAGTTTTAGTTAGACCTGTGCAGCCTATTCATTTGCGCACTGTACATGGATTTCCTGACATGAGTAAAGGTTGGACAGGATCGGGAAAGGTATATGAGCCTCACGGGGCCCCCTCTCCGCCCCTGAGAAGTAGAACCCTCACCCCTTACAGATATTCAGAATTGATATCCATTTTCCCTTAGTCGTCCTTGCACAACTATCAATTGTGCAAACCCGACCAATAGAGCAGACATCACAACTGAATTCTGTGTTAATTTGGTTCTCCTTGAACTGGATAGTGGGTTTTGACACCCAGGGTTAAACAGATTGCACCAACAGACAGGTGCTGTGATGTACTAGACACCACGAAGAAGTATTTAGGAATCTAATAGATTCAGATGTTCAACAAAATATTTAATATATGTGTGGCGTCAGGATCGGGGGGACCGGGCATCATAGGGCTTCTTGGGTAGCAGGTATGACGATAGAGAAAAATTACTGACTTTAAAATTTCAGGTTTTATTCTTACTGACAAAAATCAGAAAAACTTTCAGGATAACTTTATTCTAATTCGAAACAGACAAGTCTTTTGGCAGAGGAGATCCCTTGACCGAAGTTAGATGAAAAATTACACAGACTCCATTTCGAATCAAAAATGTGGTCTCGGATCCCCCGCCAAAGGCCTTGCCCAAGCGATAAAAATGAGGGAAAACCATTCCCAGCCAATCGCTTGCGTTTCTACAGAAAATACTTTCAGGTTATCAAACATTACAATCTGAATCGGTAAAATTAATTCAAACGGAAGTTACAATAAATTGAAATGACACGGAATCGACCAATTACAATCAAGAAATACTGTAAGTCTCGCCAACAGTACAGACTGAACTAGGAAATAATGATAAAGTTAATTTGACATTTATTCTAGTAGGTTAACTACTACTACCGTGTACGATAAAGTAACACCATCTGTAGGCAAATCAAGAAATTAACTCAAGTTACAGGAGACAGTTAAAGGCTTTTTCGGATACATGAAAACAATGTTAATTAAATTTGGATACACAAATCAGACGAATATGGATTTGAAGTGTTGCCGACAGATGGCGCTGCTCTCACACTTCGACACGGCCATCCTGAGCTTCAACCGTCCTCGGGTGAAGTACCTGCTGACAAAAATCATCACAAAGTAATCTGCTCGGCTAACCTGACCTTAGAAATAGCTGTTCACGCTGCCGTCTCTACATGACGAATAGACAGCGATATAAAAAAATACATTTAAAAGTGTCATGATAAAACAGTCACGCTTAACATCATATAGCCGACTTATCTTTAAAAATCAATCGAAAAATTAAAGTCTGGAAGAGTCCAATAAAATTAAAATGTCAACGATCAACAGGTTCTAAATTTTAAGTAAAGTCAAAATTCTCAAATCAAATAATTGAGTGATTAATTGGGATTACTGCACACACATATAGCCAGTCCTTCGGCTAAGGCACCAGTCCTTCGGCACCGTGCTCCCAACGCCAGCAAATACCATCACAGCTGCGTAAGTGTTACTCCCCGCAAAGAGTCTGCTGTGCATAAAAAAAACAGCCAACACACACCTCTTACATGCTCCGGCGTACCATTGATGGCGTAGTTGCAACAAAATTAACAAAATAAAACACCCAGTCCTTCGGGTCTGTATTCAGTCCATCGAATACAATTTGGCTAGAAAACCCAATTAGTTGGAGTCAGTACCAATTTCAGTGTCATCGCTACCTCCATATTCTTATTCTAGCTCCGGAGGAACCTGTTGATCAGGGACTTTCCTAACCCTATCATGGGCATACTTGTAAGTTCTCTTGGAAGTAAGAGATTTTAGCAAATACCTATCGCCATCTAAAACTTCAATAACTTTAAAAGGTCCTTTAAATTTAGCATCTAATTTCATCTGATTTCGCTCTTCGTTTTCAATTAAGACGTAGTCGCCTACTACGCATTTTTGAAGTTTAGCCTTATTTCTATCAAATTGCTCTTTATCGTAGTCAGAGTTTTCTACCATGCTTCGGGACGCTTGCTCTCTCATTGCATCCATGTCAATTAGCTCATCATTGACATCTACGGTCATCAAATCAATGGGTCGGGCAACTTTACCGATCAGCAACTCTAGTGGACTTGCTTTCGTGACACGGTTTATGGTAGAGTTCATAGCTAACTGAATATCGCCTAACGCATCTTGCCATGAGCGCTCTATACTAGCCTCTACTGAAGTTAACATGCTTTTTAGAGTGTTCATGACTCTTTCGACCTGCCCGTTAGCGCGACTGGTGCCGCTAGCTATTAGGTGCAGATCAATATTAAGAGAGTCATCTCTCACAAAAATTTGAAAAATCTCTACTGGTGAAACAACGACCTTGGTCAGCGACCACCCTCTGAGGTGCACCAAATAACGAAATGCCTGATTTTAAAGCTCTGATACTACTGACACTGTCTATATTTCTGGAATGCACCAATAACACAAATTTTGTAAAGGCATCGATCAGAACAAAGACGTATTCCTTGTCATTGTTTTTACCACTCAGTTTGCCTGAAGCATCAATGTGGATAGTATGCCAAGGAATAGCAATCTTTGGAATTGGATGAAGTTCTGCTTGAACTCTACCAGAGTGAGACTTTGATATCTTGCAAGTGATGCAGGTGTCCACAAACTTTCTGACGTACTTAGACATTCCAGGGGACCAATAATGGTCATATACTTTTTCAAGGGTTTTTTCCCAACCTAAGTGCATGATCGACTCGTGAACGTTATTGATAATAGCCCACCTAAATGCACGGGGAACAATAGGAAGACATCGAGTGCGACCGTTTCGCTGAACCTTGCGGTGAAGAATATTAGAACGAATCTCGTAAGTTTTCCTAATATCCTCAGGAAGGACCTCATTCTGCAGATCAGCGAAAATCTTTTGCAACTCCTCGTCCTTACCCTGTTCTGCTTGCAACCAAGTGCTTGAAGCAAGTGCAAGTTGCCCCAAAAGATAACTCCGTAAGTCAAAGTAGGATAAATGTAACCATAGTAGGCGTTTTTTGCTACTTCTGTTGACGTGACATTAACCAAAATAGATAGGGCATAGCAATAACTTGAGATTTTTTTGTTTATTGCCTCAATATGTGGTTTCCAACTCAAATGTGAGTCAAGACTTACGCCTAGAAATTTTCTGTGTTGAATGAGTTCCACTTTTTCACCTGAGTTGGTAATGTTTATGTTAAAAGGTTTCTTTCCATAATTTCTAAATTGTATCATTTTAGTTTTTGTCATATTTACTTTTAAATTAATTTTTGCCAACCAAGTTACTACTGTATTCAAAGTATTATTAATTTCCCTTTCATACTCATTAAGACTAAGGTCTTCTCCGGAAATGAAAATTGTGGCATCATCAGCGAACATAACGCAAGGATGACGAATGATATCAGGCAACTGGTTTATATAAATTAAAAAAGTAGGGGTCCCAAGACGCTTCCTTGCGGCACGCCTAAATTTACAGGTTGAAATGCAGATTCTACTCTTTCTATTGTTTTAGTTCGCTTATTGTACGTATCCAAAACGGTTGCTTGCATTCTATTCGTAAGATAAGAATTTAAAAGTCTTAGTGAAATTCCTCTTATTCCCTTGTGTTCCAATTGAACTAATAATACTTGGTGAAGAACACAGTCAAATGCCTTTGACATGTCAATAAACAGTCCAACACATTCTTTTCTTGCGTTTACAGCAGGCTATATCTACCCGCTTTTGTTCCACGCGCTTGACAGGAGTTGGGATTTCGGTAGGAAGCGGATTTCGAGAAAGACAGTCTACATGAGACATCCTCGTACCTGCGCGATGCTCTATGTCAAAATCAAAAGACTGAAGGTAAGCCCACCAGCGATGTACGCGGGGAGAGAGATCCACCTTCGTCTTGGATGCCT
Source organism: Tuta absoluta (assembly GCA_027580185.1). Lineage (NCBI taxonomy): Eukaryota > Metazoa > Arthropoda > Insecta > Lepidoptera > Gelechiidae > Tuta > Tuta absoluta. The sequence goes on along the minus strand of JAQAHW010000070.1, from coordinate 457,128 downwards.
TCACCGAATTACAGTCTGTAACGACTCTAAATTTTCGGCTTTGAAGGTACTGTCGAAAATGCTTGACAGCTTTGACGACCGCTAAAGTTTCAAGCTCGTATGAATGGTACCTGGATTCAGCCGGGGATGTTCGATGGCTGTAATAAGCCACTACGTGTTGCTTATTATCGACCTTCTGGAGGAGCATAGCGCCGTACCCATCTGAACTAGCGTCAGCGTGCAACTCAACTGGAAGGTCTGGGTTAAAAATCATGAGCACCGGTTCACTGGTCAACTGTGCTATGATATTTTGGCGTATTTCCTCGTGTTCAGGTTTCCATTCTAAAGACTTTTTTTTGCTACTAGTGAGCTTGTACAAAGGAGTCATGATTTTGGAGAAGTCGCGGATAAACTGCCGAAAGTATGATGCCAAGCCAATAAATTGGCGAAGTTGAGTGACTGTGGTAGGAGGACGAAGCTTGGTAATTGCTTCGATTTTACCTGGGTTGGGCTTTAGGTGACCCTCTTCGATAATAAAGCCTAAATACTCTATACGCTCCTTCAGGAAGGAACACTTAGTCAAATTCAACGAAAATCCTGCCTTGCTGAGCACAGCAAGGACAAGACGAAGACGTTCAAGTCCTTCCTCAATCGTAGAGGATAAGATCAGCAAATCATCGATGTAGCAAACAACAAAGGAATGAGCAAGATCACCTAACGCTGTCATGATTGATCGCTGATAGACCGAACTGGCGTTTTTTAAACCAAAAGGCATTGTCAAATACTCCCATTGGCCCTCTGGAGTAACAAACGCAGTTCTCTCTATCGACTCTATTGCAACAGGGATCTGATGGTAACCACTAAGCATATCTAGAGCTGTAAACCACCTAGCGTCTCCTAGTCTAGCAACTTGATCGTTGATGAGAGGCAAGGGGTATCTGTCAGGCACGGTGTTCTCGTTCAGCTCGCGGTAGTCTATACACATCCTGTAGGAATCGTCTTTTTTCCTAACAAGCAACGCCGGACTGGAAAAGGGGGAACTGCTTGGCCTAATGACTCCTGCATCTAGTAGCTCCTTGACCTTGGAACGGACAATCGCCTTCTCTTCTGGGCCTAATCTGTAAGGACGTCTTTGGACAGTTTTACAAGGATCGATAAGACGAATCTCCAGCTGTCCTGTGGTAACACGCGAGGTAGGTACACCTATAGGAAAAGAGGACTTAAACTCTTGTAGTATATCGACTAAACTCTGCCTACGCTCCGTCGGTAAATCGGTGTCAATGTTGCTAAAATCAAGCGTAACTAAGCGTACGTTCAAATTACTAAGCTCGCACGAATCCACTTGTGACGGAATGCAGCGACTGAAAGTGGCCCATTCGTGGGTCATGTTAACACTTATATCTGGAGTAACAATCTCACGGCCTATTAAGACATCATCATTCATACACTGATCTGGTAGGACATGAAATACTATGTCGAAACACAACCCGTCGATTTTTACTTGACATTCAATTTGCAAAGTACAAAATACGCATGCTTGACCAATACCAGTAACGGTGACAGTATTATTCAAACGTCTACCAGGAAATCTAGATGCAATGGATTCTTTAACGAGAGAGCATTCTGCGCCCGAATCATAGTGAAAAAGATATGACTCACCAGCAATAGTCATCCGTCCGGTGGGCTTGCCGACGCGGCACACGTTGACTCGATGCGTGTTGCTGCTGTTGACTACACCATCGGATCCGCCGCTAGCCGCCACGCTGGCTCCGGTGGTACCGCCTTTCCCAGGGAAGCTTTTGCCCGCAGCGGAGGGTGGATGGGGACACCTGGTAGCAAAGTGACCAGCTTCTCCACATCTGAAACAGGTAACGCCAGATGCGTTTGATCGCTGCTTGGGGAGAGATGTTGGTGGCGAAGCAGAATATGTAACGGAACGATTACGTGACCTTGTGGCATCTTTGGAGTGGCAGTCGGGACTGCGATGCCCCAGCTTCCCACAGGTGTAGCAGCGTGCAAGCCCTGGTGCAGGAGCGGGCCGGAACCGCTTGCTATGGATCCCCTCGCTTGCGGCAGCTTCACTTCTTCGCTTCAGGTAGGAGCAAGCTTGTAGTTCGCGTTGTAAATGCTCCCGTGTCTTGATTTCTGCTGTGAACGCCACCCTTTGCAACCTGCTATCAAATTGAGATACATGGGCAAGAATCATAGCGTGTATAATTTGTTCCGCAGTCATGTCCTTGAACCGGGCCATCAAGGTCGTAGAAAGCCGTGCTGCGTACGATGCCATATTTTCGTTGCCGTTCGGTTTGCTGTTTTGCAGATTGACGAGGGTAGCAGCAGGCGTCTCGATCAAGCCATAGCGCGCCAGGAAAATTTCTTTGAACTGGACCCATGTCATGCCAGCGAACGAAATTTGAGAAAGCCATTGTGATGCGCTTCCCTTTAGGGCTCCACTGAGTGCCAGAATGAGTGCACTCCCTTCATGCTCATGTTCATTGAGGCATATGTCTGCCGTGGCACACCATGCACGCGCATCAACATCCGCATTTTTGGGGTCGAAAATTGGTAAAGTAATTTTACAGGGCGCAAGGCGTCGATGAGGCTCATCATATTCCTGTTCTGTGCTTCTAGCAGCGTGCGCAAGAGGTTTTCGTCCATGTTGGATGTAGACGCGGGTGCTGGATCTGTAGGTGGCTGGTCGTGTTGAACCCGCTGTCGTCCCGCTTCTGATGTGGCGTCAGGATCGGGGGGACCGGGCATCATAGGGCTTCTTGGGTAGCAGGTATGACGATAGAGTAAAATTACTGACTTTAAAATTTCAGGTTTTATTCTTACTGACAAAAATCAGAAAAACTTTCAGGATAACTTTATTCTAATTCGAAACAGATAAGTCTTTTGGCAGAGGAGATCCCTTGACCGAAGTTAGATGAAAAATTACACAGACTCCATTTCGAATCAAAAATGTGGTCTCGGATCCCCCGCCAAAGGCCTTGCCCAAGCGATAAAAATGAGGGAAAACCATTCCCAGCCAATCGCTTGCGTTTCTACAGAAAATACTTTCAGGTTATCAAACATTACAATCTGAATCGGTAAAATTAATTCAAACGGAAGTTACAATAAATTGAAATGACACGGAATCGACCAATTACAATCAAGAAATACTGTAAGTCTCGCCAACAGTACAGACTGAACTAGGAAATAATGATAAAGTTAATTTGACATTTATTCTAGTAGGTTAACTACTACTACCGTGTACGATAAAGTAACACCATCTGTAGGCAAATCAAGAAATTAACTCAAGTTACAGGAGACAGTTAAAGGCTTTTTCGGATACATGAAAACAATGTTAATTAAATTTGGATACACAAATCAGACGAATATGGATTTGAACTGTTGCCGACAGATGGCGCTGCTCTCACACTTCGACATATGTATAAATATAGCCAATCTCATGACCAGCCGAATTGACACCATTGTGCCTGATTGATGAAGTAAGTATGATAAGTTAGGTTATCAGTCAAATGACATGATTCCAACTAGTATCTTGTAGTATTTCAGTAGTGGTCCTTAGACCAACGTTCAGATATAATCTGCACAAGACATTTGTCTACAATTAATATGATCCATACGGAGGATTGTTAGGGAATGCAGTTTATGCTAGACCCTTTAGTACTTATGAGCTTCATATCGCGAGCCAGATGAGTGTTTGGGAAAGCTATCAGCAAATCCCATAGTAGAGAAAGGCTATTGCAAAAATGAATCTCATAATAACCGCCTGTGGTCAAATAATTGATCTTAGATCATAATGCTGGTACAGAAATATTGAACGCAAAATATATGGTATGGTTTGATGCTGGAAGATAGAAGCTGTCACATGACATCTGATGACAATCATTTGTCTTTAGGTAAGTATTCTGTATTCACAGATTCACATTGGCATCATTCTGCCAGTCATGATAGGGTTCTCGAACAAAGTATGCAGATGCAATAAAATTAAACATCTGAACCCATTACAGGGTAGGATATAAGGATGGTAGTATATTATCTACCCACCATATAATCTGATGAAAGTACTACTATAAATTAGCAAGTACAATTTATATGTAGATATTTAACCCACTGATGGACACCGCTATTCTCAATAGTGAGATATAAGTAATTTGTTTGCAAAGCAAATCAAATCATTGGTAAGTATAAGTAAATAATGTTGTTCACTGCTGGACAAATTCCAGTTATGTATAAAACACAGGAGCATATAAATTAATTCCATAGTCGCCTTAGCAACAAAAGTTTTCCATGATAAATAGTTTTTGTTGAAACAAAGTACAGACAAAACTTAGGTAATAACCAGTTCAATCTAATACTTATATGGTGTGGTAGATAAAAGAAATAGGATGGAATGAGTAAGAAGATTTCCTACCTAACTTCTACTAAGTATTATAAATCATTAGAAAACCTCTTGGCAAGAATTTAGTACCTAATTGAATTGTTTTCCCTACTATCAATCCAACAAGAATAAGGACAGCAAAACTACACTTATCTGGGTTTAGGTAGACTGGAGAAAGCCGTCAGCACTCCGAGGTCCACTCAGCGCGCAGTCAGCTGGTATCCCAGGCGAACCACCACCAAACATGCAGGATCTAGCAGTACGGCGGGTCAGGGATCTCACTGGGGTTCACTATTTTCATCACTACTTTTCACCACTAAATATTTCTTCTTCTGAGACTCGCGTACTTTCCGATCCAAAATTAAACTGTCCCCTCGGCGACACGCCGGGCCTTATATATCCCTCCAAACGGAAGGTCTAGATCCAATTTTCTCGAAAAATCTCCATCCAGAATAACCTGCTTCACTTCCGGCACCACGGCTTATTCCGCTCTTCGACACCAGGTGGAGCTAGCGAACTGGAATGATCTCGACTATTCGATCTTAGATCCATATTAGATTATTTGATTGTGGGTTCCGCACAAAATAAAATTATTTCTTTTCCAAGTATTGTAGTAAGTTTAAATTATGAAAATCATAGAACCTAGTTTCCTTTAATAAACTCAGACTTTGTTATTGCATCAAGATTGTTCTGGTATGAGTGTTTCCCATTAATCACCGATGTTTTAGTAGGTTATTTTACGTTCAACTAATATTCAATGATATAATATTTAAAGTTGATTGGCGAAAATGCTGAACAAACAATCTTAGTAGTGTATTCCTTCTTCTTTTATTCATGCGAGACACCGATGTTTTTGTATGTGACTTAGATTTACTGGTAAGGTATATATTCCTAACCCATTATTTTCTCCAAAAGAGAAAACCAAGTCCAATAGTAGTCCACTGCGACCAATAATGATGTTGTTCTCAGATAATTTAAAATGATTACTTATTATTTAAAGGTTTTTATATTCCACCCTTAAACGGATCCCTAAATAGTAAACATATCTTAGCTTAGCTACTCAACACCAGGCGTCGCTTCTGTCGCAATTAGAATATTCTCGAAACATAATTTATTTAAATTATTTTCACTACACATAACCTAAACCAGTTTATAAATAAACGAAAATTATTTAATTATAAATAAAATAAATTATTTCAAACATAAAATGCGTTTGTATATAAACACCCAAATTGTGCCTTTAACATTTGAAATTATATTTTACTGCGAGTGCCATCTCTTGTCAATTTGATGAACCTCTTAGATTGATGCCATCTACCGACATTATCCTAAACCACTAGTGAATCTGATCGAACGCATTGAACTGATTCTCTTATATTGAATTTAGTTCTCTACTAGATGTCGCTATTTTAAAAGTATTTTTCAAGAGGCCAGGGTAGTATTTATTACAATTCAAGAGTAGGCTTGTCCTAAGCCGTAACTTGGATCTGGAATTCCCAGAAGAACAAAGACTTTAGAGGCCGTTCTTCATTCCAAGATCTCTGTGCCGTTGGATATTATAAGGATAGTCTAGGTATAGGTATTAACTGCTTTTACTTTTTAAAACACTAAACGAGCGGCACAGAAATCTTAGAGATTTGCTTACAAGAAGGTTAGGTACAAGGTACATCCTTTACAATAACGATGAAAACTCACCCCTGTTATGGGATCCGAAACACTCACAAATGTAGAATAATAATATAGGAAGCCAGAATGACTTTTATTCTTCCACCGCGTATGTAGTTAGCGGGAAAGATTTGTAGAAGTAGAACGTGCGCTCGCGACAAGCGGTTTTAGTGAATGGTCAACGCGTCGGGGTCAAGAAAGGACGCCGAAGCCGTTAAACTAGTTTTTAACTAGTGATGTGCTAGTGGCCGGTGAACGATTACCGATTCGAGTCGTAAAGATCTTTCATTGTTATCGATATTAGTAATTTATGTATACTTAGTAGTATTTTTGATTCTAAATAACGTACAACGTTACATAAGCCGTCGGTCCCGGTTGCTGTCTATGATTACTTAGACGGCGGTCGTAACACAACCATGTCAGAGGCCTACTTCTAGTAGCAGGCGGTTGAAAAACTCTGACACCAGGGTTCATCGGGTCGTTGGAAGACTCGGTGTCCCATACGAAAAGAGAGAGAGAATAACATCATCCCGGTATGTGTACGAATGTCACCTAAAACGGACATACGGGGAAGCGCCAGCATTCGACGCCAGGCAAGTACGAAATTACTTTGTTCGTTAATTCGAAGCCACCGCTCAGACGCTAGTAGAACATACCAGCTAATCGAGGCAATATCGGATGATATTAAACTAATATTAACAGAATCAGACTGGCCGATAGTAGCCGAATTTACTAATAAACGTGCAAATCAAACTTATAATCATTGTAAAGAAAAACAAAAACAAAAATTCGATAAACTAATTTCTAAACGAAACGCGAAAATCGGCACAAACCAAACGTCAGATTCGTTCGGAAATTCGTCACACTCGCGCGCAGTAATAAATCTGTCAAAACAAACCTTAGACACCACAACAATCAAAGTATTAGGGAAAGGCTTGAATTTTGCACCAACTCCAGCACGTATACCAGTGGAAGAAGTAATTTGCAACGTTGAGGAATGTATCTTCAAAAATAAACTACCCAAGGAGGATTCTGAAGCGATTCGCCAGGACATTTCCAGTGTTCTGAGGCGAAGCAACTTACCAAAGAAGAATCTTACCAGGCAAGAACTTGATGCGTTGAAGAACTTACGCAAAAATGAAGATCTGACCGTCCTCCGTGCAGACAAAGGAAACGCCACTGTCGTGATGGACAGGTCTGATTATAACCTCAAAATTTTATTTGTTATTGTCGGATGAAAACACCTATAAAAATGTGAATAGAGATCCCACCAACTCTATTTTAAAGAAAACAACCGAATTAATAACTAAACATAAAGACACGCTAGAATTAGATGTGAAATCATTATTACCAACCTGTGCAAAATCGCCAAAAATATATGGTCTACCTAAAATCCACAAAACTGATGTTCCACTTCGTCTTATAGTGAGCCAGATTGACACACCAACTTACAAGCTGGCCAAGCACCTAGCTAATGTACTATCTCAGCTTCGGGGCCAAACAAGTGCACATGTGAAGGACTCATATCAGTATGCGGAGAACTCAAAAACTTGCAAGTAAACAGCAATGAAGTAATGATAAGTTTTGACGTCCAATCGCTTTTCACTGCCATTCCAGTCAAGGATTGTATCGAAATAGTAAAACGAAAACTCCGGGAAAATAACATAGCAATAGAATATGTAGAACTTTTAGAATGGTGCCTAACATCTGGTTATCTATTGTGGAATGATGAAATCTATATACAAGTCGACGGCGTGGCTATGGGCTCTCCAATATCCCCCTTGATGGCTGACATCTTTATGGAGGACTTTGAGGATCGAGCCCTAAGGCACGCTCCGGCTGTGCCGAAGATGTATAAGAGGTACGTAGACGACACCTTCACCATCCTTCCACAAGACCAAGTTACTGCTTTTCTAAATCATTTAAATTCAATTCATCCCAATATTAAATTTACTATGGAATCAGAGCAAAAAAATCAATTAGCATTTTTAGATATTCTTAAAATTAAAAACACAAATGGTACAATCAGTCATTCCGTTTATAGAAAGACAACCCACACAGATAGGTACCTAAATGGTAACTCCCACCATCATCCGAGCCAATTAGCTGCCGTTGGTACCTCTTTGTTTCAGAGAGCACGCGGTATCTGTGACCCCCAACACCTAGACAATGAGCTCAAGCATGTGAGACGAGTACTCCATGAAAATAACCTGAAGCCACCCCGTCAACGTCACAGAAACCGTGCCAAACCATCCACAGTCGAACGACAACCAGCGTACTTACCATACTTGAAGGGAATAACTGATAAGATCGGTAGAATTCTGAAGCGAGCTTCAATCAAAACCATTTTCAAGCCGCCAAGGAAGATCAGCCAGTACAGCAGATCAGTCAAATGCAACATCCCTCTCCAAGACCCTGGTGTTTATAAACTTGACTGTGACTGTGGACTCTCATACATAGGAGAAACAAAGAGAAATGTATCTACACGTCTAAAAGAACATATTGCTGATGTAAAAAACCGTCATGACAGACAGTCTGCAGTGTGTAAACATATCATGGATAACCCCACCCATTATGTCAGATTCGATAAGGCTGCAATCCTAGTGAGAGAGAAGAGATTAATTCCTAGGAAAGTACGGGAAGCCATAGAAATTCAAAAACATCCGAATTTCAACAGAGATACTGGATGGGGAATCTCATCAACTTGGACTCCGCTGATTACACAGCAGAAGAACCAGATCCAACATACTGTAAGACCTACTACACAAGATACGGTTTCAGCATTTTGTGTGGAACCCGGACGTTACGCTAGGCAATTAAGAAATAGATGGCGGTAGAACAAAATAATTTCAATTCTAAATAATGACGTCTAACACCTTAGTCATCCGTGACCACGGGCTCTGTAAAGAGTTCGAAACGTAGAAATTGTAAAATCCAAAATAAACACAACTTAAATCCGTTTAAAATTAATTTATTGTGATGAGCAATAGTTGTGCAAACTCAAGAAAATATGATGAATTCGTAGCTTCTCTTCGCAGTTTTCCAATTTGGGACAGTCTCAAAAAGTTCTCCTTGACTGAAACCCAAAGAACAAGAGAGGACGAAGGTTACTCTGAATTTCTTTTAAACTTGGGATCTGGAGTCTGCGAAAATCTCACCGTAAGAACGGAGCGAAATCAAGTCACTCTAATAAGTTTTCGCGACATAAGTTTTGTGACAGAGTTGACAGACTTGATATCGTTCGTATTTTCTGATGAAATATTACAAGACCAATTTGCGAAAAGAACAATTTTAACTACGCACAATATCAACATGAGACAAATAAACCATCTCATTCTTGAAAAAATGCAAGGAGAAGTTACACACTGTTACAGTGTGGACTCTGTAGATCCTGAACATGCTGACGACTTCCACTTGAGTGTAGATACACTACACCGAGTTGAAGCCAAAGGTGTTCCTGATTATGACCTTAAAATTAGAAAAAGGATGCGTGTGTTTTATAATACGCATCCTAAGTTTTGTTGACAGACTTGTTCACAGAACAAAAGTTATCGTTGAGGATGTGTCACCAAGACTCAGAACAGTTCTAAAACCGAATGGATCGGAAACTTATTTGATTCCACGAATCACTTCCAAGTGCCCGATCGAACCAGGAAGCCCTATTGAAATGAATCGGCGGCAATTACCGATAAGCCTCTGTTTCTCTATAAGCTTCCACAAGAATCAAGGTCAGACTCTTGAGTCGCGAGTGGGAGTTGACCTTCGAGCTGATTGCTTCTCACACGGACAATTATATGTCGGCCCAGGCCGTGTGAGAAACAAAGAGAACATTAAAGTTCTCGTTAGAAGAGAACGCGTTATAAACGACGTGCCTTTAGCAACTAATGTTATTATCAGAAACTTGATTGAGTAGCAGGCAATCAATAACTGATAATAATATTATTTGCTAACGCTCGTTTGTAGAATCCCTCTTCTCACGCACAATTGCGTCATTCAAAGAGGAATTTTTGAGAGCTGATATAAAGTATGACAGTTTTGTTCAACTAACTTAATCGATGCTTTTTAAATCACCTGTTTCAGAAAACACTCCGGAGCTTCGATGTTGTATACCGCTCAATTCCATTCAGATAAGTAAAACTTTACATCTGATCTCATTTATTGCTGCCTGTTAAAATACATATACAAATATGTATAAATGTTACTGATTGCAGCATAATATTGTTGTCATCCTATGACCAATAAAAAAAACAAACAGATGGCAATTTAATTTTCAAACAGTCTTAAGAATATATCTTTAATCAGATGTTGCATTGCGTACTTTCTCAAATGAAAATAGTGAAAAGCCAATAAACACGCGCACTCACGATACTAATCAAAGTGAGACTGATCGCTGTGTAAAATTCACCTATGTCACCTTTTCGAAGGGATAAGGTAAGTACCTACGCACTGATTGGTCATGTTATCTATCAATCAAGTTTTGATATTGACATTTTATTGCCGCCTGTTACTAACTGTAACATTCATCATTAAAATATTTATAAATCAGTTGGTAGTACAACTTCCAAATCCACTTTCAATATTATTAATTAATTACAAAAAATTGGTGTAAAGTATGATTGCCGTATGTGTTCCTATCCTTCTGTATGTGATACAATACGAGATACACTCCCTAAGGCAAGCAAACGAAGACAAACAACTTCGGCCAGCAGCAGCCAAGGTAGCTTCGACCAGTAATAATGTATACGGACAAAGACACTGGAGGTGCATCCTTCCCTCTGTGATTTATAGTCTGCCGAAAGAAACAGGCAATAAAATTTGTAGGTGCAAAACTGCCAAGCAAGCACATTCTCTATTAAAATGGCATCTTATCCGGCAGAGAGAGAAGGATGTACCTACAGACAAGTCGCAACCTTGTCACCCTGCGAGCGGAACTAACTAGGCGCACATAATCTTATTTTATATTTTGTAGATTAAGCGCCTGTGAAATGTAATATAATTCATTTTTGATTGAAATAAACAGATATACATTTTTTTTTTTTAAACACTCCCTAGGCAAGCAAACACCCTCGGCCAACAGCAGCCAGGGTTGCTTCGACCAGGCAAGCAGTGTTCCCATATAACTCCTTACTGAATGGAGACAGATCACAATCAGCTCTCATATTTAACGACATCTAAATTTAAATTTATTATCAAATGCAATACTTTTGTTGATTGTCACATAACTTTAAAACTTACTTATCTAAGAATACATGAAATTTAGTGTCTCACTTTATCCATTATATATTTTATATTTTATGATTATGACATATTATAAAAAAATAAGATGTATGTGCATTACTATGAAAACAGTCGGCAAAATATTTTTTTATAAATTTGATTTTATTAACCAGCTAACCCAGTATCATAAATCAATGTTACATATGCTTGCTGTCATGTCGACCCTTCGAGTCTCAAATGTCGTAAAAGCCATTTTGACCAAAATGGACTTTTAATGCTATCTTATGCAGTTTTTCAAGATCTATTGATCTGTATATTTAGAATTTTGATATCGTGAAAAAAATGGCTTTTACTACACAGATTTTTGAGCGTCAAAATTCAGTTCTTTTTTAATTTATAGTCGTAAACACCATTTTTAACATAGATAACTGTCGAAAAAGACGTCTATATATGAACAGGGCTTTTACAACATTTTTGGGTTTGAAATCAAAGAATGTGAAAACGGTTAAATTGTGGTAAAAGACAAAGAAATTTGCAATGATGCTATAACGACATTATTTTTACTGGGATGCCTGCAATTATTCGAGATTATTTTGTCTTAATGAACAATGTGTCTGAAAAAACACTTTTACGACAGTAACACTATACATAATGTTTATTGTGTTAATGTCATAAAATGTATTATTTTCCATTTTTGAGACACTTTAAATATTTAAATGTCTAAAATTGAATTCAAAATCCAACTGAAGTAGAAAGTTTAACGAACTGAATCGAGCTGCAAATGTTATAGTTATTTGAAATTAAAGATAAAGATTTTTGATTTTTCGATTTATCACTAACAACATTTTGATTTCAATTATTTATTTTCGAAATATCTTTGGATGAGTGCGATGGTAAAAGAGAAAGTATTGAAATAGCATCATGTTTGCACCTTTATCTCAAAGTGCTAGACAAAACTGGTGTTAAGAATGTTCTTATGTACTGCGATTTTTGCACTGGGAAAAACAAAAATAGAATCGTTTTGTCAGTTCTCAGTTAAATGAAAATGAAAATGAAATAACTTTATTCAATGTAGGATAGCATTATCACTTATTGACGTCATGATCGGTCATTGTAAAAAAAAGAAATTTGCATAACGCAATCTTCTTCTTTTTATAACAATTTTGTATTGTCCTAATAGAAAACCGGCTCGGGCGGGATAAAAAAATAAAAATAAAGGCACTGCCTCGGGGCTGGCCAGGTTAATCACACAGCACGTAACTTTACGCCACCACCATTTGTAAACGACATTTGTTTCAAATTTTAGTCAAGATTTCCAAAGCGTGTTATTAACATGCGTATAATTAACCGGACCCCCTGAACAGGAAAAACCCCCCAAAAAACCTGCCCAGAAGTGCTCCTACTCTAAATTAACAATCTTTCTAGGCCCTAAACTGCCCTAGCTAATTTTGGAAATAACGAATAATATATATGTATAGCCCAAAAATAACTACATAAAAAAAAAAAAATTATAATAATAACAAAAATTGCAGTAGATAAATCTATTTGTTTCGTCTAATAAAATATTTACTTTATACATTTGAATTAAACCCATGGAGATTTATCTTGCATATAGTCTGATATTTCATAATAGCCTTTCTTGTAAAATTTTTGTTTAATTACTGGTTTAAATTTATTTAAGGGTAAGTCTTGAATATCTTTAGGAAGTTTGTTATAAAAGCGTATACAATTGCCCTTAAAAGTTTTGCTTACTTTACTAAGCCTGCTCATGTGCACAGCAAGTTGCTCCTTATTTCTAGTGTTAAAATTATGCCTGTCACAATTTTTCTTAAAAGAATCTATATTTATTTTTACGTACACTAGATTTTCGTATATGTACTGTGACACAAATGTCAATATGTTGATTTCTTTAAATTTCTGTCTCAAGGAGACTCGAGGTCCCAATTTATAAATTGAACGAACAGCCCGTTTCTGCAAAACAAATATATTGTTCACATCCGCAGCATGGCCCCATAATAGTAAGCCATAAGACATTAAGCTATGGAAGTAGCTAAAGTAAACTAGTCTTGCAGTGTCTACATCAGTGAGATGTCTTATTTTTTTAACTGCGTATGCTGCTGAACTCAGTCTCTTCGACAATTTCTCAATATGTGGACCCCATTGGAGCGAGGCGTCCAAAGTTATGCCTAAAAATACAGTTGAGTCCGCAAGGTCCAACTTTTCATCCTTTACCTTAATAATTGTAGAGCTTGGTTTAACATTTGGTAATACAAATTTGATACATTTAGTTTTCTTTTCATTCAATAGTAGGTTATTTACTGTAAACCATTGCACTACATCGGTAATAGCTTTGTTCACGTCATCATAGTTGAGTTGTTGCCTCTTTACTCTGAAAAGTAGAGAGGTATCGTCCGCGAACAAAACTATATCATGTTTTTCTTTAACTAGATATGGTAGATCATTAATATATACAAGAAACAAAAAAGGACCAAGAATCGAACCCTGCGGAACGCCCATTCTTATCTTTGATCCAGATGATCTTTCACCGTTGACATCGACCTTTTGGATTCTATTGTTAAGATATGATTCCAAAAGACTAAAAGCGTGGTATTTTACGCCGTAGTGATGTAGCTTCCTGACCAGAGTATCATGATGAACACAATCAAACGCCTTGGACAAATCACAAAACACACCTACTGCATCATGAGATTCCTCCCAGGCTTCGATTATATGATTGATGAGATCCACACCTGCATCAGTAGTAGAGCGACCACGTGTGAAACCAAATTGCTGCAGGTGCATTAAGTAATTACGATAAAAATGTCCTTGCAATTGATTTAAAATAACTTTTTCAAAAATTTTACTTAGTGTTGGTAGTATTGATATAGGTCTGAAATTAGTAGGGTCAGTAGTACTACCAGCTTTAAACAAGGGAATAACTTTACTATGCTTCATCAAGTCAGGAAACACGCCACTGTCTACACAGTCATTAAAAATACATGTTAGGTATGGAGAAATGCAATCGATTATGGAACTAATAATTTTAACAGAGAGGCCGTGGAGATTTGAAGTATTTTTCATTTGTAAACTTTTAAATACTTTTATTATTTCAATGTTACTAACGTGAGAAAATTTAAAATATTTATCACAATGGTTTACATTATCTTTTAGAATAGATTCAGCGAGAATAGGGCATGAGTTTAACGATTTGGTAGTCGAAACTGGAATTTCAGTAAAAAATTGTTCAAAAGCGGAAGCTACTTCCAAATAAGTATTTTTAATTTCATCGTTTATCATAAGTTTATAATTTTCATTACGACGTTTAGATTTTCCAGTTTCATTATTCACAAATTTCCAAGTGGTTTTGATTACGTTTGTGCTATTCTTTATATTATTTTTGATGAAGTTAGATTTAGCTATTGCACAAACGTTTCTAAAAGTTTTAGAGTAACGTTTTACATAATCAGCAAAAGTTTTTGATTGATTATATGTTCTTTCTTCATACAGATCGTATAACTTCTGCCTGCTTCTATGAATTCCAACTGTGGCCCAGTCACTTCATGATAATTTTGTGTTAACTTTAATTTTCTTAGATTTAAATACATTGTCATATTCTTTTTTGGCAAGACTAAATACTGCGTTATATAATTTATTTGGATTTTCGATATATGGCAATTCAGGTAATTTTTGCAAAATATTTTCTCTATATCGATTTAGCCTACTTTCATTTACCGGTACACACGTAATATCTTGTTTAGGTGCCTGCTCAATGTTAATTTTGAAAGAAGCTAATTGACCCGTATGGTCGGAGCTTAATTTATTTATGACAGCCGCATCTTCAGGTTTAATGTTGGTAAAGATATTATCTATGCACCTGGCTGAGGTAGGTGTGATTCTCGTTGGCACCGAAATAAGATTCACTAGGTTGTAACATAAAAATAATGATAGAAACCTATTACTGATATTAGAATTTTCAAGAATATTTATATTGAAATCTCCACATACAATAATCCCTATTGGATTTTGTTGCTTTATCTAAAGCTACATCCATAACTTTTTCAAAGGGTTCATATTTAGCATCAGGTGGGCTGTGTACGCTCATTATAACAAGATCTTCAAGTTCTACGCAGGCTATTTCAATAGTTCGCTCAACTGAGAGGCTTACGATATCAGGCCGTTCTTTATATTTTAACTCGTTTTTAAGTAGTATTAACGATCCACCGCGTATTGCTGTTGATCTGTTGAACGAACTTGCCACCTGGTGATTACTAAAACTGAACATTAACTGATAATCTCTAAGCCAATGTTCAGTTATACATAGAATATCAATATTATTACAGTTCATGAAAAGTTCAATTTCTAACTCTTTGCTAATTATGCCTTGAATATTTTGGTGTACAATATTCAAAACATGGCTACAACATTCGGATAAACTGCAAGTAATTCAGATTAATTATTTGCTCCCTGGACACACCTACATGCCAGCTGATGCGATTCACGCAACCATAGAAGCAGAGGTTAAAAAGATTATTGTGTGGGCTCCCTCACAATTTATTTATTTATTTATTTTTATTTTATTTATTTATTTTAGGAAAAACCTCAGCTTACAATATACAAATAAATAGTTGACATTAGAAACAGGAAGCCATTTATGGTTTCTCACAAATAGAAACAAGTTGAAAACTTAAAAATATCGGCAGTTAACAGAGATGAATGTACTTAATTACATATAATGCTGCTTAACTATTATTAAAGAAGATGTTACTAATAAGACGTCTCGCTGTTGCTGCACTCGTGTTAAACAGATCTAAATCTATTTCAGAAAATAGTACATTAAATTTGCTGCTCGCTTGGTACATAAAGCTATTTTGCCTATAGTTAGTTGACGCAGGTGGTAAGGCCAAAGGAACTTTACGACGATACGATCGAGGTGCTCTTAGGTTCAGCTTGCTTAATAAATCCGGACAATCAACTGAATTATTAGCAATTTTAAGGAGAAAGACTGCGTCAGCTATATTACGACGCATCTCTAGAGGCAATAGGTGGAATTTTCTACAAAGGTTGTGATATTCACTGGAATGATATTGATGTTTGATGCGAAAGCACATATGTTTAATGAATTTTCTTTGAATACGTTCTATGCGTGTAATGTAGATATCATACCTAGGGTTCCAAACCTGAGAAGCGTACTCCAACGAACTTCTTACATAAGAACAATATAAGACTTTTAAAGTTTTAAGTTGCTTAAAGTCCCTTGCAGTACGCATCACAAAGCCCAAAGCCCTATGTGATCTAGCTAATATATTTTCAACGTGCTTGTCGAAAAGTAATTTTGAGTCGTGGGTAACACCTAGGTCACGAATTAAGTTTTGCCTTAGAAGGGCATGCCCATTAATTTGGTAATTATAACAGATGTCATTACGTTTGCGACTGTATGTAACTACTGAACATTTTAATGGGTTAAGATCTAAATGATTTTCGTAACAATAGTCAGCTAACCTAGAAATATCTTGTTGTAGACAGTGGGCATCAGTAAGTGACGATACAGCCGCAAATATTTTCATGTCATCTGCAAAACACAACAAACGAGAGCTAAGAAGGCAGTGATTAATATCATTGACAAAAATGACGAAAAGCAAGGGCCCCAGCAAGGATCCTTGGGGTACACCACTAGGCACCTCAACCCAACTAGAAATGTAATTATTAATCACCACAGCCTGTGTGCGATTTTCAATATACGAGGCAAACCACCTAAGCAGATCTCCACTTATACCAATAAGCTCTAATTTATATAACAGACGATTATGGTTAATTCTATCAAATGCTTTGCTATAGTCTGTATATATAGTGTCTACTTGATACCCCTTGTCCATGAGATCTGTGAGATAGTCATCAAATAGCAAAAGATTAGAAACAGTTGATCGGCCTGGTAAGAAGCCATGCTGGAAATCATGTAAGGAGTGCCTGATAGCGGAATATACTTGCGTTCGTATTATTTTTTCAAATACCTTTGATAATATGCAAAGCTTAGAAATAGGTCGGTAATTAGTAATTTCTGTCCTGCTACCCTTCTTATGTACCGGTGTTATGAACGCAGATTTCCATATGGTAGGAACCTTACACTCAGACAGAGATCTGCGGAATAATAAAGATACGGGAGTCGCAATTGCCTTAGCACAATTTATAAGAAATATAGCTGGTAAATGGTCGGGGCCGGCTGACTTACTTGGGTCTAACCTTTCGAGGAGTTTTACTAGTATGCTATCATCTATACTTATGCTGGAGACATCGGACACTGTTGCAGAACTAGTTATGGTTGTAGTTGTGGGAGGCGAGCCCGGAGACACTTGAGTACTTGGATCTAAGAAGTTCGATTTGAAGTACTCAGAGAATGCACTACATATGGTATCACCAGTGTTAACAATTTGATTATTAAAGGTAAGGCTGCTAGGCATGACTGAGGACTTACATTTAGAATTACTGTAACTCCAAAAATGTTTAGGATTTGTAACAATAGAATTTTCTACTGATGCAATGTAGTTAGCGTAACACTTACATTCTAAGTCTTTAGCTCTGCTACGCAATAATTTCATGGTATCGCCTACTCCACGATTGTTATAAATTTTGTACTTACGGTGATACTTGAATTGTTCTTTTATGACCTTTTTCAAGGACGGCGTGTACCAAACTGGAAACCGACGATTATTACAAGTCTTTGATGGAACATACTTATTTTTTAGTTCATGGAAAACAGAATAAAAATAGTCTATACATTCTTCTAGTGTCCTGGATCGGAACTCAGCCACCCAATCAATGCATTGAAGGTCAAGGTTAATTGCGTCATAGTCGGCCTTATTATAAAGAAATTTTGTTCTAGGAGCGGTAGAAAGTGGTACGTCAGAGATAAATTGAGTTTTTATACAGAGTGCTCCGTGAAGCACGTCGACCGGCACAAGAGGATTATCGATATTTTCGCAACCGATTACAACTTGACTGTCATTCGACAATACCAGATCAAGTATTCTACCTTGACTATTTAAAACACCATTAAATTGAAACAAACCGAGGCTGTTTAGTTCATCAACTAAAAGATTTTCATCGGGCGTTTTATTTCCTAATGGAGAGAAATAATTGGAAGTAGCAATCCATTGGATACTACTGAGATTAAAATCTCCGACTATTAAAAACTTGTCATTGGGAAATCTGCTCATCAGTTGATCTGCGTTATTTAAAAAGTTTGACAGTTGAGCAGAGAATGAGTATCCTAGGTTCTGGTTACATAAGTATAGGATGCAAATGTGTAGTGTTGTAGTCTTATTTAGCCCGCTGTTATAAAGTGAGATGGTCACCCAAAAGTCTTCAGCGGTAGATGAGAAACTAGGTTGTGGTGTACAGGTAAGATCTCTGTGAGTAGCTATCAAAACACCACCTCCACGCGTTTGCTGCGTTAAAGCATTATCTCGGTCACGCCTCCACACCACATACCTGTCGTCAAATAATTCCATATTATTAATACCTCCCAATAACCAGGTCTCCGTTAATAATACTACGTGAAAATCACTTAAACAAAGATTACGATAAAACTCGGAAGTTTTAGTCCTAAGCCCGCGAACATTTTGGTAATAGATATTAACATTAAGTTGGTTACCGTCAATTCCAAGCATTACAAAATATAAGTATTAAATTCATAGTAGGCCACATATTATTGTCTATTAATAAGTTGTATACGAATGCATAAAGATATGGTTTAAAACAGTAGATAAAGCAAGCAGTGCTAAACAGCAGGTAGAACGTTGTTTTTAAGCTGAATAGTTTGATTACCAAATAGGTGTTAGCGAGTAGGCAAATATTATGGTGCAAAACATGCGTAAAAGGGACGATAGTTGTCGACAAAGCGAACTTCGCCGGTCGGCCAGTTATGATACTTTGCGGAATACAAAAGCAGCGAGTCAAAAGCAATACGTCAGAGCCAGGGGCGCGAAACATTTTAGCGCGTAAGTAAGCAATACGAAAACACGATGTATTAAAAAAGGAATTACAACCCAATATAAAATTGATTATACAATCTTGTTTAAATCATTTTCCCTCGATATAACTATAACATGTGAAGTGTCATTTTTACGCACATGGATCTTGGAATATCTGACCCACACATAAAGATAGTTTCGGTCCTTGGCGGTATTTTTGACCTTGGTGAGGAGAGCCTTCATTTCGGGAGTAAGATGGTCATTAAGAAATATACGTTGATTACTGTCCGTGTAACCAATATCACGAGCGGATAGGTCTTTTACTGCGCGAGCTGTGGCGATAAACTCCTCTTTGACATATCTATTAGTAAAACTCATTATAATGTTCTTCTCTGTTGGTTTGTAGGTTGGCACTCTTGATATATAGTTGATCTGATACTTTGGAAGATCATAGCCAATCTTATCGCTCAGAGATTTGATAATCGAAAAAAGATTTTCGTCCTTCTTTTGTGGGATACCCTTAATCTCAATATTGCTGAGTCGCGACCACTGGTCTTTAGATGCAAGCTCTCTCTTCAACTCGGCTACTATTTTCATCGAAGTGTCGACTTTGACAGTCAGCTGCTCAATTTCTGGGATCTTATCCTCAAGTTTGCTGATTCTGTTATGGAACTCGTCCAGTTTAGCGGAATCAAATTCATAGGAGCTCTTTAAAGCAGCTAGATCATTTTTCAGGGTTTTGACGTCCTCTACTAGAGTTGGCACACCTCTGAGTTGCAGTTTTAGGTTTTTCACTTCCTTCAAGACATCTTCGAGAGTGACTGTGTCTCCAGTTTTTGCAGCATCGCTCGGAGATCCGGCCGGCTTGCAAGTTGGACACTTCCATGCTGCTTTCTGGGCGGATTTAAGGCCTTTGTACGCAGCTTCCCTGATGTTTGCACACGTGAAGTCGAAATGCCCTTTACACCCAACACATTGCGGACCGTCACTCATCGGCTTACCACACTTGGCACAGATCATATTTGAACAGAAAAGGCAGATAACAAAAAACTTGAAAACGAGAAAAAAAAGGTTGACGATTACTGGAATTGCACTAGGCGTCGTCGTCGTATACGTGTTTACTGTCTGGCTGCCGACACGGTACTGTTGCCATCATACTTTCAAAGTGATACCTCTAGAAAATATCCAAAACCCTATAATGTGACAGTGATGGAGCATTCAGACTTCATTGATTGGGAACTATTGGCAGCAAAAACATTCACTAAAGATACAATAAAATAATTAAAATTCAAAGATATCCGAATTGATACTTTAAAAAAAAAAGATTTTATATTTAATGGAGATTAAGTACTCGATGAAACCCGAAGCAGTAACTGAAAAAGTAACGCTTTTTGAAAAACCAAGTAAAAAAGGAAAGGAAAAAGGAAAAGTGAAAGAGAAGGGAAAAGGAAAACAAAGGGAAGACATTGATGAAGCAAGTCATACTCAAGATATGGAAAATCAGAATGATTTTAATATTCGGCCAATTTACTTAGAAAAGCTGCCAATGCCTGAAATAAAGTACAAGGATCTCCAAAAATTATGTAAAGATGTAACAATTCCTAAAAGATTCCAAAGGGAATATAAAGAGATGCCTTACGATGGGCAAATGACTCCCTCATCGAAACAGATGAAGAAGATAATGTAAATGATGAAGGAGCTTAATTTATGCTTCGTTTCTTACGTTTTGTTTTTTAAGGTTGATTTTTGCATTTTTCACAACATTCATTCACAAAATTATGTTAAAGAAATCAAACACATACCTATGTTACGTTATCCTATAATTTTTAGTTTGCCTTTTTCTTTAAATAGAGAAACTTAGAGTTTTTCAGATGATTACGTAAGTAGAAGTTAATTCTAAAAGATGTATGTTTTGTTATAATAATAAGTAAGGTAAATTTTTAATTTTTTAAATGCTTTCTCTCACTAGTTCCTTTGTTCAAGACTGAAATGACACGAGCTGTGAAAATATAGAAACATAGTTTATGACGTAGATATTCTTGTTTAATCTTAGTTAAGGTAAAAAACTACAGTTAATATGTTTAAAAAGTTGCCTAGTTGCTCATTCTCAACATGAAAAAGTTTCAAACTATACAAATACCTTGTCACTTTAATTTACAGTTTTTAAGATTCATAGATTTATTCTTTGGTCTCCAGGTGATAAAACTACATATATGAAGGTTATCAGTGAGTTGGTCTTACGCTTCATGCAGTGGTATTATGCCAGACCGGTGTTAATAACAGTTATTTACCTGAATCAATGTTTCAGTGCATAATCGGTACGGTTTCATTCAACTTCTTTCCTAATTAACGACCAAACTGGCATAATACTGCGGTATCGTGCGAAAATACCACATTGATATTCTTTATAATTGATGTTTTATCAGGTTCTTATGATTACATGTAGTTTGGACCATAAATTAAGAATAATTCATTAATCATTTGAAAATAATTCAGAAACTGACTGGATAAATGCTGATTTTTACTACAATAATCTCTTTGTTTTATTTCTAATTTGGTATTTTACTACAAACAATAAGGCTGTTATTTCAAAAAAATGTATTGACAACAATTCTGATTATCCCATAAACTGCGAATTTTGTCGTAAACACCAATTTTATAATAAAAAAATGTAGTAAAAACCACCTATCTTTTAAATTATTGAAGATACCTTTTCGATGCTAATACATTTTAATAACATACATAAATAGCACGAATATAGCTTAAGAAATGTAAAAAATACAAACAATATTTTTTTTTCAATTTCATTTTTTTGCGATTTTCCAAAAGTAGCGATTTGGCTTTTACTACATTTGAGACTCGGAGGGTCGATGTGTTCTTATCCAGCTGTATGCGATGCAATGAGAGAAACACTCCCTAGGCAAGCAAACACCCTCGGCCAACAGCATCCAGGGTTGCTTCGACCAGGCAAGCAGTGTTCCCATATAATTCCTTACTAATGCAGACGGATCACAATCAGCTCTCATATTTAACGACATCTAAATTTAAATTTATTATAAAATACAATACCTTCTTTTGCCGATTGTCATATAACATTAATACTTACTTATTATTTACATAAAGTCCTAAAAATAAATGAAATATAGTGTATTACTGTATCCATTTACTTTCATTTTATAACTTATGCCTTATTCAGATGTATCTACAAAGTATTGTGTTACATTGTAGTGAAAAAACGATATTGTTCAAATACTAGCTACTAAATCTTACTAATTATATCCTTAGATCAAAAAACGCCTCGCGCGCCGTTGCCTTTATTTGTGTAAATTGCTTGTATAAGACGCTTTGAACAGTATCGACAACAGTGTCATAGGCCGGGTGCCAACCGTCAGTACTTGTTTAAAGTACTGTTTCCTTAATGCTTTAATTCATTTTGCTAAAAGAAGTAGGTATTTTTCAAACGGTTGGCTCTGGGAACCACTTTAAAAGTTAACGTACTGAATGCTGTACCTCAAGAGCTTGGACGAAATTATAGTAGTATTATTAGTACTGTAGTATTGTAAATTAGTTCGTCCAAGCCCGTGGGTAGTAGGAAACCAGCATATAAAATAATGATATCGTATCTGCAAAGATTAAATTTTTCCCTGATTTCTATTTCAGATCCACGTGCAAAGCCAAACTACCGAGTACTAGCCCACAACCAACAACACTTCGTCAGCGTATTATTCTATAATAACGAAGGTACCTTCAATACCTCCTTTAAAATGACCTAAAAAACTTTGTTCAAATGTTGGTACCTACTCCTCAAATCGTCAATACATACATACACATAATATTTTCTTGAGTTTGCACAACTATTACTCATCACAATAAAACAATTTTAAACGGATTTAAGTTGTGTTTATTTTGGATTTTACAATTCCTACGTTTCGAGCTCTTTACAGAGCCCGTGGTCACGGATGACTAAGGTGTTAGACGTCATTATTTAGAATTGAAATTATTTTTGTTCTACCGCCATCTATTTCTTAATTGCCTAGCGTAACGTCCTGGTTCCACACAAAATGCTGAAACCGTATCTTGTGTAGTAGGTCTTACAGTATGTTGGATCTGGTTCTTCTGCTATGTAATCAGCGGAGTCCAAGTTGATGAGATTCCCCATCCAGTATCTCTGTTGAAATTCGGATGTTTTTGAATTTCTATGGCTTCCCGTACTTTCCTAGGAATTAATCTCTTCTCTCTCGCTAGGATTGCAGCCTTATCAAATCTGACATAATGGGTGGGGTTATCCATGATATGTTCACACACTGCAGACTGTCTGTCACGACGGTTTTTCACATCAGCAATATGTTCTTTTAGACGTGTAGATACATTTCTCTTTGTTTCTCCTATGTATGAGAGTCCACAGTCACAGTCAAGTTTATAAACACCAGGGTCTTGGAGAGGGATGTTGCATTTGACTGATCTGATGTACTGGCTGATCTTCCTTGGCGGCTTGAAAATGGTTTTGATTGAAGCTCGCTTCAGAAGAAGATCGGTAGAATTCTGAAGCGAGCTTCAATCCGGTTTCGGCATTTTGTGTGGAACCAGGACGATACGCTAGGCAATTAAGAAATAGATGGCGGTAGAACAAAAATAATTTCAATTCTAAATAATGACGTCGAACACCTTAGTCTCATCCGTGACCACGGGCTCTGTAAAGAGCTCGAAACGTAGGAATTGTAAAATCCAAAATAAACACAACTTAAATTCGATTAAAATTGTTTTATTGTGATACATACACATATTACGCCTTTATCCCTTGCGGGGTAGGCAGAGCATTAACTGACGTAAAAACGGTCGCTTTCACCACGTCTGACAAATAATTGTAATAAACAAGCCCTCGAGTCCCTTAATAGCTTCTTACGACACCCGCGGGAAATAAATGGGGTTATGCTATTCTAAGCTGGCATCATCACACGGCCTAAATGTAGAATTTGGGACATATTAATACTCATACAAACAATTAGAGATATGAAAAATATATAAACTTTCAGTGGTGGTGACATCGGTACGGATACCTGTCACAGGGGATGCGGCCCGTGTGCTATCGATCGATTGAAAGTTAACCAGACACTTCCAAGCCAATGCTTGTAATGCTTTCCTTTCGTGTTCACAGACGCCGTGATGGATGCTACTATTGTTGCGTTGTGCACAGAGGACGCGTGCGCTGTGCGACTCTCCAACTAATGTCAAGGCAACTACAATCATTTTTTATGTTATAGGTATGCTTTTAATTCAGCTCTCTGACATTGCCTTTGGAATTGTTTTTTTTTTCCAGAACTTGTAACTATTGTTCTATAAATTTAGTTATTTACAAAGAGTAACCGCCACCAGAATGGGTATAGCAAGCTAAACAAGTACTCCTCAAAGCTCTTTCAATTTCATATCTTCCGACGTTGTGTATGCTCACCTGAGCCATTTTTTTACATCAAAGTGTTGAGATGATTCACAGACTGACAGTCTATCATTATAGACATAGTACGTCACATATTTTTCTGAAACGGCCCTCAAATACCTATCAGGCGTGGCAATAGCTATCGTATCTTTACGACCAATAACGCTCTACCTACCCCGTGTGGGATAAAGGCGTGATAAGTACATTTATGTATGATTTAATACTTATCTATATTTATGGGCAACAAATTTCTACTACCAACCGCAACAGTTTATGTTTTATACTAGCTTTTACCCGCGACTTCGTCCACGTTAGATAGTTTTTTTAGGCATAGGTTCTAAAGTATGACAGTTCAAAATTTGCTATTCGGTGTACTGCCGTGAGTGATCAATATTTATAACCATTGAAAACAAAAGTCAGTAGATAACAAAAAAATCCGCGGTAAAAAGTTGCCAATGTCCTTTCTCAACTTATTCCCACCATACTGAACAACTTTTGTTTGGAATCATGCTTGTATCTCTAATAGTTTAGCTGGGCTCCTGATGGTACACCTGGTGGTCTACATAATGTACTCTAGATCCTCTATGTCCTTGTGAAAAGAAGCGGCCCATCATACTGAACAACTTTTGTTTTGGAATCATGCCCGTATCTCTAATAGTTTAGCTGGGCTCCTGATGGTACACCTGGTGGTCTACATAAGGTACTCCAAAGCCCCAATGTCCTTGTGAAAAGAAGCGGCCCATCATACTGAACAACTTTTGTTTTGGATCCATGCCTGTATCTCTAATAGTTAAGCTGGCCTCCTGATGGTACACCTGGTGGTCTACATAAGGTACTCCAGATTCCCAATGTCCTTGTGAAAAGAAGCGGCCCATCATACTGAACAACTTTTGTTTTGGATCCATGCCTGTATCTCTAATAGTTAAGCTGGCCTCCTGATGGTACACCTGGTGGTCTACATAAGGTACTCCAGATTCCCAATGTCCTTGTGAAAAGAAGCGGCCCATCATACTGAACAACTTTTGTTTTGGAACCATGCCTGTATCTTTAATAGTTTAGCTGGGCTCCTGATGGTACACCTGGTGGTCTACATTAGGTACTCCAGATCCTCAATCTACTTGTGAAAAGAAGCGGCCCATCATACTGAACAACTTTTGTTTTGGAATCATGCCTGTATATCTCTTATAATTTAGCTGGGCTCCTGGTGGTACACCTGGTGGTCTACATCTTTACTCCAGACCCTCGAATGGTGATAAAAAGTAGCCTATGTCCGTTCTCGGTATGCTAGCAATCTCTGTGCCAAGTTTCATGAAGATCAGTTCAGCGGTTTGGCCGTGAAAGCGTAGCAGACAGACAGACAGACAGACAGAGTTACTTTCGCATTTATAATATTATATTAGTGTGGAAGTGTGGATTAAAATCTTATGTTTTAAAGTAACTATTTATTTTTCAGATAACAAGAACAACAATCTGGAAAAGAACAACGAAAAACTGACTGAAGATAGACAAAAACACATTCAAGCAAAACGAAAACTCTACAAATTTAATATTAGGTCCTTACATATGAAATTGTCGTTTTGTCGTACTGGCCACTTTGATCACAAATTTCTCCTATTTGGTTAGGAATTCGAAATTCAAATTTATACAGTTATTTCCACATGTAGTTGTGTTTCATAAACCGTCATTCATTTGTTTTTTACTTATCTTTTTTCTGTTTGCATCGCTCAATTTACAAAATGGAAAATTTGAAATATCGCGTTATTTACGAGTACGAGTTCCACCGTGGCACCAGTGCTGCCGTAACGGCTCGAAGGGTTAATGATGTGTATGGCAGTTGTGTCGCAAAAGAAAACACAGTGCGTTTTTGGTTCCAACGTTTTCGTTCTGGAAATTTCGACCTGCAAAACAAGCCCCGTAGACGGCCGGAGACCCAAGTTGATAATGAAGAATTGAAGGCTATTGTGGAAGCGGATCCATCGCAAACCACGTTCGAATTAGCTGCAGGCTTCGGTGTTAGTGATAAAACTGCTTTAATCCACTTGAAGCAAATTGGAAAGATTAAAAAACTTGAAAGGTGGGTTCCTCACGAATTGAGTGAAGCAAACCGGCAAACGCGCGTCAACTGCTGCGTTACATTACTTGACCGGCACAATAACGAAGGGATTTTAAATCGAATCATTACCTGTGGATTCTCTACGATAATCGGAAGCGCTCATCGCAATGGCTGGACCCTGGCAAGCCAGCCAAAGCCTGCTCCAAGCGAAAATTGACCAATAAAAAGTTACTTGTAAGCGTTTGGTGGACTAGCGCCGGTGTCGTTCATTACAGTTTTCTCAAATCTGGCCTGACGATTACGGCAGATGTCTACTGTCAGCAATTGCAAACCATGATGGAAAAGCTAGCTGCTAAACAACCGAGGTTGGTCAATCGCTCTACGCCACTGTTGCTTCACGACAACGCTAGACCACACACTGCACAACAGACGGCTAGCAAATTAGAAGAGCTTCAATTGGAATGTCTAAGGCATCCACCGTACTCCCCGAACCTTGCTCCAACAGATTACCATTTTTTTCGAAATTTGGATAACTTCTTGCAAGGGAAAAAATTCAACTCAGATGGGGCAGTCCAAATCGCCTTTAAAGATTTTATTGATTCGCGTCCGAATGGTTTTTTTAGTAAAGGGATCAATGAACTACCTATGAGATGGCAAAAGTGCATAGATTACAATGGCTCATACTTTGATTAAATAAATATACTATATTAAAAAAAAACGACTTTTTGTTCCTCCCATACAAAACGCCAATTTCATATGTAAGGACCTAATATATAAATTGTTTATCAGAATTTCTAAATATTTTGAACGGGGTATTTTAATTTAGTGAGCGAAGTTAATTGTAAGCAATTAACAAATAAATATATTCATATCAAAATAAAGAGTCGTAAGAGGTGAATAAGGGACTTGAGGGTGTGTATTGCAATTGTAGGCGATGGGCTGACAACCTGTCACTATGGCGATACACAATTTTCCGAATGACCCTCAAGTACATGGTGTAAAAAAATTTGCTAAGAATATTTTAAGGGGTGAACCAGTACGTGAAACTGAACAACTTTCCCCAAGGAACATAGTTCGAAATATGAAAAAAATTGGCCCTCCCATACAAATTATCCCGCCCGGGTAACACACTAAGTATGGGAGGGTCAAATTATTTTTTCATATTTTGACCTATGTTCCTTGGGGAAAGTTGTTCAGTTTCACATACTGGTTCACCCCTTAAAATATTCTTAGCTAATTTTTTTACACCTTATATATGTCAGACGTGGCGTAGATGTCCGCTTTTGCGGCCGTTTACGCTCTGCCTACCCCGCATGGGATAATAGGCGTGATATGTGTATGTATGTATGTATGTATATCAAAATAAACAATTTGTAAGATTAATTTCTGTTCCTTACTTATTTTATGAACAGACCCAAGCCAAACAACCATAGCTAATAAGAAGTTTCTAGAATTACTTTTATCGTATTTACTATTATAAATTTTGTTCTTAAATAATTTAAGAAAGGAATGAAAGTGAATGTGAGTAAGACGAAATAAATGGTTTTTGAAAAAGAGGAAGGTATGACGGAGTGTTACATTATGATAGAAGAAGAGAGGGTGGAGCAAGTGAAAGAGTTTGTATATTTGGGATCGAAGTTTACATCAGATGGAAAGTGTGAAAGTGATATTGAAAGGAGGGTAAATGCCGGCAACGTGGTGAATGGAGCGTTGCATACCTTTATGAACAGCCAGACAGTGTCTAATAAGGCACGTCTGGCTGTGCATAGAGGAGTGTTAGTTCCAACACTTATGTATGAGAGTGAAAGTTGGGAATGGCAGAAAAAGCATGAAAGTAGAATAAATGCGGTAGAAATGAGAGCGCTAAAAAGTATGAGGAATAGCGTGATTAGAGAACGTTGCGGTATAAAAGATGACATAGTGACTGGTATAGAAAAAGGAATGCTGATATGGTTTGGTCACATTAAGAGAATGAATGAAAGAAGATTAACGAAACAGGTGTATATGGCGAGTGTGGATGGGAACGTTGGAAGGGTAAAACCAAGACGCACGTACTTGGATCAAATCGGGGACGTTCTAGAGAAAGGTCAGGTCAAGAGTACCTACCCTTAACCGACGAGCATGTATGAAAAGATTGATGCATGTTGAAGAAGCGAAAGAGGTGTGTCAGGATCATAGCAAGTGGAAAAACGTAGTCTCTGCCTACCCCTATGGGAAAGAGGCGTGATTATATGCATGTATGTATAATTTAATAATAAAAAGCTCATTTAATTTCAAAGCTGATACTAGAAGCATTCCCCTTTATTAAAAAGAAAACACATGAGGGCAAGTCTTTATCTAACCTTCGTTCTGAAAAAAATATAAGCCCTTTGAAAAAAAAATAGTACCTACAATGTGTACCGACTCTGTGCAATGAAGTTGTATAAAAATGAGCTGACAGGGAACTCTTATACACCACGGTAAATCAAGACATTTAACACATAGGTATCTAATTATTAAATTTGTTCGCCAATCAATCCTCTTGCCAAGTGTAGTAAGTAAGGCAATACCCCCCAGTAGTTGGAGGCCCATGTACAGCTATGGACTGTTAATGTATGTATGTACCTATGTATTAATTAGTAAGTACCTACTAAGTTACTTTATTTTCAAAGTATATAATTTATTTTGCACTCGCAGTTTGTATTTTATACTATACCCATAATTATTAATAAATTTCTGAGTGCTTTATTAGTTTCATCAATAAAAAATGCAAAGACTTCAGAAAATAATTATCTTTTTCTAACTTTTTTTGTCGTTTATGTAAATACTAAGTTCAAAACTACCTATTCTACTTTTAAAATCTTTGAAATAGGTAAGTATTATCATAGAGTAGAAATCACATAGAGATGACACTCCCGCTCCAGACGCGCTCAAGGTCAATCCGTCTGGCTGTCTCTTAGAGAACAATGCAGTCGGGAGTGCGCTTCGCCGCGGAAACGTTCGTCGTGCGGGTCGAATTTTAATTTTTTGTGAAAAATTTGGCAATGCCGAATTATTGTGGTGTGTATGGCTGCAAAAGTGATGCGAGGAAGACTCCGCATCTAAGTTTTTTAAATTTCCCTAAAGATGAGCCAAGGTAAGTGATGATCTTACAGTAAATACCTAGGTACCTACCATTCGTTATTATACGTAATTGTTGTGTGTACTCCTATTTTCACTTACGTAGGTACCTAGTTTCCATTTTCTAATTTAAACTACCTAGGTGCCTAAGTCATTTTTAACGTAGGTAAGTAGGTACCTACTTATCACTGCTCGACTGCAACAAAAAGTTCATTTGATAAGAAATCCTTGAATAGGTATAACAAACAATTAATATTCATCGCAAATCTTTTAAAATTATTGCATTTTGGTCAATCGGCGAGGCGGCGAATAGGTAGGCATCAAACGGAGGCGGCGGCGTGGTGGCGGTGTGCTTTGTGCCGTGTGCCGAGCGAGAATAAACTAGATCGTCCGTCAATACCACGCTGTAGGTAGGTAGTTTGTTTAAGTAAGGTATTTAAATACATACTATAAGGAATAAGGAATACAATTATTGGCACGTGACAGCCCCGACTTAAAGCGCGGGAGAGTGCGGGGCATTACGGGCTGCGGGGGGAAGTAGGTATTTAAAGCGCGGCTTTTGGGGCCCAGACAAAGGAGTTTCGTTTCTATACGCCAGTATTATTATCTATTCTTATGGTATTATGTTCTTCTTTAACACTATAATCGAAGATTACTCATAGTCAACATTAGCTAATTAATATACCTAAGTAGGAACACAATATATTTTTATTAAAGTTTTTTTTCTTCATACTATGTAATGATTTTCTTGACCATCATCATTATTTACTCTTGACAGTGGACCATTTGTTTGATACAAAAGGTAAAAAAATATTAATATTTTATCAGCTCCTACTAATTATGCTGTAATTTTCTGTTTATTGTAAAATAAATGTTTATTAAGGTAACCAAACCTACCTAACATATGTATGTATGTATGTATAATCTCTTTATTGTGCATTCTTAAAACTAATACAGAAAACATAAATTAAATCAAAAACAAGAAATGACACAAAGGCGGACTTATCCCATTAAGGGATCTCTTCCAGTCAACCCTTGAGAAACTCTGAGGATACGATGTGAGCAGGTAAACTAGAATGAAAAGGTGAACGAAAAGCTATTTATATATGTCGCAGTATTATGGCAGAAATAGGATTTCGGCCGAAATCCTAGGATTTTGGCCAAAAGCCGGATTATGGCAAAATTGTAGACTACATTTGGCCATCGTCCTAAGCAGATCCAGGATTTCGGTCATAATCCTAGGATTTTGGTCGAAATCCTGGATCTGCTTAGTATTATGGCATTAATCACGATTCGGGGGAATCTATGAGCGGGGAGGGAACAATACGCTCCTCCCCCCCACAGTGCAAAACTAACAGATGCATCTGTAAAAAAAATGAAGTACTCTGCAATTCAAGGTGCCACAATTCGTCAAAGTGCCACAATAAGTAATAATTAAGAAAAGAGTCCAACCTAATCTATTAAAGGAAACGATGTTGATTAAACTAAGACCAATCGATAAGAACAACGCTAAATTTGTTATTTTTTGTTTATGTGAAATTATTTTTCTTTCCGAAAATACTTATTTATTTAAAAAAAGAAAAGTGTTTATTTCTATCATTCATAATCTTTATTTAGATACTAGGTGATGCAAATGATAACAGGAGGTTCTGTTTATCTTGTTATATATTGTAAAAGAGCAGACTACCAAATGTTTATTTTATTACTCATTTAATAATATTATAAACAGTTACTTATGTGATTATCTAAAAAATATTGTTTTTACTACTTGAAAAATCTTTAATGAAAGAAATGATACTCAAAAGTTTATGTTAATGACAGAAAAACGAATTATTTAATGTTTGTTATATTAATCATAGTTAGAAGAGGTTAGCACTTAAATGTTTATGAAAAATGGTAAATTTTTATATCGAGACTAGATACCTAATAATAATAGTAATTAGTACATTCTATCTGGAATCAATAAAAATAAAAGACTGATTTGATTATTATAAATATTTTTTGTGTCATTTATTTTGTTTCATCAAATTTTCTTAAGTTCTTATTTTTCTCTTCAAAAGCATAATAAGAATACAAATTAAAGTAAAGACAAATAGTAATGTATGGCGATAGTCACTTTTCCGTGTAATGATGGCTTAAAATAGCATCACCCCTATTCTTTCCCGCGGGTACGACACCCAGAAGCGACTAACGGATGGAAGTTTTCATGTGTATTGCCATTTTATTTTTTCTATAGTCATTCATGTTTTATCTAAAATAGCCTTCAAAATTGTTTATGGCCATTAAAACTCTGCATACTCCGCAAGTATTTATGTATGTATGTGTATAGTCACTACAAAAATTATAAAAAGTGTTCTGAAGCCTTCGTTTTACCATATTACAACGTAGATCCAGGATTTCGGTCAAAATCCTAGGATTATGGCCGAAATCCTAGATCTACTTAGGACGATGGTAGAATGAAGTCTACGATTTTACCATAATCCGGCTTTTGGCCAAAATCCTAGGATTTCGGCCGAAATCCTAATTCTGCCATAATACTGCGACATATACATACTTGGGACCAAACTGAATACAATATTATCTACTTAATAATCCACACTAATATTATAAATGCGAAAGTAACTCTGTCTGTCTGTCTGTCTGTCTGTCTGCTACGCTTTCACGGCCAAACGGCTGAACCGATCTTCATGAAACTTGGCACAGAGATTGCTAACATACCGAGAACGGACATAGGCTACTTTTTATCACCATTCGAGGGTCTGGAGTACAGATGTAGACCACCAGGTGTATCACCAGGAGCCCAGCTAAACTATTAGAGATACAGGCATGGTTTCAAACCAAAAGTTGTTCAGTATGATGGGCCGCTTTTTTTCGAAAGGACATTGAGGATCTGGAGTACCTTATGTAGACCACCAGGTGTACCATCAGGAGCCCAGCTAAACTATTAGAGATACAGGCATGGTTCTACAACAAAAGTTTTTCATTATGATGGGCCGCTTTTTTTCACAAAGACATTGAGGATCTGGAGTACCTTATGTAAACCACCAGGTGTACCATCAGGAGCCCAGCTAAACTATTAGAGATACAGGCATGGTTCTAAAACAAAAGTTTTTCATTATGATGGGCCGCTTTTTTCCACAAAGACATTGAGGATCTGGAGCACCTTATGTAGACCACCAGGTATACCACCAGGAGCCCAGCTAAACTATTAGAGATACAGGCATGGTTCTAAAACAAAAGTTGTTCAGTATGATAGGCTGCTTCTTTACACAAGGACATTGGGCATCTGGAGTACCTTATGTAGACCACCAGGTGTACCATCAGGAGCCCACCTAAACTATAAGAGATAAAGAAATGGTTCCAAAACAAAAGTTGTTCAGTATGATGGGCTGCTTCTTTTCACAAAGATATTGAGGATCTGGAGTACCTTATGTAGACCACCAGGTGTACAATGAGGAGCCCAGCTAAACTATTAGAGATACAGGCATGGTTCTAAAACAAAAGTAGTTCAGTTTAATGGGCTGCTACTTTTCAAAAGGACATAGAGGATCTGGAGTACATTATGTAGACCACCAGGTGTACCATCAGGAGCCCAGCTAAACTATTAGAGATACAGGCATGGTTCTGAAACAAAAGTTGTTCAGTATGATGGGCTGCTTCTTTACACAAGGACATTGGGCATCTGGAGTACCTTATGTAGACCACCAGGTGTACCATCAGAAGCCCAGCTAAACTATTAGAGATACAGGCATGGTTCTAAAACAAAAGTTGTTCAGTATGATAGGCTGCTTCTTTACACAAGGACATTGGGCATCTGGAGTACCTTATGTAGACCACCAGGTGTACCATCAGGAGCCCACCTTAACTGTAAGAGATAAAGAAATGGTTCCGAAACAAAAGTTGTTCAGTATGATGGGCTGCTTCTTTTCACAAGGATATTGAGGATCTGGAGTACCTTATGTAGACCACCAGGTGTACCATCAGGAGCCCACCTAAACTATAAGAGATAAAGAAATGGTTCCAAAACAAAAGTTGTTCAGTATGATGGGCTGCTTCTTTTCACAAGGATATTGAGGATCTGGAGTACCTTATGTAGACCACCAGGTGTACAATGAGGAGCCCAGCTAAACTATTAGAGATACAGGCATGGTTCTAAAACAAAAGTAGTTCAGTATGATGGGCTGCTTCTTTTCACAAGGATATTGAGGATCTGGAGTACCTTATGTAGACCACCAGGTGTACCATCAGGAGCTCACCTAAACTAATAGAGTTACAGAAATGGTTCCAAAACAAAAGTTGTTCAGTATGATAGGCTGCTTCTTTACACAAGGACATTGGGGATCTGGAGTACCTTATGTAGACCACCAGGTGTACCATCAGGAGCCCAGCTAAACTATTAGAGATACAGGCATGGTTCTAAAACAAAAGTTGTTCAGTATGATGGGCTGCTACTTTTCAAAAGGACATAGAGGATCTGGAGTACATTATGTAGACCACCAGGTGTACCACCAGGAGCCCAGCTAAACTATTAGAGATACAGGCATGGTTTCAAAACAAAAGTTGTTCAGTATGATGGGCTGCTTCTTTTCACAAGGATATTGAGGATCTGGAGTACCTTATGTAGACCACCAGGTGTACCATCAGGAGCCCACCTAAACTATAAGAGATAAAGAAATGGTTCCAAAACAAAAGTTGTTCAGTATGATGGGCTGCTTCTTTTCACAAGGATATTGAGGATCTGGAGTACCTTATGTAGACCACCAGGTGTACAATGAGGAGCCCAGCTAAACTATTAGAGATACAAGCATGGTTCTAAAACAAAAGTAGTTCAGTATGATGGGCTGCTACTTTTCAAAAGGACATAGAGGATCTGGAGTACATTATGTAGACCACCAGGTGTACGATCAGGAGCCCAGCTAAACTATTAGAGATACAGGCATGGTTCCGAAACAAAAGTTGTTCAGTACGATGGGCCGCTTCTTTTCACAAAGACATTGAGGATCTGGAGTAACTTATGTAGACAACTAGGTGTACCATCAGGAGCCCACCTAAACTATAAGAGATACAGAAATGGTTCCAAAACAAAAGTAGTTCAGTATGATGGGCTGCTTCTTTTCACAAGGACATTGAGGATCTGGAGTACCTTATGTAGACCACCAGGTGTACCACCAGGCCCCCAGCTAAACTATTAGAGATACAGGCATGGTTCTAAAACAAAAGTTGTTCAGTATGATGGGCTGCTACTTTTCAAAAGGACATAGAGGATCTGGAGTACATTATGTAGACCACCAGGTGTACCACCAGGAGCCCAGCTAAACTATTAGAGATACAGGCATGGTTCCAAAACAAAAGTTG
Source organism: Tuta absoluta (assembly GCA_027580185.1). Classification (NCBI taxonomy): domain Eukaryota; kingdom Metazoa; phylum Arthropoda; class Insecta; order Lepidoptera; family Gelechiidae; genus Tuta; species Tuta absoluta. Next base: position 421,972 of record JAQAHW010000070.1, on the reverse strand, counting down.
TTCAGTATGATGGGCTGCTTCTTTTCACAAGGATATTGAGGATCTGGAGTACCTTATGTAGACCACCAGGTGTACCATCAGGAGCCCACCTAAACTATTAGAGTTACAAAAATGGTTCCAAAACAAAAGTTGTACAGTATGATGGGAATAAGTTGAGAAAGGACATTGGCAACTTTTTACCGAGGATTTTTTTGTTATTTACTGACTTTTGTATTCAATGGTTATAAATATTGATCTCACAGGGCAGTACACCGGATAGCAAGTTTTAAATTGTCTCTTTAACAACATAAGCAAGCAAGTCATCTTTAAACAGTAGAGATAAGAACTGTCCTAATATCACTGTCATACTTACTATGAATATACCTCTACATATCTACTTTAGAACCTGTGCCTAAAAAAACTATCTAACGCGGACGAAGTCGCGGGTAAAAGCTAGTATACTACATAAATACGACGTAAATATAATAGACTTACTTACTTACTTAATATACCCTACAAATTGTCCGAGTTATCCGACCCAAAACCCCAAACTTTCTTTATGTTAGTTTTAAAACCGAACACATTTTTACTTTTCCTTACATCAGAAGGAATTTGATTCCATAAGCGCGCAGCGCGGACAGTGAATGACTGAGCGTACATCTTAGACGAGCAGACCGATATCCGGAGAGATAAATCGCCGTAGGAACGCAGGCGAGAGCCCGCCTCCACTGTGCGCAACTCAAACCTTTCGCGCAAGTAGATGGGCGCGTTAGGATTGTTAAGCACATTGTACAGGAGGGACAAGATATGCAAATCTCTGCGTTGTCGGATTGGTAACCACCCCAACCGCTCCCTGAACTCGGACACGTGATCGAATTTCCGCAATCCAAAAACGAAACGGATACACTGGTTCTGCAAACGTTCCATTCGATTCAGAAGCTCTTGAGACAGGTCCAGAAACGCCACATCCCCATAATCCAACAAAGGTAGAAGAAGGGCCTGAGCCAGCATAATTTTTGTGTATATGGGGAGGAAGTTTTGTAGCCTCTTGAGCGAATGAAGAGAAGCGTATAACCTTCGGCTAACTTCACTCACCTGATCAGTCCAGGCCAAAGTCTGGTCCATCAAAATACCCAGATTCTTCACCCTTGACGAGTAAGGGATAGGGTTGTTATTGAGAGTAACCTCTGGCACATCTGCTAGGTGTAGCCTGGCAATACGCTGATGACTGCCAATTATAATTTACATATCTTAAATAATGTGAAAAAAGTTACTTACTGTTCCTTCTTCACTCTGGTCGCCTTCATCCATAGGGTTATTAGGGGTAGCAGCGACGACGGTGGCAGGATCATCATCATTCTTTGCATCCTGAAAATTACATTAAGCTATTTATTAGTTTTGTCAAAGCAAACGAATGTGAGTGAATATTCATAAATAAAAGTACTAATGAAATTTACATGTCGTACCAACGATATGTTATGCAGGTTCCTACCTTGTTAGCGCTTGGCATTTTTTTAACAACACTCATTGCTGTGATACCTTTCAACTGAAAACAAAAGCATGTAAACATTTAAGATAAGTTGAAGTTTATCGGATCGTTGGTCGACACGGAAAATGAGAGAGAGTAAAATCTTTTACAAGCAAATTCAAGAGAAACAAATTAAAATTTCTTCTACATATAAGTAGGTACCATGGTTTGACCATGGTGCACCAAATCAACAAAAGATTTAGCGTATAATCAAGAAAACTAAAAGGGGGACATAAAACCTACCATAACCTTTATATCGACATAAATACAAGAAAAAAGAAATTTATAAAAACTTACCAGACTGTCCAATTCACTCATAGTGCATTGAAAATTCCCGCGCTATTTTTATTTCACTTGCGGCTATTTATTTTTTTCAAAACTAAACATAAATGTACATTGTGCCCAAACATTTCGGGATTTCGCAACCGAGAATAAACAAAGATTTTGTGTTTTGTTTGGGAATTGTCGGGGAAAAACATACACAAGAGTCATGTCTTTAACGCCAATGCTGTGTTAAGTAAGCAGCACGCGCGGGCCGGCGGTCGCGCGCTGGCTAGATTCGGCAAAATACTAAAACAGTGCTGCGTGATGCGAGTCGCCTAGCCCGCTTCGCGGTGGGTCCACCAACACGCGGCGCGGATGTGGTAAATATAACTCGTCTGAACACGATGACACTTCGCCGTATTACAGCTACTTAGACACATGCGCCTTCTAAATTCAAAGGGATAATACTGTCAAGATGCACCTGCTCGCTTAACTTCACGGAGCGTTGGCGCTGATTTTACAATACCGTATGTAAATAATTATGGACAATCTTAATAACGTTCCAAATTTTTACAAGTACAAAACTTAGTTCCACCATTTGTAGACTGTGTCATAACTGTTATAAGCTAGCATTGACCGGCTGTGTCACGTGACGTGTACATTTACGCAAGCAAGATGCTCGGGTTATAATGCATGGAGATGTATGAAACAAGCTACCACAAGATGCGCCTCTCAACACACATGCACGCACGCACTCATGCTACATCTGGTCTGTGGTAGCTTTTAAAACTGTTTTTTTTTTCGGAGACCATCACTTCATTACAATGATTCTGCACAGCACGATTATACCCGACAACGTTGTTTACAACATGACTTTGTACAAAACAGTCATTGGATCGTCGTCGTCGTGTCGTTGTCTTCAATAACTGGCCTGGACATATAATGTTAAGGGGATCAAAACAAAGTGACGCAATTATGATGACTTTAATCGACTCATCATCATATCAAAAATCGTCGGAACTCATTTAATTTTTTACAAATTTTAACAGAGTAGTTCGCCGGTGTACCCGGTTGGAAACTCTGACGAAAACAGGATTACAGGTTAGTTGATTCATTATGCTGCTACATTTTGCTTACAGCTAATACATAGGTATACATTTTAGATATTGAAATGATAAACTGATAATGATGTAATGATACTAACCATTGACATCAAAAGCGGTTTGTTATTTACTTTTCCTATTGAATAAAACTTTTCACACTCTTATCTTATTATAAAATATAATGTGATGGATGAAGAAGCCAAACTAAGGTAAATTTTTTTAAATTCATTTTTTCAATATACTCATAGTTTACTGTTGTTTCAGTAATTCCATGGGAGGGATCAAGTACTTTAAGATGCAGAAAGATTTTTATGAATGCCAGTTTCAAGTAGTGACCCAACAACGGATAAAGTATACTGTTCGCACGTTAGGCAAGGTAGACACAACTTAGGATGTATGAAATCAGTGATTCAAATGTGCAGTATAAGAAAATTCTAGATATTGAGTTGAAAAACTGATAATGAAGTGATGATACCTACTAACCATTGATGTGGAAATAAATTGTTAATTTCTTTTCTTATTGGATGAAACCTTTTTTTTAACAGTCAAACTTTGCACACTTTTATCTTCATACAAAATGTGATGTGATGGATGAAGAAGCCAACTACAGTAAATTATTATCACTCTTTTGATAAAATCCAACAACTCTAGGTACTTATCAAACTACACTATTGTTCAAAATAAAGCAACCTTGGTGCACTATAAAGTATTGAAGTAGTTGTGTTTAGCCCCTATAAGACCCGGATGACCTGGAAAGTGACATCAAAAAAAAAATCCTTACACTGAGAGTACCTAATCAAAATACTTTTAGACAACAAAATCCTATAAAGGTTCCATTTTTCCCTTTTTAGGTATGTAACACTAAAAACTATAGAACATACATGGGGGTGAATCAGATACCACTCACTAAAGACATTTTAATTTTATCTTTAGACATCAGTCTGTATGGACATCCTTATTTTAAGTTCAGCATGAATACTGTAGGAATATACTTTTCTATACTGACTCTATATGTTGAAGCAATACTATCAGTAGCATTCCAAGTTATCAAGTAATATACTGCTGCTGATAAAATGAGCAACATGTATATTTTATTGGACCTAAAAAATCATTTTAATATTTAATTTGTTACATATGAAGATAACTACTAAAAACACATAATCATCTAAATTTAGAAAGGAAACTGGTCATATGATTACCAATCTCAAAAATTCTCCAATTGGAGAAGGGACATGAGGGATAGCCTTCTCCTATTAGAGAATAAGTCTATCTATACTCAACATGCTTGGTAGTAGGTAGGTAGCAGCAGGTAAGTAGGTATCTTTCATTGTATTAACTAGATCTCATATCAATTAGCGACCCATAGCGCCGCCGAAGTATAATTGCCTTTCAATAAAATATGTACATAACTCGCGGGCTTCTTGCTGCCCTGCCCGCGCACTACCAACGGACGCGTTCAGGCGACCATCTTTCGTATTTTTTTAAACCTATGCCGTCGCTAAACGGTATGTTATTTATGTTTATGGACAAGACAAGATACCGAAAGAACTGTTCAGGATAAAAGAGCTACGAAAGATATATTATTTAATGATCACTTGAACGCGCCCCAAGAGATGTGAAAGATTTTAGTGTCTATCTTCCAGAATATATAGTGGTTTCGTAAAACAGTTTAAGGGAAACAAGATTGCTAACACGAACTATGCGACACGCGAATAGCTTATCGGTACCTGCATTCATGATTTCATAGTGGTTTTATAAAACGCTTTGCGTTACGGTAAACGTTATTGATCTGCACTTTGGAAAAAAGGGGAGACGGAAATAACTACAAAAGCCAACTACAAAAGTAAAAACGCTTTCTGATTATCGAAAGCGGTGATGTAAAACGCTGTTTAACATCATAATTAAGATGCACAACTACCCTTTACATACTGCCAAGCTGAATTTGCCTTAGAAAAATAAGAAGTGGTAGCATAAAACGCTGTTATAAATACAAACTCACTCGAACTATGCTCAAGCCAAAGCACACACGACCCGCGGGCTGCTTGCAGCTCGGGCACCACCCAACCAACTAGTCTAATTTAACTTATATAAAGCTACACAATGACCACTCACTCACTCATTGACTCATTGACATGATTTTTTGTGTTGATGGATGGAGTATAGGTGGAAGTTTTTGATGTATGGGCGAGTTTTTTGGTTTATTTTGGTAAAATCAGGAAAAATCTGACATTTTCAAAAAACAAAATGGCGGCTGCTGTGTAAATTTTATTTTATCATTTTTTTGCTTTTTTTCGTTTTTAGTGTCTATTTCGGGAGATTTCTAGGTGGTTAATACGATTATGAAAATTAAACAAGATGACGGTCCTTTTTTTACCGTGAAAATTGAGTTTTTTTCACCCGAATTGTTTTTAGAAAAATTTCAACATTTGAGAAAAACAAAAGGGCGGCCGAGATGTGACGATTGTTTAGATAGACAGAAAAACAGAAAACATTTATTCCAAAAACAGTGCAAGTTAATAGTTACAAAACATAAAAGAAAACAGTAGACAACAAAATAAACACAAGTTCACGTACACTGGTCAGGGAAAAGAGACTGACTCAGCATGTTGTTGCAAAGAGCAGGCAACCCTTAGCAAACACTGATATTCTGTCAGTATCAGAGTTACGCTCACGAAATTTATGTAATATTTATTAACTAACGGTGATAATAAAATATAAAATATGTGTCGCAACTGTGATTAAGATTGATTTACTATGAGGTTTTGCAAAAAGTAGACTCTAAAGTAGGCGAATTGTTCTAAAAAATGCGCATACGCTAGAGTTATCGCTGTTATTGTGTTGGATGAGGTATTTAATTTAGTTTACCAGAAAATTCCAAAAAGTTGAAAATTCAAAATGGCCGCCGAGTTATTAAACAAAAATCGAAAATCAACTTTTTTTCTCTGTCCCTTTTTCAGGTAGAAAAAGTCGAAATAGAGCAGTATAATGTATGGGCAGATTGTAAGTATATTGGTAGAGATTGCATAAAAAATTAAAAAATAGTAGAAACAAGATGGCGGCCAAGTTTTACAACTTTGTTTGAATTTCTTCGCCAATTTTACATCGGGCAGACCCTAAAAGTCCCGAATTGTTCTCCCAGATTTAAGTAAGTAACAGTTTTGGATATTATACCATTAGATTAGGTATATGTTTTAGCTTACCAGAAAACTCCAAAAAGTTGACATTTCAAGATGGCGGATGTATAGCACATGTTTTTAATTGAGTAAAAATTTTCAAACAAATTTTGATGAATTTTACTTATTTGCGTGAGTTTGCGATACTATGTTTGTTTGCAGAAATTGATCTTTACCATTGACCCTTTTGATTGGCATCATATAAATACAGGGTGTTTTTTCACGATTTTCATTGGTTCTACTCCCAGCATGACCAAGTGGTTAGTTGAAAAAATTTGAATGCAGTTATTGTTTTTACTCAAAAATAAGGGTAGTTTCCTCAAAGCAAAAGAGCGTAGGATAAATTTTTGGGACACTTCTCCTACAAAGTGAAAGCAGTCTCAAACACTCTGTATTCGAACTAAGCTATTTACTATGAGTCTGTTTAATTCACCATAAGAAAAGGGTAGAAAAGGGTAGAACATACACTCATCAGCAACACGCTTCGTCTGAACATAATAATAACAAAATAAATCCACCACAAGTTTCATTTACTTAATAAAATGAAACATAAATAATCAGCAACAAGCTTCGTCAAAGTAAAATATTCAATAAAAAAAAATTCAAAATGTGCTAGCCCTGGCAATTATTAACGTCCGTACTCGCCTGGTCCAAACGTCCCCATTACACTAGCTGCGTTACCCCTTTGCACAGCAAGTGAAAGACGCTGAACCAGGAATGCTCCAGACCTGGGATCAGACCCTCTCTCCCTCAAACGCCTGCCCAGCTCACTATGAAGAGTCAACTTGCGTAGGGGCGGAGGGACCGTAGCGCCGAAAAAAACAGAGCAAAGAAAATTTTGCTTTTTAAGTCTTTTACGGAACTATGGCAAATTCATAAGGCGCACGAGGGAGCTCCTGCCTGCTAAGAGGTGACGCGGAGGAAGCGACGCGAGCCGTAGCGCCGCAGCAATCAGATAAAGGTTGACTGCCCATTAAATAAACAAGTACGTGACTCGCGGGCTGCTTGCTGCCCGCGCACTACCCAACAGATATGAAAATATTAGGTTCTTTCTTGCAGAATAAAAAGTGATTCCGTAAAACAGTTGAAAGGAAACAAGATTGCCCACACGCATTATACCACGTGCGAATAGCTTATCGGTAACTGCAATCAGGATTTCATAGTGGTTTCTTAAAACGATTTGCGTTACGGTAAACATTATTGATCTGCACTTTTGAAATAAGGGGAGATGGAAATGTACCTACACTTAAACTGCCTCCGTGGTGTAGTGGTTTGAAAGTTGGTCTCTTGATTTGATAGTCCCTGTTTCTAGTTTATGCGGAGAGACAAGATTATTTTGTTAATCACGTAGTTGGATTTTTCCCAGTTTGGTTTGGAAGCAGCTAGTACTAGCATAAGCAAGACATGTAAATGTTTAATCCATAACGGTAACTCGGGATTGTACAGCACTTCGAGTAACCATCTACGTGATCAACTTAAGAATGGTTTTTCTTACAGTTAACAAGAATAACCAGAAAAGATTGATACCCATTTTAAAAGATCAACATTCAAAGGTTTTTCTAATATCCTTTAAAAATATCCAGTAAAGACTTCAATGGCAACTGGAGCCGTTGCTGATAGTACCTAAAAAAGCCTACACAAATTGCATACAACAGAGGTTGTAATTGTTTGACAACGTTGCGATTAGTCACCGCGTCTTACAGCGCCAGACATAGTGGCGCCAACGGTTCAATTTTTAGAAGAAATTTGACGCCGGCACCGGCCGACCGCCGTCGCCCGCGCCGCGCCGCCGCCGCCGGCACGGCGTGGCGGGAAATTCTTCTGCACTGCTAGAAAGCTTTATGTACACTGATGATATGAGGTAGCTCGTATTGCGCGTGCCTGCCCTTCGATGATTTTAACCGAATTATCCTTAAAGTACAACTTTTAAAGCATTTAAAGTAAAGTAAACGGCGATTTTGTGCGCTTATGAGAGTGGAGCGAAAAATTTAGTAAAGTATGACAGTCAAAGTTGATTAGGCCACTAAAATGTTGCTACTACGTCAGTGTGAACTAACCTTGAGTGGTTATTTAGGAATAAAGATTAAAAACGGTCTACTCACACAAAATTAACAGGGTGTGATTTGATCAGGCATTCATAAAAAAAACGTATGGCCGGAATGCGGCTATCGCGCGCCGGTCTTGTGAAACTGAGCCTTTAAAAAGATGATTCCAATTTTCCCTTCATACTTTTACGGGCTTAGGACTGTCAAAATGAAATGTTTACCTAGAACACTAGGTAAGCAGTAGGTAGCTAAGTACAATAATCGTTTAATTAACAGTTACTTACCGTAAACTGCCCGTGATCCAACAGCCGCTGCATAACGTTGAGGAATGTTCTTGGGTTCGGTACATGAGGGTCCACAACGCCAGCATTACGCAGTCGAGGTAAACTTTCGTCCGCGTACATTCATTGGGCTGCTCGGGTATTTTCCTCACTTAAAAAGTACGAACGCACCATTTCGTAAAACTCGCGAAACGTAAAATTCGACATTGCGAAATCAATTCGGGATCGGCGGGAAAAGTAGTGTCACACAGGTGCGCGCCCGCTCGCGACGGAATCAAAACGAGAACTGAAACTGACTGAAGGGTGCGCTGCGCGAGCGCTGTTGCCATTTTCACCCTTTATTCCCAACGACCACGGGCAAGTCGGCCACGGTGCGGCCGATGGGAATAATTCCAATAAGTCTTTGGCTAGCTAATCATTATCACAAATTTACAAACCCTTTACAATTTTTACCATCAAAATCGACCCCTTTCCTGATTGCTATTTTGTCAAAGCTTAAAGCACATAATGTTTTATGTAAGGGGTTTTTATTTTTATTCATTTCGTGTAATATTTTTACTGCTTTTATAGACTCGGTTGAAAAACCCGGATCCCCATCAATGCACTAGTACCATCGCAATAAGGTACGCGTATGGGGCAAACAAGTGTTGAATTGTTTCCGTACAAAGTTGTAGCATAGTATAAAGAAGGGGGAAGTACGTTATCTTCATACACACGCACCGCGCGCGGCTTGTATGTGTGCGCGATAGTACCTATGCGTCACCGCACGCACACGCAGACAAATCTCGGGGGGGTTCGGACTGCGCTTTGACGGGGCCGCCAGAGACGACACTGCGCGACGAGTCACGACGTAATAGTAAGGCGAATCCACGATTGTAAAATGGCTGATTATCGCAAAAGAAAATAATTATTTTTACACGACTGCCCAACTAAAAAGAAGTTTAATGTTTTAAGGGTTCATGTATGTATATGTCGCAGTATTATGGCCGAATTAGGATTTTGGCCGAAATCCTAGGATTTTGGACAAAAGCCGGATTATGGTAAAATCGTAGACTTCATTCGACCATCGTCCTAAGTAGATCTAGGATTTCGGCCATAATCCTAGGATTTTGACCGAAATCCTGGATCTACGTAGTAATATGGTAACACGGATACTTCAGAACACTTTTTATAAATTTTGTAGTGACTATACATATACATACATAAATACTTGCGGAGTATGCAGAGTTTTAATGGCCATAAACAATTTTGAGGGCTATTTTTGATAAAACGTGAATGACTATAGAAAAATAAATTGGTAATACACATGAAAACTTACATCCGTTAGTCGCTTCTGGGTGTCGTACCCGCGGGAAAGAATAGGGGTGATGCTATTTTAAGCCGTCATTACACGGAAAAGTGACTACCGCCATGCATTACTATTTGTCTTTACTTTAATTTGTATTCCTATTATGCTTTTGGAGAGAAAAATAAGAACTTAAGAAAATTTTGCTTTTGGAGAGAAAAATAAGAACTTAAGAAAATTTGATGAAACAAAATAAATGACTCAAAAAATATTTATTTTTATTGATTCCAGATAGAATGTACTAATCACTATTATTATTAGGTATCTAGTCTCGATATAAAAATTAACCATTTTTCATAAACATTTAAGTGCTAACCTATTCTAACTATGATTAATATAACAAACATTAAATAATTCGTTTTTCGGTAATTAACATAAACTTTTGAGTATCATTTCTTTCATTAAAGATTTTTTAAGTAGTAAAAACAATATTTTTTAGATAATCACATGAGTAACTGTTAATAATATTATTAGATGAGTAATAAAATAAACATTTGGGTGTCTTCTCTTTTACAAAATATAACAAGGTAAACAGAACCTCCTGTTATCATTTGCATCACCTAGTATCTAAATAAAGATTATGAATGATAGAAATAAACTTTTTCTTTTTAAAAAAATAAATCAGTTTTTACGGAAAGAAAAATAATTTCACATAAACAAAATCATAGATTCCCCCGAATCGCGATTAATGCCATAATACTAAGCAGATCCAGGATTTCGACCAAAATCCTAGGATTATGACCGAAATCCTAGATCTGCTTAGGACGATGGTCGAATGTACTCTACAATTCTGCCATAATCCGGCTTTTGGCCGAAATCCTAGGATTTCGGCCGAAATCCTAATTCTGCCATAATACTGCGACATATATATGTGCCATACTTTAAAGGACTGAAACTCGTTAACTACTGAATAGATTCGAATGGTAATTGTATCGGAAGAATTCTTACATTATTCTGGGTGTCATAGGCTTTATCCCAGAAGGCAGTCGTGTTTTTTTTAAATTTCAATGTATTATGCTTGTTGTTTGTTTGAATGTTTGAATTATACATCAACTCCAGATTTGTCACTTTTACCTATTACCTACTGACCAGGAAAGGTACCTAAGGACGAGGAATTCATTTGTTTTAAAATGATACATTATATTAACTTTTGTTTAATTTAGCGTTGCTATGCTGGGGTAAGTTAGGTATTAATGACGGTCTATGAATGCGCCGCGATTTCGCACGCATCGCTCTGGGCATATGTTGTCCCTTTCTCGCTCGCAGGGCGAGACTGGCGACGTGCGCGCAGACCGCCTGACGGCGCCACGCGGTGATTTCTGCACCGCACTGGCAGTCACTCAAAACCGTTCGGACGAGAACGTATTGTATTTTGTACGGATTTCCCGCCACGCGTTTTGTGATGCCGCGTGTAATGGACGATTCAATTTGAGATCGCGCGTGTTGATGCATCGTATTATTGCGGTTTTCCTGGGTTATACTAGAATACCAGGCTTAGTGATTGTTGGATGTCTCGACGTCTTCCACGTGAGCGTCGCGTTGAATAGGCATCAAGTGGCCATATCGGCTCGCGTTTGTACGACCCAAATTCGGGTTGGGTCACGCGTAATGACTAATATCAAAGTGAAATACGAACAGAAGCTGTGAGTGGTTTGACGTGAATAACGCGCCAAGGCTGTAGTGGAATGCTGGGTGTCGATATCTTTTCCACCCAGCCCTGTAAGTACCCACGGAATTCCCATTTGATCCATTCCCTGAACTTCCTTTCTCCGTTGGGTATTTTATGCATTTGGACCGGCACGTTGACTGTAAGTGGTAAACCTAGTTGTCTTAGTATGTCTTAGTGTGTTCCCTTTAGTCATATTTGTTGTACCATATCATTGTGACTCCTTAGTACGAATTGCGGAATTCGTGGGGTGATATAATTTGGAGGTACTTACTTAGAATCTAGTGCTAATACGTGTGACGTAACGCCAGATCGGCAGACGGTATTTACTACCGACTCGAGTTATGTAAAGGTTGGAACACATCATTTGCCAATTTCACTCAACTTAGTTAATTAGGTTAAATAGATTTAGGTTCACGTTTGATTCATAGTATGCGCTGATATATTGTGCAGCGTATGTTATTTAGCGCTGCGTAATGCAGCCATTGTCTGCCTCCAGTTGAACTCCTGGTATTTTGCTCGAAATTTACCTGTGTAAATCGCTTCCACTGCGCGAGTTTAGCTTGGAATTAGACAATTTTTGGTAGCAGAGCGTGGTTCAGAAAACCACTAGATTTAAGGTTATTTTAGTATAAGATTTTTAATCTACCTACATAAAAAAAATATATATTTATTGTGATTGTAGTGTGTGCCCTGTGTAGAATATCCTATCGGTAGGATCAGGGCCAATCAATTAGTGAATTGCTTGTTATTATCGTTGTGTTTACCCTGTGCGGATATCCTAACGGTAGGATCAGGGCCGATTGTCTATTTTTTTTTATTGTAAGGTTCGGTGTTACTTTGAGTTGGTACCATGGCTCCCACAATTACACAGCTTCAGGCAAAAATTAGAACGCACCTAATTTGGTTCGCGACTAAGCAGGCGATGGTCGGTCGCGGGGACCGAGAGGACGCACTCATCGCTTGTGCGCAACGGATTGACGAACGGGTCGCGGAGGTGTTAGATTGCCTCACTGGATGCGAGGAGTTATTTGATGGGACGCCTGATGAGGAGGTCAAACTTACGGTCCGGACGAATGTGACCCAGTGCATGGAAATGGGGCAGGAGATCCAGCAGGCGGCTGCTGTGATCACCAGGCGTAGGGCTGGGGAGCCGGACCCACCCCATGGTCCGCGGGGACCGGGGGTGCAAGTGCCCCTGCCGGCTGTGGCGATTCCGGTCTTCCACGGGGACTACACGGATTGGACCCGATTCCAGGATCTGTTTGACAGTGTGATTCGTAACCGCACTGACTTGCAGCCGGCATATAAAATGGCACAATTGATGGCCAAGCTGCAAGGTGAGCCCCATGAGCTGGTAAAGCATCTACCAGTCGATGATGCAAGTTACGAGACGGCTCGCGGTTTGCTGATCGAGAGATACAGCAACAAACGTCTCATGATTGACCAACTCCTGGAACAGTGGCTCACCGTGCCGACCATCACGCGAGGGACGGACCTCAGGGCCAAGGTCCTCAACCCTGTCTGCGTTGCAGTGAACGCTCTTGAGAGACAGGGGATGCCGGTGTCAGGCTATGATTATATCCTGGTCCACACGTTGTTGCGCCGCCTGCCGAGCGACATGGCCGCTCGTTTTGAACAGTCACACGGAGGTAAGACATCTGATTACCTCCCGACCTTCGAGGAGCTCAAGTCCTTCCTCGAGGCCGAGTGCAGGCGGGTAGATGCCCAATTTGGAGAGTCGCCTCACGCGGAGTCTGCGGCCGCTCGCCGCCCGGAACGGCCGGGTGCACAGGCGCGAGACGGTAAGAGTAGGCCACCCAGGCGATACAATGTCGCTAATTTGGAATCGAGGTGTGCCTACTGCAGAGAGGCGGGGCATCAGGTGACTGCGTGTGAGGAGTTCGCTGCACAGCGGGTGCAGAAACGTCGTGGTGTGGTGCAGCAACGGCGTTGGTGCTTTAGGTGTATGGGGCCGCATCAGGTGCGAGAGTGCCCATCAAGCACCAACTGCAGGTACTGCCAGGGTGCCCACCATCAGCTCCTATGCATGAACCGCAGCGGAGATTACGGAGGCAGAGCTGACGCGGGTCAGCGGACGGAGTCTGCCCTACCTAGACGGGAGCAACGCTCCCCACCCCCTCCAAGGAGGAGTCCTCTTCCACCAGGGTTTCAGGGACGAGGCCAGGGACATCAGCAGGTGATGCCCCCTTCACCACGCGCGAGACAGTCACCACCTCGGCAGCAGGTGCCGGGACAGGGTAGGTGGTCACAGGTCCAAGGTCAGGGGCACCCATCACAAGTACGTGATGCTACGGGCGGGTGCCAACACCAGGGCCAGTACATGCAGTACTCGGCGGGTCTAAACAACATGGTGAGTTCCCATGACCCACGCATGCCTCTCCCCTTGGCTGAGCACCCGCGGCTACAGGCGCATCCACGGTACGCGCGCCTGCCGCAGGGTTACTATGGGCTGCCAGACATGGCGTACAGGACCAGAGGTCCCTATCAGCAGGAGTGGGACCCACTCGAAGGTGTACGGAGAGAGGGGACCCCCCCGCAGGACGCGGACACTCCGCGCTTAGGTTCCTGCTAGGTGATCGCCGCCTACACGCCAGCTTCGGCCCCCCGGCCAATTACGGTATTGTTGCCTACGGCAATGATTTGGGTATGGAGATACGGTGGCCGCAGCATACAGGTAAGAGCCTTGTTAGATACAGGGGCTCAGGGTTGTATTGTGTCTAGTAAGCTGGTGAGTAGGCTACGCTTAAATATAAGGCCCACAACGGATGGGGCTGTAGGTATTGGAGGTGTAGATGTGCCTGACGTTCGGGGTCAGGTGAACTTCGAGTTCACATTAGGTAATACAGGTACAGGGGTCAGCTATCATGCCTCAGCAGTGGTGCTGGATGAAGTGGTAGGGAAACTTCCTCAGGTTCGGTTACCGTCAACGGTACGAGGGTTAACCACAGGCTTAGAGTTAGCTGATCCTGAATTTGATACTCCTGGTACGGTGGACGTTCTCCTCGGGTCAGACGTCCTCGGGAGATTCTGGTGTGGCAGAAAACGGGTACTTCAGCAAACTGGTTTAGTGGCCGTTGATACCACAGGGGGGTATGTTATTTTTGGCCCAGTTTGGAGACCTCAGGACCTACCAGAGGGCGATACGGTTCTCTATGGTAGTGTGTTGTCGGAGGTGCTGCAGAGATTTTGGGAGTCTGAGGAGCCACCCACAGCGGATAGACGGAAGCCAGAGGATGACGAGTGCGAGCTGTTCTATCAGTACAACACTGCACGAAGTTCGTCAGGTAGGTTTGTTACCAGGCTGCCATTTCTCCCAAACCGCCCCTCCTTAGGTAGTTCGCGACAGATCGCGGAACGGAGACTACTGACTATGGAGAGAAAGATGAAGCGAGATGCAGCACTTCGGCAGAAGTATATCGAATTCATGAGGGAGTACCTAGAGTTAGGCCACATGTCGGTGTCCAGCATAGATTGGAGGTGTGTCGAGCATTACTATATACCACACCTGGCTGTTTTGAAGTCACCGGAGGCGAAGATACGGGTAGTGTTTGACGGTTCTGCTCCTACATCGAATGGTGTGTCTGTGAACCAGTGTCTGCACGCGGGTCCCAAGTTGAACCGGGACATTGTGGACATCCTCACAGATTTTCGGTTGCACCAAGTAGCGTTCGTCGCAGACGTCAAAATGATGTTTCGCCAAACCATTATACACTCGGATGACCGTCGGTACCAGCTGATTTTGTGGCGTGAGAGCCCTGACGAGCCGATGGTCACTTATGAGCTTAACACGGTAACGTATGGTCTGAAGCCAAGTCCGTTTTTGGCAGTACGCACGCTGCGAGAGTTGGCCGCACAGGAAAGGGTAAGATTCCCTCGAGCCGCAGCAGTACTGGATCGCGACGTCTACGTGGATGACATCTGCACGGGTGCAGATAGCGTGCAACAAGCACTGCTACTACGAGACGAGCTGATCGCGATCATGGAATCAGGAGGTTATGAGTTGCGGAAATGGCTGTCCAGCTGTCCAGAGCTCCTGGCCGGGTTGCCAGGTGAGTTCCAGCAGGACCCGCACCTTTTCGAGAACCCGGACAATCCAAATACGTTGAGCATCCTAGGGGTGCAATATAGGCCAACGCATGATGTCTTTACGTATCAGATCGAGCCAGACCTTTTGCAGAAGACTTGGACGAAGCGTTCGGTATTATCGACGATCGCCAGAACTTTCGATCCTAACGGGTGGATCGCACCGGTGACGTTCATGGCGAAGTGCTTCTTGCAAAGGTTGTGGATAGCAAACTTGGGTTGGGACGACCAGCTCTCCGGAGAGCTGTTGAATGATTGGACCAAGTTTGTGACCACCTTACCAGGGATCGTACGCATCGCCATACCTCGCAAGTTGCTCCCATCGGTGGGATGTAAGGCTACCCTACATGGGTTTTGTGATGCCTCGGAGCGAGGGTACGCGGCAGCTGTCTATTTGCGGACAGTCAGTTCAACGGGAACTGTAGACGTGCGTCTAGTTATGGCCAAGAGTAAGGTGGCTCCGGTTAGGACAAGATGGACCATTCCAAAGTTGGAATTGGCGGGAGCAGCGCTTCTCACGCGCTTGCTACATCATGTCGCTAGTAATCTACGCGGTACCATCACTTTGGATGAAACGGTGTACGCATGGACCGACAGTAGGATAGTTCTCTGCTGGTTACAGACGTCGGTACATACTCTTGAGGTTTTCGTGGCAAATCGGGTGTCACAGATTAAAGGATCGGAAACTCCGTTGGTATGGAGACACGTACCGGGAGAACAGAACCCAGCGGACTGCGCCTCACGGGGATGTAGGGCCCCTGATTTGGTAGGTCACTCACTGTGGTGGGGACCTCAGTGGCTGACTGAGTCACCTGAGAGATGGCCATACAATGAGTGCGGGTCGCCGCTTGGGCCACCTGATCGAGGTTTGCGAGTGAACGTAGGGCAGATCGTACCTAAGCCTAGTGCGGCTTTCTTGCTGGAACGATACAGCTCCCTCGACAAACTTCTAGGGGTGACAGGTTGGATCAAACGGTTCGTGAACAACTGTAGAAAACCTCAAGCAGAACGGAACTTGGCACCTGTCCTCTCGCCTGCGGAGCGGAATGCGGCTCTAAGTTTATTGGTTAGGGTCGTCCAGGCGGAACATTTTGAGGAAGAGGCCAGGCTGCTCAGGGATGGCCGTGGAAAGCTGAAGGGAGGTCTTGTGCGCCTCAACCCGTTCGTGGACGAGCATGGAATGCTCCGGGTTGGAGGTAGACTTCGGAACGCTAACCTGCCCTTTTCAGCACGGCATCCGCTGTTACTCCCAAAGAAGGGATCTTTGGTAGAACTTATAGTTAGGGATCGTCACCAGAAAAACTCGCATGCGGGCTGCAATGCACTTTTGGCTATTCTGCAGCGCGAGTTTTGGATCTTGTCTGGACGACGTACGGTACGGAGCATTGTGTTTCGGTGCTTGCCTTGCTATCGGTTGAAGGCAGCCACAATGCAACCTCAGATGGGAGACCTCCCACCGGACCGGGTGACGGAAGCCTGGACGTTTGCGGGTGTGGGAACGGACTTTGCGGGGCCTTTTATGGTAAAGGCATCACGCCTTCGCAACGCGAAGTCAATCAAGGCGTATTTGTGCGTGTTTGTGTGCCTAGCAACCAAGGCCGTCCACTTGGAACTCGTGGCCGACCTCACTACGGAGGCTTTCTTAGCAGCTTTAGATAGATTTGTGTCGCGAAGAGGGCGACCAGCGCTGATCAGGTCGGACTGTGGTACCAACTTTAAGGGCGCTGATCGATGTATGAAAGAAATTATAACGTTTTTATCGGAAAACGAGGAAGCTATCGGCACGAGCCTCTCCCGTCAGGGCATTAACTGGGTGTTCGATCCACCAGGATGCCCCCACTGGGGTGGTATATTTGAAGCGGTTGTAAAGTCCGCTAAGACGCATTTGATGCGCGTTATAGATTTAACAATATTAACCTTTGAGGAGCTAGCGACCGTGTTTTGTAAAATTGAGGCCGTTCTCAATTCACGTCCTTTGTGTCCGCTTAGCTCAGATCCGAATGATCTGGAGGCCCTGACACCAGGGCATTTCTTAATTGGCCGACCACTTAACGCCTTGCCAGAATACCCCTACACAGAGGTCAGTAGCAATCGTTTGACGCGTTATGAGTTGCTGCAGCAAATGTCTCAGAATTTTTGGAAGCGATGGTCGCTTGAGTATTTGCACATTCTGCAGCAACGCCTTAAGTGGACGGACAGAACTGAACCCCCTCGCATCGGAGATCTCGTTCTGGTTAAGGATGCCAACCTGCCGCCACTGCGATGGCGCAGAGGGCGCATTCTCAACTTGTTCCCAGGTAGTGATGGCACTCCTCGAGTCGCGACAGTTCAGGTAGGGGATTCAGTTCTTAAGCGAGCAATAGCAACGCTATCTCGTCTCCCCAGTAGTGAATAGGCCTAAGGGATTCGGCCTAGGGCGGGTGAATGTTTAATTTAGCGTTGCTATGCTGGGGTAAGTTAGGTATTAATGACGGTCTATGAATGCGCCGCGATTTCGCACGCATCGCTCTGGGCATATGTTGTCCCTTTCTCGCTCGCAGGGCGAGACTGGCGACGTGCGCGCAGACCGCCTGACGGCGCCACGCGGTGATTTCTGCACCGCACTGGCAGTCACTCAAAACCGTTCGGACGAGAACGTATTGTATTTTGTACGGATTTCCCGCCACGCGTTTTGATTCACAGATTCTTTCTTTTATTAGATAGGCTTCATCATCGTTTGGTAAGGTAAAACTGACCAAGAGACCTTGGTTGGCACATTACAATTTAAAAATGCAACTGCTCGACGCTTGCCAATTCCTAGGCACTGAATAGAAACGTTAAAAGTGGCAACCCTAAGAGAGTAGGCAATTATAGCGCGGATTAGGCCGGAGTTGGCCAACTTCCTCCCTTCTTTATACTATGCCCGAGGTAGGGTAGGTAGTATCAAGTACCTACAGCTTAACAGAAGGCGACGCAGGAGTTTAGTAGGCAGGCGCAGGCGCAGCTAGTTGACTCTTTATGCCCAGTAGTTTCTTGCTCGCACAATGTGGGCGAGGCTTCTTCAAAACCTGTTTAGATGGCGCAGGTAACGATCCGCTGACACTTATTTCGTATTGGTTTACGCACTGATTTTATTGACGAGTATTATTTTAAAACTTGTCTTTTTTGCACGAACGGAAGGCTTAACACAAAACACGTCTAAACGGAGCAGTATCCGAGAGGGCCCGAGGCTGTACCTAGAACATTCGTCCTAGTGTAGGTATACTGCGCATCGTGTTTGCTATGCATAAAATTTGAATCAGCTGTGCCTACGTTAGCTACACTCGTAGTAGTCGTAGGTTTCGGAGGCGCAAGCGCCGCGGGCGCCGCAGGTGCGGGGCCTAGAGAGTTCGGGAAGAGCTGCTATTGTTGTGATGTGCATGCGACGGGTTATTCCCATCGTTCACGTTATCAACGTGTAATAAAATATGGTGAGATTTACCACAAATAAAACAAGATAAGTTACTCTTAATATTTTCTTGAGTTTGCACAACTATTACTCATCACAATAAAACAATTTTAAACGGATTCAAGTTGTGTTTATTTTAGATTTTACAATTCCTACGTTTCGAGCTCTTTACAGAGCCCGTGGTCACGGATGACTAAGGTGTTAGACGTCATTATTTAGAATTGAAATTATTTTGTTCTACCGCCATCTATTTCGTAATTGCCTAGCGTAACGTCCGGGTTCCACACAAAATGCTGAAACCGTATCTTGTGTAGTAGGTCTTACAGTATGTTGGATCTGGTTCTTCTGCTGTGTAATCAGCGGAGTCCAAGTTGATGAGATTCCCCATCCAGTATCTCTGTTGAAATTCGGATGTTTTTAAATTTCTATGGCTTCCCGTACTTTCCTAGGAAAGAATCTCTTCTCTCTCGCTTGGATTGCAGCCTTATCGAATCTGACATAATGGGTGGGGTTATCCATGATATGTTCACACACTGCAGACTGTCTGTCACGACGGTTTTTTACATCAGCAATATGTTCTTTTAGACGTGTAGATACATTTCTCTTTGTTTCTCGTATGTATGAAAGTCCACAGTCACAGTCAAGTTTATAAACACCAGGGTCTTGGAGAGGGATGTTGCATTTGACTGATCTGATGTACTGGCTGATCTTCCTCGGCGGCTTGAAAATGGTTTTGATTGAAGCTCGCTTCAGAATTCTACCGATCTTATCAGTTACTCCCTTCAAGTATGGTAAGTACGCTGGTTGTCGTTCGACTGTGGATGGTTTGGCACGGTTTTTGTGACGTTGACGGGGTGGCTTCAGGTTATTTTCATGGAGTACTCGTCTCACATGCTTGAGCTCATCATCTAGGTGTTGGGGGTCACAGATACCGCGTGCTCTCTGAAACAAAGAGGTACCAACGGCAGCTAACTGGCTCGGATGATGGTGGGAGTTACCATTTAGGTACCTATCTGTGTGGGTTGGTTTTCTATAAACGAAATGACTGATTGTACCATTTGTGTTTTTAATTATAAGAATATCTAAAAATGCTAATTGATTATTTTGCTCTGATTCCATTGTAAATTTAATATTGGGATAAATTGAATTTAAATGATTAAGAAAAGCAGTAACTTGGTCTTGTGGAAGGATGGTGAAGGTGTCGTCTACGTACCTCTTATAAATCTTCGGCACAGCCGGAGCGTGCCTTAGGGCTCGATCCTCAAAGTCCTCCATAAAGATGTCAGCCATCAAGGGGGATACTGGAGAGCCCATAGCCACGCCGTCGACTTGTATATAGAACTCATTATTCCACAATAGGTAACCAGATGTTAGGCACCATTCTAAAAGTTCTACATATTCTATTGCTATGTTATTTTCCAGGAAAAATGTTTTTTTAGTAAAACGAAAACTCCGGTAAAATAACATAGCATAGCATTTGAGGATCGAGCCCTAAGGCACGCTCCGGCTGTGCCGAAGATGTATAAGAGGTACGTAGACGACACCTTCACCATCCTTCCACAAGACCAAGTTACTGCTTTTCTAAATCATTTAAATTCAATTCATCCCAATATTAAATTTACAATGGAATCAGAGCAAAATAATCAATTAGCATTTTTAGATATTCTTATAATTAAAAACACAAATGGTACAATCAGTCATTCCGTTTATAGAAAACCAACCCACACAGATAGGTACCTAAATGGTAACTCCCACCATCATCCGAGCCAGTTAGCTGCCGTTGGTACCTCTTTTTTTCAGAGAGCACGCGGTATCTGTGACCCCCAACACCTAGACATAAAAAGATAAAAAGATAAAAGATAAAATATATTTTATTTGCTTTAGATATGGTACAAAATATAAAGATCTTAAAATACTCCTGGTTAGTTTCACATATCTAGCCTATGTTATAAAATAAGCATGCAAATATTTTTATTATGTTAGGTAAAATTTAGTCACAGTTTTTCTTTAAATCTATACAATATGAACAATCCTTAATCTTATGGTCTATAAATTCATTCGTAGTGTAAAATATATGTTGTAATAGCCACCGTTTAAGACACTTTTTAAATTGATGATTTGAACTTATTGATTTTATTTGGTTTGGTAATTTGTTCCATATATATTTACACATAGCGTAACAGTTTTTCCTAAATCTTGCACTCTTTGGTACAACATCATAAACAATGGTATTAATATTTCTTAGATTTCTTGATGTGACATCTTTAGTTCTTATAAATAGTCTAAGATTTTGTTTCACAAATACGGCTAATTCCATAATGTATATGCACGAAAGTGGTAAGATACACAGGGATTTAAAATAAGGTTTACACGACACGTCAGACGCTATACCAACTATTGCACGAACACATTTTTTTTGCACAACAAAAACTTTATTAATGTCTGTGCTGTTTCCCCATATCAAAACACCATATCTTAAAGTTGACTGTACATATGAAAAGTATGCTGTAAGCGCTGCTTCCTTACTCGCAACTTTAGTTAATTTGCCTAATGCATATGAAAATCGATTCAACTTGTTACATACTCGTTCAATTTGATTTTTCCAAGTTAGTTTATCGTCAATGTCTATTCCCAGAAATTTCGTACAGGGACTACTTTTTACAGCAGCATTATTATACGATATTCCTAAATTATTTATGTTATTAAAATTTATATAATTTGTCTTATTTATGTTTATATTTAGATTATTATTATTAAGCCAGTTTATAACAGAATTTAATTCATTATTAATTTTCAATTCGTGAAATGTCAAGGATTTATATTTAGGAGTAGCAATAATAATTGTAATGTCATCAGCGAATAAAATAGTCCTAAAATTTGATATGTCAACAATGTCATTAATATAAATTAAAAAAAGTAATGGTCCAAGTACGCTGCCTTGTGGCACGCCATATTTATTGACTCTACTTTCAGATTTGTGAGTTTGTATTGTCATTGTATCGTTAACTCCAGTAATTTCAACAGTTTGTGATCTATTTTCTAGGTAAGATCGAACCCAATCAAATGCAGGACCTCTAATCCCGTATCTTTCAATTTTTGCCAAAAGTAAATTGTGATCTACAAAGTCGAATGCTTTCGACATGTCAAGGAATAGCACTGTCACATAGTTCTTAGCATTGATTTTATGAAGGATTTCATTAATCAAGTTAAATGTGGCCAGAGCAGTTGACTTATCCCTTTGAAATCCATACTGATCCTTTGTTATGATATTGTATTTAGTAAAAAAGTCGCTGAGTTTATTATGCATAACTTTTTCAAACAATTTAGAAAATACCGGGATCAGAGTCACCGGCCTATAATTATCTATGACATTCTTATCTCCTTTTTTATGCAAAGGTTTGACGATACTTGTCTTTAATCTATCCGGAAATTGACCTGTTTGCATAGATAGATTAACTAAATATGTTAGTATTTGACCTATTTCTTTTCTACAAAATTTTATGATTTTTGTACATATTTCATCGTAACCTTCTGCAGATGTATTATTTAGAGACATTATATATTTTTCTATATCGTTTTCGTCTATTGGAGTTAAATATATTGTATTATGCAAATTAAATGTATTGGTATTTTTAAGATTTGTGTTTACAATATTTGTTTGATTTATAAAATGGTCATTAAATGTATTTGATATTAATTTAGGGTCAGTGATAATCGTATTATTGTGAATTATTTTATTAATATGTCTAGATACTGAATTGTCATTAATTTCTTGGTTAATTATATTCCAGGTGGCTCTATTTTTATTTTTATGATTAAATATATATTTGCTATTAATTTTCCTCTTCGCAGTATTAATACATTTTTTCAAAATTTTACTGTACGCTCGATATTTTATTTTATTTAAAACAGTGTTTTGTGTATAATAGAGGAAGCGTAATTTTTTCTTAGTTGCACAACATTTTTTTAAATTATTCGTTATCCATTTGACTCCACGTTTTGTGTTAATTTTAAACTTAGTTTTTGGAAAACATAGGCTGTAGAGCAGGCAAAACATGTCGTGGAAATTATTAAAAGCAATATTTATATCGGTCTGAGCGTATACATTTTGGAAAGTCAAACTTTTCAAATAGCGCTGAAAAAGTATGATATTATCGTTTGAGTAGAGCTTCTTGTACAGATATAATGTCTGAGCTATATTTAAGGATATATTTATTTTTAAACGATGAGCTCAAGCATGTGAGACGTGTACTCCATGAAAATAACCTGAAGCCACCCCGTCAACGTCACAGAAACCGTGCCAAACCATCCACAGTCGAACGACAACCAGCGTACTTACCATACTTGAAGGGAGTAACTGATAAGATCGGTAGAATTCTGAAGCGAGCTTCAATCAAAACCATTTTCAAGCCGCCGAGGAAGATCAGCCAGAACATCAGATCAGTCAGCCAGTAGATCAGATTTTTTTTTTGGGCTGGCATCCCCAACCCGAACAGACGTCATAAACAGCTGTTCCTATATTTTAATACAATTTTGCACTAAATTATGAATATTATTAGTTTATTTGTGTATAATTAAGTAGAATAAGTGTCAGTGAAAGTTACCAGCGCTATCCGGACTCGGTGAAACATAACAACACGGATTTTATACCTACTAAAAGTGCTGTCAACCAACCAACGATTCGAATTTTGATTCGAATGACTAACGGATTTAAACCCGGGGAGTATTGTTTTTCATAACTGTTACACCAGCCAGGCTTGTTATTTATTAGACCTGATAGTAATCGCAGATTAAACGATCACATAACTGCACATACTTAACTCGCTTTTGTGAAAAACGACGACCTACTCACACATTAGCGCCGTAACCTTGCCTCATCTTACTTCTTTTGAAGTTTATTTGACGGGAAGGCTCACCGCTCAGACAAGTTAATTCAAATAATACTACACATTTAGGAACAATAACACCTTACTTTTTTTGGTAATTTTGCTGTACCTAGGCTAGATTTTGTAGTGTCTCAGTTCACTTTTCTGTGTGGAAAGTGGATCTGATGATACTTGATAGGTACTATTTACATTATATAGATAGCATACCTTCATTATCACCTTTAATCTTAGTACTACTTACATATAATTTTAAACAAGTTTCTATAATTATTATCATTGGTAATTACACAGAGTAGGTAGTTTAGCCTCCTAATTAGATTACCTAGAACAACTAGTGTAAGTTTGATATTAAATAAGTTTTTCTATATAAATTCCAGCTCCGGCTTCAACCATGTCCATGATGACCACCCGTAGAATGCATGCTGAAAAGATGATGGCTAAACTTCAGCAAACACTTACTGAAGCCGAGCAGATCAATGAGAAACTTCTAGTTCAACGAGATGAGATTGACCATGAGATGAAACAAATAAAATCAAAAAACACTCAGTTAAGCGAGAGTGTTATTACTCTGCGAGCACAATGTGCAGAATCACAAGCAGAGATTGACCAGCATACTGACCTTATAAAGTCTCTGGAACATGCTCATTTTGAAATAAGCTCTGACCGAAATTCTGCCCGGGATCGATGTAAATTTTTAGAACAACAACTGAACGAAGCTAACAACCAGTTAGCTGATCTACACAAAGAAAAAGAAAATACTGAAAATATATTCAGTGTTTCCCTACGCCATGAACTGGAAGTGGAGGACATTAGTACTGTACGCCACACAATTTTGACAAAGGGCAACAAAATAAAGAAATATTTAAGACTAAATAAATTCATAAGAAAAACTAGACATAATCTTAAGTTGTTGAAAATAACTCAAAAAAGACAACCAAATAGAATCAAGAGAATAAAAATAATAATAATATAATAAATATAATAAATCCTTTATTTCAGGCATCAAGGCCCATCCACACTATATATTATATATTATTATATTATATTATAATATTATAAATGCGAAAGTAACTCTGTCTGTCTGTCTGTCTGTCTGTCTGTCTGCTACGCTTTCACGGCCAAACCGCTGAACCGATCTTCATAAAACTTGACATAGAGATTGCTAGCATACCGAGAACGGACATAGGCTACTTTTTATCACCATTCGAGGGTCTGGAGTACAGATGTAGACCACCAGGTGTACCACCAGGAGCCCAGCTAAACTATTAGAGATACAGGCATGGTTCCAAAACAAAAGTTGTTCAGTATGATGAGCCGCTTCTTTTCACAAGGACATTGAGGATCTGGAGTACCTTATGTAGACCACCAGGTGAACCATCAGGAGCCCAGCTAAACTATTAGAGATACAGGCATGGTTCTAAAACAAAAGTTGTTCAGTATGCTGGGCCGCTTCTTTTCACAAGGACATTGAGGATCTGGAGTACTTTATGTAGACCACCAGGTGTACCACCAGGAGCCCAGCTAAACTATTAGATATACAGGCATGGTTCTAAAACAAAAGTTGTTCAGTATGATGGGCTGCTTCTTTTCACAAGGACATTGAGGATCTGGAGTACCTTATGAAGACCACCAGGTGTACCATCAGGACCCACCTAAACTATTAGAGATACAAAAATGGTTCCAAAACAAAAGTTGTTCAGTATGCTGGGTCGGTTCTTTTAACAAGGACATTGAGGATCTGGAGTACCTTATGAAGACCACCAGGTGTACCATCAGGACCCACCTAAACTATTAGAGATACAAAAATGGTTC
This sequence comes from Tuta absoluta, assembly GCA_027580185.1. Taxonomy (NCBI): domain Eukaryota; kingdom Metazoa; phylum Arthropoda; class Insecta; order Lepidoptera; family Gelechiidae; genus Tuta; species Tuta absoluta. Next base: position 396,356 of record JAQAHW010000070.1, on the reverse strand, counting down.
CAAAACAAAAGTTGTTCAGTATGCTGGGTCGGTTCTTTTAACAAGGACATTGAGGATCTGGAGTACCTTATGTAGACCACCAGGTGTACCACCAGGAGCCCAGCTAAACTATTAGAGATACAGGCATGGTTTCAAAACAAAAGTGGTTCATAATGATGGGCCGCTTCTTTTCACAAGGACATTGAGGATCTGGAGTACTTTATGTAGACCACCAGGTGTACCACCAGGTGTACCACCAGGAGCCCAGCTAAACTATTAGATATACAGGCATGGTTCTAAAACAAAAGTTGTTCAGTATGATGGGCTGCTTCTTTTCACAAGGACATTGAGGATCTGGAGTACCTTATGAAGACCACCAGGTGTACCATCAGGACCCACCTAAACTATTAGAGATACAAAAATGGTTCCAAAACAAAAGTTGTTCAGTATGCTGGGTCGGTTCTTTTAACAAGGACATTGAGGATCTGGAGTACCTTATGAAGACCACCAGGTGTACCATCAGGACCCACCTAAACTATTAGAGATACAAAAATGGTTCCAAAACAAAAGTTGTTCAGTATGCTGGGTCGGTTCTTTTAACAAGGATATTGAGGATCTGGAGTACCTTATGTAGACCACCAGGTGTACCACCAGGAGCCCAGCTAAACTATTAGAGATACAGGCATGGTTTCAAAACAAAAGTGGTTCATAATGATGGGCCGCTTCTTTTCACAAGGACATTAAGGATCTGGAGTACTTTATGTAGACCACCAGGTGTACCACCAGGAGCCCAGCTAAACTATTAGATATACAGGCATGGTTCTAAAACAAAAGTTGTTCAGTATGATGGGCTGCTTCTTTTCACAAGGACATTGAGGATCTGGAGTACCTTATGAAGACCACCAGGTGTACCATCAGGACCCACCTAAACTATTAGAGATACAAAAATGGTTCCAAAACAAAAATTGTTCAGTATGATTGGCTGCTTCTTTTTACAAGAACATTGAGGATCTGGAGTACCTTATGTAGACCACCAGGTGTACCATCAGGAGCCCACCTAAACTATTAGAGATACAGAAATGGTTCCAAAACAAAAGTTGTTTAGTATGATGGGAATAAGTTGAAAAAGGATATTGGCAACTTTTTACCGAGGATTTTTTGTTATCTACTGACTTTGTATTCAATGGTAATATTGGTTATAAATATTGATCTCTCAGGGCAGTACACCGGATAGCAAATTTTGAATTGTCCCTTTAACAACAGAAGCAAGCAAGTCATCCTTAAACAGTAGAGATAAGAACTGTTCTAATATCACTGTCATACTTACTATGAATATAAATATCTACTTCAGAACCTGTGCCTTAAAAAACTGTTTAACGCGGACGAAGTCGCGGGTATAAGCTAGTATAAAATAAAATAAAACAATACAATAATAACTTAACATCTAACACAAATACTATAAATACACTATAATAAAATGACAAAAATAAGCTATGTGGGCACTTTAGGTGACGGCGACTCACGTTGCACAGAGGTTCGATAGCGCCTGAATACGACTCCCTGTGGCCAGAAATCTGTTCGCATGAATTCGCACACGTACGGTCGCGTTCTAAAGTGGAGTCATAGTTAACACAAACCTCAGAAAACAAGTCGCTCGCACCCGCGGCTACACTCACACAATGACACAAATGACGTATAACATACTATTATTTGACGAACTACCATTGTATAATAGGCTGAGTAGTATTGACTATTTCACTACATGAATCATAGCTTCGGTAGCGTGGTCAGTAGCGCGGTCAAGCAAATTCTTGACCGTTATTGTGGAGACAATGGATCGAATCCCGATATCTTAGTTGTAATTTTTATTTTAACAAATGAAGCAAAATTTAGTAAATTTTGAATTACATTTTAGTTGTTGTGTGAAGACGGGATAGTTTTATAATTAAAACCACGTCTTACTTGACAGAGAGTGCGTTTATTACTAGACTGAAGTAAACGATGTTATTACAGTGCGACATACATACAATGCATATAAGTCATATAAGTAGTACACATGTTATGTAAAGGCAGGTATAGCTAGGTTCACACTACACCTACACCCTTAAAAAAAAGAAAAATGATTAATACATTTTTTTTTTTTTAAACAGAATTACATTTTTATATTACAAAATATGTAGTTTCGAAAATACATTTTCTTTTCATAATGGTAGTTCCTTTTACATCTTGTAACTAGTTCAAACTATTTTAAATTTTAAAAAGCTTAGTGCGGTTTTTATGAATACATTCTAATTTATTATTTTTAAGTATCTTAACATTAGGTCCAACATCTTCAATGACAACATACGGTCCATTATACAATTTTTCCATCTTATTTCCGCTTTCATTCCTAACCAAAATTAAATCATCTTTCTTATAACTAATTGGTCTTTTATTTTTATCATAATTGACCTTTCTGTCTAACTTACTACTAATTAGATTTCTACGTGCGTCCTTATGTGCTAACTGAAGTCTATATTTTAATTCTAAACAGTAGTCATCAGGATTGTACAGTGGCTCTAAATCGTCTTTCAAATTGCTAGGAATAGAGCATGGTTTACCGAAAACTAGTTCATACGGCGTATATTTTGTTGACGTGTGGACAGTTGTGTTAAAGGAAAAACACCAAAATGGTAGCCAATGGCTCCAAGTAAAAGCATGTTTATCACACTGAATTCGTAGAAAATTGCGAAGTTGTTTGTGGGTATTTTCTAACGCTCCGATGCTCTGGTGGTGATAAGCTGTGGAATGAATTTTCTCTATCTCTAGTAACTTACATACTTCTGCCATTGTTGACGATGTAAACTCCGAGCCCCTGTCTGATCCGATGACCTTTGGTATTCCATATCTAAGAATAAAATTATTTACTAACGTTCGCGCTACTGTCACAGTTTCCTTTGATGGTATTGGGTATGCCTCCACATACTTGGTGAGCTCACACTGGATAGTAAGTATGTATTGGTTACCTTCATCATCCTTATCTAGAGGACCAACTAGATCCAAAAAGATTTTCTCGAAAGCTGTGCTGGCTGTGGTCGTTATTTCCATGGGTTGCTTAAAACTAAGTGAATGTTTCATCACTTGACACTTACTACACTTACCTACATATTTCTTAACATCTAATTCTAAGCCTGGCCAGTAATACTTACCTTTAATATTATTTATCATTCGCCGAACACCAGCATGTCCGCTCGATGGTAAAATATGGTAGTCATTTAAAATAACAGTTTTCTCATCTTTATCTATAATTCTTTTTACTCCTCTCAAAATTAGTATCCGTGGACCGGTCCATTTATTTCTACTTTTAATTTCGTCACATAATTCTTTTATAAATAACGCGTTATCTTTTTCTTTTATAATACATATTTCATTTACTTTTATACTTTTACAAAAATCACTCAAAATATTCGTAAATACGGCTCGCGTGAAATACGACATAAAATTGAGATTTATGTATATTATCATGTGACATTCTACAAAAGCTAAACATTCTACTTCTTTTGTTATTTTATAATTTTTTCTTAATTTCGCTAAGTCCCTTCCGGTTATGAATTTCATTTGTACTGAGTCATTTGGTTTCCGTAATATTTCTACGATTGTTGGTTGATCAGGCCTCGAATCTGTAGATATATTGGGAATATCCGTTCGACTTGACAAAGACTTTCTTAAAGCTTCTGCTTCTAATTTTTTAGACTGCGCTCTAGTTGTTACAAATATTTTCTCACCAATTTGTTTCAGTTCATTTGACGTTATGGTTACCCTACTTAGAGCATCTGCCACTACATTATGCTTTCCTTTTATGTAAACAATTTTGAAATCATACTCCTCCAATTTTAATCTGAATTTTAATAATCTACTTGAGGGATCTTTCATGCCAAACAAGTATATTAACGGTTTATGATCTGTCATAATTGTGAATGTTCTTTCAAATAAATATGGTCTGAAATATTTTACGCTCCATACCACTGCCAACAATTCTTTTTGAATAGTGGGGTAGTTTAATTCTGCCTTGTTAAGAGGTCTGCTGGCATATGCAATAGGTTTCATGTCTTTATTACATAGAACTGAACCAATTGCGAAACCAGAGGCATCTGTCTGAAGGACAAATTCATTATCTTCCGAAAAATCAGGATACTGTAAAATTGGTGGTGAGGTTAGCGCCCTTTTCAAAATATTAAATGATTCATCACAATCTTTACTCCATTCAAACTCTACATTTTTCCTACACAACTTATTTAACGGAATTGTTATGTCAGCAAAGCGAGGTATGAATTTTCGATAGTAATTGCACATAGCCACAAAACGACGTACTTCGTCCGAATTTTGGGGTTTAGTATAGGTTTGGATGGCTTTTACTTTTTCTGGATCCGGCAAGACTCCTTCAGTAGTTACAAGGTGGCCGAGATACAATAATTCTTTTTTACAAAATTCACATTTTTTTGGATTGACTTTCAAGTTGACTTTCCTTAACCTTTCAAACACATTGATTAAATTTTTATTGTGTGATTCCAAATTTCGACCAAAGACAATTAAATCATCCATGTAAACTATACACTGTTCAAAATTCATACCTGACATTGCAATTGACATAACACGGGAAAAAGCTCCTGGACTTATTTTAAGACCCATAGGAAGCCTTTTCATTTGAAATTGCCCAGTGCTTGTTGTAAAAGATGTGACAGCCCTACTTTCTGGTTCAAGTTCTACTTGATAGTAACTTTGACTTAAATCCAAATGACTAAAATAAGTGCAACCTGAGAGAGAATCTAATATTTCATTTATGTTAGGTAATGGAAACTTGTCCTCTTTAATATCTTCATTGACTTTCCTGTAATCTATGACTAATCTCCATTTTTTATTACCATTTTCTGACTTTTTAGGCACAAGTAAAATAGGACTGTTCCACTCACTGTTCACTGGTTCAATAATGTCATCATTGAGCATCTGTTCAATTTGTTTATTGATTTCAGGCTTCAATGCTTGTGGCAACCTATAGGGCTTTGAATAAACTGGACCAGTATTTGGCTTTAAATTAATAGATTGAGACATAATGTTAGTAGTGCTAAGTTTATCACCATCAAGATGAAAAACATCAGCATATTTCGCACAAATTTGTTCAATTGATTTTTGCTCATCTGTTTGTAAATAATTTAAATTTAAAATATTTAATAATCTTTTCACTCTATCTGCATCGGTATTTGATTTCTCATATCGGCAAATATTGTAACAATCTAAACTCTCTAATTCCGGTTCAAAACATTGCAATTCTATATCCTCATCTCCCGTATTTAATAATTTAATTGGAATTTTGCCTTGTTTACATTGTACTATGCATCCTGCCAAAAATAGATGTTCTGATATTTGTTTTGGAATTACGACGTATTCATTCTGTGAGGCAGATTTTATGTTAATAAAGTGAATTGTTTCACTTCGAGACGGAATATGCAGAATGTTATCATACTGATTGCTAGAATAAAGTTTTAGCCTTAATGTGTCATTATAGAATCGCAACATTAATTCATTAGCCTCATAATCGATATTAGCTTTGTATTTTTTAAAGAAGTCAGATCCAAGAAGTCCATCAAACTGACATGGCATTTCATCCAATACACGAAACTTACAAACAAGCAAATCTGACTCATCGTAACTTGATGTTCCTGTTTGTTCATAACCCGTTTGCAACGTGATGTCGGCAACTTCATTGGAACAAACATAGCCGCCGAAACCTCCTATTACCGTTTCCTCGCTTTGCAATGTGATATACTGTGGGACATTTTCCCTTTTTATGACTGACAAAGTTGCACCTGAATCTACTAAAAATGTACAAAGCCTGTCTCCTACTATTAATTTTACGTACTCTAATCCTTCACATGTCAAAATCTTATGCACGAAAAAACTGATTTTGATTGTTTGACTCACCGTTTTCTTGTTGATGGTAATATACTCTGTGCTGAGGTCTGCCACGTCCTCCTCGGAATCCACGAGAATTTCGCCCTCTGTTTATGAAATTATTACCTCGAGATCCAAAATTATTGCTACCCCTGAAGTGGTTGTTGGGTGAATAATTACCTCGACCGTTGTAATTACCGCGACTGAAGCCAGAATAATTACCTCGGTTGAAGTAGTTTCTGTCACCTGAGTAGCTGGACTGACGCGGTACGTGCAACCATCGTCCTCTTCCTCTTGGCTTACCTCGTATATTCATCATAACCTGAGCAGATGGCTGAGATGACTCCTCATCCTCTGCCGCTCGAATCGCGTCCTTCAGCTGCTGGTAGTCTCGCGCTGCGATGATCGTACCCAGCCGTCGGTTGCGTAAACCATCTGAAAATCGTTTAATGGCATATTTTTCATTGATCGGTCGCAAAATTGCAGTCGCACTATCATTTGAATCTGATTGGGAGATTGTCAACTCTACAAAAAGTTCCTCTAATTTATTTCCAAATTCAGTTATAGTTAGCTCATTTTGAGATAATTTATTTATTTGCGCCATCAAAGAATTTGCTGATTTTTTTGTAAGAAGATATTCTCTAATATCTTTTACCAATGCTTCTACTGTGGTATAATCTGCCTTCAATTTTAATTTCGCTGTTTTCGTTAGTCGCGTTTTAATTACGAAAGAAATCAGCAACTTCTTATCTTTGGCTTCTGTCAAACAAGATTCGTACATTTCTATACCTTGGATCATCTTTTCGGTGGTGTCTTCCTTCCCGTCCATCACAGGTATCAACATACTTGCCGTTTTTAATTCAAAGTCCGTCATTTTGGTAGTTTCGTTAGACGATTCAGAGTCACTGTAACTTAATATTTTTTGATAAGTTTCATTAATTTTCCTACATAAATTCTCTATCAATATACCAGTATATTTGCCTCCTAAATCTTTTATATCATGACTTTCTAAATATTGCTGATAAAGCTCATATATTTCAATTGCATTCTCAATTTTTCTTTTACCTATATCTAGTTTTCTTCTAACTGGTCCTAATCTTCTTAAACTTACCCTTATTTTATCCAATGAATCACATATTTCACTTAACTGTAATTCCATCAACTCACAGCTAACTTACAACTAGTAGACGCACGAGAATGATAGCTACCTAGACCTACCTACGTAGGTAAATATTTTAAAACTATTACGCTGAAAGAACTAACACTTAAAGTTCTTAAATGTATTTAACATGACGACAGGAACATTAAATGTTTACTTGTTATTTTAAATTTTAGAAAAATTCCTTAACCGTTGGTTGACTTCTTTCTTCTGTTTATTTTGGATTTTTATTTATTATCAGCAAGTAGGTATTAGATTTGATTTTATTTATTTATGCACACAATTTTTATTTCTTGACATGTCCATATTTTATTTTACCACACTATTTTTGTATGCCGCACTCAACACTTCACTTTATTTTTATTTATTTTTATTTCTTGACATGTCCATATTTTATTTTACCGCACTATTTTTTGTATGCCGCACTCAACACTTTACTTTATTTTTATTTATTTTTATTGCCATTATTAGATTTAGATTTTAACGCCTCACGTAGGAACGCCGTCGCGCTGGTCTTGTCATGCCGTCTCATGACCCTGGTCATCATGTCGCCGGTCTCTGCGGCCAGACAATCTCATCTGCATCCTCCTTAGCATGTCTGCCCTAATTTCGTCCGTGACCCATGCTTGGTGGCACCTCCTATACTGTGTATAGCCAACGTACAGGATAACGCATCCGCAAACCGCAACAATCACCGACAACAAAATGTTATTTGTGTACATGTGAGTCCCAGCGTCCACACCGGCAGCGTTGTCACCTCCGTGCTGAGATATTACAGTCTCTTTATTTTCGCAGACACATTTAGAGCACTCCTTTCCCATTTTTCCGCTGTAAAAAGTTGAATCCTTCGCTGTAAAAAATCACACCACTACTCTCGACAGTACCACGAACACGCTTCAAATGCATCGTGCTGCACAAAAGTCCGAGCGTTCTCACAGAAAATTGCTGACAACGCGGCGCGACCACGCGGCGCCTACGCCTGGCAGGTGCGCCATGTGAAGACGGGATAGTTTTATAATTAAAACCACGTCTTACTTGACAGAGAGTGCGTTTATTACTAGACTGAAGTAAACGATGTTATTACAGTGCGACATACATACAATGCATATAAGTCATATAAGTAGTACACATGTTATGTAAAGGCAGGTATAGCTAGGTTCACACTACAGTTGCTAGATCGTTTGCGAGATAGTGCGTGTGCTAAGTGATTTTTTTTAACCTAAGTTTATTTATTAAACTTCAGTGTTTATTTCTTCGAAATGCATACTATTATCAGTTTGCAGGATAAGCAGCGTATTGTTGCGCTGCAATTATCTGTGGCGCTGCATGATATTGGATTCAATTTAACTCAAATTGCTAATCAGACTGGTCTGGCCGTAAGTATAGTTTTATTTCATTACAATTGTATTTTAAATATTAAAAACTTTGACTCATAGTATGTTGGTAGCTGTGAACCGATTAGTATAAACTTTTTTATTAATAATGCTACTTTGTTTTAGTGGAAGACTGTTAAACGTTGGGTTACACATTTTGAAGAGGAAGGTAGCGTAAAAACTCGACTCGTCTTATTAATGATTCACAGCTGAGGATGATGGTGTAACAATATGAAGAAAATGGTTCTGCCGCTGGTCCAGGCGAATTAGTAGCACAAGAAACAGGGCGTGCAACTGCCGCTAATTATGTTGATATGCTACAGGAAAGCATGCTACCGACGACGCCGACGGTGCGAAATGTTTAACTGTTTATCCTGCTAGTGAAGTTCCTCGTTTTGCATTTGTCCAGGATAAATTGTCCAGTGCATCGAGCTGCCGTGGTGAATAATTGGTTTAGCCAGCACCCAGATATCCAAGTTATTCGTTGGCCAGCAAAATCTCCGGACTTAAATCCCATAGAGAATTTATGGGGTTTAATGGTGCAAAGGTGGGACATGCGCAATGAAAGAACTACAGAAGCTTTAGAGGCTCACTGCCTGGGAGTGTGGGAGAGTACCAGAGGAACAGATATATGCACTTATTTGATCGAGTCTATTAAGTGTTGTTGAAAACAGCGGAGGTAACACCAAATACTAATTATGTAAGCGGCGATTTTTACTTAAGATTCCAATCAGACCCGATCTAGCATACATTGCTGATTATCTTGTGTATTTCATTATAATATATGAATATACACAAAATAATCAGCAATGTATGCCGAAGCGGGCCCGATAAATCGTTTCTCACTCAACCTCTGTTTACCTGCTTACCCGCCTACTATTGCAGTAGGTATTTGTGGAGCATTACATTAGCAATTAAATTATGCTAAAACATCGATATATATTTATATAAGATTGATCATTATTAGTCAGTTATCTTAAGGCCTTGCTTCAATATCTTTTCATTACGAAAACGAGTACTTAAGCTTAAACCTTGAGATGTAGGCAAATAACTGATTTATTATTATTACAATTACTTTTACTTCCGAGGAAAGTGCATCATCGTTAAACATAGAACAATAAAATAATTACTAACGAAATTATTACTTAAATAACTTTATTGAAAGATTCAATCCAAGATTTGGATCATTCCTATGATCTTATAAATAATTACCTATCGATGTTTCAGCTAATGAACACTTAATATCATTTTACATAATATTGTGTTTTATCATTCAAACAAAACTATTAACTAAGTATTACGACAGCAAGTATTTTATGTAGTTTTACATACTCGTATCTTATGGTTACCAAAAGATCTCATTCATGTCATTTTGTTATTTACATAAAGTGATACCATACCTACCAATAAAATAATTTCTTACCTTACTTTTTGTTTTATTACAATATTATAGGTTTATGTTTTTAGATATAATATTTTGATACATAATTTACAATAGGTAAACATTTATAGATATAATACATAGATGAATTTATTGAAAAATATTATATAAAATAATTATTACTGGAGAAAATATGGTAAAAACATTTAAAAAACATTATTCAACATACAGAGATCGGATGGGAACCCGGTTCCGTTCTGATTAGAAGGTAAGAACTATTACCGCTAAGCTACGGTAGCTTGTGATCAATACGACGAAATAAAGATATGTAATCTATTGCTTTACTACAAGTGAACGAATAAGGATAACTATAAACAGTTTTAGACAAACCAGTGTGATGTATACTTTGTGGTGATGTGGTGGCGAATAGGCTATCACCGAGTAATTATTTCAAAGATTACATAGATGTCGCTTATAGGTGGTAATCTGTTTAAGTTTTAATGCTACGCCTTAAGGTGGACTTTTCTACTTACAGTCGATAATCTTACGTGTGTGCGTAAGTTAGTAAAGTAAGTACAGAGGATAATAACCCGTATTGCATTCTGTCAAGTGGTTTAACTATGACTCCACTTATGAATCCGACCGTACTTCCGTGGAATAAATTTATTGAATGAAACTGAGGACCTAAGACTAAAAATTAGAAAAATGAATGTGGCATTTCACGAAGCAGAAGCACACAATAGGCAGCTGACGGTGCAACTTACAGCGAGCAGCAAGCAGACAAGCAGCGAGTTGTATATTGACAACCTTTAAACACAACTCGCAAAGGCTGAGACTATGCAGAGAGCCGAATAGAACACAATCAACTTTCTTTTGTAACTTCAGAGCTACTCCAACTACAGCAACAAAACACAGTGTTGCTTGAATTGCTCATGGAAGACGATGAATTGGTCTCCGCTCTAGGTGCAACAAAACCTGCCACACCGTCCTTAGCTGCCGTGACTGCTGCCACTACTGACGCACTCGTCCCAGGAGATCCTCCCTCGCCCGTCGTGCAAGACTCACTAGCTGCACCTGTCGCTGCTGGTGCGCCGGCCGCGCCCGTCGCTGCTGGTGCGCCGGCCGCGCCTGTCGCTGCTGGTGCGCCGGCCGCGCCCGTCGCTGCTGGTGCGCCGGCCGCGCCCGTCGCTGCTGGTGCGCCGGCCGTGACTGTCGTTGCGTCGGACGCGCCCACCTGGCAAACGCGACGTGGCGGACGCGGTAGAGGTGCTCCTGCACTGCCTGTGGGAACAAAGGCGCGACCAACATCGACTGCGACGGCCGCGACTACGTCACCCACTAAGCGAGGACGACGCGGAGGACGCCGCGGTGGACGCGGCAGGGGCGCTTCCCGTGCTCCTGCACCCGCTGTGGACACAAAGGCGCACCAGGCATCGGAAGCCGACAGCAACGTGCAGCCTGCGGGGTCACCTGCCTCCCCTACCAACGGGTTGCAAAGGGCGGTGAGAGTGCCGCTCACTCCAGTAGCTGCACCGCGTACTTTTAGGGCGTCTACCTACTCAGCCCCCGCTGTCCAGACACCGAAGCCGCGACGGCGTGGCCCACGCCCGTGTCAACAAGTGGTCCGACCCAACGTCGGACCACTTCTTGACAGTGTGAGTGCAACGAAAACGATAAAGGCAAAATCACTTAAAAAGACTCTAATTTACTCTGACGAGATAGGTGTAGGTTTCGGACAATTATTAAACTATCGTTTAAATGAACAAGTGACAAACATGTGTTGTCCTGACACCTCATTTGAGGATAAGTTAAACAAGTAGCTGTAGGGAAATTTGATGAGCACACCACCATTATAATTATGATAGGTAATCATTCTAACATTAGTCGTAGTACATTGGACAATAGTGTAGAGGTGTTGCTCAATTTACACAATCAGACAAAGTGCAAGTTCATTTTGTGCAACTTTCCATACTGTACAAACCTGTCAGAACAACTAAACAACTCTGTGCATAGAATGAACATGCACCTATACAATATAACATGTCATCATAGCGATGCTATTTCTTATTTTGACTTGAATAATTTTATTCACACATTTATTTTGACTCAGGATACTTACTATGTACCTGTCTGATTATTATAAAAAACAAGTAGCTACATTGTTAGCATATAATATAAATGACACAAAATATGTGTCATCTCCTATATTAATTTGTAATGTTACTAACAATAATTCAAACTAGAATTTAAGACAAAGGAAATCCCCTCTTTGACTGATATTAATAACAATCACAAACCGGGTTTTTCTTGCACTCATCCTCAGACAAAGGAAAAGCAAAATCAGTTACAAGTGTTACATCAAAATTTTCAGGGCTTTGCTAGCAAAGTATTAGAAATTGAATTATTCTTAGAAAAGCATAATTATGACATAGTTTGTTTAACGGAACATTTTCACAAAGATCCTGACATTTTGATAAATTATGAAAATTATTGTATTGTTAGTTCTTTCAACCGAAAATCCGCGATACATGGAGGTTCCTTAATACTTATTAGAAACAACATTAACCACTTCGCTCAGTTCGAATTTTGCAACAATAGATTTGTATTGTTCTTTAAGCACACATGTGTGCTTTTACAAGCGGAGTAGTATTCAAAGAACGTAAGGATGTTGTCGGATTGTCGGTTGAGTGTTGTACTGAATTATCTTGTGTTGAGCTGGAAAGTCATGTTAAAGTATGCGTACAGACCGCCAATAGCAAAAATTTTTACCAAATTCCTAGAAATAATGGAAGATGTACTCAAATTAGTCACAAAAACTAATAAAAATGTAATTGTTGCAGGTGACTTTAACGTAGACATTTTAGGAATCAATATATTAAGTGATAAATTTTTAGGTCTTTTTAAATCATTCAATTTATTTAATACAGTTTTTGAACCTACTCGTGTGACGCCTACTTCTGCCAAATGTATTATTGGGGTCTATTTTATTAGTGCGTGTTCTATTTATTTATTTAGAGGTTGCATAAAGGAAACAGCCGAATATACGACGACGGGTATATTATTGTCCTTGGTACACAGATTTACATGAATTACAAGTTATCGGGAGAGGACTGCCAGGGCGCGGGCGTGGCGTGCGACTGGCTATAATAGGTCACTACGCACGGAAGGAATTGCTGACCGCGCATCGACACTACGTCGCCACAACAGTTTCAGTCCAATACGTTCTCCCCAGAACAACTCGTAAGCCCAATCGCGCCCCAAGGGCGCGATTGAGCTGGTTGTTTGAACGACCACAAGCTTTTCCGGGTGAGCTCCTGCTCCCCACCATACAGTCAGGTGTAGATTAAAAGCCCCGGGGCTAAAAATCGTAGGGTCCACAAAAAAAAAAAAAACGTCGCCACAACATTCCCCTCCTTTTTCAAAATTTTGGATTTTTTTTCAAAATGTTACATTTGGTATCAAACAAAACAAAATAGAATTCAAACAATGTAAAGTACATGTTACTCTCGAATAAAGTTGTTGAACAAAAACTTGATGCATTCTTATTTAAAAGTTCTACAATACAACCCATAAATATAACATTGTTACGAACAATACCCCTATCTGAACTACAATTACAAAGTACAAAGTAGATACGTAAGTACAAGTACACAAAAATCGAACAGATGACCGGTGTCGCGTTACATTCAACATTACATACAATACATCACGCGTAGCTCGCTTGTTGCGCTGCACGTTGTTGGGTGGCCTGAGTAGCTAGACCAACTTCTATAGAAGACGTAATCTCTCGCTGAAGCCATTTCTTCGAATTGCGACGACAACACTTCATAACAAAATACGCGCAACCAAGTATGCACAAAATCACAACTACGATCGAAATTATTCCAAACATCTGTATTTTGTCCTCCAAATGACTAATGGTAGCGTCGTTCGCTCCATTCTGGGCTATGGTGATCTCTTCGGTTTTGTCTGCTTGTTTACTGTATTCCTTGCCCATGATGCTCGTACTGATAGTTCCGGTTCTATGTTTTGTTGTGAAGTGTTGTGTCGTTACAGAAAAGTAGTACTTATATACCTCTACATAAGAAAAATAATGCTTATTCTAACTTTACTTATTCCAAATTAACCTTTCTATACCCGCGCAAATTTTCGTGACACCTATACCCGCGCACGGTCTCACAGACCGAAAGTTTGAAACCTCGATTTATGATTTTCCTAAGAAAACCTATTATAAATAAAGTTTGATATCAAAGTAAAGGACATAATGAAACTAATTTATATCTTATAATCATTTTATTTTGAATAATTGAATAGACTATCCGTTTTATACAAAACAGCCTTCAAGGTATAACGTTTTTTCTTATGTACTACAAAAACGGAAATAAAACTATATTTTCCTCTAAAAAAAAACAAAAATAGTCCTTTGACGTCTAAAAAACACATGATTCTAATAGGAAATCACAGGCTGACTTAATTTTCAGTCTCACCATAACAATCAGGACATACCATAACAGCATGTTCTAAACAAAAGTATTTTTTGCAAGTGGCACAGTTATACCGTGTTTTGCGGTTTTTTTTGGATGAACAATATCCACAACGACCAACTGTGTTATTGTTAGATATCGCTGAAGACTCTGAACTATCGATTTTACAAATTTCAGCGAGTCTAAGTCTTATTAGTTTAGGCAAGGATGTATTGAGAGCTCGTCGACGTAGATGCGAATCTGTAAGTTGGTATGACAAGGCTTCAAGAAATTTTCTACGGCAAATTTTCTTATCAGGATTGTTTTGTACATAAATAATATATGTATTTATACCCGCAACGTTCATTAGACTATAAAATATTACCATCGGCCACCGATTTGTGCCTCGAGCTACGTTATAAGTCTTGCACATTTTGTCTACAGTATCAACTCCTCCTTTGGTTTTATTGTAGTCTATTATGATTTCAGGTTTTCCGGTCGTCTCATCTATTTTGACTCCATCATGCATGCTAGACACAAGAAGAACATTACTTCCTTTTTTGGGCACATAGGAAACAAGACTGCAATTGCCTCGGTGCCCGAACAAACTGGACTTTTCTGCTCGACCACGAATTTCCGTAAATTCTTTGGGCAATTCCCTTTTGTTTTTACGTATTGTCCCGATCAATGTCAATTTGTATTCAGATGCAAGTTTACCCAATAAAGGAATACTTGTGAAGAAATTATCACATGTTATATTACGGCCAGTATTGTGAATCCCTTCGCTCAGTCGCACAACTAATGCCATAGATGAGTTGTCAACTTTATAGGGACCATCGGGTTGCTTCCCTACGTAAACTTCCATGTTAGAGGTGTAAAACATTTTGGCATCCGACAGGGCGTAAATTTTTATGCCGTATTTATTGGGCTTCGACGGGATATACTGCCTGAAGCTGCAACGACCTCTAAAAGCCTCTAATTTTTCGTCAATTGTAACAAATTGCGATACACTGTAATATTTTTGAAACCTACATACAACTTCTTCAAATAATTCTCTGATAGGAGCTAATTTGTCTAAGGCAGCTCTTTCAGCTCGTGTATCTTTTTCATCAAATCTGAGACAACGCATCAATAAATAAAATCTATTCCAACTCATAGTCAAGCAAAATATCTCAGGGGACGATCCATCTGTTTTGAATAAATCTTTAGCATTCAAGCGACTGTTCTTTCTGACACCAGCAAAGAGCAATAGACCAAGAAGTGCTTCAATTTCTATGTTGTCTGTATTAGTGCAGTCTCTTTCTCTTGAAAAATTTGGTTTGATGCGACTTATTTGTTCATTAGTGCACGTTACTATTTGATTTATAACATATTCTGGAAAAAACAACCTCCATATCTCACCAGAATCCTTTAGATTTTTTATTTTACTTCTAGGTCCTGGAAGTTGTGTAACTATATTTCGAGCACGCCGTCTTACATGATTTGAGGCAGGAGTATTATTCCATCGAGTCCGTCCATCTTTTCCAAGGTAAAAATTTCTGGCGCGTTGACCGTCTTCCTCCTCAGACAAAACGTCATTGTCGTCTTCTTCATCATCTTCTGCTGTGAGTTCTTGTGCTTCAACTGCGTCTTCCACCTCGCTGTCATTTCCGTCTTCGTAATCAGTGTCAGAATCAGAACTGTTCTCTTCCGATAATAATCGGAATCGCTCATCATTCATTCTGGCGCAGAATATAATCTTTAAAACAATAAAATTGTTCAAAATATACATACACAACAAATAACTAAACAAAAACCAAATAAACAATATAAACAATAATTTTATACTTACACTAAAAGTTACACTTATACCCACGTCGGTCTGACGG
Source organism: Tuta absoluta (assembly GCA_027580185.1). Taxonomy (NCBI): domain Eukaryota; kingdom Metazoa; phylum Arthropoda; class Insecta; order Lepidoptera; family Gelechiidae; genus Tuta; species Tuta absoluta. The sequence continues at coordinate 380,205 of JAQAHW010000070.1, read as the reverse complement.
ACCGATTGGCGCCAGATACGCGCACTCGTGCGTCCCCAAAGGCGCGTGGCGAGCACTGACATAAAACTACCTACAAATCCGTCAGCTAGCAAAACACTCGACGTGCTATCGTTTCTGTGTTATATAATAAATTCGAAAAATTATTTCGTTGGTCTCACAGACCAAAGCACGGGTATAGGAAGGTTAAAAACGAATTTAAGCTGAATCAATCAATCATCACTCTACATCAATAATCTAAAAATCGCACAGGTGGCTTAGTTGCTCGGCCACTGCGTGTGGTATAAGTGACAAGCGATTTTGTTGGTGATTGATTGCATTCCTTCGTTAACCAAAGACTAATATTTTCTGAAACAACTGGTTCTTGTATAGTAACATTTGGGTTCTGAATTTCATCATTATCATTACAAACATTTAATATATAGGCTGGCTTTAACCGATCAATAGAAATCTCTGTAACTCTATTAGGTAACTGTACCGTAAAAGTTTTATCTTTTCTATTTAAGACTCGATATGGTCCGTTGTAATTAGGTGTTAATGGTTTTTTTACCATGTCATTTCTTATGAATACATGTGAACATGACTTTCAATCTTTGTGTACGAATTTTTTTTGAGAATCGCTATAAGCTCGTGACTTAAGTTTTAATTTTTCTATTACCGATCGTAACTTTTCAACAAATGCACACGGGTTATCAGACTTTGAACTAACCTCATTGTGGAAATCGCCTGGCAAGCGTAAATTGTGACCTAAAACCATCTCTGCTGCACTGACATCACCGTCGCTTCTGCATGCTGCTCGCAACCCAAATAAAACTGTAGGTAATTCGTTTAACCAGTTCGCGTTGTCCGCTAACCTGGCCGTAAGTGCAACTTTTAACGAACGGTGCCATCTCTCTACCATCCCGTTACTTTGCGGATGGTAAGGGGTTGTGCGGATTCTCTGCACACCTAATAACTTCATCAGTTTGTTAACAATTTCACTTTCAAATTGCCTACCTTGGTCTGATGTTATCCTCAACGGGCAACCGAAACGACAGATACAATTTTCATATATTACCTTTGCCACTGTTTCTGCAGTGATGTCGACAGTAGGTATCGCTTCAGGCCAGCGCGTGAAACGGTCAATCATGGTGACACAATACCTGAAACTCTGCTCACTCGTAGGTAAAGGTCCTATAATGTCTATATTTAGATGTTCAAACCTTTCGCTGCTGGGAAAATTCTGGAAACCTAAAACTGTGTGTCTACTAATTTTGGTTTTCTAACATGGTATACACGACCTCGCCCATAGTGCGATATCTTTATTCATTGAAGGCCAGAAAAACTTTTTAACTACCATTTTTCTCGAAGTTCTAATACCTGGATGACCTATGTCGTGAATTGAATGAAAAGCTATTTTCCTGAAATTTTCTGGTACATAAGGTCGAACAAAATTTGTCGAAAGCTCACAATATATTGGTTTATTAGTACCCGGTATAAGCATTTGCTTTAGAAGTACCTTCCCGTCTGTTTTTGCTAACAGCTGCGGAATTTGCGTATCACTGTCCTGCTCTAGTCCAAGTTCTTCGAAATCAATGCTAGTGAGGCAACTTATCGCGTCGACGCGCGACAATGCGTCAGCAACTACATTCTGCTCTCCGGTTACATGTTGAATGTCGCTCACGAATTCGCTAATAAACAACAAGTACCTTGTCCTTTTAGGAGTCTCTTTGTTTGAAATAACTTTTGATAACGCAAATATCAACGGCTTGTGGTCCGTGTACACTACCAATTCTCTGCCTTCGACCAAGTTACGAAAATGAGAAACTGCCATGTAGATCGCGAGTAACTCTCGATCATACGTACTGTATTTCTTTTGTGTGTCTGTTAGTTGTTTCGAAAAATAACCTAGTGGTACCCAATCTTTACCTACACGTTGTTGAAGTACTGCTCCCACACACGATCCCGACGCGTCCGTCATCAAAGCTAGAGGCACTCCAGAGAGCGGGTGTGACAGAGTACATGCATTCTTTAGGCTCACCTTACACTGCTCGAAAGCTGCGTCCGCTTTGCTATCCCATACTATAACTGTTTTATCTTTTTTCCTGGAACCGTGTAAAAATTTGTTCAATTCTGCCTGGTATTGAGCTGCATTTTTTACATGCGACCTATAGAAATTTAACATTCCAAGAAAACGGCAAAGTTCCTCGACGGTTCTCGGCTTCGGATAGTCTGAAATTGCCTTAACTTTATCTTGCAGCGGGCTTATACCTGATGATGTGACTTTATATCCTAAAAATTCAATTTCCTGTTGCCCAAAACTGCTTTTACTTAAATTTATTGTTATTCCATACTCATTAAATTTCTGAAATAATTTTCTTAAATGTTCCTTGTGTATTTCTTCATTTTCTGAGGCTAAAATCACGTCATCGATATAACAAAATAAAGATGATTGTTCACCCTGAAAATTTTGAAAATATTGCAGTCCTTGCAACAATGAATTCATGAAACGCTGAAAAGTTTGTGCTGCGTTTGATAGACCAAACGTCATACGCGGAAATTCATATAATCCGAATACGGTAATAATTGCGGTTTTTTCAATATCCTCAGGTGCAATTGGAATATAGTGATAAGCCCTATTTATGTCAATTCTAGAAAAAATGTTCTTACCTGCTAAACCGTATGTGAAATCTTGAAGTCTTGGAATGGGGTAGCGATCAGGTTTCGTTTTCTTATTAAGCTGGCGGTAATCTCCACAAGGTCGAATACTACCATCCTTTTTAGGCACAACATGGAGTGGGCTGGCCCATGGACTTTTTGATGGTCTGCAAATACCTAATTTTTGCATAAATTCGAACACAGCATTTACCTGTTTATATTGATCTGGTGGAAGTTGTCTGGCTCTCGTGTACACAGGCGGTCCTTCGGTCTCTATATGATGGTAAACTGTGTGCTATGCTGGATTTTTAAAAGAAATAGGTTTGGTTATTTCAGGGTATTCCTCAAGTAAATTTTTGTACACATTATCATTCTGAATACTATTAATAGAAGGCATATCATATTTTACAATAGATCCTACCGCAAATAAATCTGTAATCGTATCTATAAGTCTTCTGTTATGTAAGTCGACCAGTAATTTATGTGATTTGATGAAATCTGCGCCTAAAATCACTTGCTTAATATCTGCAATTATAAATGACCAACGATAGGGTCTTCTTAAGCCTAAATTTAATTCTAGCGTTTTGATACCAAAAGTTCTGATCACTGTATTATTAGCTGTAAATAATTTGTAACTACACTGACTACGTTCTTTTGCATTAACTTTACTCACTGGGATTACGCTGACGTTTGCTCCGGTGTCCACAAGAAAGGTAAGTCCATTTTTGTTATCGTTAATACTAAGCCGGTGGTTGTCGCCTAGGTAAGTGCAGTCTTCCACCGAATCAGGCTGCACCGCTTCTAATTTCCCTTGTTGATGTTGTTCCAGTTACACGGCGAAGAATCACACGATGTAGCTCTCTCCCTGTACCTGAAATGCCTTTTACACAGCCAATCTGGGCAATTCGGTGTACGACGCGGCGTTCTCCTGCTTGACGATCTACGACGAAACGCTCGCGTGGTCTGCTACGGTAGCTCTGCCGATCCCTGATTTCGTTGATCTCCCCTCGCAGGTTCTTGAGTTCCAGCGCCATAGACTTCACCTCCGACAACAAAGCAAGGTTTACTTCCATAGATGTACACGAAGGTTCCTGTGACGTTCCTGCTGCTACAGCTGCTACCTCACCGCTTCTCAGGTTTTCGACTATTTTGTCTGCCATGCTTCCCAAGGTCTCTCACTTTGTATCCTGTGAAACTGCAAGTACGACTCGAACTGCTGCAGGTAACCGCGCTAACCAGAGGTTCTTCAGCGGTTCGTCAGTAACTCCGGTATAATTGGCTAGTTCCTGCATACGCCTCAGAAACTGCGACGGTCTCTGCAGTCCAAAATCTATCTCCTTGACCAGCTTATGGAACTGCTGCTCCGAGCTCTCTTGAAAGGCAGTTAGTAGACGTTCCTTGAGTGTTTTATACTTGTCAGCAGGGATTGCATAACTGAAATTTTTTCGGTTGAAACGGTAAACGGTATGACGTCATACCGAAATATTACGATACCATAAAGTCTCGGAACCGGAAATTTGTTGCTACCGCAAATTTACCGGTACCGGTATTTTTATGGTACCAAAACCGCTATCAAAAGGGTTTTGCAAGGTCATCTCCGACAATTCTGCCACCGTAGCCTACGCTGCGTTGCCGTTCCGTGCATGCGGTGGAAGGGTGAATGCCGCATCAAGCAGATCGCTTGCCCGCGCGTGTTGAATTGACAGAGCCGCCATTCTTCTAACCCTTTGGATTAAAAAGGCGCGTCGTGCCTGGGTAGCTTGGTAGGGCAAGAAGTCGTCGTGTTCGTTTCGTACGGGTTGTACTACTTTAATTAAGCGTGTGTACGGTCGTGTGCATCAAAACTTGTCATCGATCAACGTACATGATTTTCGGTCAGATCAAATAGTAAATAAATAAGTGGGATCATTTGAGGCTCAGGTTCCTAAGGTTCTAAAGTGGCACTAGGTCGGAAGATTTAGATTGGCTGTAAATTGAAAGGTTCTATTTTGACTGAAGTGCCACCAAATGAATGTCAATAAAGTTAAAAATCATTTGTAATAGTTAATTGGGAAAGGTTGAATCTGTTTAATATTATGTCGCCATAATTTGATGAGGTTAAGGTAAGTGAGGGTCAAATAGTGACTCCGAAATATAGCATGCGTTGTATAGAGCAATGAATTTCCCTTCTAAGGATCCCTATTTGAGGACCAAAAATTCCAAGATTTTGCAGATGGAAATGGATTTAAAACCTTAGCGTACAGGCAAGCCTTTGAAGTCCTCTTGATTTAGAAATTTTCTCATTCAGGTATCACCGAAAATGCCATACTTTAAATGAAATGTGTATTTTGTTAATATTCCTGCGTAAAACAATTGTCTATGTCCTTTCTTACTGTCTTACCGATAATCGGTGCCACTCCTAAGGGTCGCGAGTTTACAAGGAAATGTATGCAACGAATTGTGTTGCGCGCGGCGCGGTCGAAATTTCCAAGCGGCTGAGGCGGCGGCAGTCGCGACAGCGCAGCGCGTGCCGGCACTGTGCGACTTTCCTTACAAGAAAATGTATGCAACGAATTATTTAGAGCGGTTGGGTCGAACTCCGGTGGCTCTGCGGTGTAGTGTATGGTGAAAAATCTTTCAGTATGTTTGATATGGTATAGAGTGTAGGCTATAATTATAATGAATGGACTGGATTGAGGATATTAATAATGTCACAGAAAAATTGCTATTTTCAATACTACATACATACACATATCACGCCTTTATCCTTTGCGGGATAGGTAGAGTGTTAGCGGCTGTAAAATACGGTCGCTATCGCCACGTCTGACAAGTATTTGTGTGCCGTTTCAGAAAAAAACGTGTATCACAATAGTGTGATACACGTTTTTTAGACACGTGTATGGTGACAGGTTGTCAGCCTGTCGCCTTAAATTATAATACAGTCCCTTAGTCATCTCTTATGACACCCGTGAGAAAGGAATGAGGTAATTCTATTCTAAACCTGCATCATACAGCCGATTTTCAATACTAGGTGGTAGAAATAAACAACAAAATAAAAGTAAGTGCAATTATCTCGAAAACGTTAAGTCACAGCGAAAAAATACCAAGATTTACAAAACCCTTTTCAAACCTCCTAAATTACTAACTCCGTAATTTTTTTGACCTAAGGTTGACCTTGACCTTAAAATGATCGAAAATTTCATACATAATTTTTACTTTCATTGCTCCCACGTTGCTCACCGTTCTCCCTGCTTCACTCATTCCCCATATTCCCCAAATAAACCGCTCCGCCTTGCCATACCCTTTCTCTACCTCTCCCCCTCCCACGAAGTATAAAATCACTTGCATCAGGTAAATAACTGCATTATCAAACTAATATGGTATATTTCGGTGACACCTTTTTACTTGACTGAGAGAATATAAAAATCAAGAGCACTATTTAAGGTTTGCTTCTTTGATTAAGCTTTTTAAATCCATTTCCATCTGTAAAATCTTGTAATATTTGGTCTTCGAATAGGGATCTTTAGAAGGGAAATTCATTGCTCTATACAACACATGCAATATTTCGGAGTTACCATTTGACCCTGGCTTACCTCAACCTCATCAAATAATGACAACATAATACTTAACAGATTTGACCTTTCGCGACTAACTATTACAAACGATTTTAAACTTTATTGGGTCTGTAGGCTTTCGGATCAGATGGGGGCTTGCCGTTTCCTTTGGGAAGAACATCAAGTTGGCTGACCTTCCATGCGTCTGGGAAGAACCAACCTGCAAGCAACGCGTGTACATGAGCAGCATCTCACTGCTACTAACCTTCCAGGCGAGCTTGATGATTCGGGCTGTATGGGCTGTGGGGCGTCCGTACCAGGTGCAGTGTTCGGGAGTTCCTTGATGATGTTCTCGAGCGTCTTAAGATTTGACGTTCTGGAGTCGTCATATGATGCACACGCAGCAGTGACGCGGATCGCGCGATGGTAGGCCGTATCCCTAGAGGGGTCGTCATCCGGGCAGCGTGCCGTCAACAATCCAGACATTGTTCCATCCGCAGTAGTGGTGTAGGCCTGAAGCAGGTCTACACAATGGAGCACATTCATGGGTGGACGCGACCTTCAGGAGTCCGCCCAATACGCTAGCCCCTATGTGTCTTCATTCCCAGAATCTGCCACAGAGCGAAAATGATTGAATTCAGCGAGCCTCATTGCATTTTTGTACTGACCTCTTTTAGCCCGAAGAATGGTAAGTAAATGCTCCATGATTAGGGCTGCGTCGCTTTTTTGCACTCTGCAAGTCAGTTATGGCGCGCTGCCGCGAATCCCCTACGCACGCGGTCTAGCGCAGGGTTCCATCACTCATAGCCGTTAGCACCGTCGTTTTCTCGGATACCGAGACATTTGTAAGAAGACGGGCAGCCATCTCCTGCAGCAACTGCAGCTCAGCCTCTTTCTGGGCCAAAACCTCTGTTATGGCCCTGCTTTCAGCATTCTCGTCATCTGATATGACTAAGCGGTCCGTGCCGAGGCGCTAGACAGATAGCTTAGTCGTAATAGGTGCTGATTATCAACCCTGCACGCTTGTCGTGCTCATAAAATCCGGAAAAGTTGAAAATTCTAAATTTGATGGGGGAGGAGGGCGATTTGAGGCGTCAATATACATATTACTGGGCGGCCGATGTGGCGCAGTGGTAGTGCGACTGCCTGCGACGCAAAGGTTCCGGGTTCGATTCTCGGTGGGACACTCACTAAAGTTGATATTTATCACTTTGTGAATTTGTTCCCGGTCTGGTCAGGACATTGCAGGGTGAACCAACTGATTGTCCGAAAATAAATGGTTCCGTGCTTCGGAGGGCACGTTAAGCCGTCGGTCCCGGTTGCTGCCTATGATTACTTAGACGGCGGTCGTAACACAACCATGTCAGAGGCCTACTAGTGGTAGTAGGCGGTTGAAAAACTCTGACACCAGGTTCAGGGATGCTTGAGTGTCCTAGATCGAATACAAAATTCTTCTTCAACTCCTTTACTGTGCGCGCTACTCAATTGTGGAACAAGCTTCCTACCTCAATACAAGGGAGCCCCACAACCTTCACTTTTAAAAAGAGGCTAAAAGAGCATTTTACATCATCATTATATTGTTAATTGTGGTGTAATATATTAGCATGTACTACATAGGTACTTATTAGTATGTATTAGTTTATTTTTATTTAAGCTATATGTGTATTAGTATTAAATTCAGTATTTGTGTATGTATTTTATTATATTGTAAATTATATTGAACTTTTATTTATTCTTTGTATCTGTTCCCGTGTATTCCCATCTTTCACCCCCGCTAGGTTGGCTGGAAGAGATCTCTGAAAGAGATAAGCTCGCCTGTTGTTTTAATTTTAAGTTTCAACTGTATGTTTACTTGTTTCGTTACAATAAAGGATATATTCATCGGGTCGTTGGACGACTCGGTGTCCCAAACGATAAGAAAGTTTGGGTATCCTGTTCAAAACTGGGATGTAAACCGTTGGTCTGTCTGTATGCCTCTACGATCCCGAGAAATACGCTTCTAAAGTTTGACCCCAAAAAGGGGGTTTTTGGGACGCGGCAACAAGAAGGGGGGGGTAGGGTGGTTTGTGATGCATGAAATGAGTTCTTCTTGTTTTGGCGCAGCCGTTAAAGAAAACGCGGTGTGAATCGGACCAGCCGTTCCCAAGAACTTAGGGGTAAAAAATTCGGCAGGGGGCACGGGGGGGCAAGGGGGAGAGGTTTGATGCACACCCTTTTTTTAAAGAGTTTCAGTGAAAACCCGGTCAAAATGTAACAAGCGGTTCAATAGTTATGGCCGATCAAAAATTTTGGTAGAGGGGAGACGAGGTGGGGGGCAACTTGCCCTGTCAAAAAAAAATTGTCCGGGATGTTTAAGGGGGGTGATTTTTTGAACTGGAAGGGGGTGCAGGGGGATAAGATATGTCAGGGGAGGCCCACGACACAATTGACAGGTATCAGTGACACCTGCCAAACAGCACATGAAACATCAGTTCACTTTGACAAGCGAAGCACGTGGGGCCAACGCCAAAGGTGAAAGCGAACACGACAACATAGAAACAAAGGAAACGTTAAAACCGCGTGGAACTTAGGTCTGACAACGTCGCTTAATACATCGCGCGCACTTCATTTTTCGATATCAAAATTAATACTGGTTAATAAAGGTTAAATAAATTTATAACGCTACAGGTATAAAATAAAGGTACCGTAATTTTTTACCGGTACCATAACCTTTATCATAACCTTTATCCGTCTACCTTTAAAAAGTATACCGGTACCGTTATTATACCGGTAGCTTAACCCTGTACCTTAACCTAAAACGATCCCTGCTTGTCAGTCTCTGGCGGTTTTTTTTTTTTTTTTTATTAATGATGGGTTTGCTCTTGACTCTAGTCTAGGTCATAGGACAGAGACAGAGTCTAAGATGGAGCGAGCTCACCCAGAAGAAGCCTGTTCACTCTTACTTTGAAGAGATTAGGGTTGTATGCTTTTGGAAACACAGACGCAGGTAGTAAATTCCACTCTTTAGCAGTGCGCATTATAAATGATGACTGGAAGCGCTTAGTCCGAATTGGTGGAATGGCTACCAGGTACGGATGGTATCCGGCGGTGCGTCTGGATGTCCGATGGTAGAAGGGAGCTGGTGGAACAAGGTCGTGAAGCTCTTGAGCACACTCTCCGAAGTACAATCTATAAAATACCGACAAGCAGGCAACCTTGCGGCGATGTGCCAGGCTATGTAGCTTGGTGTCCACCAGTTTTATGTCGCCTATGAGCCTCTTGGCCCTGCGTTCCACCGAGTCAAGAGCGGCAAGTTGGTATTTGGCTGAGCCATCCCAAAGGTGACTGCAATACTCCATGCAGGATCGGACTTGTGCTTTGTAAAGAGTTAAAAGCTGTCCAGGCGTAAAGTATCGCTTCACTCTATTCAGGACGCCCAGCTTTTTAGCCGCCGTCTGAGCCTTGTACTCGATGGTCGCGCCGAAGTTTAGATTTGATGTCAACTCCATGCCTAGAAGCTCAAGCCTGTCAGTGACTGGGACAGATGTACCCCGAAAAGTAGGTGTCCAGTCGAAAGGACTCCTTTTTGCAGTGAAAAGACACGCCTGTGTTTTGGTGGCATTGAATGAGACCAGATTGTCGTCGCCCCATTGGGAGACAAGACTTAAGGTCAGATCTGTTCGCTCTACCATGGCCTTATGGCGATTGTCGATGATGTCGCTGATGAAACCGAGCTCCTCTCTCCCTAGTTTACTGATGACCAAATCCCATTTCGCATCGTCGGCTAATTTCCGTGGAGCCATGATTGCCTCAAAGTGTGTGAACCATAGCTTTGGACTTTGCGTCCAAAACGACGAAATTCTGCTGCTCACTGTCATTGTTGCTAGCTCGTTTGACGGTGGTGGTGGAGGTGGCGTTGTCATTGTAAATGTCCTTTTGGCACTGTAATAAACTTGTAATCGGCACAACTGGAAGCAAAAGTCACTGAATGCAAAATACTGTCCGTTTGCACTGTCCTTTTATTAACACGTGGATTTTTGTGGCTTAGGTAGCCTTAAACGTAGTATGCGACTACGATGCGCCGCCCGACAGTTCGATCCTCTCCCCTTTGAGTCGCAGCCCGAGAAAGTTTGTAAAAAAAAAATTTTTTTGATCACGTCGGGGTCACCACTATTGGGGTCTATTTTATTAGTGCCTGTTCTATTTATTTATTTAGAGGTTGCATAAAGGAAACAGCCGAATATACGACGACGGGTATATTATTGTCCTTGGTACACAGATTTACATGAATTACAAGTTATCGGGAGAGGACTGCTGGGGCGCGGGCGTGGCGTGCGACTGGCTATAATAGGTCACTGCGCACGGAAGGAATTGCTGACCGCGCATCGACACTACGTCGCCACAGTATTGATAATGTATTCAGCGATTGTGACCCGGTACAAAAATGCATTATAAATTCTCTTCAATCAGATCACAAGGGTCAAAGTGTAATATTCCCATTCAAAAACCATACCACTGCTCTGCCAACTGAGCTACCGGCGCCCCGACGTAAGCCGACGAAATCTTCAACCTCTTGGTACTCGTCTCGAAGCGACGACAAGCGACATCTAGTATAAGTTATTTGAAACGAATACTATGGTCAGTCCACTTAAGAGTGAAATTCGAACCATGCGATGAAGCTTTGCTTAATTAAATGTACTATGGTTTTATTTTGCACTCACAGTGCTATATTACTTTCATAAATGAAAATAAGAAATTGAAAAAATGTCAGCGCCCGCCGGGACTTGAACCCGGGACCGTGGAGTACCGTTCCACTGCTCTGCCAACTGAGCTACCGGCGCCCCGACGTAAGCCGACGAAATCTTCAACCTCTTGGTACTCGTCTCGAAGCGACGACAAGCGACATCTAGTATAAGTTATTTGAAACGAATACTATGGTCAGTCCACTTAAGAGTGAAATTAGAACCATGCGATGAAGCTTTGCTTAATTAAATGTACTATGGTTTTATTTTGCACTCACAGTGCTATATTACTTTCATAAATGAAAATAAGAAATTGAAAAAATGTCAGCGCCCGCCGGGACTTGAACCCGGGACCGTGGAGTACCGTTCCACTGCTCTGCCAACTGAGCTACCGGCGCCCCGACGTAAGCCGACAAAATCTTCAACCTCTTGGTACTCGTCTCGAAGCGACGACAAGCGACATCTAGTATAAGTTATTTGAAACGAATACTATGGTCAGTCCACTTAAGAGTGAAATTCAAACCATGCGATGAAGCTTTGCTTAATTAAATGTACTATGGTTTTATTTTGCACTCACAGTGCTATATTACTTTCATAAATGAAAATAAGAAATTGAAAAAATGTCAGTCGCATGGTTCGAATTTCACTCTTAAGTGGACTGACCATAGTATTCGTTTCAAATAACTTATACTAGATGTCGCTTGTCGTCGCTTCGAGACGAGTACCAAGAGGTTGAAGATTTCGTCGGCTTACGTCGGGGCGCCGGTAGCTCAGTTGGCAGAGCAGTGGAACGGTACTCCACGGTCCCGGGTTCAAGTCCCGGCGGGCGCTGACATTTTTTCAATTTCTTATTTTCATTTATGAAAGTAATATAGCACTGTGAGTGCAAAATAAAACCATAGTACATTTAATTAAGCAAAGCTTCATCGCATGGTTCGAATTTCACTCTTAAGTGGACTGACCATAGTATTCGTTTCAAATAACTTATACTAGATGTCGCTTGTCGTCGCTTCGAGACGAGTACCAAGAGGTTGAAGATTTCGTCGGCTTACGTCGGGGCGCCGGTAGCTCAGTTGGCAGAGCAGTGGAACGGTACTCCACGGTCCCGGGTTCAAGTCCCGGCGGGCGCTGACATTTTTTTAATTTCTTATTTTCATTTATGAAAGTAATATAGCACTGTGAGTGCAAAATAAAACCATAGTACATTCAAAAACCATAATAAAACGATCAAAATAGAAACCAGGCGCATCACTGCAAGCAGGTTGGAAAAATATCAAAATGTGTTAATCGAGAAATTGCCTGTCCATAATTATAATTTTGTAAACCCAAATCATGTATACGAAGACGTTTTCAATTTGTTAAGCAAAGAATTCGAAATCATTTTTAACTTAGAAACGAAAGAAATTAATACGAAATTTAAGTTTAGTGATTGGGTGACCAAAGGTCTTAGGATTAGTAGAGATAGGCTTTTTGAACTTTACGAGCTTAAAAACATGACAAACGATGTAAGTTTTAGTGAGCTGGTAAAAAAATATTCTAAAACCTTCAAAAAAGCTTGTGAAATTGCTAAAGCAAACTTTATTAGTAATAAGATAAAGTCTTCAGAAAATAAAATAGAAGGTGTCTGGAAAGTTATTAATAGCAAAACAGGTAAAACTAAGCCACGCGAAAATAACTTTTCACTTAAAACCGACAAAGGAGTGATTAGTTTAAATTCAGATGTAGCGCAGGAATTAGAGACATTTTTCACAAATATACCTCTAAAAACTACTGAGTCATTAAGATCTTCACCCACAATTTCATATTCATTGCTGAAGAAAAATGTAGATGTTTGCAATTCTGAATTTAAATTTACTCATGTAAGTCCCCAGTATATTTTAAAAACTTTTAAAGATATCAAAGTAAAGAGCACCGAAGATTTATGGGGGATGTCAGTTAAAGTTTGTCAATCAGTAATCGAAATATTAGCACCATACTTAGCAGATATCTTCAATGAATGTATTGATCACGGCATTTTTCCAGATTTAATGAAACATAGCAAGGTAGTTCCGCTGTTTAAAGCTGGTGACAAACAAGACCCCAGTAACTATAGGCCTGTATCAATTCTGCCAGTACTCAGCAAAGTGTTTGAGAAGATCATATTAAATCAAATGCTGTCCCATTTTAATCAGAACAATTTGTTACACAACCAGCAATTCGGTTTTACAAAGGGACGTTGTACCACAGATGTTGGTGTTGCTCTAATCAAACATATTTATTTAGTATTTAATGCTTGGGAAGAATCAAAAGATGCCATTGGTGTTTTTTGTGATCTTTCCAAGGCATTTGATTGCGTAGATCATGAAACTTTATTGCTAAAATTAGAACACTACGGTATTCGAAACGCAGCTCTGAAATTTTTGAATTCATATTTAGATAATAGAACTCAAAAGGTCCAAATAAACGGTGCCAAATCACAGGGGTCTCGTGTTAAAATTGGTGTGCCTCAAGGCTCTATTTTAGGACCATTTCTATTTCTAATTTACATAAATGATTTGCCTTACATGGTAGAGAATTTGTCTAAGATTGTACTATTTGCTGATGACACATCCCTTATATTTCAGGTCGATAGACATGCACATAACTATGACGAAGTAAACTACACACTTGGACAAATTCATAGTTGGTTTACTGCAAATAATTTAGTTCTTAATGAGAAAAAAACTAAATGTGTATTATTCACTTTACCTAACGTAGTACATTCTTTGAATAATCATATCGTTCTTAATAATGAAAAATTAGAGTTTACTACCAGTACAGTTTTCTTAGGGATTACTCTCGACTCAAGTCTCCAATGGGGCCCTCATATTACATCTTTGTCGGGAAGATTAAGCTCAGCTGCATATGCGGTACGTAAAATTAGAGAGATTACGGATATTGCAACTGCGCGATTTGTTTACTTTAGTTATTTTCATAGCATTATGTCCTATGGAATTTTGCTGTGGGGGCGCGCCGCTGATATTGAAACAATTTTTGTTCTAAAAAAAAGGGCCATCAGAGCAATTTATGAACTTTGCAGTCGTGATTCCCTAAGGGAACTGTTTAAGGAAATTAATATTATGACTGTACCGTGTCAATATATTTATGAAAATATCATGTATGTTAGAAAAAATATAAATACTTTCACTAGAAATTATGACAGGCATAACCGCAACACAAGGAGTAAAAATAAAATAGATCAACCTAAGCATAGACTCGCTAAAGTTAGGACTTCATTTGAAGGTCTAAGTATATTAAGATACTATAACAAAATACCGGAAGATATATTGAGTTTATCAGAAAGTAAATTTAAGTCTGTTATCAAGAAAACATTATGTTATAAAGCTTACTATAAGTTAGATGAGTACATTAATGACAAAGAGGCATGGAGCTCTGAAATTCCAGCGCAGCTTAAGAAACACGCACTCATTTTTAATACCAAAATAGGGCGTGCGTGGAGTTTACAACTGACATAATTTTATAAATCTGCATGGATGTAATTTCAATTGTTTAAAATAAATCCATACTAATCCATACTTCCATACTAATATTATAAATGCGAAAGTGTGTTTGTTTGTTTGTTTGTTTGTTTGTTTGTCTTTCTTTCACGTTACAACAGAGCGATATCATGCAGTGTTTTTTAGGTGTGCAGTTAGGTGAGAGGCTGGAGAGTGACATAGGCTACTTTTTATCCCGGAAAAACATATTTTTCCCATTGGAAAAGCGATTAATGTTTAGCAATAGAATACACCCATACTACGAACATAGATGAGTATCATGCAGCGATGTAAAGCATTTTTTTTTTTGAGAGCAGCTAAATGAAAAGCTGGTGAGTGACATAGGTTATTTTTTATCCCGGAAAAACATATTTTTCCCTTCGGAAAACCGATTAATGTTTAGCAATAGAATACATCCATACTACATACATAAATGAGTATCATGCAGCGATGTAAAGCATTTTTTTTTTGGAAAGCAGTTAGATGAAAAGCTGGTGAGTGTCATAGGTTACTTTTTATCTCGGAAAAACATATTTTTCCCATCGGAAAACTGATTATTGTGTAGCATAGAATACATCCATACCACATAAAAAAGATGTATATACAGGATGTAAGGGACAGCCCTCCGAATACTGATATTCCCATAGTAAATGCAGTGAGCTGATTGTGATTTTGTATGGGATATAGAAAAAAAGAATTTAATCTATGGCAGATTGTTCAGTTTCATGGTTTGAATACACCCAATCAGTATTCGAAGGGCTGTCACTTACACCCTGTATAGCACTACTATGAGAATGTCTCTTGAATATGAGTTTTGGGATATGAATGTGGCTTTAAGGGTGATGTGGGTATGTACTTGAGATACTTCTTACCACAGTAGTAAAGTTAATTTCTACAGTTAAACATGATAATAGCGTATTAAAATAGTGCTCTGTTCTGTGTCCATTAAGCTGTGTACTATGTCTTTAACACTCTTCTGGAAACAAACGCTCCGAAACACTGTAAAAGCATAAATCCCTCCCCTTTGAAAGACAATTTTTGTATACGCGCTCTCCATCAAGATATGTCTTCCATATTACTCACGATAATTTTTCCGGTTTAGTGACTGCGTCTCTATTAAAATTACGTTATCTTTACTTTTAACATTAAATGCCTGTTTTTCCTTACACTATAAATGTGTCATAATCTTCTTTCTAGCGTCGTAATATCTTCATTATTGAAGGTCGTAATTCCCCTGATGGGAAATATTTTTCTCATTCAGGATTCTTTTCCATCGCTGCGTATCTTTGGCGACATAGAGCGCTGAGTGTATTTAATGAGACCACCTAATTGTACTGAAACCTCTTGGTCGTTTGCCATCGACTTTTCCAGTGATCATGAGTGCAAAGTGGCAAAAGAACTCAAGGATCATTCTTGCGCCTCATTACTTGATTTTACAATAGCCTGTATTAGTGATGGTAGCGCCCAGGTACCACAAATTATATACTTTTTCAAGGAAGTGAACCATTCCAGTGTAGTGTCGTCTGTGTATCGGTGAATAGTGATTTTAGTGCCCTCCCAGTTTACACAGTTGTTCGCCTTACGATGTGTCGTTTAGAATACACAACTAATTAATAAAACTCTATGAGTACGCGGGCGAAGCCGCGGGTAACAGCTAGTATTTTATAAGTTAAAACTGGTAGATTATTCTACTGCAATTTTTACAAAAAAAAAAATATGTAGCCATTTTTGGTCTATACATATTTTTTTTTACTTACAGAATTAGCTAAGGTAGCTTAGGGGCTAGTACGATTGTTAATTTAGAGTAGGAGCCCTTCTTGGCAGGTTTTTTGGTGGGTTTTTCCTGTTCGGGAGGTCCGATTAATTATACGCATGTAACTACACGCTTAAAAAATCTTGACTTCAATTTGAAACAAATATCGTTTTCAGATGGTGGTGGCGTAAAGTTACATGCCGTGTGATTAACCTGGCCAGCCCCGTGGCAGTGCTTTGATTTTTATTTTTTATCCCACTCGAGCCGGTTTTTTATTACGACATTACAAAATTGTTATAAAAAAAAGAAAATTGTGTGATACAAATTTCTTTTTTTTACAATGACGGTTCATGACGTCAATAAGTGATATGATAATACTATCCTACATTGAATAAAGAATTTCAATTTCAATTTCATTCAAATGCAACATCCCTCTCCAAGACCCTGGTGTTTATAAACTTGACTGTGACTGTGGACTCTCATACATAGGAGAAACAAAGAGAAATGTATCTACACGTCTAAAAGAACATATTGCTGATGTAAAAAACCGTCGTGACAAACAGTCTGCAGTGTGTGAACATATCATGGATAACCCCACCCATTATGTCAGATTCGATAAGGCTGCAATCCTAGCGAGAGAGAAGAGATTCATTCCTAGGAAAGTACGGGAAGCCATAGAAATTCAAAAACATCCGAATTTCAACAGAGATACTGGATGGGTAATCTCATCAACTTGGACTCTGCTGATTACACAGCAGAAGAACCAGATCCAACATACTGTAAGACCTACTACACAAGATACGGTTTCAGCATTTTGTGTGGAACCCGGACGTTACGCTAGGCAATTAAGAAATAGATGGCGGTAGAATTAAAACAATTTCTATTCTAAATAATGACGTCTAACACCTTAGTCATCCGTGACCACGGGTTCTGTAAAGAGCTCGAAACGTAGGAATTGTAAAATCCAAAATAAACACAACTTAAATCCGTTTAAAATTGTTTTATTATGATAAGTTACTCTTGCATATTTCATGGAAGGGTTTCAAACAATTTTCGCACAAATTTAGTGCTTTAGCACGGCTAATACGTTGAACATTATTCAAATTACGAAATGAATTACAACGGAAAATCATATAATTTTTGTCACCACAATGAGCACAAGTCAATTTAGAATTATACGACGCAGCATGATTCACACATTTTGTTATGTTAGCCTTATCAGGTTTTGATTGTTTAAACTCCGCTTGTTTTTTATTGAATAACGAAGAGTTTTGTGCACTTAAGAATGACGCGGTGTGATTAAGAATTTTAATGTGATTCTGAATGAACTCGATTAATTGATTAAAAGTTGGAATGCATTTTTGATCAATATCTTGTTTAAATAGTTTCCGAGATTGTGGATCAAACGCTCTTAAAGCAAAATGAAAAAATACATAGCTATTCTGATCCTCGATTTCTAATGCTTGTATAGCTTTGTATGAGTAATCGAACGTCTCAAGAAATAAAGTTAAATTATTGCACGATTCTTTGTTGAGTGGGGAATTCAACATTTTATCGAGGTACCTACCGGCCAACATCCGGTTATCGTGGTATTTATCGAGTAAACTTTTTCACACTAAATCGTAATTAGCGGCAAAAATGGGAAGGCTCTTTACTATGTTTAATGCAGGCCCTTTAGTGCAAGATAATAAGTAATGAAACGTGTAAATTTTTGGGATATTTTCCTTGTTTTGTACCAAGGAACAGAAAGTTTCGTAAAACGTATTAAAGTTTTCGATTTCGCGGTCAAACGTAAATAATTCTATTTTAGGTAGTCGCGGACGGGAATCGAACCCACTACCAGTTTTGGGTTCACGTTTTTCCGCACTGGGTTTCGGTTGTAATTTACGCACGAACATTTTAGCATGTGAATATAGATTGCAGAAATTTCTTGTTTCTTGCGTTCTACACGACGCATTTGAATCTGCATTGTACTCATATTCAAAGATTTGATAGATTAAATTTTCGATAATCATCGGTTTCTGAAGTGCGCAATAGGAATAGTTCTTTATGGTCTGCTAACATCGGCAATTTCGTAATATCATAAAGTGTCTGAACTTCCTCATAAATGCTTGCTTTTTATTAATTAAAACTTGAAGATGTACATCGTTATCTTCAGGAGGATCTTTTGTATCGTCATTACCCATGTTGAACTTTTACAATCGAGGGTAGTAAATAAAAAATGAGGTTTGGAAAAAAAATTACGAATTTTTCGTAGGAAATTTTAGTAAATTAATTTTTAAAATGATTTCACAAATATTTTCGTTAATCGGTTCGAAGGACCAAAATGATTGTGCGATTTTTGCGACAATTTAAAAATACATAAATATCACTAGTTCGAGTTGTGTTGAACTGAATGATTTTTTTTAATGAAAAATGGTAAAAGGGGTAAGTGTATCTGTCTGCAACTATAAGGCAAGAAGAATATACACCACCAACCTTAACTATTAAAGTTCTGTAGGTTGTAGAAGCTTTTAAAAGGATGCACGGCACGCCCTGGAGCTCCAGCCAGTGGCAAAATCTTTATTTCACAGCACAAATAGTGTCAGATATCACATAGAACGTCTATGTTGTAAACACAATAAATTCTGGACAAAACGTTTGCCAAAATCAGAGTTTTGAGTTCCAAAATATGCACAGCAGATAACACGGTCACTGCTAGCGCGCGGCAAGATGAACACTGGCAAGCCTCGCAAATTATTCGTGCTTTAAATTCTGTCCACAATGCGAGGGTAATGCGAAAAAATTGATGGTGCTAAAATATTATCTAACCTACAATATGCAGACAAGATTGAACAAAAATTGATGAAATTGATGCACCAATGTTTGCACCAACTCTCGAGTTCGTGAGATCACGGTTTTGAATATAAAAGGTGAACACGCAATGATAAATGTAACTTTGATGATCAAGAAAAATCAAATTCCACCCAGATTTATAACATTCAGACCCATAAAGGATATGGACTTAGTTGGTTTCAACAGTGATTTAGAGTTTCTAGACTGAAAATCTATTTAAACCTTCCTACTATTGCTGATATGACTCCCTGTTATAACAGTCACCTATTAAAATTGTTTGATAAATATGCGGCTATAAAAACCATTAAAGTTAAATAAAAACCCTGCCATGGATTACAGAAAATATGAAGTACGGTCGGATTCATAAGTGGAGTCATAGTTAGACCACGTGAGAGATTGCAATACGGGTTATTATCCTCTGAACTTACTTTACTAACTTACGCACACACGTAAGATTATAGACTGTAAGTAGAAAAGTCCACCTTAAGGCGTAGCATTGAAACTTAACAGATTACCACCTATAAGCGACATCTATGTAATCTTTGAAATAATTACTCGGTGATAGCCTATTCGCCACCACATTACCACAAAGTAAACATTACACTGGTTTGTCTAAAACATATATTATAGTTATCCTTATTCTTTCACTTTTAGTAAAGCAATAGATCACATATCTTTATTTCGGCAATTTGATCACAAGCGACCGTAGCTTAGCGGTAATAGTTCTTACCTTCTATTCAGAACGGTACCGGGTTCCCATCCCGTCTCTGTATAGGAATCATGTTTTTGTAATGTTTTTAACATATTTTCTCCAGTAATAATTATTTTAAATAATGTTTTTCTATATATTCATCTATGTATTATATCTATAGATGTTTATTGTAAATTTTGTATCAAAACATTATATCTAAAAACATAAACCTAAAATATTGTAATGAAACAAACAGTAAGGTAAGAAATTATTTTATTGGTAGGTATCACTTTATATTTAAATAACATAATGACATGAATGAAAACTTTTGGTAACCATAACATAAGTAAAACTATATAAAATAATTGCTGTCGTAATACGTAGTTAATACTTTTGTTTGAATGGTAAAACACAATATTATGTGAAATTAAATAAGTCTTCATTAGCTGAAACATCGATAATTATTTATAAGATCATAGGAATGATCCCAATCTTGGATTGAATCTTTCAATAAAGTTATTTAAGTACTTAATAACTTCGAAAGTTATTATTTTATTGTTCTATGTTTAACGATGCTGCACTTTCCTTGGAAGTAATTGTACTTAATAAGAATAAATCAGTTATTTGCCTACATCTCAAGGTTTAAGCTTAAGTATTCGTTTTCGTAATGAAAAGATATTAAAGCTAGGCCTTAAGATGACTGACTAATAATGATCAATCTTATATAAATATATATCGATGTTTTAGCATAATTTAATTGCTAATGTAATGCTCCACAAATACCTAATGCAAAAGTAGGGGGGTAAGCAGGTAAACATAGGTTGAGTGACTACAGCAACGATTTATCGGGCCCGCTTCGGCATACATTCCTGATTATTTTGTGTATGGTGTTGGCTAAACCAATAATTCACCACGGCGGCAGCTCGATGCACTGGACAAATGCAAAACGAGGAACTTCACTAGCAAGATAAACAGTTCGCACCGTCGTCGGTAGCATGCTTTCCTGTAGCATATCAACATAATTAGCGGCAGTTGCACGCCCTGTTTCTTGTGCTACTAATTTGCCTGGACCAGCGGCAGACATCCAGCCCCATAGATTTCTTTTACACCAGCAACCATTAGTAATTGTGCAAAATCAGAGTAAAGAGAAAGTTAATGAGGCTAGGAACTTAGGAATCACCTTTGACAGTCTCCTGCGATTTGAAACACATGTTGTTTACCTCATCAAAAGTTGTATGTACTGCCTTAAAGTATCAGATCCGGAATCTTTTTAGCAAAAATGCCCGTTTTCTTTTATGCGATTCCCTGGTTCTGTCTAGACTAAGTTATGGTGATGTTATATACGGACCTAGACTGCTAGTGTTAGGTTTTTATTGTTTTAAAGGAAATTTCACACTAAAATTAAGTCAATTTAATATTATTTCAAAATATTTTAAGGGTAAATTTACACTCAAGTTAAGTCAAGTCGATTTCTACAATTCTTTGTATTTTTATTAATACTCAATACTCAATACTGAATCATTTATTGCATTCCATGTGTTACATTAGATGTTTACTTAATTAGGTAGTACTTAATAACATGGACCCTGTTGGGCACAACAATATTTTATATAATACTTAATTTAATTAACAAATGATCACATATTTATTTTATCTGTAAAACTATAATTATTTCATATTACATGCATAAATTAATAGTCTAAGATTAATATCAATATTTACATGTCAAAAGGTATCTAAATAATTTAATTACATTACATTATATTAATGGATAATTAAAATTCCATAAAATAAATATATATAAAATTAAAATTTATCTGTCAAATATTCTTCAACCGAGTAATAACACTTATGAAGCAGTAATGATTTTAGTGATCTTAAAAATAGTTTAGGATTGGTTTCGTCTTTCAGGGATTTTGGGAGTTTATTATATACTTTTATTGCCATTACGTAAGGACTAGTTGAGTGTATTGTGAGGCGCGATGTGGGTAACATTAATCGGTTATTTCGGAAAGTATATTTCGTGGGCAAGTCCGAGCGTCTTATAAAAAAGTATGCATGTTTCCCTACGAACTTACAGATCTCCATTATGTAAATGCAAGGTAGCGTTAATATTTTGTATTTTGCGAAATATGGTTTGCAGGAGTCCGTGTTTTTGATGTTTGCCAGTATTCTTTTTTTTTTTTTTTTTATTAATGATGGGTTTGCTCTTGACTCTAGTCTAGGTCATAGGACAGAGACAGAGTCTAAGATGGAGCGAGCTCACCCAGAAGAAGTCTGTTAAGGCACTGGCACTCCCACACACTGACGGAACGCAGCAAGCTACTTGGCGCCAGACTTCGGTGGGATGGTGGTCGCGAGCCAGGCGGCCCCTTACGGAGCCTTCCACCGCTTGGTGGGATCGTTCAGCCGGACTTATCCACAGGCAAGCCTGTGTTGCCGTTGCCCGGGGTGGACCGCTAGGAGGTAGATCCCATACCACCCCAATGTTTACCCAAATTCTTATTAATGTTTTTTGTCGGGCAAACAGATCTGACACGTCAGTACCATATCTCCACAGTATAACACCATAGCATAACCATGAATATGCGTAGGCATAGTAAGTAGATAACGCCGTTTCAAGGTCAGTAGATTTCTTTTTTTCTCGGAGCGCGTAGGAAAATTTAGACAATTTAGAACGAGTTTTTTTAATATGAGGTTTCCATGTAACGTGCGAATCTATTTCTAATCCTAAAAGAGTAAATTCCTCAACTTTTTGTATGTTTGTACCCTCGTATACTAGATTCGGATAAATTGGTCTTTTTTGATGTGGATGAAAGGTCAAAATCTTAGTTTTTTCGTAGTTAACTTCTAAATTGTGATCGCTTAACCATTCCACCGTTTTATCCATCAATTCATGAAGTTTTGAGTCCAAATTGTCGCTATTTTTGGTAGATATTAATAGGGATATATCGTCCGCAAACAAAACGCATGTTTCGTTGATGACTTTTGGGAAATCATTTTGTAAGCTAAGAACATCAGGCACCCGATTACGCTACCTTGAGGGATAGACGCATTAATAGTTTTTGGATCACTTTTAACATAGCTGATTTCCCCTGTCCTCCCCGTTGAAGAATTATAACTCTACAATTTGTTCGCGGTCGCGTAAATAAGACTCTAACCACTTATGAGCTATTCCGCGTATCCCTAATCCGTAAAGCTTATGTAGAAGGATATCGTATTGGACCTTGTCATATGCTTTTGACATGTCAAGTAATAGGCCGATTGCGTATTTTCTGTCGTTCATTATATTGAGTACTAGCTGTTACCCGCGGCTTCGCCCGCGTACTCATAGAGTTTTATTAATTAGTTGTGTATTCTAAACGACACATCGTAAGGCGAACAACTGTGTAAACTGGGAGGGCACTAAAATCACTATTCACCGATACACAGACGACACTACACTGGAATGGTTCACTTCCTTGAAAAAGTATATAATTTGTGGTACCTGGGCGCTACCATCACTAATACAGGCTATTGTAAAATCAAGTAATGAGGCGCAAGAATGATCCTTGAGTTCTTTTGCCACTTTGCACTCATGATCACTGGAAAAGTCGATGGCAAACGACCAAGAGGTTTCAGTACAATTAGGTGGTCTCATTAAATACACTCAGCGCTCTATGTCGCCAAAGATACGCAGCGATGGAAAAGAATCCTGAATGAGAAAAATATTTCCCATCAGGGGAATTACGACCTTCAATAATGAAGATATTACGACGCTAGAAAGAAGATTATGACACATTTATAGTGTAAGGAAAAACAGGCATTTAATGTTAAAAGTAAAGATAACGTAATTTTAATAGAGACGCAGTCACTAAACCGGAAAAATTATCGTGAGTAATATGGAAGACATATCTTGATGGAGAGCGCGTATACAAAAATTGTCTTTCAAAGGGGAGGGATTTATGCTTTTACAGTGTTTCGGAGCGTTTGTTTCCAGAAGAGTGTTAAAGACATAGTACACAGCTTAATGGACACAGAACAGAGCACTATTTTAATACGCTATTATCATGTTTAACTGTAGAAATTAACTTTACTACTGTGGTAAGAAGTATCTCAAGTACATACCCACATCACCCTTAAAGCCACATTCATATCCCAAAACTCATATTCAAGAGACATTCTCATAGTAGTGCTATACAGGGTGTAAGTGACAGCCCTTCGAATACTGATTGGGTGTATTCAAACCATGAAACTGAACAACCTGCCATAGATTAAATTCTTTTTTTCTATATCCCATACAAAATCACAATCAGCTCACTGCATTTACTATGGGAATATCAGTATTCGGAGGGCTGTCCCTTACATCCTGTATATACATCTTTTTTATGTGGTATGGATGTATTCTATGCTACACAATAATCAGTTTTCCGATGGGAAAAATATGTTTTTCCGAGATAAAAAGTAACCTATGACACTCACCAGCTTTTCATCTAACTGCTTTCCAAAAAAAAAATGCTTTACATCGCTGCATGATACTCATTTATGTATGTAGTATGGATGTATTCTATTGCTAAACATTAATCGGTTTTCCGAAGGGAAAAATATGTTTTTCCGGGATAAAAAATAACCTATGTAACTCACCAGCTTTTTATTTAGCTGCTCTCAAAAAAAAAAATGCTTTACATCGCTGCATGATACTCATCTATGTTCGTAGTATGGGTGTATTCTATTGCTAAACATTAATCGCTTTTCCAATGGGAAAAATATGTTTTTCCGGGATAAAAAGTAGCCTATGTCACTCTCCAGCCTCTCACCTAACTGCACACCTAAAAAACACTGCATGATATCGCTCTGTTGTAACGTGAAAGAAAGACAAACAAACAAACAAACAAACAAACAAACACACTTTCGCATTTATAATATTAGTAAGTATAAGTATGGATTCCTTGTACGTATTTGTAAACGGCTAATGTAGTCGACTTATTTTTTCGGAATCCATTCTGGCATTCGTTAAATAAATTGAACTTTTCTAAAAAGCTATATATTCGGTCGCACATCGCCTTTTCAAATATTTTTGAAGCCGTAGGTAATAGTGATATGGGGCGATAGTTACTCGGGTTTGTTTTTTCATTTTTCTTGTAAATTGGTTTGATTACACTTTTTTTAAGTAAATTTGGGAATCGTCCTTCTATGAATGACTGATTGATCAACAAACTGAGGGGTAGGGTTAGCTCGTCTGCACAATTTTTAAATAAAGAAGGAGGCAACTCGTCTATTCCGTGACTGTGTTTGTTCTTGAGATTTTTTATTATTTTATTTATTTCTCGTTCTTCTACGGGTGCAAGAAACATAGTATTTTCAGTAGTTTGAATAACTGGGTGACCTCGAGGACGTTCCTGTTTTGATACTTCTCCCATTGAGGCAAAGAAGGTATTAAAAGTATTTGCAACACTCTTTGGTTCTTTTAATATCTTGTTGTCAAGTTTAGTGATATATTTTGTTTATTTTTTGTTGGTCTTTTATTTGTTCTCTCATTTACAATATTCCACATAGTTTTATTTTTGTTTTTAGATTTTTTCATTTTATTTCTGAATAATATTCTTTTAGACGTTGAAACTGATTGTTTGAGTATTTTTTCATAGATTTTGTAATATTTTTTTAAAATTTTGTTGTTTGTTTGAGTAACCAATATTTTAAATAATCGTTTATTTCGGCACGCTTTCCTTATTCCTTTAGTCAACCACATTTTTTTGTATGGTTTAATTATACGTTTTGTTTTTGGCATACAAATATTTAAAATACCTGTTAAAGTTTCATTGAGTTTATTATAATTTTCGTTGATATTTTTATTCGGTTGTATTATTTTGTGCTAGTCTATTTCTCTTAGTTTCATTTTAAAGCTTTCTATATTTTTTTGTGTAAATTGTCTTTGTGATACATACCAGGTTAATGATTTTTTTAGCACTGGTATTTTGGTTTTTAACATTGTACCTTTATGGTCGCTGAATCCGAGTTCCTCAACTTTTGTAGATAACGTTTCGTCAGTGAAATTTGTAAATCAGATCTAGACACGACGCGATGGTAGGGCAAATTCATGTGGGTTCTTTTATATGCTGTGAATAGTTATTTTCAGTCATAAAGTTTAAGAATTTTTTAGATTTTTCGTTTGCTATAAGGATGTTAATATTAAAATCTCCACCAATAATAATTTTTTTCTTTTTGTATTTGCTATCAAGATGGCTCATTAGTAGCGTTAATTGTTTATAAAAACATTCCTCATTTAGGCCATTAAAATATATTGTAATTATCACAAGGTTTTCGTCTAATATTTCTATTGCGCAAATCTCTATAACGTACTCAATCCATACTAATATTATAAATGCGAAAGTGTGTTTGTTTGTTTGTTTGTTTGTTTGTTTGTCTTTCTTTCACGTTACAACAGAGCGATATCATGCAGTGTTTTTTAGGTGTGCAGTTAGGTGAGAGGCTGGAGAGTGACATAGGCTACTTTTTATCCCGGAAAAACATATTTTTCCCATCGGAAAAGCGATTAATGTTTAGCAATAGAATACACCCATACTACGAACATAGATGAGTATCATGCAGCGATGTAAAGCATTTTTTTTTTTGAGAGCAGCTAAATGAAAAGCTGGTGAGTGACATAGGTTATTTTTTATCCCGAAAAACATATTTTTCCCTTCGGAAAACCGATTAATGTTTAGCAATAGAATACATCCATACTACATACATAAATGAGTATCATGCAGCGATGTAAAGCATTTTTTTTTTGGAAAGCAGTTAGATGAAAAGCTGGTGAGTGTCATAGGTTACTTTTTATCTCGGAAAAACATATTTTTCCCATCGGAAAACTGATTATTGTGTAGCATAGAATACATCCATACCACATAAAAAAGGTGTATATACAGGATGTAAGGGACAGCCCTCCGAATACTGATATTCCCATAGTAAATGCAGTGAGCTGATTGTGATTTTGTATGGGATATAGAAAAAAAGAATTTAATCTATGGCAGGTTGTTCAGTTTCATGGTTTGAATACACCCAATCAGTATTCGAAGGGCTGTCACTTACACCCTGTATAGCACTACTATGAGAATGTCTCTTGAATATGAGTTTTGGGATATGAATGTGGCTTTAAGGGTGATGTGGGTATGTACTTGAGATACTTCTTACCACAGTAGTAAAGTTAATTTCTACAGTTAAACATGATTTGAAAGTCCATTTCTATAATAATAACCATTTTTAGCACAGTAAGTTTGCCCTGCGTATACTTGCGAAGACACATAATAAACTTAAATTTTTTGGTACCATAGTCCTGAAAATTGAAGACTAGGCAAAATCATTATACTGCGTATTCATATTATTATAATTCCAATCCAAGAACATCCATCCCCAAGTTAATTTGGTTTGGAGCTAATATAGGTTTTCAAATCCTTGATTACATACCCACTCCTTTCTTTCATGTCTTCTTGGAGCATGTTTGTATGTAATAAAAATTTCAAAATAGCAGGAATATTAAAAAAAAATTAAAGCTATATAGCAATCTATACTTTCTTATTATTTATTAACCACCAATATAACCCATTTTGACACAGGGATATGGTATTATCCCGCCGCGGTGAGATGTTCTCATTCAGGATTCTTTTCCATCGCTGCGTATCTTTGGCGACATAGAGCGCTGAGTGTATTTAATGAGACCACCTAATTGTACTGAAACCTCTTGGTCGTTTGCCATCGACTTTTCCAGTGATCATGAGTGCAAAGTGGCAAAAGAACTCAAGGATCATTCTTGCGCCTCATTACTTGATTTTACAATAGCCTGTATTAGTGATGGTAGCGCCCAGGTACCACAAATTATATACTTTTTCAAGGAAGTGAACCATTCCAGTGTAGTGTCGTCTGTGTATCGGTGAATAGTGATTTTAGTGCCCTCCCAGTTTACACAGTTGTTCGCCTTACGATGTGTCGTTTAGAATACACAACTAATTAATAAAACTCTATGAGTACGCGGGCGAAGCCGCGGGTAACAGCTAGTTGTAAATAAATTAATGTCGTTCTTTTCAACGTAATTTATATGATTTTCCAGTAATATAGCAATTCCACCACACGCATATTTTTTTCGGCAGAATGTAGAAGCTTGTTTATAATTCTCAAAGTGTATTAAATCTAACTTATTTTGTGATAGCCAGGTTTCTGTGGTACAGATTACTTGAAAATTATGATTACACATGAACTCTTCCATAATATTCAGTTTTCCGTAAAGACTCTGGATATTCTGGAATAATATTTGGAACTCTACATTTTTAGCCTCGAAAGGAACTGTCTTGCACAATGGGTTCAGATGCCGTGTGATGCCGGCTTAGAATAGTATCACCCTATTTCTTTCCCGTGGGAGTCGTAAGAGGCGACGATGGGACTCGAGGGTGTGTATTGCATTTTTAGACGATGGGCTGACAACCTGTCACTATGGCGATACAGTTTTCCGAAAGACCCTCAAATGTTTGTCGGACGTGACGTGAATGTCCGTTTTTTGCGGCCGTTTACGTTCTGCCTACCCCTCAAGGTATAAAGGCGTGATAAATGTATGTATGTATGTATGGTTCAGAAGGTTCGGAGAATTCGGACTCCTCTCGATTTGCGCCGTTTTCCGCACTGGTGAAGTCGGGTGATTTTGGCTGGTGTTCTTTTCCATCAATAAAAAGCCTGTTGTTTATGATTTTTGCTCTCTTACCTTGACGTCGAGCATCTACCATAATTTCTACGAGTTTTTTTCTGTGTTTCAGGGCCTCTTCATGCAATACTTCTGATACTGATAGCCCAGAATTTTTGAATAGGTGTTTGTCATGTAATATTTGTCTAGTGAGGTTCTTGCTTAGGAATTCAATAAGAAGGGGTCTCCTAAAGCCTTTTCGTCCTAATCTCTGTAGATCTTCAACGTAGCCTCTTATGTTGATGTTCAGGATCTCTTGAAAAGCGTAAATAATTCTTTCATAGACGTCCTGAGCTACTTCGCCTCTATCTTCTTCAAGGCCATATAGGATCAGCTTTTTGTTGTCGTTCTCTTTTAAGTAGATTTTTTCAGAGGTTTCAGGTGTGTTTTTGTTTATACTTTTGATGGTTTTTTGAATGTCCTGGATGTCCAATTTTAGGCGTTGATTTTCATGATTTAATTGCGTTATTTTATTGTTTAGTTCTTCTATCTTTTCCTTTTGTTCTCTTTGCTCTGAATTTAAACTGTTTGTAGTAAACTGAAACTCTTTCTTTAGATTTTCAGTGTTTGATGATGAAATTTGAGTTATCAAAATGGTCATATCAGCAAGCAGGGACGACTTTATGTTATTAAATTTTTTATCAAATAAATCTTCCACTTGCTGTAAAGTGAAGTCAGTTTTGAAGTGGGTTTCTTGAATTTATTTCTGTTTAGGGCTAGAGGAATTGCTGTGAGTATCGCCAGATAATGAGCTCAGGTTGGTATTAGACAGTTGGGTGTTTTCGTTTTCATCGAAAGTTGATTTACTGTTTTTTCGCACCGTTACATTTTCTTTATCAGATGTATGTAACTTGTTTATTACCTGCTTTTGGGTGGTAATATCAGGTATGTTTTGGTTGTCTTGTTGTATTGCGATATCAAATAAATTAGTATTTTTATTTTGGGTGCGTATAGGGGTGTCGTCATTTCGTAACACCCGTCTGCTCGCATTCGTGCAAGCTTTACAAACCCAGAGGTTATCCAAATCATGTTTATTTGCTGTGTATTCGTCTTTATTTATATTTTCGCATTCATAATGGTAGCTTTCGTGGCACTTAATGCAGATCAACAAGTTTTGCAGCATTATATGTTTGGAACATATAGCGCAAGGTCTCATTGTGAATGCGTATTGTTCTCTTATTGTTTATCAGAAAAGACTCACCGCGCGCTAGTTACAAATACAAATACAAATATATTTATTTCGCATCACATCTTAGGCACAACAATCAATAAATTCAGTACAAATATACACTATGAGCTGAAATGGGTGTAGGCACAGCACACTGCTCAATCGGCGCAGGCAGGTGAGAGCGGGGCGGGCGAGTACAGATAGTCGCCGAGGGCGTCCGACGTCCAGCGGAGCGATCCGAGGATGGTGATCTCCGAGCGCGTCCGATGTTCAGCGGAGTGATCCGATGGTGGTAGTCTCCGAGCGTACCCGATGTCCAGCGGAGCGCGGTCATGGACGTATTATTTAAACAGGACTGATAACTGTTGCAGAAAAAACGAGCCGAGCGAGACCGCACCCACCGAGGCCCTTCGTCTCTTTCTAATTGGGCATCAATATTTTGTATTACAATGAGCTTATAGATAGGGAAATTTACATACATACGATTCACTTGGACAACCTCGAACACAACATTTTTTCACCACTTTGAGTGAGAAATTTCGTCAAATACTGATTTTAAGTAATAAATTAGGACTGTAATTTTTTTGTCGCTAAAGTTTAAACTTACCGCCAAAATTTTATCTTAAAGGGATACCATTAGAAAATTATTTGATTAATAGTTTTTACATAATTATAATTTATCAGTGTATAATTTTATGATTTCCAACATGTTTTTGATATAACTGACGCAAGTTGTTTTATTATATTACTTAAATTATAATTATATTTGTCAAAAATAAGTAAGGCAAAATTTTATCTGCAGTAATTTTCTACACTGGCAATATGAAAGAACGAGACACACAGCCTCTCTACGTGCTATCTCTCTCGGCTCGGATTGGCCTCTGGGAAAGACTTAATGTAAAATAGACCATATTCCAGTATTAATAAAGTTACTATTCGTAAATGACTGTTTTTGAAGTTATCAGTCCTGTTTAAATAATACGTCCATGAGCGCGGTCCGAAGGTGGCACTCGCTCGGTGGTGATTCACAGCTCGGTGAACAGCTAGCGTATTGTTCAAGGTCAAAATTGCTACTTAGATAATTCGTTAGCAATATTTTGAACTTGTTTTTACGATATCTTCTCAGCCGATAAATATTTTTTAGCACTGTTTTCACTCAAATTCTAACAATTTCACTAGCTTTATGATGTTATATAATATGTTATGAAGTATACACATTTTGCACAAGATTAAATTTTTTTCCGCGGAGTAAAGAAATACGTGTCTGCTCTAGTGTACGGCTCGGCCGGTCCTCTCTAATGGACCTATTAAAGGGTCTATTAAATGGCAACACCGA
Organism: Tuta absoluta; assembly: GCA_027580185.1. Taxonomy (NCBI): domain Eukaryota; kingdom Metazoa; phylum Arthropoda; class Insecta; order Lepidoptera; family Gelechiidae; genus Tuta; species Tuta absoluta. The sequence goes on along the minus strand of JAQAHW010000070.1, from coordinate 349,309 downwards.
TCATTTTACGGTCGGTGGTGAATAAAATCAATTTGACACTTGGCCAGTGGCTCAGTCTTTTGGTAGAAGCGTGATTGTCGACAATGAAGTGGTGTCAGTGAAAATAAATTATATTCAGTAGAATCACAATTAGACAATTTTAAACGGATTTAAGTTGTGTTTATTTTTGATTTTACAATTCCTACGTTTCGAATCCCTTTTCACTGCCATTCCAGTCAAGGATTGTATCGAAATAGTAAAACGAAAACTCCGGGAAAATAACATAGCAATAGAATATGCAGAACTTTTAGAATGGTGCCAAACACATGTGATGTGCACATCCTGTCTGTCCTTTACAAGATCCTCAATGATCCATCCACACCCGAGTATCTCCGCTCCCGCTTTCACTTTTTACCTCCGGATTCCCGACCTAGGCGCATTTGTATCACAGTCCTAGAGCCAATACCAAGTTCCTGTTTAACTCCTTTTCCGTTCGAGCTACACAACTTTGGAACAATCTTCCTAAGGCAGCCCAGGACTTTCCTTCTTTATCCTCTTTCAAAAGAAGGCTGAAAGAGCACTACCTTTCACTACCTTGATATTTACGTATGTATTGTATTTGTATATTATGTATTTATATTTATATATTGGTTTTGTATTTATTGTTCAATAAGTTTAGCTATATGTATTTATTTGACTATTATCAAATAATTATTTATCATATTGTTATTTTTTACTTTGTGTGCGATCTTGTCCCCGCACGTATTTATTTCGTAATTAGTTTTACAGGTTGGCTGGAAGAGATCTCTTTATAGACATAAGCTCACCTTTGTGAACTACTTTTAAAACAAATATTATTGTATTGTTAATGCACAATGTGGTGACACATAATGCAGTTTCAGCAAAACGTGCCCGCGCCCGGCGGACACGTGAATGTAGAGCCAGTCGTTCCTTTTCTCGCGTCGTGGCCAGTGTCCCCATATTATTCCTTCTGATATAAATATATAAATAATAAAATCTTATAAATTGTGGAACCAGAAAATAAACCCGGACATTCGTGAACTGTTAAATAACTCTTTAATTTCTCTCTCATTATTTGGACCCTATATAATCAGTAAACACACATATCATTACAGTGGTGACTTTTCGACAAAAAGTGAACATAGCAGCAGTGATTTTAACTTTTTTTTTTTTTGTCTTGGGGACGGCTCACTGGGGACCTGGCCATCGTTTCGGTGTATTCCGACGCCTCGGTATTTTATTTCCGGCTGAGTAATCCCTAAGGCTGACGCCACACTCCTACATGACTTTAGTGATTCAAGCGGACTGATCCTACTTTTGTGAACTTTTGTGATACTTTAGTGAAGATGGCTAATCCACCGCCACCGCCGCCGCCGCCGAATGCTTTGGAAGCGATAAGCATTGCCACCCGATTACCATCAGTTTGGCAGGATATGCCAAGAATGTGGTTCGCCCAGTTTGAAGCGATTGTGAGGCCACAAAATCAGGGTGACAAAGTGAAATACGAAATGGTGATTTCGAAGTTGGGTAAAGACGAACTAGGTTACGTAGCGGACTTATTGGACAACCCGCCTGAGAACGATAGATATGGAACCATTAAGAGGAGGCTGATGACAGTTTTTGAGGAGAGCGCGGAATCCCAGTTTAACAAATTAATTAGGGAAATGGATTTAGGACAACAACGGCCTACATAGTTGCTGATGAAGATGAGAGAATTAGCTAAGAGCACGGGAACAGGTGACGACGTATTGAAGAATTTGTGGATTTCCAGGATGCCGGCGTACGTGAGAGCAATTTTAGCAGGAAACAAGGATGAGACAGTGGACTAGTTGGCGATATTGGCAGATAACATCGTGACCAATCTTAGGAGCGGAGAAGTAGCTGCGGTTCACACGGCATCGACATCTTCTGCGTCATCACTCGACGTCAACACGGAATTAATGACGCAGATGCGACACATGGCATTGGAAATTAAGACCTTGCGTGGCGAGTTGAACAAGATAAGAGCACGCGGAGTTTATCTTAGCCGTAAACCATTCCAGGGAAGGCCAAGGTCAAGATCACGATCGCGAGGACCACAGCAGCAGCGCACACCACAAAGCGCAGACTGGTTGTGCCGTTTCCACTACAGGTACAGGAACGGAGCCACTCGATGTGAGTCACCGTGCAACTGCAAGAAACCTGGTAAGGAAAACTAATTTCGATGCAGGCCAATGCGGTGGAGGGTTGCATCAAGCTGGATGAAAATCCCCGCCTTTCAGTTTATGATAAGGGTCATTCTTCAAAATTCGGTTCTCCGCGTAATCGGCGTGGCAAATTTTAATTTCGACAATTTTAATAATAAAAATATGATTTTGTGTACTTTCCTGATTATAAAACCGTTTGGTGCTCCATGCTAGCACATTTACTTTTTGAAATATTTAATTTTGAAATTTAATGTGCCACGCCGATTACAAAACGAGCCACGCTTATTACATAGTTAATTTTACATACATACATACATAAATCACGAATATATCCCTTACGGGGTAGGCAGAGCGTTAACGGCCGTAAAACGGATATTAACACCACATCTGATTGTTGTTATAGTTAATTTTATCTGTTTTTTTTATGCATTTTGACTAATGAATACTTTTTTACCTATTATTGATAGAAATTATTGAGCTTTCTGACCTAATAATTCACCCCAAAAAACTTTTGACCCCAATGAGTCAGTCGGGATACTACAGGGAGTCGTTTTTAATAAAATCTATTCACACTTGGAATGCTCTGCCGCGTGAAATACGCCACTGCAGGACACTTGACGCTTTTAAAACAAAGGTACATGCACATTATTTGTCAAAAGCAAGAATCGACTTCAAATAAGTTGGTACTTATATCCTTCTGTGTAATGATGTGTGTATATATATATATACTAGCTTTTACCCGCGACTTCGTCCGCGTTAGATAGTTTTTTTAGGCAGAAGTTCTAAAGTAGTTATGTGTATTCATAGTAAGTGTGACAGTGATATTAGAACAGTTCTTATCTGTACCTACTCTTAAAGATGTTTTAGAACCATGCCTGTATCTCTAATAGTTTAGGTGGGCTCCTGATGGTGGATGACCTAGTGGTCTACATAAGGTACTACAGATCCTCAATGTCGTTGTGAAAAGAAGCGGCCCATCATACTGAACAACTTTTGTTTTGGAACCATTTCTGTATCTCCAATAGTTTAGAAGGGCACCTGATGGTAGACCTGGTGGTCTACATAAGGTACTCCAGATCCTCAATGTCCTTGTGAAAAGAAGCGGACTATCATACTGAACAATTTTTGTTGTGGAACCATGCCTGAATCTCTAATAGTTTAGCTGGGCTCCTGATGGTACACCTGGTGGTCTACATAAGGTACTCCAGAGCCCCAATGTCCTTTTGAAAAGAAGCGGATCTTCATACTGAACAACTTTTGTTTTGGAACCATGCCTGTATCTCTAATAGTTTAGCTGGGCTCCTGAAGGTACACCTGGTGGTCTACATAAGGTACTCCAGATCCTCAATGTCCTTGTGAAAAGAAGCGGCTCATCATACTGAACAACTTTTGTTTTGGAACCATGCCTGTATCTCTCATAGTTTAGCTGGGCTCCTGATGGTACACCAGGTGGTCTACATAAGGTACTCCAGATCCTCAATGTCCTTGTGAAAAGAAGCGGCTCATCATACTGAACAACTTTTGTTTTAGAACCATGCCTGTATCTCTAATAGTTTAGCTGGGCTCCTGATGGTACACCTGGTGGTCTACATAAGCTACTCCAGATCCTCAATATCCTTGTGAAAAGAAGCGGCCCATCATACTGAACAACTTTTGTTTTGAAACCATGCCTGTATCTCTAATAGTGTAGCTGGGCTCCTGGTGGTACATCTGGTGGTCTACATAAGGTACTCCAGATCCCCAATGTCCTTGTGAAAAGAAGCGGCCCATCATACTGAACATTTTTTGTTTTGGAACCATGCCTGTATCTCTAATAGTTTAGCTGGGCTCCTGATGGTACACCTGGTGGTCTACATAAGGTACTCCAGATCCTCAATGTCCTTGTGAAAAGAAGCGGCTCATCATACTGAACAACTTTTGTTTTAGAACCATGCCTGTATCTCTAATAGTTTAGCTGGGCTCCTGATGGTACACCTGGTTGTTTACATAAGCTACTCCAGATCCTCAATGTCCTTGTGAAAAGAAGCGGCCCATCATACTGAACAACTTTTGTTTTGGGACCATGCCTGTATCTCTAATAGTTTAGCTGGGCTCCTGATGGTACACCTGGTGGTCTACATAAGGTACTCCAGATCCCCAATGTCCTTGTGAAAAGAAGCGGCCCATCATACTGAACAACTTTTGTTTTGGAACCATGCCTGTATCTCTAATAGTTTAGCTGGGCTCCTGGTGGTACACCTGGTGGTCTACATCTATACTCCAGACCCTCGAATGGTGATAAAAAGTAGCCTATGTCCGTTCTCGGTATGCTAGCAATCTCTGTGCCAAGTTTCATGAAGATCGGTTCAGCGGTTTGGCCGTGAAAGCGTAGCAGACAGACAGACAGACAGACAGACAGACAGAGTTACTTTCGCATTTATAATATTAGTGTGGACTAGCTTTTACCTGCGACTTCGTCCGCGTTAGATAGTTTTTTTAGGCAGAAGTTCTAAAGTAGTTATGTGTATTCATAGTAAGTGTGACAGTGATATTAGAACAGTTCTTATCTGTACCTACTCTTAAAGATGTTTTAGAACCATGCCTGTATCTCTAATAGTTTAGGTGGGCTCCTGATGGTGGATGACCTAGTGGTCTACATAAGGTACTACAGATCCTCAATGTCGTTGTGAAAAGAAGCGGCCCATCATACTGAACAACTTTTGTTTTGGAACCATTTCTGTATCTCCAATAGTTTAGAAGGGCACCTGATGGTAGACCTGGTGGTCTACATAAGGTACTCCAGATCCTCAATGTCCTTGTGAAAAGAAGCGGACTATCATACTGAACAATTTTTGTTGTGGAACCATGCCTGAATCTCTAATAGTTTAGCTGGGCTCCTGATGGTACACCTGGTGGTCTACATAAGGTACTCCAGAGCCCCAATGTCCTTTTGAAAAGAAGCGGATCTTCATACTGAACAACTTTTGTTTTGGAACCATGCCTGTATCTCTAATAGTTTAGCTGGGCTCCTGAAGGTACACCTGGTGGTCTACATAAGGTACTCCAGATCCTCAATGTCCTTGTGAAAAGAAGCGGCTCATCATACTGAACAACTTTTGTTTTGGAACCATGCCTGTATCTCTCATAGTTTAGCTGGGCTCCTGATGGTACACCAGGTGGTCTACATAAGGTACTCCAGATCCTCAATGTCCTTGTGAAAAGAAGCGGCTCATCATACTGAACAACTTTTGTTTTAGAACCATGCCTGTATCTCTAATAGTTTAGCTGGGCTCCTGATGGTACACCTGGTGGTCTACATAAGCTACTCCAGATCCTCAATATCCTTGTGAAAAGAAGCGGCCCATCATACTGAACAACTTTTGTTTTGAAACCATGCCTGTATCTCTAATAGTGTAGCTGGGCTCCTGGTGGTACATCTGGTGGTCTACATAAGGTACTCCAGATCCCCAATGTCCTTGTGAAAAGAAGCGGCCCATCATACTGAACATTTTTTGTTTTGGAACCATGCCTGTATCTCTAATAGTTTAGCTGGGCTCCTGATGGTACACCTGGTGGTCTACATAAGGTACTCCAGATCCTCAATGTCCTTGTGAAAAGAAGCGGCTCATCATACTGAACAACTTTTGTTTTAGAACCATGCCTGTATCTCTAATAGTTTAGCTGGGCTCCTGATGGTACACCTGGTTGTTTACATAAGCTACTCCAGATCCTCAATGTCCTTGTGAAAAGAAGCGGCCCATCATACTGAACAACTTTTGTTTTGGGACCATGCCTGTATCTCTAATAGTTTAGCTGGGCTCCTGATGGTACACCTGGTGGTCTACATTAGGTACTCCAGATCCCCAATGTCCTTGTGAAAAGAAGCGGCCCATCATACTGAACAACTTTTGTTTTGGAACCATGCCTGTATCTCTAATAGTTTAGCTGGGCTCCTGGTGGTACACCTGGTGGTCTACATCTATACTCCAGACCCTCGAATGGTGATAAAAAGTAGCCTATGTCCGTTCTCGGTATGCTAGCAATCTCTGTGCCAAGTTTCATGAAGATCGGTTCAGCGGTTTGGCCGTGAAAGCGTAGCAGACAGACAGACAGACAGACAGACAGACAGAGTTACTTTCGCATTTATAATATTAGTGTGGATGGATATATATATAGATGAGTATGTATTATAATATATATGTTTATATTATATTAATATACGTATATATATATATATATATAAATATATGTGTATTTGTATGTAGGTTTATATTTATATCATAGTTTTGTATTCTGTATTTATTGTGTTTATTCAAGTTACCTTTTCTTTCATGATTACTCTCGCACTGCTCTGTTTTTCAATACTCTCTCCTCCACCCAAAGGTTGTCTGGAAGAGATCGCTTGTAGCGATAAGGCCGCCTTTGCGCATGTTAGCAATAATTTTTCCTGATATTTTTGTTTTTTATTTTGTGCAATAAAGTGTTTTTACTTACTTACTTACTTACTTTTTTCATTACCAAATCATATCAAGATACGTATATTAAATGAATACCTAACAGCGAACACCAGTCTTTACAAGTAAGGGGAAAGTAAAAAAAAAAGCAGTGGTATTTGTTTGATCAGGTATATTAATTAGTAGAACCTTGTTGACAAAGGAAATTACAAAATTATCATAATTAAAATGTGCTTCAAAAATCAACAGCTCACTCAGCCAAGGGCTCGAATCAAAACTTTATTGACTTATTAACTTTAAAAATCAAAAATTATAACAATCAAAATCTATCACATTAATGTTCGATCAGTTGTGTTAATTAAGATTACGATTACATAAAGTTAAATCTAATTTGATCAGAACTCTGAATACCTTAACCTCAAATAACTAGTTATTAGTATCGTAGACAGCAACCGAGACTGACAGACCTTCAGAAGCAAGAAACCAGCTTTTTGCAGACAATAATGTGGTTTGTCTCGCAGGTTTAACCAAATTCTGAATAATTTTCTAAATTGGCGAATGTCAACTTTGTATTATCCTCCCCAAAAATCGAATCTGGGACCTCTGGATCTTCTCCCTAAGTCTAAAGAATAAGTCTCAATGACAGAAACAGTTCATATTAAACTATGGAACAATATATAACTAAAAAACTTAATATATATGTAATTTAATTATTTTTATGTATTGATTACCACTATTTATATTAATAACATATTATTTATATTTATTTACAAAAATATATTGATATATTCAATCTTTTCTTAACTAAAATAAGTTCAGTGTAATCGGCGTGGGACGAATTGTAAGCGGCGTGGCTATTTCACCACGCCGATTACGCCACGCCGATTACTAAAAAAAGACTTTTTTTAGAATTACTTGCTAACCTATTCAACATGTCTTATTTAAATTATTGCTTCATAAAGTCGACAATATCATGAATGAACCCTGTGAATAATATATCTCTGGATAATTCGATTCTGGATGAAATTTGATCCACGCCGATTACATGCACGGCAATGTGTGACGACTCGTACTTACCCGAATATTTTTGTCTCCCAGCAACGAATCGCCCGTCCCGGTGGTTGACTGCCGCGGCGCAACTGGCGGTTTGCGGTGCAAAAACTTCGCTGGTTTTCGTTCATAATCGTGCAATTTACGACGGGTTTTATCACGCTCAGGCAAAGCGCGCGAAAACGTGTGACTGACACATTTTGAGGCCTATTTTATAAATTAAATGAAAATCAAATATTTTTTGTATTTTACCCAATACACCAATTCAAGGTGGTTATTTTGATATATAGTTTATACCTACAAAACAGTAGAAAAGTAGTAAAATCATGATTTGTAAAATCCAAGTAGGGTAGGGTAGTAGACAATGAACCGGGTTTTTGTTAAATGCCCACAACTTTTTAAACAAAAGTCCTATAAATATAATTTTTACATGAAATGACTCGTAGATTAATTAAGAAACTCAATTTAGCAATCAAGATATCGTAACAGAAAGTTTAATAATAAAAACACATTTTATTTTAAAAAGTGCCAATTGGTTCACTGTATCCACCTATGCGGGAACAGTTAACCGGGGGGGTAGGATACATAGAACCATGTAGTATACTGTGAACCATCTAATGAATTGTTCATGTATAAGATTGTATTTTAGATGAAATAAAACAAACAAATAAATGTATTATGTTTATTATGGCATGTCTTATCGTATTCTAATATTTGTGACTACTTACTACTCACCTAATTACAAATGTAATCTGTCCAATATTTTCACAGTGCTGTCCCTAACTGACAAAGCACAAATCAAACATAATTGTTGACAAAAAATATAAAATGACTTTAAATTGTTATATATGATGGAAAAACAATAGAAAGTTATGCATTAGACAACTAACACAATATTATCAATGCTTTCTCTGAAAAAAATTAAGGGAAGAAATAAATAAATATTTAATAGGTAAATGAAACCAGTCCTTCCATTAAATCAACTTAAACAGCCTTTTTCTGACGCTGGTAACAAATAAAAACAGCATCTCCTTTGCAAAAATAACAAAACTAAATGATTATTAATGGCATAACAAAACAATCATAAAATGAACCGGTTCATTGTCAACTTCAAAAGAATGGCTCACTGTTTCCGGACCCCCCTTTTAAAAATTTTAGGTTATGCAGGTCGCGTGCCAAGCGTGCTATTCGAATAGAAATATTGCCAAAAGAAGCGTAAAACACGAAAGAATCTACACAATAACTGCAAAATATGCTAAAACCTCATGAAATAATGTAATACAAAAAGTAATTACCTGATTTTTTTTTTACTTTTTATCCACAAAAACACAAAAAGAGGAATTGCGCAGGATTCCGTGTCGCGAGCTCGACGGTAACTGGAGAGGAACGCGCGGATTAACGGGCGGCTTTGTATGTGTGAGTTGCACGGTTTGGCATTGTCGCATTCTGCGTCTACCTGCGGTGGCTCTCTGTCGCCGCTTGGTTCATTGTCTACTACCCTACCCTACGCGGTGTGACACGCGGAGAACACCCAAAATCCTCCCGTTTTCAACTTTCAGATTCAGTTTTGAAATACTAAATGACCTTAAAACATGGCTTTCTGATAGTTTCCAGATAGGTATTGAAATGAAAAATCATCTCCAATTGATCGTTTTGTTCAAACTTTTATAATTTAGGTTTTACAACCCTGTGACCACAATTATTGACCTCCTGAAGAACGACCCATAATAAAAATCATCTTAATTTCCTAGTTGATACCGGTGCTAATGTTTCAGTAATTCCTAGAACTAAAGTAAAATGTAAAAAAACACATAAATGTAATTACAAACTTTTTGCCGTAAATAATACAGAAATTAAAAAGTACGGTGTAATAACTTTAGAATTAAATCTCAGTTTAAGACGCAGTTTTACATGGACTTTCATAATTTGTGATGTAAAGCAAGCAATTTTGGGGGCTGATTTTCTAAAAACTCATAAGTTACTGGTAGATTTACATAATAAGAGATAAGTAGACTATAAGACGGAATTGAGTGTGATAGGGTCCATTGTTGCTTGTGAGGAGCCCTCGATAAACAGTATTCAGAGCGATAATCCGTATCGTGAATTGCTTGAAGAATTTACATAACAAAACCAATTTCTTTTAAGGACACTACCCCTTCACATGCAGTGTATCATCACATCGACACAACAGGACCACCTGTCTATGCGAAGGCTAGACCACTACCTCCGTGCAAGTACGCTAAGGTAAGAGAGGAATTCCGTATTATGCAGGAGATGGGGATTTGCAGACCATCTAGAAGTCAGTGGGTTAGCCCTCTTCATGTCGTTCCGAAAAAAGACGGGCAGATTCGTCCGTGTGGAGATTATCGACGGTTAAACGCAGTAACAAAGCCAGATAGGTATCCGGTTCCCCGGTTACAAGATTTCACTTACGGGTTAGAAAGTAAAACAATATTCACCCGCTTGGATATAAATAGAGCATACCATTACATACAAGTGGCACCAGAAGACGTAGAAAAAACCGCTATTATCACCCCTTTTGGTCTTTTTGAATTTCCAAGGATGACATTCGGGCTAAGAAATGCTGCACAGACGTTCCAAAGGTTCATGGATCATACTGTGCTACAGGGTATCGAAAATTTACAGGACGCAGCAGGATTTAAATCAACTCTATTTTGCTATACTCATTTTAAGTATTAGACCGGGTCTATCGCGATAGTATTTAGGTAAATATTAGTAATTTACCTGTGTCCCGACGTTTCAACACAGTTTCATGTATTGTGGTCGCGGGTTGACTGACGTCCCAGCGAGTTGTCATCTAAGCGGCGGGTGACGAGATGTCACTCATTTTAAGTATTAGACCGGGTCTATCGCGATAGTATTTAGGTAAATATTAGTAATTTACCTGTGTCCCGACGTTTCAACACAGTTTCATGTATTGTGGTCGCGGGTTGACTGACGTCCCAGCGAGTTGTCATCTAGGCGGCGGGTGACGAGATGTTCTGCTACCCACATTTGTCTTTATAATTTTAATATTATTGATTGTTTGTAAACATTGCACTAGGCTGCCGGCACACAACACTCACAGTGTCCGACGATTGTTCCGATGATAAATCGCGCGGTTTCAACTTATCAATGACTGGACTCCATGCGGATGACAATTTAAACCCGTCCTCCCGGTTGAAATTTTTAGGGTTCTTCTTAATTTCAATAGCCTCGCGAACGATCCTTGGGTAATAGTGGCGTTCCACAGAGAGGATTTTCGGGGCATGAAGTTCAATCCAATGATTCGGACCGGATGATAGAAGGTGTTCTGCTATTGCCGATTTATGCATCTGTCGGTTTTTTACAGCTGCGATATGTTCTTTGACCCGTTCGCTGACACTTCGCTTCGTTTGGCCAATATAAGATTTACCGCAGCTGCATTGTACTTTATACACTCCTGCATTCTGAAATGGAATGACATCCTTCGGCGTGCGTAAACAGTGAGATACTTACCTTACATATTTACCTAAATACTATCGCGATAGACCCGGTCTAATACTTAAAATGAGTGAAAGTGATCGCGAGTGCTTAAAAAGTTATACTTTCTGAGAAAGTGAGGGCAATTTCAGAGTTTCCCAGGCCAGAGACAGTTGAGGAGATGAGATGTTTTTTGGGTATGATAAATTTTTACAGGTCACATTTACCACACGCAGCGGAACAACATGCCCATCTGAACAAATTTTTACATAATTCAAAAAAAAGATATAAGACAAAAATTCAATGGGATGAAGAAGCGGAGCGAGCGTTTCAACAGTGTAAAGACAGCCTTATAGGCGCTATTACACTATCGCATCCTAGTACTCAGGCACCGCTTTCGTTGATGGCAGATTCTTCCAACACGTGCGTGGGGGCAGTTCTCCAGCAAAAGGTAAGTGATACATGGATGCCTTTAGGATATTTCTCTAAAAAACTTTCAGATACGCAGCAGAAGTATAGTACGTTTGATCGGGAGTTACTCGCAATCTATATGGCCATTAATCATTTTCGGAATCAGATAGAAGGAAGACAATTGACAGTACTGACAGACCATAAACCTTTGACATATGCATTATCGAAAATTGGAACAAGTAACGAAACACCTAGAAGAACAAGACAATTATTGTATATCAGCGAGTTCACAAGCGATATACAATATGTCAGTGGTACAGAGATGTTGTTGCTGACGCTTTGTCACGTGTAGAAACTATAGAATGCCCAACAGTCATAGATTACGAGGAACTCGCGATAGCGCAGGAAACGGATACTCAAATTACACAGTTGTTAAACAACAGTTGTGAGAATGTTTTGTTGAAACAAATACGTCTACCTAACGTCAGTAAAAAAAAAATATATTGCGAAATTTCAACAGACGATGTCAGACCCTATATTCCGGAAAAATTTAGAAAACAAGTTTTTGAATCAGTTCATAAACTTAGTCACCCTGGTATAAGAACTACGAAGAAAATGATAACACAAAGATTTTTTTGGCCAAAAATGAATAAAGATATTACTAATTGGACTAGATAATGCTTACCGTGTCAAAAAACTAAAGTAAATCGACATACCAAGTCAGAGTTAGGGACTTTTGAACCATCCGATCGTTTTGTTCATTGTCAGGTCGATTTATTAGGGCCTTTTCCGGTGTCGTCAGACGGTTATAGGTATTGTGTCACGATCATAGACCGATTTACGCGTTGGGCTGAAGCAATACCTACTAAAGAAATAACCGCTGAGATAGTAGCAAAAGCTGTTTATGAAAGATGGATATGTATGTTTGGATGTCCTTTAAGGATAACTAGTGACCAGGGTAGACAATTTGAAAGTGAGCTCTACTGCAATTTAATGAAAATGTTGGGGATAAAGAAAATAAGAACAACCCCTTATCACCCTCAAAGTAACGGGATGATAGAAAGATGGCATCGTTCGTTGAAAGTAGCATTAACGGCTAGGTTACAAAATAATCAGTCGAGGGTGGATGAATTATCTACGGTACTTTTTGGACTGCGAGCAGCGTACAAGTGTGACACAGGCCTAAGTTCCGCAGAAATGGTATTAGGTCATAAGTTACGATTACCAAGTGATTTTTTCAACGAGGTTAGTCCAAAGTACAATAACCAATACACTTACGTGGAGAAATTAAGAGAGGTAATGTATAATGTAAAGCCTAAGTTACGAACTTCAAGCGATTCTCGAAAAATTTTTGTTCATAAGGATTTAAATACTTGCACTCATGTTTTTGTACGTAATTATTTATTAAAAAAATCTTTGACACCTACTTACGATGGGCCTTATCGCGTTTTAGGTAGGTTTAGAAATAATAAGATTTTTAAGATTCAATTGCCAAACAGAGAGTTAATCATTTCAGTAGATAGGTTAAAACCAGCGTATACAGTGTCATCAGAAGAATGTGAGAATGTAATTAAAAATGATTCGCAATTTGTAAACAATGCAGTACACAATAATCAAACAGATGAAAAGTTGAATCCGCTCATAACTTGTACCACACGCAGTGGCAGAGTAAGTAAGCCACCTGTGCGTTTTTGTTAAGTAAGTTAAAAGATCAATATATATTGCAATACTGTAAAATATTACATTAATTCGTACATTCAAGAACACTAAGCAACACATACAATTTTTATATTTTTGATATTATATTTTCATGATATTCAAAGTTGTAGGAATGGGAACTACAGTAACTAAGCAGGAAGAAAAAGAAGTCATTATTGCACAAAATGGAGCGAATTCAGCTTCTCAGAGTAATTTGGAGTCAAAAGTGGAAATTTATGGAGCTATTGTGATTGCAAAAACAGTAATTAAACAAAAATTGTACAAGAAAGGCTATTATGAAATATCAGACTATATGCAAGATAAATCTCCATGGGTTTAATTCAAATGTATAAAGTAAATATTTTATTAGACGAAACAAGTAGATTTATCTACTGCAATTTTTTGTTATTATTTTTTTTTTTTTTATGTAGCCATTTTTGGGCTATACATATATATTATTCGTTATTTCCAAAATTAGCTAGGGCAGTTTAGGGCCTAGAAAGATTGTTAATTTAGAGTAGGAGCACTTCTGGGCAGGTTTTTTGGGGGGTTTTTCCTGTTCAGTTAATTATACGCATGTTAATAACACGCTTTGGAAATCTTGACTAAAATTTGAAACAAATGTCGTTTACAAATGGTGGTGGCGTAAAGTTACGTGCTGTGTGATTAACCTGGTCAGCCCCGAGGCAGTGCCTTTATTTTTATTTTTATTTTTTTATCCCGCCCGAGCCGGTTTTCTATTAGACAATACAAAATTGTTATAAAAAGAAGAAGATTGCGTTATGCAAATTTCTTTTTTTTACAATGACCGATCATGACGTCAATAAGTGATAATGCTATCCTACATTGAATAAAGTTATTTCATTTTCATTTTTCATTTTCATTTGCAGTTATAGTCTTGGTTTTATTATTGTGTACGTGTATGATGTGTCGGAAATATAAAAGTTATTTCAAGACTTGGGCCAGTAAAGAGTCAGCAAAATGGTTTGAGTTGAGTATGGCAGCAAATGCCGCTAAACAGCAAACTAGTAGCACTGCTGGAACATCGGTTCATCATCAGTACCTATGTATAAGTTTAGAATGTAATTTTTTTTAATAGTTCACATATTAGGAAAATTTTGTAAAATTGTTAGTTTTTCTTTACAATACATTTTAAAGACATGTTTAGTCAAATTAGTTTTTTTTTTAAGGTAACTTGCAAATTTTATATTTTTGTTCCACTGTTAACCCCGCAAGGAAAAGGCGTGATTTTGTATTACGATGTTAAAACTTATTACAATGTTGTGAACAGAGATTAATGCAATGAAGACAATGTTACAGTGTATTATATTTTGCCAACCTAGCGTCTGCATTCCAATGTACTATAATGATAGTGCTACGTTACATGTACTCGATTGATATACAGGGTGTTACTTTTTGTTAGTAGTTTTAAAATGTATGTTTGTTTTTTGTAAAATAATATTTTCAGGATTTAACATTACTTTTTTTCAAAAGGGGGGAATGATGTGGTGACACATAATGCAGTTTCAGCAAAACGTGCCCGCGCCCGGCGGACACGTGAATGTAGAGCCAGTCGTTCCTTTTCTCGCGTCGTGGCCAGTGTCCCCATATTATTCCTTCTGATATAAATATATAAATAATAAAATCTTATAAATTGTGGAACCAGAAAATAAACCCGGACATTCGTGAACTGTTAATTTCTCTCTCATTATTTGGACCCTTTAATTTCTCTTTAAATAACTCTTTAATTTCTCTCTCATTATTTGGACCCTATATAATCAGTAAACACACATATCATTACACACAATAAAGAATATATAAATATAACATCTGGTTACCTATTGTGGAATGATGAGTTCTACATACCTGTCTAATTCCAAGCTAAACTCCCGCAGTGGAAGCGATTTACACAGGTAAATTTCGAACAAAATACCAGGAGTTCAACTGGAGGCAGACAATGGCTGCGTTACGCAGCGCTAAATAGCATGTACGCTGCACAATATAGCAGCGCATACTATGAATTAAACGTGAACCTAAATCTATTTAACTTAATTAACTAAGTTGATTGAAATTGGCAAATGATGTGTTCCAACCCTTACATAACTCAAGTCGGTAGTAAATACCGTCTGCCGATCTGGCGTTACGTCACACGTATTAGCACTAGATTATAAGTAAGTACCTCCAAATTATATCACCCCACGAATTCCGCAATTCGTACTAAGGAGTCACAATGATATGGTACAACCAATATGACTAAAGGGAACACACCATTAACACAAAAAAACAGTTTTATACTAAAACAACTAGGTTTCACACTTACAGTCACGTCGCCGGCGCAAATGCATAAAATACCCAACGGAGAAAGGAAGTACAGGGAATGGATCAAATAAGGATTCCGTTGGTACTTACAGGGCTGGGTGGAAAAGATATCGACACCCAGCATTCGCGCGTTATTCACTTCAAACCACTCACAGCTTCTGTTCGTATTCCACTTTGATATTAGTCATTACGCGTGACCCAACACGAACTAGGGCCGTACAAAACGCGAGCCGATATGGCCACTTGATGCCTATTCAACGCGACGCTCACGTGGAAGACGTCGAGACATCCAACAATCACTAAGCCTGGTATTCTAGTATAACCCAGAAGAACCGCAATAATACGATGCATCAACACGCGCGATCTCAAATTGAATCGTCCATTACACGCGGCATCACAAAACTCGTGGCGGGAAATCCGTACAAAACACAATACGTTCTCGTCCGAACGGTTTTGAGTGACTGATAGTGCGGTGCAGAAATCACCGTTTGGCGCCTACCAGGCGGCCCGCGCGCACGCCGCCACCCTCGCCCCGCGAGCGAGAAAGGGACAACATATGCCCAGAGCGATGCGTGCGGGCGAGCATCGCGGCGTATTCATAGACCGTCATTAATACCTTACTTACCCCAGCATAGCAACGCTAAATTAAACATTCACCCGCCCTAGGCCGAATCCCTTAGGCCTATTCACTACTGGGGAGACGAGATAGCGTTGCTATTGCTCGCTTAAGAACTGAATCCCCTACCTGAACTGTCGCGACTCGAGGAGTGCCATCACTACCTGGGAACAAGTTGAGAATGCGCCCTCTGCGCCATCGCAGTGGCGGCAGGTTGGCATCCTTAACCAGAACGAGATCTCCGATGCGAGGGGGTTCAGTTCTGTCCGTCCACTTAAGGCGTTGCTGCAGAATGTGCAAATACTCAAGCGACCATCGCTTCCAAAAATTCTGAGACATTTGCTGCAGCAACTCATAACGCGTCAAACGATTGCTACTGACCTCTGTGTAGGGGTATTCTGGCAAGGCGTTAAGTGGTCGGCCAATTAAGAAATGCCCTGGTGTCAGGGCCTCCAGATCATTCGGATCTGAGCTAAGCGGACACAAAGGACGTGAATTGAGAACGGCCTCAATTTTACAAAACACGGTCGCTAGCTCCTCAAAGGTTAATATCGTTAAACCTATAACGCGCATCAAATGCGTCTTAGCGGACTTTACAACCGCTTCAAATATACCACCCCAGTGGGGGCATCCTGGTGGATCGAACACCCAGTTAATGCCCTGACGGGAGAGGCTCGCGCCGATAGCTTCCTCGTTTTCCGATAAAAACGTTATAATTTCTTTCATACATCGATCAGCGCCCTTAAAGTTGGTACCACAGTCCGACCTGATCAGCGCTGGTCGCCCTCTTCGCGACACAAATCTATCTAAAGCTGCTAAGAAAGCCTCCGTAGTGAGGTCGGCCACGAGTTCCAAGTGGACGGCCTTGGTTGCTAGGCACACAAACACGCACAAATACGCCTTGATTGACTTCGCGTTGCGAAGGCGTGATGCCTTTACCATAAAAGGCCCCGCAAAGTCCGTTCCCACACCCGCAAACGTCCAGGCTTCCGTCACCCGGTCCGGTGGGAGGTCTCCCATCTGAGGTTGCATTGTGGCTGCCTTCAACCGATAGCAAGGCAAGCACCGAAACACAATGCTCCGTACCGTACGTCGTCCAGACAAGATCCAAAACTCGCGCTGCAGAATAGCCAAAAGTGCATTGCAGCCCGCATGCGAGTTTTTCTGGTGACGATCCCTAACTATAAGTTCTACCAAAGGTCCCTTCTTTGGGAGTAACAGCGGATGCCGTGCTGAAAAGGGCAGGTTAGCGTTCCAAAGTCTACCTCCAACCCGGAGCATTCCATGCTCGTCCACGAACGGGTTGAGGCGCACAAGACCTCCCTTCAGCTTTCCACGGCCATCCCTGAGCAGCCTGGCCTCTTCCTCAAAATGTTCCGCCTGGACGACCCTAACCAATAAACTTAGAGCCGCATTCCGCTCCGCAGGCGAGAGGACAGGTGCCAAGTTCCGTTCTGCTTGAGGTTTTCTACAGTTGTTCACGAACCGTTTGATCCAACCTGTCACCCCTAGAAGTTTGTCGAGGGAGCTGTATCGTTCCAGCAAGAAAGCCGCACTAGGCTTAGGTACGATCTGCCCTACGTTCACTCGCAAACCTCGATCAGGTGGCCCAAGCGGCGACCCGCACTCATTGTATGGCCATCTCTCAGGTGACTCAGTCAGCCACTGAGGTCCCCACCACAGTGAGTGACCTACCAAATCAGGGGCCCTACATCCCCGTGAGGCGCAGTCCGCTGGGTTCTGTTCTCCCGGTACGTGTCTCCATACCAACGGAGTTTCCGATCCTTTAATCTGTGACACCCGATTTGCCACGAAAACCTCAAGAGTATGTACCGACGTCTGTAACCAGCACAGAACTATCCTACTGTCGGTCCATGCGTACACCGTTTCATCCAAAGTGATGGTACCGCGTAGATTACTAGCGACATGATGTAGCAAGCGCGTGAGAAGCGCTGCTCCCGCCAATTCCAACTTTGGAATGGTCCATCTTGTCCTAACCGGAGCCACCTTACTCTTGGCCATAACTAGACGCACGTCTACAGTTCCCGTTGAACTGACTGTCCGCAAATAGACAGCTGCCGCGTACCCTCGCTCCGAGGCATCACAAAACCCATGTAGGGTAGCCTTACATCCCACCGATGGGAGCAACTTGCGAGGTATGGCGATGCGTACGATCCCTGGTAAGGTGGTCACAAACTTGGTCCAATCATTCAACAGCTCTCCGGAGAGCTGGTCGTCCCAACCCAAGTTTGCTATCCACAACCTTTGCAAGAAGCACTTCGCCATGAACGTCACCGGTGCGATCCACCCGTTAGGATCGAAAGTTCTGGCGATCGTCGATAATACCGAACGCTTCGTCCAAGTCTTCTGCAAAAGGTCTGGCTCGATCTGATACGTAAAGACATCATGCGTTGGCCTATATTGCACCCCTAGGATGCTCAACGTATTTGGATTGTCCGGGTTCTCGAAAAGGTGCGGGTCCTGCTGGAACTCACCTGGCAACCCGGCCAGGAGCTCTGGACAGCTGGACAGCCATTTCCGCAACTCATAACCTCCTGATTCCATGATCGCGATCAGCTCGTCTCGTAGTAGCAGTGCTTGTTGCACGCTATCTGCACCCGTGCAGATGTCATCCACGTAGACGTCGCGATCCAGTACTGCTGCGGCTCGAGGGAATCTTACCCTTTCCTGTGCGGCCAACTCTCGCAGCGTGCGTACTGCCAAAAACGGACTTGGCTTCAGACCATACGTTACCGTGTTAAGCTCATAAGTGACCATCGGCTCGTCAGGGCTCTCACGCCACAAAATCAGCTGGTACCGACGGTCATCCGGGTGTATAATTGTTTGGCGAAACATCATTTTGACGTCTGCGACGAACGCTACTTGGTGCAACCGAAAATCTGTGAGGATGTCCACAATGTCCCGGTTCAACTTGGGACCCGCGTGCAGACACTGGTTCACAGACACACCATTCGATGTAGGAGCAGAACCGTCAAACACTACCCGTATCTTCGCCTCCGGTGACTTCAAAACAGCCAGGTGTGGTATATAGTAATGCTCGACACACCTCCAATCTATGCAGGACACCGACATGTGGCCTAACTCTAGGTACTCCCTCATGAATTCGATATACTTCTGCCGAAGTGCTGCATCTCGCTTCATCTTTCTCTCCATAGCCAGTAGTCTCCGTTCCGCGATCTGTCGCGAACTACCTAAGGAGGGGCGGTTTGGGAGAAATGGCAGCCTGGTAACAAACCTACCTGACGAACTTCGTGCAGTGTTGTACTGATAGAACAGCTCGCACTCGTCATCCTCTGGCTTCCGTCTATCCGCTGTGGGTGGCTCCTCAGACTCCCAAAACCTCTGCAGCACCTCCGACAACACACTACCATAGAGCACCGTATCGCCCTCTGGTAGGTCCTGAGGTCTCCAAACTGGGCCAAAAATAACATACCCCCCTGTGGTATCAACGGCCACTAAACCAGTTTGCTGAAGTACTCGTTTTCTGCCACACCAGAATCTCCCGAGGACGTCTGACCCGAGGAGAACGTCCACCGTACCAGGAGTATCAAATTCAGGATCAGCTAACTCTAAGCCTGTGGTTAACCCTCGTACCGTTGACGGTAACCGAACCTGAGGAAGTTTCCCTACCACTTCATCCAGAACCACTGCTGAGGCATGATAGCTGACCCCTGTACCTGTATTACCTAATGTGAACTCGAAGTTCACCTGACCCCGAACGTCAGGCACATCTACACCTCCAATACCTATAGCCCCATCCGTTGTGGGCCTTATATTTAAGCGTAGCCTACTCACCAGCTTACTAGACACAATACAACCCTGAGCCCCTGTATCTAACAAGGCTCTTACCTGTATGCTGCGGCCACCGTATCCCCATACCCAAATCATTGCCGTAGGCAACAATACCGTAATTGGCCGGGGGGCCGAAGCTGGCGTGTAGGCGGCGATTACCTAGCAGGAACCTAAGCGCGGAGTGTCCGCGTCCTGCGGGGGGGTCCCCTCTCTCCGTACACCTTCGAGTGGGTCCCACTCCTGCTGATAGGGACCTCTGGTCCTGTACGCCATGGCTGGCAGCCTATAATAACCCTGCGGCAGGCGCGCGTACCGTGGACGCGCCTGTAGCCGCGGGTGCTCAGCCAAGGGGAGAGGCATGCGTGGGTCATGGGAACTCACCATGTTGTTCAGACCCGCCGAGTACTGCATGTACTGACCCTGGTGTTGGCACCCGCCCGTAGCATCACGTACTTGTGATGGGTGCCCCTGACCTTGGACCTGTGACCACCTACCCTGTTCCGGCACCTGCTGCCGAGGTGGTGACTGTCTCGCGCGTGGTGAAGGGGGCATCACCTGCTGATGTCCCTGGCCTCGTCCCTGAAACCCTGGTGGAAGAGGACTCCTCCTTGGAGGGGGTGGGGAGCGTTGCTCCCGTCTAGGTAGGGCAGACTCCGTCCGCTGACCCGCGTCAGCTCTGCCTCCGTAATCTCCGCTGCGGTTCATGCATAGGAGCTGATGGTGGGCACCCTGGCAGTACCTGCAGTTGGTGCTTGATGGGCACTCTCGCACCTGATGCGGCCCCATACACCTAAAGCACCAACGCCGTTGCTGCACCACACCACGACGTTTCTGCACCCGCTGTGCAGCGAACTCCTCACACGCAGTCACCTGATGCCCCGCCTCTCTGCAGTAGGCACACCTCGATTCCAAATTAGCGACATTGTATCGCCTGGGTGGCCTACTCTTACCGTCTCGCGCCTGTGCACCCGGCCGTTCCGGGCGGCGAGCGGCCGCAGACTCCGCGTGAGGCGACTCTCCAAATTGGGCATCTACCCGCCTGCACTCGGCCTCGAGGAAGGACTTGAGCTCCTCGAAGGTCGGGAGGTAATCAGATGTCTTACCTCCGTGTGACTGTTCAAAACGAGCGGCCATGTCGCTCGGCAGGCGGCGCAACAACGTGTGGACCAGGATATAATCATAGCCTGACACCGGCATCCCCTGTCTCTCAAGAGCGTTCACTGCAACGCAGACAGGGTTGAGGACCTTGGCCCTGAGGTCCGTCCCTCGTGTGATGGTCGGCACGGTGAGCCACTGTTCCAGGAGTTGGTCAATCATGAGACGTTTGTTGCTGTATCTCTCGATCAGCAAACCGCGAGCCGTCTCGTAACTTGCATCATCGACTGGTAGATGCTTTACCAGCTCATGGGGCTCACCTTGCAGCTTGGCCATCAATTGTGCCATTTTATATGCCGGCTGCAAGTCAGTGCGGTTATGAATCACACTGTCAAACAGATCCTGGAATCGGGTCCAATCCGTGTAGTCCCCGTGGAAGACCGGAATCGCCACAGCCGGCAGGGGCACTTGCACCCCCGGTCCCCGCGGACCATGGGGTGGGTCCGGCTCCCCAGCCCTACGCCTGGTGATCACAGCAGCCGCCTGCTGGATCTCCTGCCCTATCTCCAGGCACTGGGTCACATTCGCCCGGACCGTAAGTTTGACCTCCTCATCAGGCGTCCCATCAAATAACTCCTCGCATCCAGTGAGGCAATCCAACACCTCCGCGACCCGTTCGTCAATCCGTTGCGCACAAGCGATGAGTGCGTCCTCTCGGTCCCCGCGACCGACCATCGCCTGCTTAGTCGCGAACCAAATTAGGTGCGTTCTAATTTTTGCCTGAAGCTGTATAATTGTGGGAGCCATGGTACCAACTCAAAGTAACACCGAACCTTACAATAAAAAACAATAATAGACAATCGGCCCTGATCCTACCGTTAGGATATCCGCACAGGGTAAACACAACGATAATAACAAGCAATTCACTAATTGATTGGCCCTGATCCTACCGATAGGATATTCTACACAGGGCACACTATAATCACAATAAATATATTTTTTTTTATGTAGGTAGATTAAAAATCTTATACTAAAATAATCTTAAATCTAGTGGTTTTCTGAACCACGCTCTGCTACCAAAAATTGTCTAATTCCAAGCTAAACTCCTGCAGTGGAAGCGATTTACACAGGTAAATTTCGAACAAAATACCAGGAGTTCAACTGGAGGCAGACAATGCCTGCGTTACGCAGCGCTAAATAGCATGTACGCTGCACAATATAGCAGCGCATACTATGAATTAAACGTGAACCTAAATCTATTTAACTTAATTAACTAAGTTGATTGAAATTGGCAAATGATGTGTTCCAACCCTTACATAACTCAAGTCACACGTATTAGCACTAGATTATAAGTAAGTACCTCCAAATTATATCACCCCACGAATTCCGCAATTCGTACTAAGGAGTCACAATGATATGGTACAACAAATATGACTAAAGGGAACACACCATTAACACAAAAAAACAGTTTTATACTAAAACAACTAGGTTTCACACTTACAGTCACGTCGCCGGCGCAAATGCATAAAATACCCAACGGAGAAAGGAAGTACAGGGAATGGATCAAATAAGGATTCCGTTGGTACTTACAGGGCTGGGTGGAAAAGATATCGACACCCAGCATTCGCGCGTTATTCACTTCAAACCACTCACAGCTTCTGTTCGTATTCCACTTTGATATTAGTCATTACGCGTGACCCAACACGAACTAGGGCCGTACAAAACGCGAGCCGATATGGCCACTTGATGCCTATTCAACGCGACGCTCACGTGGAAGACGTCGAGACATCCAACAATCACTAAGCCTGGTATTCTAGTATAACCCAGGAGAACCGCAATAATACGATGCATCAACACGCGCGATCTCAAATTGAATCGTCCATTACACGCGGCATCACAAAACTCGTGGCGGGAAATCCGTACAAAACACAATACGTTCTTGTCCGAACGGTTTTGAGTGACTGATAGTGCGGTGCAGAAATCACCGCTTGGCGCCTACCAGGCGGCCCGCGCGCACGCCGCCACCCTCGCCCCGCGAGCGAGAAAGGGACAACATATGCCCAGAGCGATGCGTGCGGGCGAGCATCGCGGCGTATTCATAGACCGTCATTAATACCTAACTTACCCCAGCATAGCAACGCTAAATTAAACAATACCAGTTAACGGCGTGTGTTATATGGCAAGCAAATTAAATATGTTTTTAAAAACTATTTTATTAAACCCCTAAAATATTACAAGAAAATAGGAGATAGAAACGGAATGGAGCACGGATCGAGACTGACTTGTAAGGGATGGAGCAGGACTATTTATAACAGATCATTAACTAATGTATAACTTATCTAATGGCGTTAACATAAAATGGTTACAAAGTTCGTGAGAGTCTCTAAGTAATGAGTAAACAATAATGATATCGGCGATTTACTTAAATAGATACATTTAGAAATGAATTAGCAAACATTGTGTTTAGTTAATTAATGTGTTTGAACTAAGTGAAATGGAAAGAACTAGAAGTTTGACCTATACCTAATATCTCTACTTAGAGCTATGTCTAGTCTATGCCTATAACATAACACCTCCCCCCTTAGAACAAAGATTGGGGGCGAGTGCCCGATCTTTGGGAGAGTGTTGGTGACGGGTTGTCATCTTCGTCCTCGGAGACGGCTGGCTGCTCCACCACACGCGCAGGTAAAGTCGTCATCGGAATCGCCAATGTAGTTGATCGTCTTCTGTTTGACCTATCGAAGCAATTATTAAAAATTTGGATGCAGCCCGAGGTTGATCGCCGGCGTCTGCTGATGAATCCATTAGGACAGCGATTACATATTTTTATAAGTATGTAGGTGAGCATGATGAATCCTAGGCTGAAGTAGATCCAAGAGAAACTGTGACCATGTCTTTGGATGAAACTTGCTGTTTTTATTTTTTCCAGTTCGTCGTTATATTTGTCCAGATGATTTTTGATTTGCTTCAGCGAGTCTAACGGGATTTCGTTGATCGAGATTGGTACTAGTTTTGGGTTCTTCATTGTTTTAATTTCTTCAAAACAGTCGTCAGTTCGAATGTCTGGAACAGTCACTGGGAATGTTATATTTTTCTCTGTAGTATAAAATGCTGTGATTGTGCTGTAGCCAGTGTGAAGTTTGCAGCGAGGAGGCAGCGTGATGATTCCGGATTCTTTAAGTTGGTGGTGAGAGACTTCGTTGTCACATTGAAGTACAGCTGAGGTTTCATTGCTTAGGATGTAGAGCCATTTGTTGTCACCCAGGGGTTGGAAAATGTTGATGATAGCGGGAAATGAAGTTGTGTGGCAGGTTTCAGGCATATTTGTTGTTGTGCTGAATAAGAGTTGCACTTCGCAGATAGGGCGCGCAGCAGAGTCGTAGACCACGACGTCCTTGCAGACTGATCTTTCTGATGTGTAGATTTTGCAGTTCTCCAGGGTACTCGTCGAAATGTATTGTTGGCCATTTGGGCTAGTGGCTAGGTATGTATGCTCAGGAAGGATAGTGGTGAAAAAGGATGAGTCGGGATGTTGGATAGGAATGGAATATAGGTGGAATAAAGTTAGAGGTTCGTTTTGAACTAAAGGAAATTCTAATACATATACTAAACGATTTGAATAAACGTAAGCAGATAATACAGAGGAGTCTAATATTGTGTGCAAGTTTTCGGGAATTACTGAAGCTACGAGTCGTTTATTTGTTCTGAGGTGATTAGATAATAAAAGTTCATTATATAATTTTTGTGACGTTATTATCGATGGGTGTATCGTATTTGACTTAGCAAACAATATACTTGTTAGACAATCGTCAATTTCGTTTTCTAGACTGATAACTAACTCTAGGATTTCTAGTGAGATGGTGGAAATATCCTCAGAAATTTTCATATCGAACATGATCTTTTCAGTTGTATTTAAATACGAATTTAAGCGTTCAATATTTTCATTAATTATTTCTTCATCAAACGATATCTTGAAAATGGTTTCATTAAAATTTTTGATTGTAGAGGAAGTTATTTGGATTTGCTTTTGCATTATTGACGCTAGGTTTAACTCTTGTTTTTCTAACATGTCTATGCATTCGTCATATCGTTTGGCATCTTTCGCATCAGGGGTGCCAATCAACCATTTAAGAATGGGACTAAAGCCATCTAGTAATTAAGGACATTACTAGGTGGGCAGAATCACTTGAAACTTCTTAGCTGTGGTGCCTAGGTGTTACAAAATACAACTGTTTTTGTTTCATTCGAAAATTCCAAATAGTTTTGAAGTTATGGACATTAAAAGTTGAACAAAAATTCAGATCTCTGTAAAAGCGCGCGCTTTGCGTGTGACGTAATTGTACAGGCTCCGCCCACTCACACCGCGCGCTCGCCGCTGCCGCCGCCGCCGCCGTTCCGCCACGAACACACACAATTATAAATAGTGATCTGTGCACACACATACTAATGCACCTATTACCTTACCGCGCGTTACGAGTTCTTCTCCTGACAGATTATTGTTATTTAATAAAAATATGAAAAAAGGCAATCAAATAACTTGCCGAGATCAAATAACTTAACGGTTTAATGGTGGCTCAATATTTTTCGAAAAATGTTGATTTCGTTGCCGCTGAAATGCGAGGAGTAAAAATAAAAAAATAAGTAAGACCCCATTTGTTTATACACATATCGCATGACATTGTTTCCTTACTTCCATTTAACGCGTCACAATAATACTGTAGGGTAGGAGCAAATAAGTAGATAGATACGTAAAGTAACTTAGTAGGTATGTTCAAAACATATTATTTATAGGTTAGCCACAGTAGTATTGGCTATTATATATTCTGTGGTATTGGTACGTAACTACCAAAGTCTATTCTCGAACAAAATATAACCTAGTAACGATACTAACGATAATCTACCTCTATGTTCATAAGATTTGATTTTGCTCTTTGTCGTATTTCTGGCGAACTGACTGTTGTTGACACACATTTAGGGATGTACCATTTGTACATACATACATACACATATCACGCCTATTATCCCTTGCGGGGTAGGCAGAGTGTAAACAGCCGCAAAAAAGGCCATTTTCACCACGTCTGACAAATGTTTGAGGGTCATTCGGAAAATTGTGTATCACTTTAGTGACAGGTTGTCAGCCCATCGCCTAAAATTGCAATACACACCCTCGAGTCCCTTAGTTGCCTCTTACGACTCCCAAGGGAAAGAAATGGGGTGATGCTATTCTAAGCCGGCATCACACGGCAAACCATTTGTAAGTCTTTATACTTGACACTAGCGGCCCGCCCAGCGGTTTCACCCGCTGCTACTTACCAGTTTTCCCGTAGAAATTGGATCTTTGCCCGCAGTAAAAAGTAGTTTACTTCTTTACTCCGTTCCAGCAGAAGTGACTCAACAGGACCATGTGCCAGCAAAACCGGCCCGTCATGTTAAACAATTTTTAATTTGATGCCGATACCTTATCTCCTGTAGTTTAGATGGGATGCTGGTGGTCTGCTTTAGGTACTCCAGACCCTCGATGACCATGTACCAGCAAAAGCAACCCGTCATGCTTTACAACTTTTACTTTGAAGCCATTACCGTAGCTCTTCTAGTTTAGATGGGATGCTGGTGGTCTGCATCAGGTACCTACTTCAGATCTTTGATGACCATGTTCCAGCCGAAGCGGCCCGTCATGCTGAACAACTATTGCTATCAAGCCTGTTTAATTTAGCGTTGCTATGCTGGGGTAAGTTAGGTATTAATGACGGTCTATGAATGCGCCGCGATTTCGCACGCATCGCTCTGGGCATATGTTGTCCCTTTCTCGCTCGCGGGGCGAGGGTGGCGGCATGCGCGCGGGCCGCTGGTAGGCGCCAAGCGGTGATTTCTGCACCGCACTCAGTCACTCAAAACCGTTCGGACGAGAACGTATTGTGTTTTGTACGGATTTCCCGCCACGCGTTTTGTGATGCCGCGTGTAATGGACGATTCAATTTGAGATCGCGCGTGTTGATGCATCGTATTATTGCGGTTCTCCTGGGTTATACTAGAATACCAGGCTTAGTGATTGTTGGATGTCTCGACGTCTTCCACGTGAGCGTCGCGTTGAATAGGCATCAAGTGGCCATATCGGCTCGCGTTTGTACGACCCAAATTCGGGTTGGGTCACGCGTAATGACTGATATCAAAGTGGAATACGAACAGAAGCTGTGAGTGGTTTGAAGTGAATAACGCGCCAAGGCTGTAGTGGAATGCTGGGTGTCGATATCTTTTCCACCCAGCCCTGTAAGTACCAACGGAATCCCTATCTGATCCATTCCCTGAACTTCCTTTCTCCGTTGGGTATTTATGCATTTGCGCCGGCACGTGACTGTAAGTGTTAAACCTAGTTGTTTAGTATAAAACTGTTTCCTCGTGTTAATGGTGTGTTCCCTTTAGTCATATTTGTTGTACCATTATCATTGTGACTCCTTAGTACGAATTGCGGAATTCGTGGGGTGATATAATTTGGAGGTACTTACTTATAATCTAGTGCTTATACGTGTGACGTAACGCCAGATCGGCAGACGGTATTTACTACAGAATTGAGTTATGTAAAGGTCAGAACACATCATTTGCCAATTTCACTCAACTTAGTTAATTAAGTTAAATAGATTTAGGTTCACGTTTAATTCATAGTATGCGCTGCTATATTGTGCAGCGTATGCTATTTAGTGCTGCGTAACGCGGCCATTGTCTACCTTCAGTTGAACTCCTGGTATTTTACTAGAAATTTACCTGTGAAAATCGCTTTCACTGCGGGAGTTTAGCTTGGAATTAGACAATTTTTGGTAGCAGAGCGTGGTTCAGAAAACCACTAGATTTAAGATTATTTTAGTATAAGATTTTTAATCTACCTACATAAAAAAAATATATTTATTGTGATTGTAGTGTGTGCCCTGTGTAGAATATCCTATCGGTAGGATCAGGGCCAATCAATTAGTGAATTGCTTGTTATTATCGTTGTGTTTACCCTGTGCGGATATCCTAACGGTAGGATCAGGGCCGATTGTCTATTATTGTTTTTTATTGTAAGGTTCGGTGTTACTTTGAGTTGGTACCATGGCTCCCACAATTACACAGCTCCAGGCAAAAATTAGGACGCACCTAATTTGGTTCGCGACTAAGCAGGCGATGGTCGGTCGCGGGGACCGAGAGGACGCACTCATCGCTTGTGCGCAACGGATTGACGAACGGGTCGCGGAGGTGTTGGATTGCCTCACTGGATGCGAGGAGTTATTTGATGGGACGCCTGATGAGGAGGTCAAACTTACGGTCCGGGCGAATGTGACCCAGTGCCTGGAGATAGGGCAGGAGATCCAGCAGGCGGCTGCTGTGATCACCAGGCGTAGGGCTGGGGAGCCGGACCCACCCCATGGTCCGCGGGGACCGGGGGTGCAAGTGCCCCTGCCGGCTGTGGCGATTCCGGTCTTCCACGGGGACTACACGGATTGGACCCGATTCCAGGATCTGTTTGACAGTGTGATTCATAACCGCACTGACTTGCAGCCGGCATATAAAATGGCACAATTGATGGCCAAGCTGCAAGGTGAGCCCCATGAGCTGGTAAAGCATCTACCAGTCGATGATGCAAGTTACGAGACGGCTCGCGGTTTGCTGATCGAGAGATACAGCAACAAACGTCTCATGATTGACCAACTCCTGGAACAGTGGCTCACCGTGCCGACCATCACACGAGGGACGGACCTCAGGGCCAAGGTCCTCAACCCTGTCTGCGTTGCAGTGAACGCTCTTGAGAGACAGGGGATGCCGGTGTCAGGCTATGATTATATCCTGGTCCACACGTTGTTGCGCCGCCTGCCGAGCGACATGGCCGCTCGTTTTGAACAGTCACACGGAGGTAAGACATCTGATTACCTCCCGACCTTCGAGGAGCTCAAGTCCTTCCTCGAGGCCGAGTGCAGGCGGGTAGATGCCCAATTTGGAGAGTCGCCTCACGCGGAGTCTGCGGCCGCTCGCCGCCCGGAACGGCCGGGTGCACAGGCGCGAGACGGTAAGAGTAGGCCACCCAGGCGATACAACGTCGCTAATTTGGAAACGAGGTGTGCCTACTGCAGAGAGGCGGGGCATCAGGTGACTGCGTGTGAGGAGTTCGCTGCACAGCGGGTGCAGAAACGTCGTGGTGTGGTGCAGCAACGGCGTTGGTGCTTTAGGTGTATGGGGCCGCATCAGGTGCGAGAGTGCCCATCAAGCACCAACTGCAGGTACTGCCAGGGTGCCCACCATCAGCTCCTATGCATGAACCGCAGCGGAGATTACGGAGGCAGAGCTGACGCGGGTCAGCGGACGGAGTCTGCCCTACCTAGACGGGAGCAACGCTCCCCACCCCTTCCAAGGAGGAGTCCTCTTCCACCAGGGTTTCAGGGACGAGGCCAGGGACATCAGCAGGTGATGCCCCCTTCACCACGCGCGAGACAGTCACCACCTCGGCAGCAGGTGCCGGAACAGGGTAGGTGGTCACAGGTCCAAGGTCAGGGGCACCCATCACAAGTACGTGATGCTACGGGCGGGTGCCAACACCAGGGCCAGTACATGCAGTACTCGGCGGGTCTGAACAACATGGTGAGGTCTCATGACCCACGCATGCCTCTCCCCTTGGCTGAGCACCCGCGGCTACAGGCGCATCCACGGTACGCGCGCCTGCCGCAGGGTTACTATAGGCTGCCAGCCATGGCGTACAGGACCAGAGGTCCCTATCAGCAGGAGTGGGACCCACTCGAAGGTGTACGGAGAGAGGGGACCCCCCCGCAGGACGCGGACACTCCGCGCTTAGATTCCTGCTAGGTAATCGCCGCCTACACGCCAGCTTCGGCCCCCCGGCCAATTACGGTATTGTTGCCTACGGCAATGATTTGGGTATGGGGATACGGTGGCCGCAGCATACAGGTAAGAGCCTTGTTAGATACAGGGGCTCAGGGTTGTATTGTGTCTAGTAAGCTGGTGAGTAGGCTACGCTTAAATATAAGGCCCACAACGGATGGGGCTGTAGGTATTGGAGGTGTAGATGTGCCTGACGTTCGGGGTCAGGTGAACTTCGAGTTCACATTAGGTAATACAGGTACAGGGGTCAGCTATCATGCCTCAGCAGTGGTGCTGGATGAAGTGGTAGGGAAACTTCCTCAGGTTCGGTTACCGTCAACGGTACGAGGGTTAACCACAGGCTTAGAGTTAGCTGATCCTGAATTTGATACTCCTGGTACGGTGGACGTTCTCCTCGGGTCAGACGTCCTCGGGAGATTCTGGTGTGGCAGAAAACGAGTACTTCAGCAAACTGGTTTAGTGGCCGTTGATACCACAGGGGGGTATGTTATTTTTGGCCCAGTTTGGAGATCTCAGGACCTACCAGAGGGCGATACGGTGCTCTATGGTAGTGTGTTGTCGGAGGTGCTGCAGAGGTTTTGGGAGTCTGAGGAGCCACCCACAGCGGATAGACGGAAGCCAGAGGATGACGAGTGCGAGCTGTTCTATCAGTACAACACTGCACGAAGTTCGTCAGGTAGGTTTGTTACCAGGCTGCCATTTCTCCCAAACCGCCCCTCCTTAGGTAGTTCGCGACAGATCGCGGAACGGAGACTACTGGCTATGGAGAGAAAGATGAAGCGAGATGCAGCACTTCGGCAGAAGTATATCGAATTCATGAGGGAGTACCTAGAGTTAGGCCACATGTCGGTGTCCAGCATAGATTGGAGGTGTGTCGAGCATTACTATATACCACACCTGGCTGTTTTGAAGTCACCGGAGGCGAAGATACGGGTAGTGTTTGACGGTTCTGCTCCTACATCGAATGGTGTGTCTGTGAACCAGTGTCTGCACGCGGGTCCCAAGTTGAACCGGGACATTGTGGACATCCTCACAGATTTTCGGTTGCACCAAGTAGCGTTCGTCGCAGACGTCAAAATGATGTTTCGCCAAACAATTATACACCCGGATGACCGTCGGTACCAGCTGATTTTGTGGCGTGAGAGCCCAGACGAGCCGATGGTCACTTATGAGCTTAACACGGTAACGTATGGTCTGAAGCCAAGTCCGTTTTTGGCAGTACGCACGCTGCGAGAGTTGGCCGCACAGGAAAGGGTAAGATTCCCTCGGGCCGCAGCAGTACTGGATCGCGACGTCTACGTGGATGACATCTGCACGGGTGCAGATAGCGTGCAACAAGCACTGCTACTACGAGACGAGCTGATCGCGATCATGGAATCAGGAGGTTATGAGTTGCGGAAATGGCTGTCCAGCTGTCCAGAGCTCCTGGCCGGGTTGCCAGGTGAGTTCCAGCAGGACCCGCACCTTTTCGAGAACCCGGACAATCCAAATACGTTGAGCATCCTAGGGGTGCAATATAGGCCAACGCATGATGTCTTTACGTATCAGATCGAGCCAGACATTTTGCAGAAGACTTGGACGAAGCGTTCGGTATTATCGACGATCGCCAGAACTTTCGATCCTAACGGGTGGATCGCACCGGTGACGTTCATGGCGAAGTGCTTCTTGCAAAGGTTGTGGATAGCAAACTTGGGTTGGGACGACCAGCTCTCCGGAGAGCTGTTGAATGATTGGACCAAGTTTGTGACCACCTTACCAGGGATCGTACGCATCGCCATACCTCGCAAGTTGCTCCCATCGGTGGGATGTAAGGCTACCCTACATGGGTTTTGTGATGCCTCGGAGCGAGGGTACGCGGCAGCTGTCTATTTGCGGACAGTCAGTTCAACGGGAACTGTAGACGTGCGTCTAGTTATGGCCAAGAGTAAGGTGGCTCCGGTTAGGACAAGATGGACCATTCCAAAGTTGGAATTGGCGGGAGCAGCGCTTCTCACGCGCTTGCTACATCATGTCGCTAGTAATCTACGCGGTACCATCAATTTGGATGAAACGGTGTACGCATGGACCGACAGTAGGATAGTTCTGTGCTGGTTACAGACGTCGGTACATACTCTTGAGGTTTTCGTGGCAAATCGGGTGTCACAGATTAAAGGATCGGAAACTCCGTTGGTATGGAGACACGTACCGGGAGAACAGAACCCAGTGGACTGCGCCTCACGGGGATGTAGGGCCCCTGATTTGGTAGGTCACTCACTGTGGTGGGGACCTCAGTGGCTGACTGAGTCACCTGAGAGATGGCCATACAATGAGTGCGGGTCGCCGCTTGGGCCACCTGATCGAGGTTTGCGAGTGAACGTAGGGCAGATCGTACCTAAGCCTAGTGCGGCTTTCTTGCTGGAACGATACAGCTCCCTCGACAAACTTCTAGGGGTGACAGGTTGGATCAAACGGTTCGTGAACAACTGTAGAAAACCTCAAGCAGAACGGAACTTGGCACCTGTCCTCTCGCCTGCGGAGCGGAATGCGGCTCTAAGTTTATTGGTTAGGGTCGTCCAGGCGGAACATTTTGAGGAAGAGGCCAGGCTGCTCAGGGATGGCCGTGGAAAGCTGAAGGGAGGTCTTGTGCGCCTCAACCCGTTCGTGGACGAGCATGGAATGCTCCGGGTTGGAGGTAGACTTCGGAACGCTAACCTGCCCTTTTCAGCACGGCATCCGCTGTTACTCCCAAAGAAGGGACCTTTGGTAGAACTTATAGTTAGGGATCGTCACCAGAAAAACTCGCATGCGGGCTGCAATGCACTTTTGGCTATTCTGCAGCGCGAGTTTTGGATCTTGTCTGGACGACGTACGGTACGGAGCATTGTGTTTCGGTGCTTGCCTTGCTATCGGTTGAAGGCAGCCACAATGCAACCTCAGATGGGAGACCTCCCACCGGACCGGGTGACGGAAGCCTGGACGTTTGCGGGTGTGGGAACGGACTTTGCGGGGCCTTTTATGGTAAAGGCATCACGCCTTCGCAACGCGAAGTCAATCAAGGCGTATTTGTGCGTGTTTGTGTGCCTAGCAACCAAGGCCGTCCACTTGGAACTCGTGGCCGACCTCACTACGGAGGCTTTCTTAGCAGCTTTAGATAGATTTGTGTCGCGAAGAGGGCGACCAGCGCTGATCAGGTCGGACTGTGGTACCAACTTTAAGGGCGCTGATCGATGTATGAAAGAAATTATAACGTTTTTATCGGAAAACGAGGAAGCTATCGGCACGAGCCTCTCTCATCAGGGCATTAACTGGGTGTTCGATCCACCAGGATGCCCCCACTGGGGTGGTATATTTGAAGCGGTTGTAAAGTCCGCTAAGACGCATTTGATGCGCGTTATAGGTTTAACGATATTAACCTTTGAGGAGCTAGCGACCGTGTTTTGTAAAATTGAGGCCGTTCTCAATTCACGTCCTTTGTGTCCGCTTAGCTCAGATCCGAATGATCTGGAGGCCCTGACACCAGGGCATTTCTTAATTGGCCGACCACTTAACGCCTTGCCAGAATACCCCTACACAGAGGTCAGTAGCAATCGTTTGACGCGTTATGAGTTGCTGCAGCAAATGTCTCAGAATTTTTGGAAGCGATGGTCGCTTGAGTATTTGCACATTCTGCAGCAACGCCTTAAGTGGACGGACAGAACTGAACCCCCTCGCATCGGAGATCTCGTTCTGGTTAAGGATGCCAACCTGCCGCCACTGCGATGGCGCAGAGGGCGCATTCTCAACTTGTTCCCAGGTAGTGATGGCACTCCTCGAGTCGCGACAGTTCAGGTAGGGGATTCAGTTCTTAAGCGAGCAATAGCAACGCTATCTCGTCTCCCCAGTAGTGAATAGGCCTAAGGGATTCGGCCTAGGGCGGGTGAATGTTTAATTTAGCGTTGCTATGCTGGGGTAAGTTAGGTATTAATGACGGTCTATGAATGCGCCGCGATTTCGCACGCATCGCTCTGGGCATATGTTGTCCCTTTCTCGCTCGCGGGGCGAGGGTGGCGGCATGCGCGCGGGCCGCTGGTAGGCGCCAAGCGGTGATTTCTGCACCGCACTCAGTCACTCAAAACCGTTCGGACGAGAACGTATTGTGTTTTGTACGGATTTCCCGCCACGCGTTTTGTGATGCCGCGTGTAATGGACGATTCAATTTGAGATCGCGCGTGTTGATGCATCGTATTATTGCGGTTCTCCTGGGTTATACTAGAATACCAGGCTTAGTGATTGTTGGATGTCTCGACGTCTTCCACGTGAGCGTCGCGTTGAATAGGCATCAAGTGGCCATATCGGCTCGCGTTTGTACGACCCAAATTCGGGTTGGGTCACGCGTAATGACTGATATCAAAGTGGAATACGAACAGAAGCTGTGAGTGGTTTGAAGTGAATAACGCGCCAAGGCTGTAGTGGAATGCTGGGTGTCGATATCTTTTCCACCCAGCCCTGTAAGTACCAACGGAATCCCTATCTGATCCATTCCCTGAACTTCCTTTCTCCGTTGGGTATTTATGCATTTGCGCCGGCACGTGACTGTAAGTGTTAAACCTAGTTGTTTAGTATAAAACTGTTTCCTCGTGTTAATGGTGTGTTCCCTTTAGTCATATTTGTTGTACCATTATCATTGTGACTCCTTAGTACGAATTGCGGAATTCGTGGGGTGATATAATTTGGAGGTACTTACTTATAATCTAGTGCTTATACGTGTGACGTAACGCCAGATCGGCAGACGGTATTTACTACAGAATTGAGTTATGTAAAGGTCAGAACACATCATTTGCCAATTTCACTCAACTTAGTTAATTAAGTTAAATAGATTTAGGTTCACGTTTAATTCATAGTATGCGCTGCTATATTGTGCAGCGTATGCTATTTAGCGCTGCGTAACGCGGCCATTGTCTACCTTCAGTTGAACTCCTGGTATTTTACTAGAAATTTACCTGTGTAAATCGCTTCCACTGCGGGAGTTTAGCTTGGAATTAGACAAAGCCATTATAGTATCTCATATAGTTTAGCAGTGCTCCTGGTGCCCTCCATCAGGTACTCCAGATCCTCAAGTGCTGACAAAAAGTAGTCCAAGTCTGTTTTCAATATACCACCAACATCCGTGCCAAATTTCACGAAAATTGCTAAATCGGTTTGGCTAATATCCGCTATATTTTCCGCTTTTCCTGCTTCTAACCGTTTTCACGTGAAAATGAGGAATTTTCCCGTAATAAAAAGTAGCCTATGTTACTCAGGAATGTTGTAGCTTTCTAATAGTGAAAGAATTTTGGAAATCGGTCTAGTAGTTTCGGAGTTTATCGATTACATTACATACAAACAAACCAAAAAACAAATCTTTCCTCTTTATTATATTTGTGTAGATTATTATTGCTACGACTGGTGAACAACAACGAGCAACACAGATGAATAAGATATAGATATTGTAACGAGCAACAAAGCGATTCGGCGAGTCAGCGAGTCGGCGGCGGGCGGCCGGTAGTGTTCAGTGACGTCACACATGCGAGCGCGGTCGAGCATGCCTTGCAAACTTTTAAAAAATTATATCTCGGAAACTACTTATCGTATCGAAATGATTCTTTCGGTGGTTTTTACCTTTTTTTACAGACTATAAGAAAAAAATAAAAATAAAAATCGATGTTGAAATTAATTCTCGTTTTTGACGCGAGTTTTTCCCTAAATACATATTCAACTCGGAAAGACGGTTATCTTTTTTTTCTAAATTGATTTTCAAAAAAGATTGTACCGATTGTACATTCGGAAAGTTTATGTACCTCAAGGCCATTGCTTGGAATTTACTTGACAATCTCAGAAGGGACTCGTGTGATATAAATAGGGGTTTAAGGTCTCTATATATTACCAGCTTCCACGATTCATCTGAAGAAAAGATTAAGCCTTCTTTTTTATAGAAAATACCGGAATATGAAGGTAAGGGCTTGGATATTCGCACGTCTGCCACGGCGATCGTGGTGGCCCTGAAAGAGACAAGATGTCTCATTGAATATTTTTTATGATGACAAGAAATGATTGAAATATTAGGCTGAGATTAAGTTGAGTTAGGAATAAATGTATTGAAATAATTATGGATTGTAAACTTACCTACATGCAAGTATTCTAGATGTAGTAATAATCAAAGAGATTCTAGAAGTAGTAAAAGTTATAGAATTATACGATATAACTAAGAATAATACAATTTGTGGAAGTTGTAATTATAACTAAAATCCTACCTAAGTTTATTTCATTAGTCGCCTCGTACGACACGCTGAAAATAGCGTTAGGACTATTCTAAAGCCGGTCACTACACGGCTAAGTATGATTTAAATACTAAGATTTTCATCAGTACATGGCCGTAGCCTGTTTGCGTGTACTAGTTGGTTTCTACCAGATTTTCTGATGACGTAGTTTTCGTTAAAACCTATTCTGACAATGACGTAGGGACCGTCCCATTTGCTGTCTAGATTGTTAGGATTAGGCATCTTCAGCATAACTCTATCTCCTAAATTAAATTTAGCTAAATTTTTTATGTTACCATCATATCGTTCTTTTGCTTTTTCTTTCATGGATTCTAAGTTCCGACGAGCTATTTCACGTGAAACCTGGAGTCTTTCATTTAAGTCTCGCAAATAGTCGTGAGTTGTATAGTCAGTTTCTTTAAATGTATATAGCGATCGAGGTTTATAACCGAAAAGTAATTCATGAGGAGTAAATTCAGTGGACTGGTTAACAGATGTGTTGTGACAAATTATGGCAAAAGGTATTATTTGGTCCCAGTTCGCATTATTCCTTTGGTGATACATGCGGATGTGATCACGTAAAGTCGCGTGGAATCGCTCAAGAGAGCCGTTTGTTTGAGGATGATAAGCCGTGCTTATGGTGTGCTTAGAACCAAGTAGTTTCATGAGCTGCTTTACTAAATTATTAACAAACTCTGTTCCTTGATCAGAATGGAAGCGTTTTGGGATTCCGTAATGCTGACAAAAGATTAAAAGGGCTTTTGCTATTGATGTTGCTTGTTTATCAGGAATAGGGTATGCTTGAACAAATCGGGTTAAATCGTCCTGTAATGTTAGTATGTATTTGTTGAACTCATTTGTAGTATCTGAATAGGACACTAAGTCTATTGTGACACGTTCAAAAGGTTCAGTGGAAGATGAAGTAATAACCATGGGTGCTTTGTAGGTTTTTCTTTGAATTTTGTTTCGCTGGCATATTTGACAGTTTTCTATATATTTTGCGATGGTTTCTGTCATTCCTTTCCAGAAATATTCGTTCCTAATTTTTCTTGTTGTTTCTACAATTCCTCGATGACCGGATAAAGGGTCGTCATGGAACATTTTAAGTATTACGGGTATTTCTTCTGGAGTTGGAATTTTAACTTTATTCTCATAAATAGTTATTTGAAAAATCATATGCGTCGGCAAGATAAGCGGTGATGTGTAATTGCTCATTTCCCTTGAGTCTGCAAGTGGGGTCGTTTCTGAGGTCTGGGACACATAAAGTTTTAAAATTATGGTTTTGTAAACAGTTCAAAAGTGTTTTAAAGTAGTTTTCTGAATCCCACGGGTCAAAGTGTGTCGGCCTGGTGCAGCAAAAAACAATGTTTTGTTTTTTGTTTGAGACCAATAAATCAACGTCGTAGAGAGTTTTGGTTTTGTTTAAATATGGGTCTACTTGAGAACACATTGCGATAGATTCGTTGAAAAGGTCATTTTTATCAGAGAGTTCACAGGAAACGGGGATAAAGATATTTTTGTGTCGATCGTCTAAGAGGCGGTCTGCAGAAATTTTAAGATTTGGAGTGTCAAAGCTATATGAATTTATTTCTGAGAAATGTTCATAGTTTATCTGTAAGTAATCATCAGATAAATTAGTGTTAGAGTTGGGAATGTCGTCATCTTTGGTCAAATCAATAATGTTAGTACGATGAACTGGGGGACGGGAGAGTGCGTCAGCGTTAGTATTGTTTTTGCCCGCTTTATAGACGGTTTCATATTCATATTCCTCAAGCTTGAGACGCCAACGGACCAAGCGACTACCCGGATCCTTGATAGATAAAAGCCATGTGAGTGGTTTGTGATCCGTGACGATTTTAAATTTTCTTCCGAATAAATATGGTCTGAAGTGCTTAACGGCCCAGACTATAGCCAATAACTCCCGCTCTATTGTAGAATAATTAGATTCGGCTTTGTTAAGTGTTCTCGATGCGTATGCTATAGGCAAATCTTTCCCTATCTCACCTTGAGACAGTACAGCACCAATGGCATGCAGAGAAGCATCGGTGGTCAGTATAAATTCCTTAGAAAAATCTGGATATTGGAGGATTGGAGGGTTCGTAAGGAGACGCTTACATTTATCAAAAGAAGATTGTTGGGTTTCACCCCAAACGAAAGGTACATCCTTTTTTAAAAGACTAGTCATGGGTTTGGTGATTTTACTGAAATTGGGAATGAAGCGGCGATAGTAGCTGGCAAGACCTAGAAATGACTTGATGTCTTTACAATTCTTGGGGGTCGGAAAATCACGAACAGCTTTGATCTTATCGGGGTTAGGTTTTCCACCTTCGCTGGAAATAATATGGCCCAAGTAAGCTACTTCGCGTCTCAGGAACTCGCACTTGTCTGGCTGTACTTTGAGTTCGTATTTTCGGAGTCGGGAGAAACTTCTCGAAGTTTATCTTCATGTTCTTGGAGGCTTGATGCAAAAACGACTATATCATCAAGGTAAACAAAGCATCTTTCGCCTTGTAACCCACTTAGAACGGAGTCCATAACTCGTTGGAAGGTAGCAGGAGCATTTTTTAGGCCAAAAGGCATCCTTTTATACTCATAGTGTCCATAGGGAGTACTAAAAGCTGTTTTAGGTATGTCATTAGGTTCTACCTCTAGCTGGTGAAAGCCTGAAGCAAGATCTAAGGTTGTAAAGTATTGGGAATGACCTAACTTGTCTAGAATGTCAGTGATGTTAGGAAGAGGGTAGCTATCGCCAATAGTGACGTCATTCAGCTTTCGGTAGTCTATGACTAGACGCCACTTCTGTTTGCCTGATGCATCTAATTTTTTCGGGCCTACCCAAATGGGGCTACTCCATGGTGATGAGCTCGGTCTTATGATGTCTTGGTCTAGCATTTTTTGTACTTGTGTCTTGACTTCTTTTTCATGAACTTGTGGAAAACGGTATGTCTTAGTGTGAATTGGTATATCCGTAGTTGTAGGGATTCGGTGTTTAGTATGATTGCTAAATGTTAATGCGTCACCTTCAATAAAGAATATGTTTGAGTATTCAGAAATTATTTTGTCTAGTGATATTGATTCTTCGTTATTTAAATGTTCGCGTCTAATGAGAGAAAGCACTTTCTTTTGTCGGTCAGTCAAGGAAATGTGATTAAGATTGTTTATTGAGTGTGAATTAATCTCAATGGTTTGTTTGTCAGGGTCAAAAGGAGAAACTTCGACCGTCGGAATCTTAATTACTTTATCTAATTTGGTCGTATTTACACAAGTGATTGGGAATGAGTTATTTTGAACGGTAACTATAGCGTGGGGAATAACAATACCATTAACTAAAATTTGTTTTTCGACTATTGCTATACCAGATTGTATATTATAAGTTTTGCATTGGATGACGGTTTTGGAACGACTGCCAAAGAAAAGTTCATTAGGGGCAACATTTGATTGATGAATTTCTTCAAAAGAGTAAAGTTTGTATGTCTTGTTACTCATTCTCATTGTCTGTGACTTTACATAGATGATGCAGTCGAATTTGTGCATAAAATCTTTACCCATAATACCATCCGCTTTGATGTTTAGGTTTGCTACATGGAATTTTAAAGGAGGTAAATTATTTACGGAAATTTCAGTAGTACCAGAAGTTAGGATTGAGGATTGGGTGCTAGATACCCCTACTATTGCTGCTATATTATCTTTGTTAATAGGAGTTTGAATTTTGTCGCTTTTGATGACCGAAATTCCTGCTCCAGTGTCAATGAGCAAAGTCATAATTTTCCCTTCGATATTGAATACACCATATAAAAGATCTTCGGGTGGAATATCGTTTAGGGCTTTGATGGCATAGGTTGCAATTGCGGAGGTGGAGTTAGAGATTGGGATTTTGGTAAATTCAGTGGACTGCTTAGTGAGTTTAGAATGTTTTGACTTAAAGGACTTAGAAGATTTAGATTTTGATTTAGGTTTAGATGTAGTAGATTTAGAAAAGCCGCGTGTTTGGGGCTGGTTACCCTGTTCGTAGGCTTTGATTGATTTGGTAGATTTAGAAAAGCCAAGTGTTTGGGGCTGGTTACCCTGTTCGTAGGCTTTGGTTGAACTGAGAGTCGTAATTTCGTCAGTTTGGGTACAAGCGTCCTTGTAAGTTGTAACTTTACTAGCGTGATTGGGTGTAGCATGTCCCCGATGGACTGGAATTTTGTTACACCCTATGTTACTAGGATCAGTTAATGTTCTAGCTGTAAGTCTATTAGGTTCGTCTCGGAGGTCTGATTCTGGGTGAGTGAGCAGAACTGCGAACCGATTTCCAACGAGCTGCTCGCCTCGTTGGTCGGTTGGGAGTTTAAATTGTTTACGTTAGCTGGGGGTGCTGGCAAAGCGCGCAGGGTGTTATTTTTGAAATTATTATTATATGCTCGCTTTCGGCACTCTGAGATGACATGCCCAACGTTTTTGCAGTAATTGCAAATTTTTGTATTGGCAGGGGTAGTGATCGCGGGGGACTGGAATCGAACTTGAGTTGCTAAAGATGGGCGCTGGTTACTAGTAAAAGTGCGTGAATTTAGCCTTTGAAGTGGAATAGGAGCTCTAGGGTTAGAATTTTTGAACAATGACTGCCTGGCGTTATTCATCGCGCGAATTTTATCTTCTTGAATTGCGAATCGACCTGCATCTGAAAGAGTGTTAAACCCTTTTGTCCTCAGCATTGTGCCTATGTCGGTATTTAATCCGTTTATGAATACGCTGAGAGCAATTTCCTCAGTCGTGGCTTTACGGCATTCTAAAGTGCCGTCCGTAATTTCTGCTGATAGTTTTTCAATAATTTTGCTTCTACTAATCGACTCGGTGAAAATATTCAATTAATTTCTCCCCTGGTTTCTGGAACATTGATTGAAGTTCCAGGTTTAAGTGTGAAATGGTTTTCACGTTTGAAAAGCGCTCGATAAGAAAACTCCGTAGAGGTTCCCACGACGTATATTGTTTGCTATGTACGTCGGATGCACCCGTCCCAGTTATGTTATTAGAATTAGCTTTAGCTTTATTTTGCTTATTACATGGTTATGTACAGATGTTACAGTATAATATATAGGAGTATCACACATAATAACCCTGCTCAGGGCATTGCAAACATTTTACACTTATATGTCAAATAACAAATTAAATACATGGAAAATTAATTGATAATATTGGAATTGAAATGTACAGTTATTTAATTATTAATATTATTATAGTTATACATATCTTCAATAAATCAATAAAATAGGAAAAAGCAATATATACAAAAATTCAAATACAAATGATTCCAACAAAATGTCATATTTAAAGCGTATACTAAAAGGACTGGCGTTTGATTTTCATCAGCCAATTCGAATGCTGAATTGCATGATCTTATGTATCTATACACTTGTTCAGGTTGGTTGGTGTCGAATGATGGGATTAATTTAAGTAGAGTGCTGATGTCTAGAGCCATTTTTGATTTTTGCGGTTCTGTTTGGTTAAGCAAATTTATTAAAGATTTAAAATCAGGATATGTGCTAGTAGATGGTTCGTGTTTAATGGAACGTGACATAGAAAATAATACAATTAATACAAAATAAAAATAATTGGCTAGAGAGAATAGGAGTTAGGAATTTAGGATATGGAAGTAAGGAATATAGGACTCAGAGCAAACAAAGTATTAGCCACTTACCACATAAGCAACAATATCTGCGTCTGCATATCTTCTGGTTCGGCGGAGCGGTCAAAAGCCTGCAGCTAACCGTACTTAGAAGACTAAGTACGTTTTCCCCGTCTTTTCGCGATACGTACGCGCGAGATCCTACCGTCTGCGCCAAAACTGTTATATGGCAAGCAAATTAAATATGTTTTTTTAAAACTATTTTATTAAACCACTAAAATATTACAAGAAAATAGGAGATAGAAACGGAACGGAGCACGGATCGAGACTGACTTGTAAGGGATGGAGCAGGACTATTTATAACAGATCATTAACTAATGTATAACTTATCTAATGGCGTTAACATAAAATGGTTACAAAGTTCGTGAGAGTCTCTAACTAATGAGTAAACAATAATGATATCGGCGATTTACTTAAATAGATACATTTAGAAATGAATTAGCAAACATTGTGTTTAGTTAAATAATGTGTTTGAACTAAGTGAAATGGAAAGAACTAGTAGTTTGACCTATACCTAATATCTCTACTTAGAGCTACGTCTAATCTATGCCTATAACATAACACGTGGCTATGGGCTCTCCAGTATCCCCCTTGATGGCTGACATCTTTATGGAGGACTTTGAGGATCGAGCCCTAAGGCACGCTCCGGCTGTGCCGAAGATGTATAAGAGGTACGTAGACGACACCTTCACCATCCTTCCACAAGACCAAGTTACTGCTTTTCTAAATCATTTAAATTTAATTCATCCCAATATTAAATTTACGATGGAATCAGAGCAAAATAATCAGTTAGCATTTATAGATATTCTTATAATTAAAAACACAAATGGAACAATCAGTCATTCCGTCTATAGAAAGCCAACCCACACAGATAGGTACCTAAATGGTAACTCCCACCATCATCCGAGCCAGTTAGCTGCCGTTGGTACCTCTTTGTTTCAGAGAGCACGCGGTATATGTGACCCCCAACACCTAGACGATGAGCTCAAGCATGTGAGACGAGTACTCCATGAAAATAACCTGAAGCCACCCCGTCAACGTCACAGAAACCGTGCCAAACCATCCACAGTCGAACGACAACCAGCATACTTACCATACTTGAAGGGAGTAACTGATAAGATCGGTAGAATTCTGAAGCGAGCTTCAATCAAAACCATTTTCAAGCCGCCGAGGAAGATCAGCCAGTACATCAGATCAGTCAAATGCAACATCCATCTCCAAGACCCTGGTGTTTATAAACTTGACTGTGACTGTGGACTCTCATACATAGGAGAAACAAAGAGAAATGTATCTGCACGTCTAACAAAACATATTGCTTATGTAAAAAACCGTCGTGACAGACAGTCTGCAGTGTGTGAACATATCATAGATAACGCCACCCATTATGTCAGATTCGATAAGGCAGCAATCCTAGCGAGAGAGAAGAGATTCTTTCCTAGGAAAGTACGGGAAGCCATAGAAATTCAAAAACATTCGAATTTCAACAGAGATACTGGATGGGGAATCTCATCAACTTAGACTCCGCTGAAGCAGAAGAACCAGATCCAACATACTGTAAGACCTACTACACAAGATATGGTTTCAGCATTTTGTGTGGAACCCGGACGTTACGCTAGGCAATTAAGAAATAGATGGCGGTAGAATTAAAACAATTTCTATTCTAAATAATGACGTCTAAACCTTAGTCAACCGTGACCACGGGCTCTGTATAGAGCTCGAAACGTAGGAATTGTAAAATCCAAAATAAACACAACTTAAATCCGTTTAATATTGTTTTATTGTGATGAGCAATAGTTGTGCAAACTCAAGAAAAAATTATATTCAGTGGAGTTTCAGCCTGAAATTTTACTTTACTTCAGAAGTGGGATAAAAAAAACGGTAAGTACACGCACACTTCTTCTTCGTCGTATCCTCATGACTGAGGGACGTGACTTTTCTGGTCTATAATCGTCACCAGCTTCCTTCAAACTTCTCTGTCTTGAGCCATGTGTACGGCCGCCTGTAAGGTGGTGTGAGTGGCGTCTTGTACTGTATCACTCCAACGTGATGGTGCTCGTCCTCTACTCATTGTACCTTCAACACGGCCTGTTATAAGGACCCTCCCTAGGCTGTCTGGGTCTCGTCTGACTGTGTGTCCGAAGAATTTAAGTACATGTTGTGTACAGATGGTGGAGACACAGAAGTGGATTATTCTTTTTCCTCGTCTTTTTTTTATATATTACATACATACATAAATCACGCCTATATCCCTTACGGGGTAGGCAGAGTGTTAACGGCCGTTCAACGGATATTAACACCACGTCTGACAAAAGTTTGAGGGTCAATCAGATAACTGTGTATCACTATAGTGACAGGTTGTCAGCCCGTCGCCTAAAATTGCAATACACACCCTCGAGTCCCTTAGTCGCCTCTTACGACACCCATGGGTAAGATATGGGGTGAGGCTATTCTAAGCCGGCATCACACGGCACATTTTTTTATATATTCATTTTAAAATATCTGTTAGATTGCCAAAAAAGTTATCTTTAGTTTATTTCTAGTTCAATTGTTCAATAATGGGAATCAGAGTGTTTCAAAACAATAAAAACACCCTTTATCATATGGGATTCGATCCCACGTAAGAGTTATGTCACTATAATATATTTTTAAATTTTGCCCGCTTGTGGGCATTTTGCCCACTTCTTTGCCCACATATTTGAAAGATTATATACCAAAACCATCTTAAAGGGCCCCAAAAATTTAGTTATTTTTGCGTTAAAAAAAAATATCATGTGGTACTATTATATTATTTGAGTTTCCTACCTTTTTGGATTACCGAGAGTGTGGAATACTAACGACGCTTGAAAGGCAAAATGATCTAAGCGACATCC
Organism: Tuta absoluta; assembly: GCA_027580185.1. Classification (NCBI taxonomy): domain Eukaryota; kingdom Metazoa; phylum Arthropoda; class Insecta; order Lepidoptera; family Gelechiidae; genus Tuta; species Tuta absoluta. The sequence goes on along the minus strand of JAQAHW010000070.1, from coordinate 304,575 downwards.
GACTAACTTTACAGTAGAGCAGTTTAAAGTTTGAAATTTTAGAAAAAAAATCGTGTAAATTCGTGTGATTAAGATAATTGCGCAGTTCTTAGATATATTTTTCATGATTTTCTGAGGTACTTATTGGTAAATGAATTTATTAAAAATAATGCTTAGTTTGAAAGTTAGTGTCGTTTAGTCAAATTGTGAAGACGGGATAGTTTTATAATTAAAACCACGTCTTACTTGACAGAGAGTGCGTTTATTACTAGACTGAAGTAAACGATGTTATTACAGTGCGACATACATACAATGCATATAAGTCATATAAGTAGTACACATGTTATGTAAAGGCAGGTATAGCTAGGTTCACACTACACCTACACCCTTAAAAAAAAGAAAAATGATTAATACATTTTTTTTTTTAAACAGAATTACATTTTTATATTACAAAATATGTAGTTTCGAAAATACATTTTCTTTTCATAATGGTAGTTCCTTTTACATCTTGTAACTAGTTCAAACTATTTTAAATTTTAAAAAGCTTAGTGCGGTTTTTATGAATACATTCTAATTTATTATTTTTAAGTATCTTAACATTAGGTCCAACATCTTCAATGACAACATACGGTCCATTATACAATTTTTCCATCTTATTTCCGCTTTCATTCCTAACCAAAATTAAATCATCTTTCTTATAACTAATTGGTCTTTTATTTTTATCATAATTGACCTTTCTGTCTAACTTACTACTAATTAGATTTCTACGTGCGTCCTTATGTGCTAACTGAAGTCTATATTTTAATTCTAAACAGTAGTCATCAGGATTGTACAGTGGCTCTAAATCGTCTTTCAAATTGCTAGGAATAGAGCATGGTTTACCGAAAACTAGTTCATACGGCGTATATTTTGTTGACGTGTGGACAGTTGTGTTAAAGGAAAAACACCAAAATGGTAGCCAATGGCTCCAAGTAAAAGCATGTTTATCACACTGAATTCGTAGAAAATTGCGAAGTTGTTTGTGGGTATTTTCTAACGCTCCGATGCTCTGGTGGTGATAAGCTGTGGAATGAATTTTCTCTATCTCTAGTAACTTACATACTTCTGCCATTGTTGACGATGTAAACTCCGAGCCCCTGTCTGATCCGATGACCTTTGGTATTCCATATCTAAGAATAAAATTATTTACTAACGTTCGCGCTACTGTCACAGTTTCCTTTGATGGTATTGGGTATGCCTCCACATACTTGGTGAGCTCACACTGGATAGTAAGTATGTATTGGTTACCTTCATCATCCTTATCTAGAGGACCAACTAGATCCAAAAAGATTTTCTCGAAAGCTGTGCTGGCTGTGGTCGTTATTTCCATGGGTTGCTTAAAACTAAGTGAATGTTTCATCACTTGACACTTACTACACTTACCTACATATTTCTTAACATCTAATTCTAAGCCTGGCCAGTAATACTTACCTTTAATATTATTTATCATTCGCCGAACACCAGCATGTCCGCTCGATGGTAAAATATGGTAGTCATTTAAAATAACAGTTTTCTCATCTTTATCTATAATTCTTTTTACTCCTCTCAAAATTAGTATCCGTGGCCCGGTCCATTTATTTCTACTTTTAATTTCGTCACATAATTCTTTTATAAATAACGCGTTATCTTTTTCTTTTATAATACATATTTCATTTACTTTTATACTTTTACAAAAATCACTCAAAATATTCGTAAATACGGCTCGCGTGAAATACGACATAAAATTGAGATTTATGTATATTATCATGTGACATTCTACAAAAGCTAAACATTCTACTTCTTTTGTTATTTTATAATTTTTTCTTAATTTCGCTAAGTCCCTTCCGGTTATGAATTTCATTTGTACTGAGTCATTTGGTTTCCGTAATATTTCTACGATTGTTGGTTGATCAGGCCTCGAATCTGTAGATATATTAGGAATATCCGTTCGACTTGACAAAGACTTTCTTAAAGCTTCTGCTTCTAATTTTTTAGACTGCGCTCTAGTTGTTACAAATATTTTCTCACCAATTTGTTTCAGTTCATTTGACGTTATGGTTACCCTACTTAGAGCATCTGCCACTACATTATGCTTTCCTTTTATGTAAACAATTTTGAAATCATACTCCTCCAATTTTAATCTGAATTTTAATAATCTACTTGAGGGATCTTTCATGCCAAACAAGTATATTAACGGTTTATGATCTGTCATAATTGTGAATGTTCTTTCAAATAAATATGGTCTGAAATATTTTACGCTCCATACCACTGCCAACAATTCTTTTTGAATAGTGGGGTAGTTTAATTCTGCCTTGTTAAGAGGTCTGCTGGCATATGCAATAGGTTTCATGTCTTTATTACATAGAACTGAACCAATTGCGAAACCAGAGGCATCTGTCTGAAGGACAAATTCATTATCTTCCGAAAAATCAGGATACTGTAAAATTGGTGGTGAGGTTAGCGCCCTTTTCAAAATATTAAATGATTCATCACAATCTTTACTCCATTCAAACTCTACATTTTTCCTACACAACTTATTTAACGGAATTGTTATGTCAGCAAAGCGAGGTATGAATTTTCGATAGTAATTGCACATAGCCACAAAACGACGTACTTCGTCCGAATTTTGGGGTTTAGTATAGGTTTGGATGGCTTTTACTTTTTCTGGATCCGGCAAGACTCCTTCAGTAGTTACAAGGTGGCCGAGATACAATAATTCTTTTTTACAAAATTCACATTTTTTTGGATTGACTTTCAAGTTGACTTTCCTTAACCTTTCAAACACATTGATTAAATTTTTATTGTGTGATTCCAAATTTCGACCAAAGACAATTAAATCATCCATGTAAACTATACACTGTTCAAAATTCATACCTGACATTGCAATTGACATAACACGGGAAAAAGCTCCTGGACTTATTTTAAGACCCATAGGAAGCCTTTTCATTTGAAATTGCCCAGTGCTTGTTGTAAAAGATGTGACAGCCCTACTTTCTGGTTCAAGTTCTACTTGATAGTAACTTTGACTTAAATCCAAATGACTAAAATAAGTGCAACCTGAGAGAGAATCTAATATTTCATTTATGTTAGGTAATGGAAACTTGTCCTCTTTAATATTTTCATTGACTTTCCTGTAATCTATGACTAATCTCCATTTTTTATTACCATTTTCTGACTTTTTAGGCACAAGTAAAATAGGACTGTTCCACTCACTGTTCACTGGTTCAATAATGTCATCATTGAGCATCTGTTCAATTTGTTTATTGATTTCAGGCTTCAATGCTTGTGGCAACCTATAGGGCTTTGAATAAACTGGACTAGTATTTGGCTTTAAATTAATAGATTGAGACATAATGTTAGTAGTGCTAAGTTTATCACCATCAAGATGAAAAACATCAGCATATTTCGCACAAATTTGTTCAATTGATTTTTGCTCATCTGTTTGTAAATAATTTAAATTTAAAATATTTAATAATCTTTTCACTCTATCTGCATCGGTATTTGATTTCTCATATCGGCAAATATTGTAACAATCTAAACTCTCTAATTCCGGTTCAAAACATTGCAATTCTATATCCTCATCTCCCGTATTTAATAATTTAATTGGAATTTTGCCTTGTTTACATTGTACTATGCATCCTGCCAAAAATAGATGTTCTGATATTTGTTTTGGAATTACGACGTATTCATTCTGTGAGGCAGATTTTATGTTAATAAAGTGAATTGTTTCACTTCGAGACGGAATATGCAGAATGTTATCATACTGATTGCTAGAATAAAGTTTTAGCCTTAATGTGTCATTATAGAATCGCAACATTAATTCATTAGCCTCATAATCGATATTAGCTTTGTATTTTTTAAAGAAGTCAGATCCAAGAAGTCCATCAAACTGACATGGCATTTCATCCAATACACGAAACTTACAAACAAGCAAATCTGACTCATCGTAACTTGATGTTCCTGTTTGTTCATAACCCGTTTGCAACGTGATGTCGGCAACTTCATTGGAACAAACATAGCCGCCGAAACCTCCTATTACCGTTTCCTCGCTTTGCAATGTGATATACTGTGGGACATTTTCCCTTTTTATGACTGACAAAGTTGCACCTGAATCTACTAAAAATGTACAAAGCCTGTCTCCTACTATTAATTTTACGTACTCTAATCCTTCACATGTCAAAATCTTATGCACGAAAAAACTGATTTTGATTGTTTGACTCACCGTTTTCTTGTTGATGGTAATATACTCTGTGCTGAGGTCTGCCACGTCCTCCTCGGAATCCACGAGAATTTCGCCCTCTGTTTATGAAATTATTACCTCGAGATCCAAAATTATTGCTACCCCTGAAGTGGTTGTTGGGTGAATAATTACCTCGACCGTTGTAATTACCGCGACTGAAGCCAGAATAATTACCTCGGTTGAAGTAGTTTCTGTCACCTGAGTAGCTGGACTGACGCGGTACGTGCAACCATCGTCCTCTTCCTCTTGGCTTACCTCGTATATTCATCATAACCTGAGCAGATGGCTGAGATGACTCCTCATCCTCTGCCGCTCGAATCGCGTCCTTCAGCTGCTGGTAGTCTCGCGCTGCGATGATCGTACCCAGCCGTCGGTTGCGTAAACCATCTGAAAATCGTTTAATGGCATATTTTTCATTGATCGGTCGCAAAATTGCAGTCGCACTATCATTTGAATCTGATTGGGAGATTGTCAACTCTACAAAAAGTTCCTCTAATTTATTTCCAAATTCAGTTATAGTTAGCTCATTTTGAGATAATTTATTTATTTGCGCCATCAAAGAATTTGCTGATTTTTTTGTAAGAAGATATTCTCTAATATCTTTTACCAATGCTTCTACTGTGGTATAATCTGCCTTCAATTTTAATTTCGCTGTTTTCGTTAGTCGCGTTTTAATTACGAAAGAAATCAGCAACTTCTTATCTTTGGCTTCTGTCAAACAAGATTCGTACATTTCTATACCTTGGATCATCTTTTCGGTGGTGTCTTCCTTCCCGTCCATCACAGGTATCAACATACTTGCCGTTTTTAATTCAAAGTCCGTCATTTTGGTAGTTTCGTTAGACGATTCAGAGTCACTGTAACTTAATATTTTTTGATAAGTTTCATTAATTTTCCTACATAAATTCTCTATCAATATACCAGTATATTTGCCTCCTAAATCTTTTATATCATGACTTTCTAAATATTGCTGATAAAGCTCATATATTTCAATTGCATTCTCAATTTTTCTTTTACCTATATCTAGTTTTCTTCTAACTGGTCCTAATCTTCTTAAACTTACCCTTATTTTATCCAATGAATCACATATTTCACTTAACTGTAATTCCATCAACTCACAGCTAACTTACAACTAGTAGACGCACGAGAATGATAGCTACCTAGACCTACCTACGTAGGTAAATATTTTAAAACTATTACGCTGAAAGAACTAACACTTAAAGTTCTTAAATGTATTTAACATGACGACAGGAACATTAAATGTTTACTTGTTATTTTAAATTTTAGAAAAATTCCTTAACCGTTGGTTGACTTCTTTCTTCTGTTTATTTTGGATTTTTATTTATTATCAGCAAGTAGGTATTAGATTTGATTTTATTTATTTATGCACACAATTTTTATTTCTTGACATGTCCATATTTTATTTTACCACACTATTTTTGTATGCCGCACTCAACACTTCACTTTATTTTTATTTATTTTTATTTCTTGACATGTCCATATTTTATTTTACCGCACTATTTTTTGTATGCCGCACTCAACACTTTACTTTATTTTTATTTATTTTTATTGCCATTATTAGATTTAGATTTTAACGCCTCACGTAGGAACGCCGTCGCGCTGGTCTTGTCATGCCGTCTCATGACCCTGGTCATCATGTCGCCGGTCTCTGCGGCCAGACAATCTCATCTGCATCCTCCTTAGCATGTCTGCCCTAATTTCGTCCGTGACCCATGCTTGGTGGCACCTCCTATACTGTGTATAGCCAACGTACAGGATAACGCATCCGCAAACCGCAACAATCACCGACAACAAAATGTTATTTGTGTACATGTGAGTCCCAGCGTCCACACCGGCAGCGTTGTCACCTCCGTGCTGAGATATTACAGTCTCTTTATTTTCGCAGACACATTTAGAGCACTCCTTTCCCATTTTTCCGCTGTAAAAAGTTGAATCCTTCGCTGTAAAAAATCACACCACTACTCTCGACAGTACCACGAACACGCTTCAAATGCATCGTGCTGCACAAAAGTCCGAGCGTTCTCACAGAAAATTGCTGACAACGCGACCACGCGGCGCCTACGCCTGGCAGGTGCGCCATGTGAAGACGGGATAGTTTTATAATTAAAACCACGTCTTACTTGACAGAGAGTGCGTTTATTACTAGACTGAAGTAAACGATGTTATTACAGTGCGACATACATACAATGCATATAAGTCATATAAGTAGTACACATGTTATGTAAAGGCAGGTATAGCTAGGTTCACACTACAAAATTTAACCTAAAAGTAGCGACAGGAAAAATTGACTAACCGACAAGGTTTGGTTAAGAAAGGTAAGGTAAAATTTTAAGACATGCTTTTCTAAACAATTTTCTGCCGAGTAAAAATTATCTAACTTAAATTGAGACTGTTTAAAAGTTGAGTCAAAACAACCTAAATTAAATTTATTGGTTAAGAAAGGTAAGGTAAAATTTTAATACATGCTTTTTTAAACAATTTGCTGCCGAGTAAAAATTATCTAACTTAAATTGACTGAGACTGTTTAAAAGTTGAGTCAAAGCAACCTAAACTAAATTTCGTATTTTATTTTGACCGTAAATTTGTCATAAATGATGTTTTAACCTAAAATTGGATCAATTATTTTCTTCAAGAATGTAAATAAAACTGTCTTCAGTTTTATTAATCACTATAAAGTCAACACTGAGGCACACAGAAGTAGCATAGCTAGGTATTACATTTTTCTTTGCTTCTTGGTAACCATTTTGTAAAATGACCAGCAGTGAATTTCAATAGGCTGATCTGATCTGAAATAAATTTTATAGTAATATTCATACTATATGCCTATTTTGAAACTTACTATAATCTTAGAACATGTTTTAACCGGGCGCGTTTTCCAAGTCCAATTTCCAATAGTCCGAATGATTTATTATCTGCTTTGTTTGCATATGATTTTATCTTGAAATTGAATGTCAGCATATAATAGAATGCTGCATAGGCAACACATAATTTTGGTTTCTTGGTGTTTTTAACGACTTGGCCACGTACATTATGGACTCTGTGAACCTTATCTTTTGTGAATAACCTTGGCATTAACCCTGGATACTATTCCTGCTATACATGACGACCTAAGTTTTCTATGCGGACACAGTTTTATTGTTCTGTTTCATGGCTTTGGTGACAGTTTGGCATGGCTGGCAGTTTACACCAGTCTACCAGTCGTGGTAGAGGGAAGACTTTAAATAGCCAAGCGCGCGAGTTGGTGTTGAAGTTAAGCGCGTAGCTGCTGCTTCGGGAATAGGCATCAATACAGTTGCCAGCATAACCAAAGAAAAATATGGTGCTTCTGGCATTGAAGAAAATAAATTTAGCAAAAGAAAGGAAAATAACCACACATCCCATCATTGGTATTGATAACTTTGATGCAATACGACAAGACGTATATATATTGTTTTGTATAGTTTTACCTATTAGTAATTATGTTAAACAAATAAAGAATTTAAATAAGAATTAGAATTTGAATTATTATACCAACAAGAAATACCCGACGAGGACCAAACTTCTGAATTCCTTACGTGAAGCTGGTTTATTTCATGGTGGCAAGACTTCACTATCACAAATTTGAAACGAATTGGGGTTTCAATATCAAAAAGTCAACCAGAGAAAAAAAGTGTTCTTGGAGCGAACCGACATAATTTTATTAAGAAACAGTTTTCTTATTCTTAGATGAAACGTGGCTGAATGATAACCACACCGTATCCAGCACCTGGAAAGATAACACAGCGCAATCGACATCAAAGGCTCAACGAGAAAAAGGGGTCGCAGTATTATATGCTACGCCGGGTTTCGGAGCGTAGGGTTTTATAGAAGGTAGTCTGATGGCATTTGCGAAAAAAAAACGAACATGAAAAAATGGACGCAGACAGATTTGAAGAATGGTTGCGTGGACTACTCATCAGCGTAGACCATAGTAATTTTAATGAACAATGCACCTTACCACTCGAGGTAAATTGACAGAGCACCAATCCAAAATAATAAAAAAGCCGATTTTGTTAACTGGCTCCAGTCACACCGAAAAGAAGCCGACCAAAGCATGCTGAAAGCAGAATTAGTGAGGCTGGTGAAACTTTTCAAGCCAGAACGGTTAAAATACGAAATGGCATTAGAGTACGGCCATCGTGTGGTTCGACTATACAGCTATACCATTGCCAATACAATGCCATCGAATTTATTTGCTATCTAGCTATCTATGTACGGTCTCAGTCGGTTATTTTATTATCGAAAAGTAGACAAATAACTGAATTAATTTTGTCCCCAGCAATATTTTTTATTTAAATAAGTAAGTTTCTAGTAGAAAGAAACTACTTTTGTTAGATTGTATTTGTACTGATTGTAAATTAAAAAAAAATTCATGACATGATGTGTTGCAGACATGCATTCAGCTTCGGATTTAAATCAATGTTACTCGAATAGGTGTTTTTACATTATTGACTGTATCTTTGAATTGTTTTAGGATATGTAGGTCCTTACAACACTGAACCGCCATTTAACACGGGAAAGATGTTGGAGCTTTTGAAAGAAGCTTGTTCAAAAGTAACCAAAGATGACTGGGCCAACGTGGTGAAACACACTCAAAAAAATATTGACGACGACTTTGACAGAGACGTGCGCATTGATAATTGTATAGACAATGAAATAGACGGAGTGGCATCTGAGCTACTTAAGGCTGGTAGAAAAACCTGTCCTGGAGGAGCTGAAAAGGCTATTCAACTCTTTTATAGCCAATGGAAAACCCCCGAAGGCGTGAAGCAGAGGTGTTGTGGCATTGTTTTTCAAGAAAGTAGATAATACGCTCCTCAAAAACTATAGGCCGATCACACTTCTGAGCCACGTCTATAAGCTGTTCTTGAGAGTCATTACGAATCATTTGGCATTAAGATTCGACGCCTTCCAGCCACCAGAACAGGCCGGGTTTCGTAAAGGCTTCCTCACCGTGGACCACATCCATACCTTACGGCAGGTTATACAGACGTCAGAAGAGAATAACCAACCGCTGTGTAAAGGCTTTGTGGACTACGAAAAAGCCTTCGACTCCATCGAATTCTGGGCTGTTTTGGACTCCTTGCAGCGGTGCCAAGTAGATTGGCGATATGTGGAGGTGCTAAGAAGCCTCTATCAAATGGCAACGATGTCCGTCCAAGTACAAAACCACAGAACAGGATCCATCAAACTACTCCGAGGTGTAAGACAGGGTGACGTTATATCCCCGAAACTCTTCACCAATTCGCTGGAGGATATCTTTCAGACTTTGCAGTGGGATGGACTAGGCATCAACGTCAACGGCGAATATCTCCCACATCTCTGCTTTGCCGACGATATAGTCATAATGGCTGAATAGCTGCAGGATCTGCAAAACATGCTGACCAGTCTCAACGTCGCCTCGAGACGTGTTGAATACATCATCTCCGAGCCGGTCTCCGTCGAAGGTGTAGCCCTTGAAGTTGTCCAGAAGTATGTGTACCTGGGGAAAACTTGCCGGCTGGGTAGAGACAACTTTGAGGCTGAAATCACCAGAAGAGTGCAGCTAGGCTGGGCACCATTTGGGAAGTTGCGTCATATTTTGGAATCACCCTTACCACAATGCCTCAAGACCTGCCAGTCATGACCTATGGAGCTGAGACGTAGAACCTGACAGTAAAATTGGCCCACTGGTTACATGTCACTTAAAGAGCTATGGAACGGTCTATGTTCGGTATCTCTACCTCTATAATAGATAAAATCCGGAATGAAACTATCCGCAAAAATACCAAAGTAACGGACATAGTCTGGAAGTGTAGCAAACTGAAGTGGCAGTGGGCTGGGCATATGTGTCGTAGAACCGACGTACGGTGGAGTAAACGGGTTCTCGAGTGGAGGCCTTGCCTCGGCAAGTGTAGTGTTGGACGACCTCCGGCCAGATGGACCGATGACTTTAAAAAGGTTGGTAGCAACTGGATGGCGAAAACGGGAGATCGTGCCCTATGGCGTACGCTGGGGGAGGCCTACGTCCAGCAGTGGACTGCAATAGGCTTATGTATGTATGTATGTAGACAATGAAATTATCATCAGATTGTTTGAAGACAGCACGAGCAGTGACAGCGAAGAACCTTCGTCTCCATCACCGGAAGAAGAGTGATACTACGTATGTAAACGTAAGTGTTACATACATTTAGTGCTCATGTACATCACAATTTTCCCTAAAGGGGGTCACAGTTGTCAAATACGACCTATTCGGGTGGCGACAGTACTTTAGTGACTTTGAAACTAACTTTAATGTTTGCGCTAGCAACTGCGCGCGTGTCGCCCGCAGGTCTAATCAACATTTTTATGTGAATTACTGTAGCTAAAAATACTCTTTGCGCCTTGACTTGACACTACCGTAGGTTATAACCAACATTGGATAATTATGACCGTTGAAGTAAATGTTGTCTAAATAATAAAATCACACTTGAATACGGCAGGTAAACCTTAACCAAGCGACAATCGGTTTAATTTTTCGGCAGGCGAAAATTTACTAAGCGACAGTCAGAAGTAAATAAATAAAAAAAATAAAAAACAGGCAATTTTAACCAAACGCCATAATGAAAAAATAACAAATAAGTAAAAATTACCTAAGTTATAAAAAAAATAAAACCTTTGTGAAGAAAAAATTTACTAAGCTCCTAACATTTATTTGCCAGATCCTGGAAAAATTTACTGAATACAAAAATATTCTACGAACAGAAAGGAAAAAGTTATCCATATACAAATTTACCATTACATAATTACAAAACCACCAAATTTTCAAAAAAGGGTCAAAAATTGTGTCGGTTAGTTAATTTTTTTTTGTTGAAATTCGCAAATTCTCAAATATCTAAGCGCCAAAAAAGTCGTCGTAGAGAGACGTGAGTAGGACCAAACGACGCAGAAAAATCAGGCGATTCCAACAATGTATATAACTCAATATGGCCAAATATGTCGCTTAGATCATTTTGCCTTTCAAGCGTCGACTAGTAGTAGGGATTAGCCGGTGCGGCAACATGGATTTTCCCCCACTGGGGAGGCTTCGGTGGGGTCCGCAAAGAGCTCGTCAAATATGATTTTAATTTTATACTTGGTTCGCGGTATCTGCCACCATTAACCGCGGATGGATTATCATCATCTATATAAATCTTATTCTCTTGGTCTTATAAGATTTTCTAATCAAAATTTTTATTGGATAATGTGAATTTCCTCTTTAGTTCTTAAATTTTACGTGAATTATTTATTCCACGTGTGATGCCGGCTTAGAATAGCATCACCCCATTTCTTTCCCGTGGGAGTCGTAAGAGGCGACGATGGGACTCGAGGGTGTGTATTGCATTTTTAGGCGATGGGCTGACAACCGGTCACTATGGCGATACACAATTTTCCGAATGACCCTCAAATGTTTGTCAGATGTGGCGTAAATGTCCGTTTTATGCGGTCGTTAACGCTCTGCCTACCCCGCAAGGGATAAAGGCGTGATGTATGTATGTATGTATGTATGTATTTTGATATTCCTTTAAGTCGCGGTTCACATTTGATTATCTTTTTATTTCACACAAGCACTTCATTGTTTTGCTGACTTACTTGTTCTTAACTGCCTTTTCATATGTTAATATCGCTAAGAATCACATATCATATTTTGGTATCTATTTCATTTTATACCAATTTAATACCTATTAATTAAAGAAAGAAAGAAAGAAAAATCATTTATTCAAATATTGTGACAAGGCACATACTTAAATGTAAAGACAATGTTTGTTACACTTTTAAATGTTTACATACATAACGGGATACAAACCTATACTCTACACACTACTCTACATTAAAGTATGCAACAGGGCACAACAGTGAAAAGGTCACGACTCAGCATAATGTCTATCTCGAGATGAGCTAGACGCTGTTTTTCAGTCGAGCCTATTCTATTATATTTCGTCTACCGGATCCCAAGAAGTGTCGAACCGATGGCGAAAATATAATCAAAACCTATTGTCTACCTTGATAGAAGAAAAAAATAAAGACTTACTTAAATCATTGAAATACAATTAAGTATACATAAACTAACGAAAGACTATGTTATGATTAAATAAATATATCTACCAAAAATACATCTACTTATTTTATGACTTATATAAAGTGTAATAAAATAAATAAAATAGATAAATAGATAAACTATTTAATTCTATGATATTTTACATACAGTATATAATATAACATTCTGCTCTTTTCTGTTCGGAAGTTTTCGGTATCATAGCAGCTTCTGTTTTTCTAAAAGTATGTTTTTTAAGTGCTTTTTGAAAGTTGTTTTCGAAATTGGTTTTTTTAGAGGAGGTGGTAGATTATTCCAGCATTTTGTAGCCTGATAACGAAAACTTCCTTCAAATGCCCTTGTTTTATGAAAAGGTGTTATCAATAGTAAACTGTTTGTCCTACGAGAATTATATGAGTAGGTTGCCCATTTTAATTTTGAATGAAGATAAGGTGGGGCTTTATATTTTACTAATGAGTGCATAAAGTTTGAGAAGTGTAATATTCTCCTAGATTCCATATCGCACTCTTAATAAAATAACGACCTAATCCAAAAACACAAATTTTTGGGTATTGATGAAAAACGTTTGTTGAAAAAACAGAATAATTTTTAAATGGCTGTAGAATTAAAAGTAAAAGGCAAAGGATAAAACTTGAACCACCTAACTAATCCTAAGAATATGTTCTTTTAAATGCATTAAAATTTACACAAATATTCACATCCATTAATTAAAAAAAGTTAATTATTTGTAACCCTTTAGAATTGCGTCATTATTTCATGAAAAATCTGAAAGAAATGTTGACCTAAGTTAAAATCGGTCTTTGCTTTACCAAATCAAACATAAAGATCTCTGACTTATTTTAAATTAAGTCACTATTTTACTAAAAAGCTAAAAGAAAATACAAATTTATTTAAAAATAAGTTTATAACTTAAACATGTGACTCAAATTCAAATCGCGATATAGCGACTAGCAAATAGTCAACAGAACACAGTCCTATTACGAGTATAATGAAAATATTAAGATAATTTTTCTTTTGTCATTCATATAGGACACCGAGTCGACAAATGACCCAATTAACCCTTTGATTAAACGTATTTACATGTAACTTAAATGCGCCGCGGTCGCTATAAATGGTGTGGTGGCTGTTCTCATTGCAACGGAGACGGCTTCTACAAGAAAAATTAAGTGAAAATTAAACGAAAAGATATTTGTACGCTAGTATGGTTTGGTCGGTAGCACTTCTACCCGATGTTACTTATTAGTTGCTGGCTTTCAGATGCTCTCGTTTATTCTGATGTCCACTTTCCTCACGCTGCTGTCTGCTTCTTGATACGTAGCGATGGCTCGTCCTCGTGGCCAGTTGTCAGGTGTTTTATGGTAGAGTGTTGTCCACGATCTGCACGATGTTGTTGACTTTCATTGCGGCTTGATGTGGGGCTCCATCAATCCATATTAATATTGAGTATTTGGGTGAAATATACATCGGGAAGGCACTGCGACGTTCTTTATGTGTTTTTCTCGATGTGGTCATGATTATCAAAGGGACGACAAGCGAGTCGTGTACGAGGACACTCAGTAGTACCGAAGTGATTGTGCTTTGGCTTGTTTAGATTGATGGAGTTGTGCGTTAGAGGTTTGCTGTTGACCATAAACTTCTTTTCAGTGATCAGAGTGTGGACTACTTCCTTTTAAAAGTGATCGCCCGGTAGTGAGCTGCACAAGACTGTCTTAACACTCACTAGGCTTTTCCAGGCCCTGACATTAAGAGGCTGTGAAACACAAGCTGTTATTTTGATCGCAGCTGTCTTCTGTATTATACTGTCGATAGCTCGGTGGAGTTTTCTGGCGGTTCCTTGTAGTTCGGTGGATATTGGACCAACTTTTTTCCATGTGATGGAGCGCCAGGCCTCGTGAGCGATGCGGCGATCCCAAAAAATACACGGCGTGCGTGCTGAGCCAGATAAATAGCGTGTAGATAAGGGACCCAAAATAGACTTATATAAAAGTGCGTGATGACGTTGCTCCAGACGAGGGGGTGGGTGGTATACTGTGGCAAACTGCGGTGGAGACGTCTTACTTATTTTGCAAGAAAAGTAGCGGTGAAGCGTGAAACGCGTCATCAGTCACAGGCACAGCCACAGATTACAATAATAATTAACAAGCTCAGCGTTCGCTTATATCATTGATGTTCGTGTCGAGGTTCGCGTAATGAAGCTGACGGTGTAACACCCGCTTGAAAAGGGGTGCCACACGATTGCCGTCGATGACTGTGGTCGCCTTTTCTTCTTGAGCTAGTTCTATGGTAGATGCATCATTCAGTTTCGTTTTTAATTTGATGACCCCGTCGATCCTAAAAGGTAAGTAGGCGGAGTTCTTGTGTCTTATTAGTTCGCTGATGGGCCGGGCCTACCATTATAGACTAATGACAATGCTGGTTTTGAAAAAGTTTTCGATTGACTGTAGAACGTGGTAAACTCTGGCCTTGTAAAATCGATCAGGATCGAATTGAGGAGTGTTTTGCTGAGTGAGAAATAGGTTACGTCCTTTCTCGTCCGTGTTTGGCTCAGGATGTTTCAGGTGCGGGCTTCTCGGTGGGCTATGTTGGAATAGCGACTAATGACACTAGCATTACCGATATCGTAAGTCAAATTTGTCGCAAACGTTTCGGGCGTCATCGGTGACTTTGAATTTAGTTGGTATCTGTCGTTTTGTTATATTACCAACATATTGTATTACCAAAATTCCGTGCGAAACGGATGGATCTCAACACCCTGCACCGTCTTTTAACAAGGTGAGCACAGTGTGACTATCTGTCTTACGGAGAACGGCTTGCGGTATGCTCTTTGATGACGGTGGCAGCCATGCTACTTCGCACGATAATGGCGGCATGACAAGCGACGTGCTGATTTGGCCGTCTAGTCGACGAAAACGTGTTCTTAGTAGGAGATTTATTGTGTAACTGTAGGGAAGGTGGCACCTTGGTAGCGTGTCGTGTGCAAATTTTTTCAAGTTTCCCTACCCATTCAGTCCGTAATGTGACAAGATTTTAATCCATCTGTTGCTCCTGTTAGTACTCACTTATTTGGCTTGTGATGTGATGGACGAGGTAAATTTGAGTAGTTTAAGAGATAAATGGCGGTATTCAATGCTTTTTTTTGTAGAACGTTCTGTAGTAAATACTTCAAAGAATAGACGTGTGAGGTACGAGTAGTGATGTAAGGCGAGCTCTACGATATGCGGCTGGAGATGAGATCGAGTTGGTACACATTTAGCCTTGGTTTTATCGTCGAGTTTGACGGCAGCAATCGAGGTGCCGATGATTCCAACTATGGTTCAATATGATTACTTTTCAGTCGGAGGATTAAATTAATATACTAAAAATAAAAAAAAATCGTTGAATTTCAAGAGTAGTAAAACGTTAAACCTATTTTTAAATAGCTTTCGGTACAAAACCTAAGATTAAGATAAAATGCGAAGTGACACACCAAGTTAATACGTTAAATTATGTTATGATATCAGTCGAATACAGGTCAAATTTGAAATAATACCGAAGTCATTTCATTATTTTTGCTAAGACAAAGACTCAACTAAAAATGTTACCAGAAATTTTCATCATTAGAAATACAACAAAGACCTAATTTCAGTTAAGTCATATAAATAACAAAATTTTCAAAACGATACAGTCTTATCTCCAAATGGGTCAGTGAGCTTTTCCAAAATGTTCGTAAAATACAGACCTAATTTAAAATGAGTCAAGCAAACATCGCAGGTTTTTGTAAAACAAAGACCAAACACTAAATCGGTCATTCTTTTATAAAAACTTTTCAATTACACTCGTCTCAACTTTTGATAAAACAACGGCTAATTTCTAAATCAGTCGTTTTTTCACAAAAACGTAGCATGCAGCCGCAGACGCAAGACGAAATCGGTCATTATTTGACTGAAGAGATAGGAGTTCGGGGCGGGAAAGATATAGACTCATCTTATTTTAAACCTTATTGTATACGAGATAAGGTTGTATTTTAAAGTCTATGTTGTGGGCCCTGCTCTAATAAGTCAGTTTTTCACAAAAACTCATTTTGGCCAAATTTTGATTTAAGTCGTTATTTTACTAAGAGTGCGATATTCAGCATACCATGACGATTTAAATAAGGAGTTATATGGGATCTAGGTGGAATTTTATAAATGAATCGCATGCACGCGTTTTGGACTCGCTGAACAATCCGCTTTGATCTTTCGAGCAAACACGGACCCACAACTATGTCTCCATAATTCAATCTGGACAAGATTAGAGATTCGCATATTTTAAGTCTAACTTCTTCACTAAGCAGTCCTCGGATTTTGTATAAAACTTTTATACGAAAGAGACAGTTTTTGGCGATATTCTCAATATGACTTTCGAATCTTAAACCACTGTCCATCAGAATACCTAGATTTCTTGCTTGATGAACGTATTCTATTGGAGATCCGTGTAAACTCACGTTAGGGTTATGCGACTCTACGTTAGCGACCTGTTTTTTAGAGCCAAGTATCATAAATTTTGATTTTGCGGGATTCAACATCAAAGCATTTCGAATCGACCACTGTGATATAGAATCTAAGTCAGAATTTAGTTTAGCGAGATTTGATGTTAAATTTTGAATGTCGGTATGTATATAAATTTGGACGTCATCAGCATATAAATGGAAATTACAGTGTTTAATTTGATGTATAATATCTGCTGAATATAAGATAAATAAGATAGGTCCCAGGATTGACCCTTGCGGTACACCTCTAACTGAGTCTCTAATCGAAGATTGAGATATTCTACCATTTGATTCCTTCACTTGAACTATCTGTGATCTGCCTGTTAAATAACTTCGAAACCAATTAACTGTGGGCACGTCAAATCCATAGAAATGTAGTTTGGAGAGAAGAAGAGGAATACTAAGAGAGTCGAATGCTCTAGAGAAGTGGAGTAGAGTCAGAATAGTTGCTTTGCCTATGTCTTGCGCAGCAAGTATATTATCGACAACTTCTGAAAGAGCAGTAGCAGTGCTTACACCCTTTCTGAAACCGGATTGGACTTCTGGCAAAATCTTGTTTTCCTCTAGATATTCAGTCAACTGCCAGAAAACAACTCTTTCTAACACTTTCGACAGGTAAGGCAGAAGACTAATGGGTCTGAGGTCTTTATATTCAGTACGTGGCGTTATTTTTGGAATTGGAGTGACCAAAGCAGTTTTCCAAGAAGACGGGAATATAGATGATGTGATACTTTGATTTACAATAGAAGTTATATAAGGAAGAGAGAAAGGTAAGGATAACAAGATCATATCTGAGCTTATACCGTCTACACCCTGCGCATTTGAACTAATAGAGAGAATTGCTTTACTTACTGTCATTTCATCAACCTCTTTTAGCCTGAATATGCTATTACCGCACTTATTTTGCATGAAGTAATTAATTTCAGTAAGTGGTACGGTGTCCGAACATGGTAGAGTCAGAAATTGTTTGTTGATTTCATCTGGGTCGCTGATATGTGAGGATAATACGTCTTGGTTTTTACTATTTGTTAGAACATCCGACTTTATATTTTTCCAAAGTTGTTTAGGATCACTGCTGGTTTTATTTATACGGTCGTTAAAATATGCTCGCTTTTCGGAATACATAGAAATTTCCATATGCTTTTTAAGGCTCTTATAATAATCTTTATCGCTATCACGATGACTACGTCGATAACGGCTTAGAGCTTTATTACAAAGATCGATGACGCATTTGGTATTGCTTGTCACCCACGGTGTCGGTTTATGCTTAAGATAGACAGTCTTTATAGGCGCGTGGTAATCAAATAAGGATAAGACCGACTTAGTAAAGAAGACTGCCATATCATCCACCGAAGTCAGGGAACACAATTTGTGCCAATCAAGATTGTGCAAATGTTTATTGAAGACGTCTATGTCAATGTCTTTGAGTGGCCTATAAGTAATATATGTCGGTTGATATTTGTCTTTCTTGATATATAGTAACGATAACCATGATGTGTCCTAAACTCTTGGACATATTATTTAACTCTACTTTCTTTACAGTGGCATCGGTGCAAACTACATCGAGCAATTTTGCAGAGGTATCAGTAAAATGTATTGGTTCGCTTACTACCTGTGTCAAACCTGTACATTGTAGAAACGAGTTAAATTTTCGTACACAGGGAAGTCCTGGCTCTAGGAGATTTATGTTAAAGTCACCCAACAATATGATTTTGTCATAGTTTGCAAAGCAATGAACAGATTCCGTAATAGCGCTAATAAATGAATCTACTGATTGCCACCCGGGTCGATATGCAGTACCTATAGCTATACGATGTCCGTTAACAGTAACCCGCAGCCACAGTTGTTCCAATGTCGAGGGAGGGCAACTTAGCGTCCTAGCCTTAATTCCCTCGCGGATATAGAAGGCAACTCCACCACCCCAACCTTTTTAATTTTCTTTTGGACGAGGAAGCATTTTAAGCCTATACGAAGGTATGGTGGGTGCAAGAGCGTCGCATCCTTCCTTCAACCAGGATTCATTTATCGCCAAAATATCTGGCTTACTTTGTTCTACCGCTAAAACAAAGCTATCGCCGCATGTATTTAACGACTGGGCATTATAGAGGTTAACTTTAAACAAATTTTTGTTAACCATCATTGTGTAATAATGTGTAATATGTGGTAGGACATAGCGTGTGTGATTTAAGGGCAGTATTATTGTGGTAGATGATTGATAATATTTTAGTTTGAGTATGATATAGAGTGGCGCTCAGACTTAGATAATAATGATTTAATAAGATGTTAATAAGATAATTGCAATAAATATATATGGAGGTGTAGTACAACCAAGACCAGTTCTCTGCTGTGCCCCAAGATGAACGACATTTATATAAAAACATACATAATATAAAATTAATACTTGTCAACACAACATAGAGTCGGAAACTTTGGTGGCTTATTTTGCTTACAGTGTATCTTAAACTTGAATCTAATAGACATATTATCATGAATATTTTAAAGTAGAAAAGTATTTGAGGTTCGCAGTAAATATTAGCTAGTAATAGTACCAACATAGGCAAAACAAATGTTAAATAACAAGGTAAATACAGTACTTCATGGTTTTTGAAATTGAAATAAATCATTTTCGGATCTAATTAGGTGGGTATCACCATTCTCATTTTTTTTCATGAAAATACGACCATTCTTCTTCCAAACGAATTTGAAATTCAGCTCTCGTGCCATACTGCGCGTCTTTCCATAGAGCTGTCGGTCCGATTTAATAAGGTGTTCGTTAACATAGACCGGCCTGCGCTCGCCAGGTACCTCTATCAGATCCGTTGAGAGGTTACGGCGAGTTTTCGCGGCACGCAACAACTCGTCCCGCGGCGCGCGACGCACAAAGCGTACGATGACGGGGCGGGGACGCGGGGACTGCTCTCCTTCGACAACATTATGACGTTTGCCAGCACGCGCTACATAATCAATGTCTCTAGGGTCGAGGTTGACTCCTAACTTTGTAGCAAAAACAGCCACTATTTGATGGAGGTTTTCGCCGCTGTTTTCAGTTACGCCAGAAATCTCAACGTTATTCATGAGCTGCATTCGATTGCGGTGATCGATCTCGGAGCGTAGAACTAAAATTTCTTCATGCAGCTGTCGTATTTCTTCCTCGTTATTTTCACCTCTCGTTTCAGCTCTACTAAATCTGTGCGCACTGCAGTTATCTCCTCGTGACATGCCATCACGGAGGCGTTAAGAGCGGTTAGGCTGTTATTCAGTGTTGAAAACATTTCATGTATTTTAAGCATAGACAGAGATGAAGTTTCGATCGGCATTGTGCTGACACCAGCATCAATTGTTGTCGCCATTTGAGGACTGCTCTGCCCAGACGGCTCGAAGGGCGGGCTAATATCGCGGTTACCTGCAATATTTCTATTACGAGGAGCCATGTTGACATTCAGCTTAGTGTCGTCATGACCGGAGCCATCACATGACTGATAAACTAATCCAAGAGATGCTTCCATATCTTTTTCACGCTGCGCATCAGCATTTCTACATTGGTCGCAAATGCAGGTGTTCAGCAAGTCCTGACGATGTTCTCGGAATTCAGCTGATGTGATGTTCAAGCAAGCATAATGATATATTATTTTGCACTTCTTACAAGGCAACGATTCGCCTGAGTAAACAATTTGCTTTTGACATGAACCACAGTTAGGCATTTTTGCTGCAAAATATTCAACAGGCGTTAAGCTCGTTAAGCTAAGCAATGTACAAGCGCAGTAGATGACGTCACCCGTAGCGAGTAGCGATCGGTGATTTCGACGCACAGCGATCACGTACCGTGGCGCAGTGGTTAACGCAGTCCGCGCAATAACTGGAAGTCTCCGGATCAATCCCACACGGCGGCCGCGATATAAATTGAAAAATCTTCCACAGCTTGTTTTCTGCAGGGTAAGTACTCACACGATGTCCGTCGAAGCTTGATAAGCGAGAGGTCCGACACAAACCAATATGGCCGCCAGCTCCTACGGCGACCTCCCCAAGATAGAACAGGAGGCACCGATGTTCACAAAAATCCGAATATTGACAATTTAAATAAACAGAATTTAAAAATTAGCAAAAATTTGCCACAGGCACGACCGTTCAACTCGAGAGCCGGAAGACGAAAAAAAGTTATTTACTAACTGCATACCTACTATGTTCTCGCAACTCTACTCTGCAAGCGTGTTTGTACAAGTTTTAGTCCATTGTATAGGGGGACAATAGCTTACCAATTTCAATTCCAATTCAATTTCAATTTTATTTATTTGTGGTAGCATGTGTACAATAGTTCTTAGGAATAAACATGTAAGTTTCAACATGACCAGCCATTTGGCATACAAATATTTCATAAATTTTAATTTAAAATTACATATTACATTGATATTATAACATTAAATCAATATAAAAACATTAAATCAATACTTTAATAACTAAATCATAAATGTCACACAATTTATCATTAACACTCAATAATGTCACAATAAATAAAATTACACAAGGAAATAAATGCATTTAAAATTGTCATTAAAAAAGTTAGAATAAAATAACATAGTAACAAATTAATAATTAGGTATATTTTAATCTAATGGGTATAACTAGCTGTTGAAAAATTCATCAATCGTATAAAAAGTATTTTGTACTAAATATTCAAAAAGATTGCGTTTAAATTGTTTTAGATCTTGGATGTCACGTATGGGTTTTGGAATTTTATTATATATTTTAGGAGCAATTATCATTACACTTTTCCTGTAAAGTGCCGTGTTGTAGGGTTTCGTTATGAGTTGATCACAGCGCCGCTTGCTCGTAATTTTTGGATATAATGCACCATTATTCCTAATGAAAGTAGCAATTTCATAAATATACAGGGAGGCTAAGGTCAACATTTTATATTTTTTTAAATGAGGTCTACAACTTTCGAACCGTTTTAAGCCACACATAGCTCGTATTCAAGGTTTTTGGGCTCTAAAGACGCATATATTGTTTGTGGCGTTACCCCAGAAAATTATTCCGTATCTGAGTCTAGATGCTACACAACCATGGTAGGCAGTTAAAAGTGTTTGTTCGTTCACTTTTTTAGATAGAAGGTATAAGGCATATGCAAGTTGAATGATTTTGTTAGCGGTATTCTCTATGTGAGTCTGCCAATTCATATCATCATCAATATGTAACCCTAGGAACTTAGTTGTTTTTGTGGTTTGTAAGTTAACTGAGTTGATGTTTGTGTCAGTTTGCATTGTAGTTTTATTTGTTTCAAAATTCATAATCAAAGTTTTATCCAAGTAAATTTTAAGATTATTGCATTTAAGCCATGTCATTACAGATGTCAAAGTATGTTGTATTTCAGATTTATTATTAAAAAGTATTGTACAATCGTCAGCAAATAATATAATTTTATTAGAAGTTGAATTAATAATGTCATTTATGTATAAAATAAAAAGTAGAGGGGCAAGAGTGCTGCCTTGTGGCACACCGTGCGTGATAATTTTTGTCAGGTGAGTAATCTTCTTCAGTTTTTGTTTTTGGATTTACTCTACAAATCGTAGTCAATTGGTAAGTGTAATATCAGGGATAGAAGAGAAAGTCGACCGTTAGTTTATAGCTTTATTACGAGACTGAACTACCCTACTAAGAAATACATAAGTACCCTACATCACACCTCCCCTCTCAATAAATATCCCACTTTTTAACATTTGGAATGTACAAACAACAATAAACTAATGAAACAATACCAAGGCATTTTATTTATACCTATACTAGCGACCCGCCCAGCGGTTTCACCCGCTGTTAACTGATTTCCCACGGGAAACAGACCTTCTCCCGACATAAATCAAACATAAAAACCTTCCTATTGAATCACTCTATCTTTTAAAAAACTTCATCAAGATCCGTTTAGTAGTTTTGAAGATTTAAGCATACACACAAACAAACAGACAGAGACAGACTTGGGAAGCGACTTTACTATACTATGTGGTGATAATCCGTCTCGCTTCATTAGAGCATTGCTGGCTAAAATGTAGATAAAATTTTGTATGAAGCCCAGATAAGAGGTAATATAAAGACTTTATATTGGCAAGATGCATTGACGGAGGTGGACGCTAAAATTGTATTACTACATCAAACTACATAGTATAAAATAAAGTCGCTTCCCGTTTGGTGTCTCCTTATATCTTTATTCCCAACGGATTTTGATGCGGATTTTTTTATTAGATAGAGTAACTTGAGAGGAAGGTATATAGGTAAGTATAATTTATTCCGGGAAATTGTCGCATTCCCTTGGGAAAACAGGTAGCCCAACTGGTAGTAAACTTTTGACCCCCTTTTGACACCTTTGAGGATTAAAATTTCAAAAATGCTGAAACACGTGTTTTATTATTTTAAGCCATAAGTCTGATCACTAATTTTGAAACGGATCACCTAGAGAGATAAAACTTGGACATCAAGTTTTTTTATGTAATTAAAGCAATTAAATTTTTTAATCCCCCAAGGGATGAAAAGGGGGTTAAAACTTTGTATAAAAGTTCGTTGTCTTAAGTGTGATTCGTTTCAAAATTAGTGATTAGACTTATGACTTAAAATAATTAAACACGTGTTTCAGCATATTTGAAATTATAGCAATTAATAGGGACAAAAGGGGGTTAAAAGTTTGTATGAAAGTTCGTTTTTTTGAGTGAATGTGATCTGTTTCAAAATTTGTGATTAGACTAATAACTTAAAATAATTAAACACGTGCTTCAGCATTTTTGAAATTTTAACCCTTAAATGGGTGAAAAGGGGGTTAAAAGTTTGTATGAAAGTTTTTTATCTGAAATGTGATCTGTTTCAAAATTTCTGATTAGACTGCGGTGTTGGCTGTTGGGGGAGGATAAAAGACAAACACGTGTGTTCAGTCCAAGCGTATATTGCAGACTGTCTCATAAACATAGTAAGCTTACATGGCTAATAATAGGGAGTGATGCGTCACTACAGTACACCACCCCCCTTAATTTTGAAAAAAAAAAAAAACAAATGTTTTTTTTATATCAAATAAGTAGCACACACATGCTAGTGTAGTATGTAGTAACATACTTTTTATGCAAAAAATATAAAATTATATACTAATTTTATTAAACTGATACAATTAATTAAGTTCAAACGGTCAAATCCAATCAAATCAAATCAAAATAAAAAAAACGGTACAAGTATTGTGTAAATTGAGTTATCTTAAATATCAAAATTTTCTTGAAAATACAACTAAATAGTTTTGTCAAATTAACCAATCAAATTTTGTTATGAACATAACATCACAAGCAAAATACTTATCTGTGTCTACTTTAAATAATCCTGTTTTTTCTTATCGATATAATTAACCTTTTCATCTACTTATTCTTTCTTTTTCCATAACACAATGTTATTCTTCATAAAATGAAAACGTTGCTGTTAATACTTTCTATTTAATATATAATTTTATTTTATGCTTCTGTTTAAATTTAAAAGTATCATAATGAAAAATAATGATGATCATTATTTCTTTTTATTATTTTTACTTTGATTTTACCTATTTTTATATTATTTCTAAGGTAAGATCATTAGATCTTATGGCTACGGCCATATACTTACTACAGTACTTATATTGAACAAGGAGGCAAGAACATGCTTTACTATATGGTCAACATATATTATGCTAATATATCATATGTATGTTTTCATTTTATTTCCAAAATAATTATTATGCATGAATGATTATGAATATAAGTTTAGTAAAATAAACTTCTCTGTGTTAAAAAAAAAACAGATATTGTTAAGTACCTATCAGAAAGAAGAATATTAATTAAATTTAAGACAATAATATCCAAACAATATGAGTGAATTTAGAATAGTAGTCAAGAAAATAACACTGCAATTTTAAACAAAAAAACATTACCTGAACCAAATAAGGCTAGTGGGTAATTTAATGATGGTTTACAGCTTTCTTTTTTATATACATCATTAACACATAGTATCAAATTTTGAAAAATTATCTGAGCATAACATCTGAAAACATACTTAATTTCATTCTTATCCAACTAGGATTACAAAGTGCCAAACTGTATTCCTAAGATATACCTACGCGCACGGTATAAGTCGGGCTAGTTTTATTACCTTGTATACTTTTTAGATTTTAAAACAAATAACATTTATATTAAACATACAAAAACAATGATTGTCATTAATTTTGAAATACATTATCATTAAACAGAAAAATAATCATGTATAAACAAAAATAATCATGTATAAACAAAAAACAAATCGGGAATAAGAGGATTAGCATATGAATGGATAAAATCATTCCTCTCAGACCGAAAACAAATCGTTCAGATACAACATTTCAAAGAAGAAACGCGCGAAGTTCAAATGGTTCTCTCAGAGGATAGAAAAGTTAAGGGCTCCATCCCTCAGGGTAGCGTGCTGGGATGTATTTTGTTTTTAATATATATTAACCAATTACCAAAAATATTAAAAGTTGACTCGGTCCTTTTCGCAGACGATATATCATTGATTTTTAAATTCCAAAAAAATGAAGACTATTCGAAGCAAATTCAGGATACGCTGACAGAAATAATTGATTGGCTATCAGCACGAAACTTACAACTGAATCTAAATAAAACAAAATTAATTCAATTCTACCCCCATCAAAGAACCCCATTAAAATTAAACATACAAATAAACGGAAAAAAAATTGAAGAAGGTCAAACTCACAACTTATTAGGTATATGCATAGATAGCAACCTTAATTGGAAAACACACATAGCGCACATCAAATCAAAATTATCACAATATACATACGCATTGAATGTATTAAAAAAAACCACTAACTTTGAAACGGCATTGTCCACATTCCACGCGTTCGCGCAGTCACGACTCCGCTATGGATGTAATCTTTGGTGTAATAGTACGGATGCAGATGACCTATTTATTACACAGAAAAGGTGCGTTCGCATCCTGACTAATATCGACCAAACGGATAGTTGCAGACCACATTTTATCAAACACGGGATCCTTACCTTGCCGTCAATTTTTATTTTAGAAACAGCATTATTCGTCCGTAGGAATATGTCGTTATTTACATTACAGAAAGACCTACAACCAAAACGCCATTACAGATCAAAATATATAAACAACCTAAAAGCACCCCAATCAAATATGCAAATGTATCGAAATGGACCGTACTACACCTCAATTCTCGTTTACAATAAAATACCGGAAACAATCAAATTAGAAACTGACATCAATAAATTTCGAAATAATCTGCAAAAATTTCTTCTAGAAAAATGTTTTTATACAATAAATGAATTTTTAAACATGAAATAATTATATGTATTAAATTTATTTTTCGAATCAATTTTTAATTTATTTATATTTAAGATTGGTAATGAAATGTAACTGTTAATTAAATTGTATTCTAGTCTTAGTTAGTCAATTAATTATGTTTTGAATGGATTTGTTAAATTACCTAAATATAATAGCCGGTAAATTTGCTGTGCCTTCACAGGCATCAAATGTGAATACCATACCTACCTAACCTAAGAACCATTGTACCATTTGAATGCAAATAAATATATGAATATGAATATGAATATGAAAACTAATTATTAGGTAAGTAAAGCAAAATTAATTTGAAAAGATTCCAAAACATATTCCGAAACAAATTCCTGTTTTGCTACCTTAGCATAAAAAATACTTAACTATTGCAATTCTTATAATTATTTATTTCCTATTTCAATCCAAGGCGTCAGTTTTTATTGTAAAGGTAATTCTCCTTTTTTTAATTTAAAATATAAATCTTTAAGGTAAATATCACTTTATAATAAATTGCATTATGTATCTGCCTACTGACCTTTTTTAAAACTTTGTAAAAATTAAATTGATTTAAAGTCACTGATATCTTTATTCCTACTAACGAAACGTCTTTGCGTTCCGGTTGACAAGTAATGAGGGCATAATATTTATTTTATTAACAATTTCTATATGTCTTATACTTAATTTGGTAAAGGTTTTATACAATACAATTGAATTTCAATGAAAAACACCTTTGTTCAACTTAATTCGTCTCTTAACTCTTCAAAGAGAAAAGTTTATTTTCTTTTGTTTCTATCATTAGTCAATAAGTACATTTATTTCACTCTTTTTATTTGATGCATAGGCAACAACTTACTTTTAACTTTAAATTCTCCTTTCACTTATTATTTCTCATGTCTCATATTTATTTTCATTTTATTTATTTATTTCGTCTATGGGCTGGCCAGCCATTACACATGAATCGGTAGCACAATATATTTTTTTTATTATTTACGGCACTATTCTACCGACCTGTCGCGACATTTAATAATATTAGGCATTTTTGCCTTCATGTGTTCCTTAGAACTTCAATTTAATATAAGGTCATTTTAAGACATCTCGTGTCTCCAACGTTCCTCACGGGGGAAAACTCGTTCCGGCCATGATCAAAATGAAGGATATGAACCTTATACGTGCCTAACCCTATTGCTACTTTGTAACTAATGGGCTTGTCATTATGCATTTCAAATGCATACTTTTCCTGTACTTACTAAATCAAACTAATAAGCTCGATACGATAAATCATTAAGATAATAAAATATCAACTCTTGGTTGATCTGGCCAATCGTATTACGATACATTATTAACCAATGATTTCCTAACTACTACAATTTTCCTAGAAAATATGCTATACTGCTTTCCATTATCCTATTTTAATCTGCACTTACTGGGACCATCTGGCTGCTATATTCGTAAGTTGACGTACCAAATTGACTTAAACATCTTATTTAGCCAAAATGATTTTTAATACGCAACTACTAATACGCCTTTCTTTCTTTACTCCTTCTATCCTCGTCCGTGGGTTGAAAAAAAAAAACTTGATTTCGTTTGAAATTTTCAATTAACAAGTTCATCCTTAAACTATAGGCATATCGCCTATAGTTTAAGCTGTTCAATATCTATCTGGTTATATCTTTAAACAAAAGTAGTCCTGACTTTAAGTAAGGTACTTATTCAAATTTCAATAAAAGTGCAATGCAGAAACTGCAATTGACCTAAAAACCAAACGCTGCACATGTAGGTACTGTAGGTACAAGTACAATCACCTCTTCCGTCAGCAAAACGGTGGCAAGTAAGACAGTGTGATAGCAACAGCGACTGATTTCTGAATACAAAAAGTATTTACTGCTAAATATAACATAATAATATAGCTAGGCAGGTAAGTAGTAACTGATATACTGCATCGAACGTGTTATTGAGGTGCTTCTAGATATGGTTAGATAGGTAGGTGCTGACAGCACTGTACTCTATAACTTGATGCCATCTTAAGTTTCATCGTCCTGGATGTTCGAGGATATGAACACGTGTAAAAATATCAAAATTTTGCTTACTTACAGAAAAAAATCAATTAATTACTGAACGTAAAATTACCAAAAGGATACCAATTAAAACAACGTCAGTAATCATAATAAAAAAAATATACGTAGGTAAGTATGTAAGTAGATATATTGTAAAAGAAATGAACTTTGGAAACAAAGTTTACGTTAATAGATATCTAAATTAACCAATTTTTTTTTCCATTTCACTTGCAAAACTTTTTAATTTTAATTTTGTAGGTAGGCATAAGTAGGTAAGTACCTATTTCATTTTATATAAAGATTAATAAAACTATTTAAATGTGTAATTTTGAAGTGTAAAAAAAAGTAAAATATCTTTCAACATAGGTATAGACAATAACAGTAAATAATGAAAAATTTTACCACAAATTTAGAACTTCCTCCTTTTTTTTCAAGTCGGTTAATAGAGAACTATAGGAAGAGATACATACTGACATGAGCTCGCCGCGCCGCGCTGACGACGCACGACATTCCTTAATCTCTCGCGGGGTAAACGGTGTGACAACGGCCTTTAGCCAACCAAAGCTTTGTTGCCACATATGCTGTAACAATTTATATACCTCTATCTGGCAGATAAGTAACTGATATATTATGATGGAACTACAAAACTAAAAACAATAATTTTAAAATACAAAAATGAAATATATATCTTTGAATATGCTCACCAAACTTTTTTGTATTAATAACGATATTAGGTGGTCTTTATTCGTGTTTTTCTTACGAGAATTACGTTCCACACGCTGATTCAGTCTTGTGCGGACTGTATAAATAAACTAATTTGAAGAATAATTTTAATTTACAAAATATTACTCTTTGCATCTTTCAATATTTCAACACATTTTAACCAAGGATTTCTTGTAATAATTTTTTTTTTCTCTGTCTGTTTTATACTTTTTTTTTTTTACTGTAAGTAGTTACTTTGCAAGTTTATTTTTAAACTCTAATCACTGATAAACAAACGCCTTGGAATGATTTCATTATTATTCCTATATTAATAATAAAGTGACTGTATAAAACTACAACTAACTATGGGAATGCTGCTGTTTATGCTGTATTCATATTTTAATTATTTAGTCTCTGCAACATTTTACAATATTTAAAACATTTTTTATACTTCTTTAATCTTTCACTTCCTCGTCTGAAACCTTTCTTAAAATAAAATACACACATTTATAATGTATTCTATAGGTACACATTTTTGCATCGTTTTTATTTTGCATCTACCATATGTTAGTTGAATTTGATACGAGTATTTTACATATTTCCAACAACCATGTTGTTCTATATAACAGAAATTAAAAAAAATGCACTTGGCAATTTTTTTATTAGATTAATACAGTAATTAATAAATAATTTTGTACATATTTATGAGAACACACATTGTCTAAGTAGAGAAACAAAATGAAAAATGGAGAAATAAAAATGTTGATAGATTTTGCTTTCACTGGAACTTTGCATAAAAACTTACGATTTTCTTGCTGTTGATGATGCACTGCTTACACTTATTTTGATGATAGTTCTACCATAGCTCTTACAACCTTGATATCATACAATAAATTGTATGACCTGCCGCATCCACTTCCGTCTCGAACAACCTCCCGGCGCCCTGCTCACACTGCTCATCTCATATTTTCTGCATCAACATCCGACTCCAACAACCTCCCGGCGCCCTGCTACTCTGCTTATTTCAAACTTTACCATCGACATCTGACTCCAACACTCGCCCTGCGCCCGACTCACTCATTTATACTGTTTTCGCATCTGAATTAGATTTTTTTTTTTTCAGCACAGTGCCCCAGCTGCATCACATCGTGTTTTATTCCTCTGTTGTCTTCTTCGTATTGTAATTAAGTGATTTTTTTCTAAAACTGTTTTCAAATATATATTGATAGGTACTTAGTTAGGTCGATGTACCAATATAAATTCAGCCATAGTTGAAACGTAAGAAAGTGTATATTTACGGCAAGATACAATGTCCGTTTTTACGAAAAAATAAATTCAGTATAAGTTCCCATAGTTGGTTGCGTCACATCACGAGTCACATTACAGAACTGTCTATGTTGCACATTCCAATCGCGGCACACTCAGTCCGTAGAAATAAAGTTCAACACGTGGCGACTCGTTTTAAAAATGCACAAATCACTTCAGCTCCCCCAAACAACCAACTACATCAGAAACCACAGCTCAGCACTGCCAAAAGGCAGCGCTGGCAGGGTCGCCATGCGGTGTTGGCTGTTGGGGGAGGATAAAAGACAAACACGTGTGTTCAGTCCAAGCGTATATTGCAGACTGTCTCATAAACATAGTAAGCTTACATGGCTAATAATAGGGAGTGATGCGTCACTACAGTACACATTACTTAAAATAATTAAATACGTGTTTCAGCATTTTTGAAATTTTAATCCTTAAAAGTGTCAAAAGGGGGTCAAAAGTTTGCAACCAGTTGGGCTACCCGGTTTCCCATGGGAATGTGACAATTTTCCGGAATAAATTATACTTATAAACCTTCCTCTTAAGTTACTCTATCTAATAAAAAAAACCGCATCAAAATCCGTTGGGTAATTCTAAAGATATAAGGAGACACCAAACGGGAAGCGACTTGATTTTATACTATGTAGTGATAATAGCATAGAACAAATCTTAGGTAATTGTAATAACAATGAAAAAAAAAACACATATACCTACTATCATCAATTATAACAACAGAGCATCTTTATAAGCAGTGCACACAGCATATACCTAGGTATTAAAATATCATACAGTAACTAATAATGGTTAATATCCCATATAAAGCTAGCAGGCCTTAGCAATGAGGCGACGATGCTGATAATAATTATTAGAGATTTATCAACTGCCTAACGTAACTTATTAAAACACTGTGACATTACTTATATGTAAATTGAGTAACTAACAGAAAAGTAACTCGGTAAATTAAACTATCAAATAACATGTAGGTACTTAATCTATTTCAAAACCAAAACGTATAGGTGGCCTTCTTTCCCTAACCGGCCGTTCATTTAACGCACTCGTGTGAGAGGAAGCCTGCCCCGGCGACTGCCCGCGCACCTCCTCACCTACTCCTGACGACCTACCTACAGGACCATTCGGATTATTAGGGTAAACCAGCACTGATCGTGCAGATAGTGGTTGAGGGGTAATAGAAGAATTTTGCGGTGAAATACCAGTTTCATAACGCTTTCTTATCTGATCGACATGTCTGTGCCAAATGGTGCCATCTAAAGACGCAATTTTATAATCAGTACTAACCATCTTACTTACTACAGTTCCTGCCAACCATTTATCTCCAGGTCTGTAATTACGGTACCACACCGAGGAACCGTCCTCGAAGTCTCGCAGCACGCCACCAGCCGCCACTTCCTGTCGCCGCTGCGCCGCCGCCACGCGCGGCTCCCGGTCCGGTTTCAAACAGTCTAGTCTAGTACGTAAAGTGCGACCCTGAAGCAATTTAGCTGGGCTTTCTCCTGTGGTACAATGAGCCGTGTTCCTATAAATTAATAGGTAACGCTGCAAAGCTACATCTACATCTAACCCTTGAGCATATTATTATGCTTTTTTGATAACCTTTTTACAA
Source organism: Tuta absoluta (assembly GCA_027580185.1). Taxonomy (NCBI): domain Eukaryota; kingdom Metazoa; phylum Arthropoda; class Insecta; order Lepidoptera; family Gelechiidae; genus Tuta; species Tuta absoluta. The sequence continues at coordinate 272,712 of JAQAHW010000070.1, read as the reverse complement.
GTTTTCACTGCATTTCCCGCCACTCCATTCGATGCTGGATGATATGGCGCTGAATATAAATGCTCTATGCCATTATTTTTCATAAATGCATTAAATTCTTCACTGCTAAATGGTGGGCCATTGTCACTCACCAGCTGTTTTGGTAGGCCAAACCTGGAGAACAATGATCTTAACTCGCGAATTACTAACTTAGCAGATGTACTATTAACCTTGACAATTTCCAACCATTTTGATCCAGCATCAATGGTGACTAAGTAGGTCAACCCATTTATGGGGCCCAAGAAATCTACATGCAATCTTGACCAGGGCCTTGCTGGCCACGGCCATAAACGCGGAGAATGGCCGGGAGGCGCGTCAGCGACCACCGCACACACCTCGCACGCCCGGCACACGCTCTCCACCGCCTCGTCAATACCTGGCCACCACACATAGCTCCTAGCCAACTGTTTCGTTTTTATAATACCCATATGAGAGTCATGTAATTCTTTTAAAACCTTATCAGTGCAAGACTTAGGAATAACCACCCTATAACCCCACATAACGCACCCGAGTTCTTCGTACAACTCATTTTTCCTACTAAAGAAAGGTTTCAAACCCTCCATTTCTACATTCGATGGCCAACTTGTCTGGTCTTGAGTTACATACATACACATATCACGCCTATTACCTCTTGCGGGGTAGGCAGAGCGTAAACGGCCGCAAAAACGGACATTTACGCCACGTCTGACATAATGTTTGAGGGTCATTCGGAAAATTGTGTATCGCCATAGTGACAGGTTGTCAGCCCATCGCCTAAAATTGCAATACACACCCTCAAGTCCCTTAGTCACCTCCTACGACTCCCACGGGAAAGAAATCGGGTGATGCTATTCTAAGCCGGCATTACACTAAAATAATAACAATATAATCTACACTAATATTAGAAACAGGATTTTTTTAATTGTTTGTTTGAATTGGATAGGCTCCGAAACTATTGCGTCATGACCGTCATTCTAAAAAAAGAAATTTGTATCACACAATTTTCTTTTTTTATTACAATTTTGTTATGACCTAATAGAAAATAGGGCGGGATAAAAAAAATAAAAATTTAGGCACTGCCATGGGGCTGGCCAGGTTAATCACACGGCATGTACTTTTACGCCACCACCATCTGAACACGATATTTGTTTCAAATTGAAGTCAAGATTTTTAGAATCCTACATTATCCCTGATGAACATAGGGTGTATTAAACTGTCTTATAACCGGGGGGAAATTGTTAGCAGCGGGTGAAACTGCTGGGCGGGCTGCTAGTATATTATATATTTATATATTTATATATTTTTTATATATTATATTATAAATGCGAAAGTAACTCTGTCTGTCTGTCTGTCTGTCTGTCTGTCTGCTACGCTTTCACGGCCAAACCGCTGAACCGATCTTCATGAAACTTGGCACAGAGATTGCTAGCATACCGAGGACGGACATAGGCTACTTTTTGTCACCATTCGAGGGTCTGGAGTATAGATGTAGACCACCAGGTGTATCATCAGGAGCCCAGCTAAACTATTAGAGATACATTCATGGTTCCAAAACAAAAGTTGTTCAGTATGATGGGCCGCTTCTTTTCACAAGGACATTGAGGATCTGGAGTACCTTATGTAGACCACCAGGTATACTACCAGGAGCCCAGCTAAACTATTAGAGATACAGGCATGGTTTCAAACCAAAAGTTGTTCAGTATGATGGGTCGCTTCTTTTCACAAGGACATTGAGGATCTGGAGTACCTTATGTAGACCACCAGGTGTACCACCAGGAGCCCAGCTAAACTATTAAAGATACAGGCATGGTTCCACGACAAAAGTTGTTCAGTATGATGGGCCGCTTCTTTTCACAAGGACATTGAGGATCTGGAGTACCTTATGTAGACCACCAGGTATACCACCAGGAGCCCAGCTAAACTATTAGAGATACAAGCATGGTTCCAAAACAAAAGTTGTTCAGTATGATGGGCCGCTTCTTTTCACAAGGACATTGAGGATCTGGAGTACCTTATGTAGACCACCAGGTATACTACCAGGAGCCCAGCTAAACTATTAGAGATACAGGCATGGTTCCAAAACAAAAGTTGTTTAGTATGATGGGCCGCTTCTTTTCACAAGGACATTGAGGATCCTGAGTACCTTATGTAGACCACCAGGTGTACCATCAGGAGCCCAGCTAAACTATTAGAGATACAGGCATGGTTCCAAAACAAAATTTGTTCAGTATGATGGGCCGCTTTATTTACACAAGGACATTGGGGATCTGGAGTACCTTATGTAGAACACCAGGTCTACCATCAGGAGCCCAGCCTTGGCCCAGCTAAACTATTAGATATACAGGCATGGTTCTAAAACAAAAGTTGTTCAGTATAATGGGAATAAGTTGAGAAAGGACATTGCCTACTTTTTACCGAGGACAGAAAAACAAAAAATGTGGTATATAAAAATGTATTACAGTAACTTAAATTACCTTTTTATCTGTCTTATCTACTTATGCTGACCATTTTAGTATGCTCAAATCGGCACCTCTGGAGTAAGTAGGTACTCTGTTATCTACTGGCTTTTGTATTCGATGGTTATAAATATTGATCTCTCAGGCCATAGGATAGTAAATTTTGAATTGTCCCTTTAACAACAGAATCAAGCAAGTCATCTTTAAACAGTAGATATAAGAACTATTCTAATATCACTGTCACACTTACTATGAATACACATACCTACTTTAGAACTTCTGCCTAAAAAAACTATCTAACGCGGACGAAGTCGCGGGTAAAAGCTAGTTAGTTAATAAATCGTCTATTTTAGGCACTGGATATTTGTCGACAGATAAGAAGCGATTCAATGTCACCTTATAATCCGCACATAACCGAATGGCCCCGTGAGGCTTGTTCACAATCACAAGCGGTGTGGCCCAGTCCGAAGTGTCAACAGGCTCAATGATACCGGCACGCAGCATCGCGTCCAGCTCCGCGTCGACGCGCTCGCGCAGGGCATAGGGCAGAGGGCGCGCGCGACAGTACACCGGCACCGCTCCCTCCCGCACGTGCAGCGTTGCTTTCCCGCCGTTAAAGCGCCCAAGACCACCATCAAATAATTTAGGATATCTGGAATACAATAAATCATCCATTTTACACTGGTCTACTTCCGTTTGTTCTTTCATTTTATTTACATGAAACTTTGGCACGTCTATTCCTAACTCTGCTAACCATTGACGTCCCAAAAGTGAAGTTGTGCCCTTTTCGACAATATATAAATCCAATTTTTTTCTGCTATCATTATAACGAACCATAGGTTCTACATAACCTAAAGGCGACGTTTTCGAGCCATCTAAGAAAGTAAGCGTTAAAGTACAAGGCTTTATCGGTAAATTACTCAATTATTTCTCATAAGTCTCCAAATTACAACAAGACAAAGCGGAACCTGTGTCTATTTCCATAATTATTTCTTTGTTTTCTACTAACAAAGGCAAACTAACCGGTTTATAGTTGCTCAATGACATCTGCATCACTGGCTCCTCGGAGTATTCGCCTTCTTCTTCACTATAATTTCCTTTCGACGACCCATGACCTCGCACATAATAGGCACGGCTCGTGGCTGCACCGCCGCCGGCGCCGCCGCCGCCATGCCCGACACGCCGCGCCGGAAAAACACGCTGTCCCCGGGCCGCGACATTCCTGCCTGTTCCCCCGACAGGCTTCTTCTCCGTCACAGGACACACCCGGCGTAGATGCCCAAGAATTCCACATCAAGAGCAAGTATACTCCTGGAACTTGCAAGTTGCAGCAAAATGTTCGGCTGACCCGCAGGCCGTACAAAAACAATTAACCGCCGAGAATCTTCTACCTACCTTCGTTCCTACCGCCACGGCGTGAATCCGCGCGCATCACATGCATTACCTGGTTAACCGATTGATTCACCTGCGACGAAACATAGGTTTTATTGCTTTCAACTAAAGCTGAGTCTCGCTCGGCCGATTCCAACGTAACTGCTAAATTGAAAGCCGTTTCATATGTTAGATCTTTCTCCGTCAACAGCCTTTGTCTTATGACGTCACTGCGAATTCCGCAAATTAATTGGTCACATAAATTATCTTCTAACACTGTGTTAAATTCGCATTTCTTGGACAATCTTCTTAGCTCTGCCATATAGTCGTTCACTGATTCACATATATTTTGCATCCGCTGCCTAAATAAATACCTTTCAGTCCATTTCGAAGGGGCCGGTTGTAAATGGTCGCGTAACAGTTTTACCGCTGCCGTATACTCCAATTCTGAGGGCGTTTTCGGGCTTGCCAGTGCTGAAAGCAAGTCATATGCACTATCACCCATTACAGCAATCATTGTTGCTAGCTTTAATTTTTTATCTTCAATCTTATTCGCCACAAAATACGTCTACAAGCGCTCGGTGTACGCAGTCCAGTTCCCGGACTTAACATCGAATTCCCGCACTTTTCCGAGTGACATTTTTGAGTTTTATGTTTTCCACACAGCAATCCCTCGAAATTTGAAATTCCAGATGAAATCCTCGTTCGCCACTTGTAATATCAGGGATAGAAGAGAAAGTCGACCGTTAGTTTATAGCTTTATTACGAGACTGAACTACCCTACTAAGAAATACATAAGTACTCTACATCACAGTAAGATGTGATTTCAATAGTTTTAATGTATTACCTCTAATTCCGTACGACTCTAGCTTGCTTAATAGAATATTATGCTCTACGAAGTCGAACGCCCGTGACATGCCCATGAATAATGCATACGTAGGTAGTCGTTTATCTGTATTCGAGTTAACTGTGCTGACAAATGCATATATTGCCATATCAATAGATTGATCTTTCCGAAACCAATACTGTTGTTCTACTAGTAGATTATTGAGCTCGAGATAATTATAGAGTCTGTTGAAAATAACTTTTTCAAATACTTTTGATAGAACACTAATCAGTGCTACTGGTCTATAGTTCTCTATATTACTTTTATCGTTTTTCTTATGCATTGGTTTAATAATAGTTATTTTTAGTTTATCAGGAAATGATCCTTGTTCTATGCATAAGTTAATTATGTAGCACAACACCGGACTTATATCTAATCGTAAGTATTTTAATACTTGTGTGTTTATTTGGTCAAATCCAGTGCTTGAAGTATTCTTTAGATTATTTATAATGTCATTGATTTCCTTAGGGTTTGTGGGAACCATAAGTAGAGATTTTAATGAAGTATTAATTTTATAAGCATGTCTGTATTTATTATTGTGGTTGTTACCCTGCCGCCAATATCTTTATTTCTTTGGCTGGTTAAACAACAATGCATTCTTTTTCACGATACCGCCTATTGTGTACATAAATTTATTATTTTAAATGCAAATACATTTACAAATGTTGTTATTGGCCCATGACTGTAAAACCATTCTTTTATAATGCCGCCTTCCGTTAGGACTGAGTGTAATTAAACAATAGATCAATATTTATTAAGCGTATTAAACATTCAATTGACACGGTTTAACCTGTCGAAACGTGCTTACAAGAACCCCCGTGCAAGTTGGTTGTATTAAAAAAATATTACCGTTGGTGGTGTTCTTGCTATTTAAGCGGAACATCCCCGCCAGAACTTCACAAGTTGTTTCGAATTGTGAGTTATAGTATTTAAACTGTGTTCGTGAACGTCGTTAGTATTAGCTAATTCTAGTGTGTGCGGAGTGAAAAAAAATACCGAACGCCATGTCCCGATCTACAGTTAGCTGCATAGGAAAAATGGAGGTAAGAATATCTATAGTTATATTAAATATTCCTTTTTTCATCACAATAAAACAATTTTAAACGGATTTAAGTTGTGTTTATTTTTGATTTTACAATTCCTAAATCCGTTTTAAATTGTTTTATTGTGATGAGTAATAGTTGTGCAAACTCAAGAAAATATTATTCCTTTTTTGTTTTATGTTCTTTTGTATTTATCCGACATATTATTATGTTATGTAGTACTATATGTCGGGTAAATTGCAGCCTACGTCCATCAGTGGACTGCTGCTGGCTGTTATGATGTATGATAGATAGTACATATTTACGGCTGTCCAGGAATAATATCGTTGTAATTATGTAATGATGTTGTTTTCTTCTTTTCGTGTCGGACATCGAGTCGACAAATGCCCCGATGAACGATGATGTTGTCTAATTAATATAGATGTTTTGCGTAATCCAATAAAAGTTATTGTGTGTTGATAAGTAATATACTTGATTGTTATTATAGTATTTTATTATCCTATAACATAATATTATATCTGTGTTTTGTTTTAGGGATCGGCAATTGATGACCTACCAAACACATTCAAGAATTACTACTTTGCCACATCAAGCGATGATGAAACAGATAACACATTTACTATTGTCGAATCAGATCAAAAATCACCAAAACGGGTGGGCAGCGATAATGGTATCGAACAATTTTTTGAAGCACCCATAACAAATAAAACAAAGAAAAGCGCAATCAATCTTAGACTGTTGGAATGGCTCGAAACGGTGGTATATACTACATATCATCAAACACCGACGAAGCGGCAAACGCAACACATCTGGTTAAAATTGAAGTCTATGATCTCAAGAAATTAGCCAAGGTGTCGTCAAACTGCCACTGGAAGTATGCAGATGTTCGTTCTAAGTACTACACGAAGGTCACGGACAATATTTACGATCGTAGCAAGGAATTAATATACATACATACACATATCACGCCTATAATCCCTTGCGGGGTAGGCAGAGCGTAAACAGCCGCAAAAAACGGCCATTTATGCCACGTCTGACAAATGTTTGAGGGTCATTCGGAAAATTGTGTATCGCTTTAGTGACAGGTTGTCAGCCCATCGCCTAAAATTGTAATACACACCCTCGAGTCCCTTAGTCGACTCCTACGACTCCCACGGGAAAGAAATGGGGTAATGCTATAATGCTATTCTAAGCCGGCATCACACGGCAATTAATATACGACATCACGAAAAGCGTTTTGCAATCACAAGATTGTAAAAAATACTTTTTTGATAACAAATTTCATAATTCTCAAGCAGCTAAAATAGAAAAAACAGAAATCACCAACACACTCAACAATAGAGGAAATCCCTTTCTACCTGAGGCATATTTTCGCCGTTCACGAACACAGGATTTTAATTCATCATCATTTATTGTTCTAAAACAGTTACACTGTGTACGAACTTAAAATTTTCAATTACATAAAAACAATTTGAATATCAGTAAGTAACTTAAATTAATTGAAGTACATTACAGTGATAAAAAAATAGAACCTTAAAAATTAATATCAGTAGGTAATAATCACATTAAGTATCACAAAAACGAGCTAAGAGCTACATTACATACCTTATTTTTAAATTTAATACACAATTCAAAATATATCCATGTTATATTAATCAAATACGTTATTGAAAATTTAATACACAATTTAAATTATATCAATGTCATATTAATCATAGGTTGGAATAAAATTACAATTCATTAATATTATATAAAATTTTATCTAAAAGGAACGCCTTCAGTTTTCTCTTAAATATAATAAAGCTATCAATTTTCTTTAACTCATTTGGTAACTTATTAAATATTACTACTGCTTGATATTGCGGACTATGTTTGACTACCTGTAAGTTAGGGCGAATCACATTCTGAAGGTCATGTCTTCGAGTACTTAGACGTGTTTTCATCTCTTGCTTACAATATTTACGATCGTAGCAAGGAATTAATATACATACATACACATATCACGCCTATAATCCCTTGCGGGGTAGGCAGAGCGTAAACAGCCGCAAAAAACGGCCATTTATGCCACGTCTGACAAATGTTTGAGGGTCATTCGGAAAATTGTGTATCGCTTTAGTGACAGGTTGTCAGCCCATCGCCTAAAATTGTAATACACACCCTCGAGTCCCTTAGTCGACTCCTACGACTCCCACGGGAAAGAAATGGGGTAATGCTATAATGCTATTCTAAGCCGGCATCACACGGCAATTAATATACGACATCACGAAAAGCGTTTTGCAATCACAAGATTGTAAAAAATACTTTTTTGATAACAAATTTCATAATTCTCAAGCAGCTAAAATAGAAAAAACAGAAATCACCAACACACTCAACAATAGAGGAAATCCCTTTCTACCTGAGGCATATTTTCGCCGTTCACGAACACAGGATTTTAATTCATCATCATTTATTGTTCTAAAACAGTTACACTGTGTACGAACTTAAAATTTTCAATTACATAAAAACAATTTGAATATCAGTAAGTAACTTAAATTAATTGAAGTACATTACAGTGATAAAAAAATAGAACCTTAAAAATTAATATCAGTAGGTAATAATCACATTAAGTATCACAAAAACGAGCTAAGAGCTACATTACATACCTTATTTTTAAATTTAATACACAATTCAAAATATATCCATGTTATATTAATCAAATACGTTATTGAAAATTTAATACACAATTTAAATTATATCAATGTCATATTAATCATAGGTTGGAATAAAATTACAATTCATTAATATTATATAAAATTTTATCTAAAAGGAACGCCTTCAGTTTTCTCTTAAATATAATAAAGCTATCAATTTTCTTTAACTCATTTGGTAACTTATTAAATATTACTACTGCTTGATATTGCGGACTATGTTTGACTACCTGTAAGTTAGGGCGAATCACATTCTGAAGGTCATGTCTTCGAGTACTTAGACGTGTTTTCATCTCTTGCTCAGTTTCATATTTGTGTCTGTGTTTGAATATGTCCGATAACAATACGATAATATATAAGCTGGGCACAGTTAAAATTTCAAATTTCATAAAATAATTACGACTTACTTAATACTTTATTACGCATGACAATGGGTTCACAATGCTCCTTAAACGAAGAATGGAAATGGCAAAAGAGTCGAATTCACTACTGAAGCGAGTGTTTTCAAGCTTCGCAAAACAGTCAGTATCAGACTTGTGCTTGTGCAGTACACATTTATAACCAAAAATGTCCTTTCTTATTAAGAAAATCATCTCAACGATACCAAAAGATGTCATTCTCACCGAATACGCAAGATACATCAGGTTTTGGTATATAAATCAATAACCCGAAGCATTAATTGAAGACAGTGATATCAAAATGTTTAACACCCCATGCGAGGGACATTTCAAAAAAGTTCAGTGAAGTGTCAGAAGATACAATTGATGGAGTATTTCGCATGAAGGCGTATTGTGGAGAGAGTTATATGTCATATTCGAAACCTGTAGAGACATGTAGTGACACCATACATCCACTCAAAATAGACTGGAGCTACGAGGAAGAGAAAGAACTTGAAGAAATAATGAATAGCGCCTAATAAGATGACTATGTTTTACCACCATCGGCATATTCACCTACCTTGCAATATTTTTTATGTTTTTTCGTATTTTAGTTAGGCTTCTTAGTTTGTATAATTCTCAATAAGTTTAATTGAATTGTTATTTATGTCTCTTGTTTCCTTTCTCTTTTTTCTAAAACACTACATGTTACTTCTCACTTAATGCTAATAAAATAAAAGACCTGTTTATAAGCATATACCATTTATTTCATAAAACACACATTGACATAACCGTTTCTTAAAGCTAGGTACAATTTAATCTTATTAACTAAATTTTAATGGCAACATTCAACTCAAAATACTACTTGAACGAGGCTTTAAAGATTTCGTTTAATAAAAAATCATTGTCAAATGAATCCTTAGTAAACATGTTATTAAAATCTTTAAAACTTAGACCACTGTATTTTAAATACAAATACACTAAACAATACTCACCACATAAAGATGAAAAAATGCTTTGAATAGCTTTATGGTTGTATTCCCATCTGCGTGAATTTCTTTTTAAATAATTAAAATGATAACCTTCAGGTTTACGACCATAGCTGTCTAAAATATTCACCAACACCATTTGAATGAATAACAACTGCTACCCAGTGCGAACCCGGTTTTGTATCAGGATCTAAATTACTTATCAAATACACCGGCGAAGTCAAAAAAAAGTAGACGATTAGCGGGGAATACATTATCAGCCAAAGAATGATGAATCATTTGCAAGTATTTTTTTATGGCCAAAGTATTCATATTAAAGTCTAATTTACGCAAAAATAAAAATGCATCTGAGAGATATTGACAGTCCACCATCTTATATACTACTTAACTACTAAAGTCTACACTAACATTTCTGTTATTATCTATTTCAATTAAATTATCAAACTCAGCATACACAATACAATAAATTGTTTTAGTTAAGGCATTTTCAAACCTTACTTCTAATCTGGCACTTCCATGTTTAATCAAGTTCCAATGTGATGAAGAATTAGCACATAAATCGGGTGTTAAGTCAAAAGCCATCAAACAATAACCTTTTGCATATCTATCCTTATTTATGCCATTTCCTTCATTTAAAAAATGAATACCAGTTCCAGAAAAAAGTGTATGATACATAACAGTATGCAACCCACTACTGAATTGTGACTGTGATGCTTTAGAAGGAATTTGGAATCCGTCAATATACAAACTAAACGTATTTAAACCATAGTTGTCGAAATCATACGGATTTTTGCTAAAACTACCATTGAAAGCTGTATTATTCACAAATCCTATAAAACAGCGTTTAGGTATTTGACCTAGAAAAACATTATCTTGCGTTTTGCCTAGAATACCAGACGGAATGGTTAAAACTTTTACTTCAGCTCGTGTGATTGGATATTTAGCAGTTGTAGTAGCTAATATTTTTTGATGAGCGAGTAGTAGTATATTTTATATTATTTATATGTGTATATATGTATGTATGTATATATATTTATTAATTACATATATTAGTGTCCGTCATACTAGTTTAATATTGCATTTATTTTGCACCTGCCTCGCCCATTTCCTATGTCCTAAGGTAGACTGGTAGATAATGCCCTCGGCATTAAGTCCGCCCATGTAAATTAATTGCATAAAGTTAAATAAATAAATAAAAATAAATAGTACACTTGGATTTATTCGAGCTTTACGCAACATTAACGTAGCATCAGTGACAGCTACTTTGACTTTGATATCATTAGATGGTGCCATCAAGTTAAATGATTCCCTCGAACGTATTAGTTTGATACACATGTCAACACCATTAATTAAAAACTTTTCTTGATTAAAAATATCCCCGTGTAAGTGTCCTATCATTTATACCTCTTTGCTATCTTTGGTATATTTCAGCCTAGATGACTATCCTTATTATTTTCATCCGTGTTATTCAATTTTCCTGCAGTATCTTTATACCACATGGCACATGTAAGATAGGACTCTTTTGCCGCAGGCGCATAATTCAATAATGTTTCAATGTATGCACGATATCCGTATGTCTTATTTGGTGGAGATATGAGCTTTTGATTTAGATATACATCTAACTGACTGAACATTGAATGAAGCCAGTTATTTACAGGTGCTACTGGCGTTTTTTCAGTTTCAATATTAGACAAATCTTGATTTAATATTTTAGCCTTCACAAGAAAGCAATGTATGTGATAAGTCAATATAATCATCTCCGGAACCAGGGATTTGAAATTCTATAGGCCCATCGTCGCTAAGAGATGAGATAGGATAAATCCATTGACCTGTTTGTGTCGATGGTAAAGCTAATAAATCTAATTCTGATTTTGCACATTCACAAGAATGATTATGTAAAAATGATATCGTTTATATTATTTTTAAGAGAAAATATCATTAACGGATAAACTTTAACTTTTCCTCCCCTTTTCACTGTTCTTTCTTTCAAATTCTCTGAGTGAATGAGAGCTTTAAGGTTTCGTTTTCTATTTTTATATAACGAGCCACTCATAGCTTTCACAATTTTATCATCAGCTTTTCTTTTGAGATTAGGAGTGGCTTCTTTAAAACGGTTTGTTAGAGATTCTTCTAAAGGCTTGGCACTCACTATATCTGATAAAAGCCCTACCCCCGCACTCAAAGCTTCTTTTCCAACAACTTTGGCTCCATTCGACAAAAGTGGTAGGACAGATCTAAACAAACTACCTAAAAAGCTTCCTATACCATGACCACGTTGATGTGATACTCTTTTATAAATTACCCCGATTCCAAATCCTGCTTGATGAGAATAGTAATGATGATATGGGCATAATGAATTATTTTGTTTTATGTACATAATTTTTTATCTTTTTCTAAAATGTAACTACATTTGGAACGAGCTGTGTTAAATTTAACACAGCTCGTTCCAAATTGGAATGGTACTTTATCTCCTGTGTTCGATCTTATATCTATTTTAATTGTATCAAACTCTCTACGCATGACTAGTACATAATGCGGTGGTGAAAAAATATACATTTTGTTTGGTCCATATACATATTTCACTTCACAGGATCTAATGATGTTATTTCCAATAAAGGACACATGACATCTCCAACCATCTGAGGTTCCACAATATCACAATAAATGTATAATTGTGATGGCAATCCAAGGTATAAATTAGCTGGAAACTTTCCAGTTGTTTTTGTTGCAACGTTTGTATTAGGATCAAATCCAAGTTGAAGACTTAAAACAGGTGAAAATGCATGGATACTGAAATTCAACTCATCCTACTGACCATTCCCCATCCAACTTTATTGATTTTGGTAGTTTTGTGGAGAAGTTGGTGATTTTGTTACTTGGAAAATATGTAAACGAGCTATTTCTTGGTAAAGTTAAGTAAAAGTTTTCGCCCCTTATGACTTCTCTAAATAAGATGCTAAAATCCAACTATTAAATTTATTAGGATAACCTTTCCACTTCACTAATAGTTCTTTTCTGCGACCTGAATAGTGGGTGCGCAATATTTTATCTATATTGTATGTAGCGGTGGGGTCATATGTCACTTTCTGTAGTTCTTTTTCATAAAAAGTCCCAATTACATTTTCATTTTGCAAATCTTTTATTGTGTATACAACCCATGGTGATTTGTCTATAATCGAAGTTATTAAAAATATTTCATTACTCCAATTTGTTTCATAACCTTTTTGAAAAAAGTGTTTGTACTTAGTAATTCTAACATAATCACCAACTTTAAACTTGACTGGAAGACCCTTTGTCATCTGGTGCTTTCTCTGACTTTACTGGTTCTTTTATTCCATTTTCTTTTTCATCAAAAGGCAGAATAGGTATCTGCAACGGTTTTCGGTCTTCTCCAATGATATGTAGATATCTCTGCAGTGTTTGCAAATAAAGTGCCCACTTTTCCCTATCATCTATTTTGTTTTTTATTACTTTTTGCATTTTTTAATCTAAACGCGATAATTTTTTAGTACTTTCATTATCGGATTTCAGTCTTTCTATGACTTCTGGTTCAATAAGTATATTTTTTTTGTGCTTTCCATCTTTATTTTATGATAGAACCTAACAATGCGCTAAGAACAGAGCCTAAAATAATAGGCAAAAAGGCCCACCTCTTTGTATGAAAATTTGTTTCCTTTTTTTACTTTTCCCTTTCAAAACAATTTTCCTCAATAAATGTTCATGTTTTCATAATCTGCGTCGCGATTTCTCGTCTTAAGGTATTTTGCCTTTTAAAACATTGAAAATGCACTCAGTTATGCAGTTGATTTCATCATCTCCACAATTTTTCATCAATGCTTCTCTGTACTTTGGTTTTAATGTCAATAATGCTAAAAGCATTATTGATGTAATTCTTTAATCTCATAAGTCTGTATGAGATGTAATTCTTTTAATATTTTTTTTAACACTGAGGCTTGGTCTGGCATTCGATTTTGTACATTTATAAACTATACAGCATCAGAAGAAACAAAACAGTTAAATTTACATATACGAATTAATACGAATTAAATTTACATATACGAAAGTAACGAATCAGTATTTGAACTGATTCGTTACTACATAGTAATTTATAGTAATTTTTTCTTTAAGTTTTTTCTTTATGCACTCACAAATTTCTCTTATCTCATTATCATCAGAACATTCTAGCAAGGCTTCACTATATTGTACTTTTATGAAACTTAAGCTTTTAAAAAATTGTTTGTTTTAGATGTGTCTACTTCAGACATTATTTGAAACTGACAGAAATTATCTGCTGCGAATCATATTTATACCCCTTTTTAGATACATAAATTGTACAATGTCCATTGAATGGAAAATTTTTACTTTTAAATCGACATATTTCATTTGTGTTTTGCTTACGATCAATGAAAAGATATCCATGAGGATTTGTTGTTGCATCCTTGTAAGCTTCTTCTACAAATTTAGCGTTTTCTGGAGAAACCTGACGAGCCAAATATCGTATTTGTGTTCTGTCTCGAGGGTTTTTAAAATAAATAATGTTACTCGAATTTAAAGAAATATTTCTTTGACCTTTCCCTTGGTGAAATATATTAAGTTATATAAAATACACTGAGACTTCTGTGATGGCTTCCTTTTGTAAAAATATCAACAATTCGTCCGTCTGAATCTCTCATTAGATCATCAATTTTGAGAAGTCCAGGAAATTTTCCATCAAACATACTTAAATCAGGAATTCCTTGATTATAATTCACACTGCTTAAATAATACCACGGTTGCATTTCATCATAGCACCATATAATTTTAGAAAAATCTTGACTACATATTTCTTTACAAAGATTTAAAAAAATGTTACAAAATTAGATTTTCCGCATCCGCTAGAACCTGCTACTATCGCAGTAAAACGGTGGATAAAGTGAATCATTATGACGAGCAGCTGTTACTTGTTAGTGTTAAGTAATGAAAAACACAAAATAAATTCATCTTTATATAGTATAATCAATAGAAATAAATCATAGTAAACAATAGAAATACTAAATTACAGCATTGCATATTTACCAACTTTATTACATACAATTTTACACTTAAAAGGTATTTTTTATTCACTAAACAAATTATTCTTATTTATTCTATGGAAGTTTGACTAACTCAGGAACTATTATTTCTTAAACTGTAATGACCCCACGCTAAAGTGTCAGTAGTATTTGGTAAATGTATCGTTTCGTATCTACCTAACCTTATTAATTTTTTGAGTAAAAATAACATGTTTGATTGATCGGAATTGATACATTTCCGCAAATTGAGTTTTTTTTATCAAAGAGACATGATCTGTAATTGTCCATCCTTAACTTCTTGGTAAAATTTTTATTAATCCCCTTTGCTTTTGTTATGGTTGCACTTTCTACTTTATTGCATACATCTTTGATCGTAAGCCAACAAATTCTGTGTAAATATTACCATTATTTTCATCTTTGAAACACCCAATTTTCTTCTTATTTACATTAGGGAAATTAAATTGGTTATCTGCGGGATAGTCAGATGTATCAAAATATATTTCTAAGTCAGGTTTTATGTCTGAATAAAAATCTTCCGTAAAAACTTGATATATCAAACTCTTATCAAATGACGTCCTCACCACGGAGAAAAAGTATCACCGATTCACCAGACATATTTAAACATATTCCACCAAAATGTCTGTGGAATTAATAACAAACAAGATCAGGTGGAGCTTTATTTCGAAACAATGAGTCAAACACAGGATTTTATTTGTATTAGCGAACATTTTCTCAACAAACAATCGACCCTTATCTGTTCTTCACTAACTACTTTACTGCCACTCTATTCACAAGAAATAAAAAAATACGCGGTGGAACTTTGATTCTTGCACAAAAAGATAAACGATACTCGGAAATAGATTATTGTAAAAAACTTGCATGCTCAGATTGTTTTGAAATATGCGAAATCAGAGATTCAGACACCGGTATTCACATAATTTGTTGTTATCAAAACAATAGAGACAGGGAGCAGTTTTTAAAGAAATTGGAATTATTATTTCATGAAATGTATAGAAAGAAGGTTATAATAATTGGAGATTTTAACGTCGACATGCTCAGAAATGATGACGAAAGGAATGAATTCCTGAATTTATTAAAATGTTACAATTTTAGGCATTTGATTCAAACAGTTACTTTTATAAGAAATAATAGTCAGTCATGTATCGACAATATTTTAACTTACATAACTGATGATTGTGTAGTGTATACCTCGGTCGACCACAATGGACTGGGAGATGGTCATGCAGCCGTAATGATTTCCTTAACGGTAGAAGTTTGTGGACATGAGAGACAAAATGAGCTTGTTATTTTTATTGAAAGTAGAGTTTTTAATCATGTTAATGATGAGACATTCAGACAACATCTAAAAGAAAAGAAATGGTATAATTTAGGACTAAACGGATTCTTGAAATATTTCACTAACGTGTTTAAGAATAGTTTTAAGAAAAAAAAGAAAAAGGTCAAATTAAATAACATGGGCAACACAAAGTGGATAACCAAAGGCATCAAGATATCTAGTATGATGAAACTTATTTTATGTAACACGGACAGCAACCGTAATCACGCGAGTATTTTAAATTATAAATCGTTATATATAAAGATATATAGAAAAGCTCTTAAGACAGCTAGAACTAATGCCGCTCAAACAAAAATAAAAAAAGAGAAGTATTAATCCAGGGGGGTTTGGAATCTGGTTAACTCAGTAAATTGTAAAAAGAAGCAAAAATGAAAATATTTGTCTTAAAATTAATAATAGAGTTACTGACAATCCCCAAGAAATAGCAGTAGTATTCTGAGATCTTTTTGATCACAGTAAACTGCCCTCAACTGGTTGTTCCAACCTTTCTCTAGAGTTATTGCAAGCACACGCGACTAGGGTTCTTGATGACATGGAATTCCGACCTCGCGCGATGAGCGCGATCATCCCGGTCCACATCGCAGTTGCTCACACAGTCGCAGTGCTGAGAAGAAGCGACAGCAGAGTCCTACGTTTCCTGTTACCCGGAAAAATGAGCGGCAAGCGCATCGTGACCGAGAGAAGCGACAGCGGCAGTGTCGCCGTCGAAGTCCCAGCATGCATGGTCGCAGCCCTGGTGTAGGGCGTCGCAGCCCTGACGCGGAGCATCGCAGTCCTGGTGTGGGGCGTCGCAGCCCTGACCCGGAGTACCGCAGCCTTGGTGTGGGGCGTGGCAGCCTTGGTGTTGGGCGTGGCACCCCTGGCGCGGGGCATCGCTGGTTTTGAAGATTAGGTTTCCTAGGTCACTTATTAACGGGACAATAAATTCACATGATATTTTCAAGAAATTAGTAGAGATGGAGTCCCAGCCCGGTGCACTCTCCCAGTCAAGATTCATAAGGATAGTTCTAACCTCGTCAGGGGTGCAGTCAAACAGCACAAAGGACGTTGGATGAGTATAGGAGCTCACTATAGTATGCACTGGAGGGCCAAGTCGGGTAACAATGTTTTCAGCGAGGTTGCGTCCGATATTGGCAAAATATGTATTTACGTAATTTACTGCTAATTGTTGAGAGGGCAGTATGTGTAGTAACTCAGTGTTACGACCTGGGTGGTTTGTATTGAGTGATTTCGTTTACCGTAGACCAGAGATTCTTAGGTTGCGTAATAGATTTGTTTATTTTATTACTGTAGTATATCCTTTTAACTTTTTTTATTAGGTTACAGCAGAAGTTTCTAAAACGTTTGTATGTAATCGATAGAATTTTGTTATGTGGTTAAAATTTTAGTTTTAGTTGCATTTTATTACGTAGAGATATACATTTTAGAGTTCCTTCGTTTATCCATAGTTTTCTACATCTTTTACCATTTGGGATAAGTATTAGCTTAGAGTTTTTTTGTAAAATAGTCTTAACTAAGCTTATTATTGCCGTTGCATAAGTGTTAGGATCCGTGAAGATATTAAAATAAGAAACATCCGTGGAGATAAGACTTTCTAAAGCTTTATCATAGTTAGTCACCGTTTTGTATTTAGGAGAAGTTACTTCCCTATCGTTCTGCGCGATGAATAATGCGACTAGATTGTGGTCCGTTATGGTAGTGTTAAAAACAGCGACATAGGCAGAGTTGTTATTCTCCAATTTTACAAATACGTGGTCCAGGCAGCTGTCATATCTTGTAGGTAAAATATGAGCAGGCATTAACCCGTGAACAGAAAGTACATTTAGGTATGATAGTCGGTTAATTCTTTCATTTGATTGCTCTCTAGGCGAAGTAATAAGATTAATGTTAATGTCGCCGAGTAGGAGTATATTTTTATATGTGTTAAGCGTTTCGAGATGAGAGTCGAGGGAGCCAATACAGTTACTAGCATTTAAGTATGACGGGGAGCGGTAAATACCTAGTATAATAAAGTGTTTAGTCTCAATTTGCAGTGCAGTGGCGTTTAGTAGTTTCAGTTTTTTACATTTATTGGTAAGGGTATTTTTTATGTATATAACTACTCCATCATTTTGGTTCAATAGGTTAGTAGTTTGATAAGAGGTATAGTTTATAATTTGCGGGATATTTTTATTTAAGTGTAATCTACATTCGGTTAAGATGAGAATATCAGCTTCATATACTAGTTGCGAGAGGGTAACTTGTAGGTCATCAATATTTTTGTATAATACTTCTTATGTTTTGGGTGAGGATGGAGAAGTTATAATTGGAATTATTTAGTTTTAGGTCCTGGATATTGCACTTTATTGAGTCTGCCGCATTAAGCATATCTATTTCTGCCAGGTTGCTGAAACTATCCATTTATAGGTATGCAAGAATACTTCGTGAAGTAGCAGGGAGGGTTAAGTGGAGTTTTCCAGTGGTAGGTAAGTAGGACATGCAGTGATTGCGCAAATTTAGGTAATGTTTTTGTGGGGTGCACGCTTTTTGTGAGCAAGTAATAAGTGTATAAAGAATGTGTGTATGTGTTTGTAAAATAAAGTTTGCAGTAGGTTAGAGTAAATGCTATAGACACGTTAGTAAGTAACAGTAACAGAATTAAAGCAAAGAGGAGCACAGTACTTATGAAATAGTCAGATAGCCATGTTTCCTGGCTAAGCTGGTTCACTTGACCTTCATTTTGAATGTGGATTACTTTTGATGCGTCATCCTTTCTCACCAAGACCTTTCCGTGTGACGTCCAGCAGTACTTGACCTTGTTTGAACGCTTGAGCTCGCGAGCTAAGAAAAATAGCCGCGATCCTTTAATCGTCAGCTGTTCTGAAATGAAGATTGGGGTGTCTTCTTGTTTGGTAGAACCGAGGTGTTTAGCTTGTAGACGAGTTTTGTTGGTAATGTTGAAGTTTTTGACCTTCTTTAAAAAGTCGGACCTAAGGATGGATGAACGAAGCTCCACGATAATGGCAGGTTTGGTCTCCTCTGGGTTTTTAGCTCTTAGACGAAAAATGTCATCTATATCTCGCTCGCTCATGTCTAGCTGGATTGTATTCGCCAGGGTGGTAACTAGCTTTACCAGATCGCTTTGGGATTCCTGGGGAATTTTTGGCACATTTTTTAGTTCCACACAGGTTTTTCGCGAGGTTCTTTGTAGATCTTCAATCTTGTCTTCTAGAATATATATATATTCCTGGTCTTTTTTGGATTGTTGCTCGAGGTGTTGGATTTTGTGACGAAATTCTTCGTTCTGCGCACGAAGTAATTCCATTGTGGCGTCGATTCTAGTATTTGTCTCCTTTATATCTCGCAAATTGTTTGTAATTCCTTCTAAATTTTGTTTTTGGCTTATTATGAAAGTCGAAATCATTTCTGTCATATCTGTTTTAAAGAGGGCGAGCTCCGATGGCTCTGTAGTGTCATCTCTGAATCGTTTGTTTCGGTGGGAAACATAATCATTGTTTTGAAGGTGTGTGTCTCCATATTCACTCATTTTAAAAATGTGTGGATCTGAAGAGTAATGCACAGGGGCTGACGAATCATTCAAGTCAGCGAAGCGATCTTCAGGAATCGGCGATTTAAATTGGGGCGACCTAGTAACCGACATAGTTATAGGTGTAGGCCTAAATGTTTCTCTTGCCGACGGCAGGTGAAATTCCCGGTGAGTGGAGCTAACGGTGTACAAGTTGGTGGGCAGAGCTTTTAATTTGAGCCGGCGCAGTTAGTTGTCTCGTTTACACCGGATATGTTGGTCTCGCTCTCTCGAGGGGGCGTGGATTCGACACTAACGACGATAGTCGCGGGCACAGCTAGCCGTCTCGCAGGTATGGATAGCGCTGTCTTCTACTCACGATCTAGGCGTGGCTAGAGTAGTGTAGCTACTTTGTTGCAGTGATTGTATCTCGTTCACACACTGAGCACAACAATGTTTACTTCGATGCTTTCCTGGTACACTGGTTAATTTATTTGATGAATTTATTAGGAAAAAAGATTTAATAAAATTGAGCACTGAGAGTTAGCAACACAACCGTACTGGACGGGGTCCGCGGGGGAAGAGGAAATAATGGGTGGGGTTATCCATAATATGTTCACACACAGCAGACTGTCTGTCACGACGGTTTTTTACATCAGCAATATGTTCTTTTAGACGTGTAGATAGATTTCTCTTTGTTTCTCCTATGTATGAGAGTCCACAGTCACAGTCAAGTTTATAAACACCAGGGTCTTGGAGAGGGATGTTGCATTTGACTGATTTGATTACTGGCTGATCTTCCTCGGCGGCTTGAAAATAGTCTTGATTGAAGCTCGCTTCAGAATTCTTCCGATCTTATCAGTTACTCCCTTTAAGTATGGTAAGTATGCTGGTTGTCGTACGACTGTGAATGGTTTGGCACGGTTTCTGTGACGTTGACGGGGTGGCTTCAGGTTATTTTCATGGAGTACTCGTCTCACATGCTTGAGCTCATCGTCTAGGTGTTGGGGGTTACAGATATTAATTTCTCACACTGTAAGTACGGTTGATGAGTGAAGAATCACTTTAATTAGATAAATAAAACTATTAGTACGCAGGTATAAATCATAAGCAAAACTTTATGAAAATACAACAAAGAACTTACCAAAATTATGATGGTATTTTTGTTCCACCAGTTCAAAAGGCGCACAGGTTTGTTTAAACCCTTTAAGAGGCCGTACATATTTTTGAGTCATTTTGTCTTGTTTCTTTAATTCTGTAGGACCTAGTTTAAAAAAACAGAATAACTAACAATGTGTTATGATATGTTTTATTGAAGATTAATTCAATATCTAAAAATTGGCCTAGACAAATTATTGATTTTGATTGTTCAGTTTGTTTTATAGTTAATAGCTTGAGACGTGTTTTAAATTGTTTCCTTGCGGACGTTCGTATCATTATTGTTTACATGAATTTTAAAATATGGAGTGGTTTATAAAGTATACAGCAATAAAGACAATGAAAAGTGCTAAAAATTGGCCGAGGAGTTTTTAGTAATTTTATTCAAAAATTCAAAGAAAAACTACGGTAAAATGGCCCTATTTTGAAGAAATTTTAAACGTATACAGCGTCGGATTTCTCGTACAATACAACACGTTTTAAAAAAAATCAATTTACACATTGCAAAATTGATTCATGCTAACACATTTGCTATAAAAAAAAATGCAAATATGTATTTTATGAAATTCATCGAATATTTTAAAGTTCTTCGGAATTATCAATTATATACGGGAGCGCAAATGCTGTTTCGGCAGACCGCGCGCCGCGCTCTTGGGAGAAGGACGTGTAGCCTGCTGCGTCACACTCACGCACACATACAAAATTACGAATGTGTGTCGTTCGCGCGCGTAGAGGACAGTAGATCAGGCGTCACAGGCGGAATTATAGTGCGACCATTTAGAAGCTCATAACATCCACACTAATATTATAAATGCGAAAGTAACTCTGTCTGTCTGTCTGTCTGTCTGTCTGTCTGCTACGCTTTCACGGCCAAACGGCTGAACCGATATTCATGAAACTTGGCACAGAGATTGCTAGCATACCGAGAACGGACATAGGCTACTTTTTATCACCATTCGAGGGTCTGGAGTACAGATGTAGACCACCAGGTGTATCACCAGGAGCCCAGCTAAACTATTAGAGATACAGGCATGGTTTCAAACCAAAAGTTGTTCAGTATGATGGGCCGCTTTTTTTCGAAAGGACATTGAGGATCTGGAGTACCTTATGTAGACCACCAGGTGTACCATCAGGAGCCCAGCTAAACTATTAGAGATACAGGCATGGTTCTACAACAAAAGTTTTTCATTATGATGGGCCGCTTTTTTTCACAAAGACATTGAGGATCTGGAGTACCTTATGTAAACCACCAGGTGTACCATCAGGAGCCCAGCTAAACTATTAGAGATACAGGCATGGTTCTAAAACAAAAGTTTTTCATTATGATGGGCCGCTTTTTTCCACAAAGACATTGAGGATCTGGAGCACCTTATGTAGACCACCAGGTATACCACCAGGAGCCCAGCTAAACTATTAGAGATACAGGCATGGTTCTAAAACAAAAGTTGTTCAGTATGATAGGCTGCTTCTTTACACAAGGACATTGGGCATCTGGAGTACCTTATGTAGACCACCAGGTGTACCATCAGGAGCCCACCTAAACTATAAGAGATAAAGAAATGGTTCCAAAACAAAAGTTGTTCAGTATGATGGGCTGCTTCTTTTCACAAAGATATTGAGGATCTGGAGTACCTTATGTAGACCACCAGGTGTACAATGAGGAGCCCAGCTAAACTATTAGAGATACAGGCATGGTTCTAAAACAAAAGTAGTTCAGTTTAATGGGCTGCTACTTTTCAAAAGGACATAGAGGATCTGGAGTACATTATGTAGACCACCAGGTGTACCATCAGGAGCCCAGCTAAACTATTAGAGATACAGGCATGGTTCTGAAACAAAAGTTGTTCAGTATGATGGGCTGCTTCTTTACACAAGGACATTGGGCATCTGGAGTACCTTATGTAGACCACCAGGTGTACCATCAGAAGCCCAGCTAAACTATTAGAGATACAGGCATGGTTCTAAAACAAAAGTTGTTCAGTATGATAGGCTGCTTCTTTACACAAGGACATTGGGCATCTGGAGTACCTTATGTAGACCACCAGGTGTACCATCAGGAGCCCACCTAAACTGTAAGAGATAAAGAAATGGTTCCGAAACAAAAGTTGTTCAGTATGATGAGCTGCTTCTTTTCACAAGGATATTGAGGATCTGGAGTACCTTATGTAGACCACCAGGTGTACCATCAGGAGCCCACCTAAACTATAAGAGATAAAGAAATGGTTCCAAAACAAAAGTTGTTCAGTATGATGGGCTGCTTCTTTTCACAAGGATATTGAGGATCTGGAGTACCTTATGTAGACCACCAGGTGTACCATGAGGAGCCCAGCTAAACTATTAGAGATACAGGCATGGTTCTAAAACAAAAGTAGTTCAGTATGATGGGCTGCTTCTTTTCACAAGGATATTGAGGATCTGGAGTACCTTATGTAGACCACCAGGTGTACCATCAGGAGCTCACCTAAACTAATAGAGTTACAGAAATGGTTCCAAAACAAAAGTTGTTCAGTATGATAGGCTGCTTCTTTACACAAGGACATTGGGGATCTGGAGTACCTTATGTAGACCACCAGGTGTACCATCAGGAGCCCAGCTAAACTATTAGAGATACAGGCATGGTTCTAAAACAAAAGTTGTTCAGTATGATGGGCTGCTACTTTTCAAAAGGACATAGAGGATCTGGAGTACATTATGTAGACCACCAGGTGTACCACCAGGAGCCCAGCTAAACTATTAGAGATACAGGCATGGTTTCAAAACAAAAGTTGTTCAGTATGATGGGCTGCTTCTTTTCACAAGGATATTGAGGATCTGGAGTACCTTATGTAGACCACCAGGTGTACCATCAGGAGCCCACCTAAACTATAAGAGATAAAGAAATGGTTCCAAAACAAAAGTTGTTCAGTATGATGGGCTGCTTCTTTTCACAAGGATATTGAGGATCTGGAGTACCTTATGTAGACCACCAGGTGTACAATGAGGAGCCCAGCTAAACTATTAGAGATACAAGCATGGTTCTAAAACAAAAGTAGTTCAGTATGATGGGCTGCTACTTTTCAAAAGGACATAGAGGATCTGGAGTACATTATGTAGACCACCAGGTGTACGATCAGGAGCCCAGCTAAACTATTAGAGATACAGGCATGGTTCCGAAACAAAAGTTGTTCAGTACGATGGGCCGCTTCTTTTCACAAAGACATTGAGGATCTGGAGTAACTTATGTAGACAACTAGGTGTACCATCAGGAGCCCACCTAAACTATAAGAGATACAGAAATGGTTCCAAAACAAAAGTAGTTCAGTATGATGGGCTGCTTCTTTTCACAAGGACATTGAGGATCTGGAGTACCTTATGTAGACCACCAGGTGTACCACCAGGCCCCCAGCTAAACTATTAGAGATACAGGCATGGTTCTAAAACAAAAGTTGTTCAGTATGATGGGCTGCTACTTTTCAAAAGGACATAGAGGATCTGGAGTACATTATGTAGACCACCAGGTGTACCACCAGGAGCCCAGCTAAACTATTAGAGATACAGGCATGGTTCCAAAACAAAAGTTGTTCAGTATGATGGGCTGCTTCTTTTCACAAGGATATTGAGGATCTGGAGTACCTTATGTAGACCACCAGGTGTACCATCAGGAGCCCACCTAAACTATTAGAGTTACAAAAATGGTTCCAAAACAAAAGTTGTACAGTATGATGGGAATAAGTTGAGAAAGGACATTGGCAACTTTTTACCGAGGATTTTTTTGTTATTTACTGACTTTTGTATTCAATGGTTATAAATATTGATCTCACAGGGCAGTACACCGGATAGCAAGTTTTAAATTGTCTCTTTAACAACATAAGCAAGCAAGTCATCTTTAAACAGTAGAGATAAGAACTGTCCTAATATCACTGTCATACTTACTATGAATATACCTCTACATATCTACTTTAGAACCTGTGCCTAAAAAAACTATCTAACGCGGACGAAGTCGCGGGTAAAAGCTAGTAACAATATAAAAATAAAATAAAAGCGCTAAAAAGATGACTAATAAAAATGATAAAGAAGAATGTAAAATAGTCTCGAATTAAAACCACAATTGGCATTACCAAGTACAGGGTCAGTTACACATAACCAAAAAAAAAATACTGCCTGTTTGGTGTCTGGACTGGCCCTGATTATGAAATTAAAACTGCATTAATTGAAAGGGATGATGATTTCTTTACACTTGCTTACTTCCAGAAATCGTCGACTCGCGAAAAAATCGATCAATGGTGCTAAGAGACACAAGTTTTTAAAATAAATATATAATAGTGAATAAATAAGATTTTTTATTTATGCCAAAAAACAAATTTGAAAACTACTATAGTATAATTACAATGGATAACCATGGTGCGTTTTCCTTTTATGTCTAATAAATCTACAAAAAACTTACGAGAAAAACTTTGTTTTTACTTTTTCATATCTTAAAAAATGGCCGAGATATTAAAGTTCAAAGTGTGTAGTTTCGGGCGAAAGTTTTTAAAAACGCGGGCGGGCGCAGACTAGCCGATGACGTCACGGCTCGAGTCATTCGGCAGTCGCGCTTATGCTCGCACGTCGTCGCGCAGTGAAATTAAATATTATAAAATAAAAACCCAGGGAAATACTGTATTGTGCCGCAATGTTTAAACTCCACGGTTAAAACACCAAATAAACTCTTCTTTTATGTGAAAAGAGTTGATTCAATAGGCCCTAAAACTGTAGCGCACTACTGCTGTGAAGACTACCAAGATTACCAAGCAGAACTTCGACGGCCGCCGGTGGCAGAAACTAATGTTAAAGTATACCTACCTACATATGGACGTACTCACGTACTTAGATTACTTGGGCATCCTGATTGCTGAAGTACCTACCTATGTAGGTACCACCTTGTCGTACCTACTCTACTTGCAATGGTACAGGCGAGTGTGTGTAGGTAAATAAAAGGGGTACCTTTAGGTAGATGCGTGGAGTAGACATGCGCCTCCTTGACCCACACTGTAGGTATAACAGTTGGCTAGAGTAGGTATGCGTGTGCGCCTCCTTGTCAAGGAGGCCGCCGCCGTGGTACCTACTTCAGGATGGACGCACATGCACCCGCCAGTTCCACGGCGAGTAGGTAGAAACGCATGGAAACCCATAGGTAGGTTTTAACGAGCGCAAACTGTAGGTACCTAGGTTCCTTATCTAGTATTTTTTATCACACACATTTTGATTGAGTTGAGGGAGTAGGTACAACTAGGAACCTTATGGGTAGGTACTTCAGGCAGGATGGTAATGAACACGCGAGTGAAAGTATTTTTATCACCGCCCATAGTAGGTTTGTAGGTACTAAAAAAAAAACCACTATGATTCAGTTGAGGTAATGCTTACATATTACATACCTTTTCATTGTTAGTCCACGAATTTCGGCAGCGGTAAAATCTTTATTCATCATGAAATATTGGGCCACCATCAAACTATCAATTTTGGCAGATTGTCCGACTGACCTTTCACAAATCCTGCTTCCATTTTACTCATTACACTTATATAACATACACATAAACACCATATAAAGTATTTCTTTGAAAGAACGAAGAAAATCGAAACAAAATCACCGAAACGTGCAGCGCGCTGTGTTGTGGTCGCGAGTTGTCCCAAGCCGAGCCGTGACGTCACAGTCTTAGCGCGCGTAATCTCGGAAATTCAAAATTGGGGTAAAACTTCTCTTCGTCATAACTTGCGAAATACTGCATGTATTGAAGTGAAATAAAAGCTAGTGTAATGTACGTGATCTACGCTCCACTTTAAAGTGTATATGGAAGTCATATTTTGACCCCTCAGGCTTATCCATTCAAATTGAAAACAATAAAAACATGACTGATAAACATACAAAAAGGTAAGTACAGATTAATCACGCCCCAACACCCCTGAATAGTAGTCGGTAATTAATCAGGTCCACAAATTCCAAAAATTCTTAGTAGGGACGCAATAATTTAAAACTTTTTCATACAATTGCCACAAAAAACTATAAATAGGATCAAAACTGATTGATCGAACTATACGCTGCCGTCCGCCGCTGGGTCTGCATATCGCCGCCGCTCGGCTGCACGATGACGCGTTCTAATACTAATTACCTACTTTCGCCCGGCGCAATTTCATGTACGGCCTCTTAAGTAAATACAAACTCACTAATTAATAACCTTTTGTACATATTTCACGATTTTTGGAGAAAGAAAGTAGAACAAATAAAGTGCCGCGGTCGGTGTGCTTGACAATTGATGTTTTTTTAATGGAATGGAAGTTGGAACAGGCAAAGTATACAAAGTGTGACCATACAGCCATTCAGAACTACTATCTTTTAGACAAGTTACTAGGCTTTTGAGGCTAAGATCACATGTAAGGATTTAT
This sequence comes from Tuta absoluta, assembly GCA_027580185.1. NCBI lineage: Eukaryota > Metazoa > Arthropoda > Insecta > Lepidoptera > Gelechiidae > Tuta > Tuta absoluta. Next base: position 245,415 of record JAQAHW010000070.1, on the reverse strand, counting down.
GTGTAAAAAAAAAAAAAAATTGGCTTTTACAAAAGTTCAGTTCAGAGTTACAGTTGGTGTCTTCCTTTAAGTTTATAAAAACCTGTGTCGGAAGGCACCGCTCCTCCTTAAATAGATAGCATTATACTAAAACAATGAAAAGACAAACGCACAACAATTCTCAAAAAGTTACAAAACAAAGAGAAAAAAAAATACATATATTATTACTAAGTACCTACAATAAAATTACAAAAACTAACAAAGTGTGTAAGTGCGTGTGTATGTGTGTGTGTGTGTGTGTGTGTGTTCTCTACGTGTTTTCCAAAATTGCCTCTGTTTCATCATATGTCTTACATTTCAACCAGTTTGTAATAGCTTTTTTACATTCGTAGATTTTTTTCCCGTGTATCTTAAGTTCTTTATTAATTTTGTTATAAAGAACAACAGACCGTTGGAGGTATTGTCTGCTGGCAAATACAGTATTTACTCTAGGGGCTCGTACAACTTTATCTTTACGTCTTCTACTTTCAATATCAGGGTTATATGGTAAGGACTTGTGCTTTCTTAAAACTGTTTGCAAAATATAGAGCTTCCTAACAGACAAAAGATTGCTCAAATTGTATAAAGACTCAGTAGAAAAAGAAAATTTTTTGAAATGCATTACTTTGATAAAGCTACGTTGGACGCGTTCAACTTCTAGAAAACGAGTTCTTGCTGCACCACCCCATACAGAAATACAATAGATCAGGATGGACTGTACCAAAGAGATGTATATTTCTCTAAGGAGATCTCTCTCAGTGCTTTGCTGACCCACAACCGACCTTGGTACCACATGTCGAAGCGTCTTGAAAATCCATATGAGTTTTCTGACTCTCGATATAACATGTTCAACATGTGAATACCAGGACAATCGCTGGTCAAGAAAGACCCCAAGATATTTTGTTTGGTCAACCCTATTTATAATTGGGCAGCTGCATCCATTGTTATTTAATATTGTGGCACAGTGATGTATTTTAATATTTAAGTCATCAATTGACTGTGAGTTATTATAAATATTGTAGCAAATATAGTTGGTCTTGGCAGTGTTAAGAGACAAAAGATTATTGCACAACCATTTACTTATTTGCCGCATACCCATTTCTGCACAATTTTTGGCCTCAATCCAGGAATTACCAGAAAAAACGATGGCGGTGTCATCTGCGTACGAAAATATTTTTGCATTATCTACATTCGGGGCGCATAAATCATTAATATATATGAGGAATAGTGTGGGGCCAAGGACACTACCCTGTGGCACTCCGAATGACACAACCTCATCCTCACTAGTGTGGGAGTCAAGTTTAACCCTTTGCCTCCTGTTCGTCAGATAGTCCCTAAATAAGTCAAGGGCCGTTCCCCTTATACCTATGGCTTCCAGTTTATGTACAAAGATAGAGAAAGAGACAGTGTCAAATCAAATGCCTTTTTAAGATCTAGAAACACTGATATGCATTTTTTATGTTTATCCAGTAAATCAGCCACCATAGAGCTCAATGCGGAGACTGCATCCTCAGTCGATTTTCCTTGACGAAAACCAAACTGAGAGGGTGATTGTATATTGAAGCACTCCAGGTAGCTGAGTAACCTAGAGTTCAAAAGTTTTTCAAGTACCTTAGAAATTACAGGCAGTACCGATATAGGGCGGTAGCTGTTGACACTGCCCTTTTCCCCACCCTTGTACACCGGTGTAATGATTGAGAGTTTGAGTGTAGTAAATAGCTTTACATAAATTTTGGGTTTAGATTAGGATAAATTGATCAAAAGTATTAAGTTTAGTTGTTTATGAAACGGTAAGTTCAAAACAGTTCAGTTTTCCGTGTGTTGCCGGCTAAGAATAGCATCACCCCATTTCTTGCCCGTGGGAGTCGTAAGAGGCGACTTAGGGACTTGAGGGTGTGTATTGCAATTTTAGGCAATGGGCTGACAACCTGTCACTATAGCGATACACAATTTTCCGAATGATCCTCAAATATTTGTCAGACGTGGCGTAAATGTCCGTTTTATGCGGCTGTTTACGCTCTGCCTACCCCGCAAGGGATTATAGGCGTGATATATGTATGTATGTATGTAAGTTCAAAACCAAACAGCTTTGTAAGCGTTTTAGCCAATGTAAATACTTATTTCGTGCTCCGTAGAAATTGTTAGTTGAAATCTAGTAGTAATTATCTCGATAGTCTATTCTCCTCTTCTGTGGTTACTTACACAACGCAGGGTTCTTCACTAACGATTATTATCTATATTATCACTAATAATTATCGTTTTACATACACATATCGCGCCTTTAATCCCTTGCAAATACAATCCCGGGGTCACTATAGTGATACATGATTTTTCTGAAACGGCTCTTAAATATTTGTCGGACGTGGCGATAGCGACCGTAATTTTACGGCTGTTAACGCGCTGCCTACCCCGCAAGGGATAAAGACGTGGTATATGTGTGTGTGTATGTCAACAATAAACAGCAAAAACTTTATTATTTTAGAGCGTTTTTGTTTGCGACCCTAATCCCGTCACTTTCCCGGGATCCCAGTATTGTCGTCAACCAATCCCGAAATTCCGAGATCACAAGGAAAGACCGGGATTATATATATTCCCTAATTAGGATGGATGTCAACAAATTTATTTTGCGAACCCAAGTTTAAATGATGTCACTTAGGTACCATAAAGCTAGGTTACAGTAAGAAAATAATTAAATGAATAGTTACGTTTCTAGGAATTAGTTCGCCCGAAAGTAGATACATAAATTGAAAAATATACAACAAATTATGACTTAACATCTAAATAGACTAATTTTATCAGACTAAAGCACCTATAAGTCGTGTACGTATAGGTCGGTTAGGCGTGTGCATGTGTGAGTGCGCAAACCGGGCGTAACTATGAAGTAAACCTGCTGCTCATTGGTATATTGTGACAGCTATAGATTGATGCGTGATGTGTGATCGTAATAAACTTACGATCACACATCACGCATGGTTACATTTGAGCTGTTAGATTTGACGCACGACCAGAACGCGCCGTTCTGCGTGGAGTTCAACGACCAGAAGTGGCGGTAGCACCTGGCCAGGCTGAAGTTTAGTGCGTAAGAGTTTAGCAGTACCTTAATAAAAAAAGAAGGGTGGGAGGTGTTACAACTTCTAGCATTTATGTATATGATGTTAAGGCGCGGTTTGGTAATATGTAGATCAGTATTTTTTTATTTTTTTTATTTGGGCGAATAACAGTTTTATACAACAGTTAGAAGAGAATAATAAATTATATCGGACTTATAACAAATCTCCACCTATAGTGTTTTAACGTTGAACAAAGTAAAAATTGAAATTTTGAATACATTACAAAAATTGAAATTTGGAAATAAAGGAAAGATCAGTGAAAAAAAAAGAGAAAAAAAACTACATGTTTTCGAATCCATGTCTGGTTAGATGTCGCTTTATGGCTGAAATACTGTACAGAATATATCTATGTCAATATTTTTTGGCTAGTCATAGAACGCACGGCAACTGGGGATAAGAAACGATTTTTTCCTATAATTTGTTTTATCAGAAGTTGCTGACAACAGTGGGCGGTGTCTACCGAAGTTGATTAGATAATTTTTTTACAAAAGTTTAGGACTGTCTATACTGCCATTTAGAATTTTAACTAGACAGCATATGTCACTAATATAACGCCTTGTGTCTAGAGGAAAAGAGTGATACCTTTTACATCTCTGAAGGTAACCGAAAGTTTTAACTCGGGCTTTGTAGTCCAGGAAACGCAAGAACTTTTTCTGAATGCCCTCAATACGTGACTTGTAAGTCTCATACTGGGGGTTCCAGACTGAAGAAGCATATTCGAGGTGACTACGCACAAATGCACAGTATAAGACCTTAATAGCTTTTAAACTGTTTAAGTCTGCTGATATTCGCATGACGAAACCTAGGGCATGCAAATAAATGCATTATTGACTGCATTGTCGATAGATTTAGATTTAGATTAATTTATTTCATAATATCAATGTCAAATTTACATAATCCATACATAAATGTCACATAGAATAAAATGATCGTCAGAGAATAATAAAAACAAGGTGTAACAGTAATAAAAAATAAGAGTTACAAATTAAATAAAATCGGTGAATATGTCAAATTTAAAAAATGAAAATGTCAAACATAAGTATATAATAGAAGTGAATTGTATAAAATAATACTAAAAGTATTGAACAAATATAATTTACAGTAAAATTTATTAAATAGTAAGAAATGTCAATAATATTTTATTTTATTAATTTGAAATATTCATTCACACTATAATATTCTTTATCCAATAAATAGTTCTTCAGTTGATGATAGAAAGTTTCATCATTTATTTCGTTTTTTAAATCTGTGGGTAGATTCTTGTAATACGTGGGACCGATTACGCGTGGATTTTTAGTCACCAGCTCAGTTCTGCGTGGTACTGTTTCCAGTTTACCTACGCTGCGCAAATTTCGCCCGCGGCCCGTTTTTCGAGTAAAGGTGTGTAAATTTTTTCTAACGTATTTTAATATTTCAAATAGGTAAAGTGAACTCAATGTCATAATTTTGTTTTTCTTGAACAGGGTTCTACAAGTTTCCTTCGGTTTGACTCCTGCAACTATTCGCAGTGCACGCTTCTGGAGTACGAAGACTCGATCTTGGTCCGTAGAATTACCGTATAACATAACACCATATGACATCACAAAATGAAAATGAGCGTAGTAAATTTGACGCAAAACTTCGTTTGATACTAGCGGACGTAATTTGCGCAGTGCATACGCAGCACTGCTTAGTCTGCTACACAGCGCTTCAATGTGCGATTTCCAATTTATATTGGAATCGAGATTAAAACCGAGGAAACGGCATTCATCGCGCAATGGCACAGGACAGTCTAGAGAAGGCGAGACTCTGAGAGGTCGACCAGAGAAGAGTAGAAGGTTGGACTTCGTTGAATTTAGTAACAAGCCGTTTGAAGTGAACCACTCAAGCAGCTGTATGTATGTGTTGTTAATTTTTACGTTAAGCTGTTCATATGTTCGTGCACTAACAATGACAGTTGTGTCGTCAGCGAATAGAACTACTAAACCTTCGGATACAAAGTGTGATAAATCATTTATAAATAATAAAAATAGTGTATTTCCTAAGGCCGAACCTTGAGGAATGCCAATAGTGAGATCTCTTGAATTTGATTTTGTTTTTCGACCGTCTATAGTAAGCTGTACTGTTTGTTTGCGTTCTGATAAGAAGGATTTTAACAGGTCGTGAGCATTTTTTTTAATACCGTATAGTGATAGTTTGTCTAACAGTAAATCCCCTTGTATGACATCAAAAGCTTTGCTCAGGTCGCAAAATATACCTGCGGTTTTATATTTTTCATCAATGCTGGTTATTATTGAGTCAATTACGTGGTGAGCTGCTGTGTTCGTAGACTTGTTTTTGCGGTAGGCAAACTGTTTCTCCGATAGTAAGTCATTCTGCTCTAAATGTGACATAATACTACTCGATATTAGAGACTCAACCAGTTCCGAAATACTAGGTACAATCGTTATCGGTCTATAACTATCAACTCGGTCCTTATCCCCTTTGCCTTTGAATACAGGGCACACCCTTGTACACTTGAGAACCTCAGGATAAACTCCGGCAGCAAACATTTTATTAATGAGTGTTACCAATATGTCACATATGACTGGCCACACAGACAACAAAATGTTTACAGAGATGTCGTAAATATCAAGCGTCGACCCCGTATGGAGCATACCTTTAATAGTTTTTGTTAACATTTCAGGTGTAACAGTTGGCAATTTAAATTCAGGAGGGTTTAAGGTTGTGACATATATTTTTAAATATTCTGAGGCCTTCTGCTTGTTATAATCTAATTTCAAATTCTTAGTAATATTAATAAAATGGTTATTGAATTTATTAGGAACTTCACATGGCTGTACACTATTTCCTTCATCTACTAAACATATATTTTGGGAATAGTTTTTAGTCGATAATTCATCATTAACCGTTTTCCAAACTTGTTTTGACGGATTTTTAGACGATTTAATTTGATGGTCAATATATTCCCGTTTATCTCGTAAACTAACTGACCTTATTAGGTCAGAGTAATACTGAACACACTTATTGACGCCATCATCTTCAGGAAATTGCCGTTTCATGAGGCAGAAGTTATCAAATTTATTTATGTACTCTGCTAACTCATCACTTAGCCATGGTGTAGCATTCTTCTTTTTAATTAAAACTTTTTTAATAGGAAAATGTATGTCCAGATAATGTGTTAACACTGAAAGTAATTTATTAAATTTCTCATTTACTGAAATGTCATTTTGCATAAAAATCCAATTGTAATTAGCTATGTCAATGTAAAAATTGTATATTGAAATGTCAGTAAATAGCCTTTTCTCTACATACCTATTTTTGGTATCTTTGTGTTGAGTAGATAAAACAAACAGCTGTGCGCAGTGGTCACTAATCGGTGTGTCAATATGTGTGGCAGTAACGGTCCCATCGTCACAAGAAACAATACCGCAATCGATCGAACTACTAGAATTCGTAGTTATGCGAGTAAGAAAATTAACTATATTATGCAGGTTGTAACTGCTTAATAAGTCATTTAATCTACGGCGCTCGGGGTTTTCATACTCATAATGACAAGTTGGATAAACTTGACTTTCAGACTTAAGATTAAGAATTACTATTTTATTTAAAGTTTAATTTCCATTTGCATTTTATTGGTGATTTTATAGTATTTTTGGGAATCAGGTTCTATTTTAAGAAATAATAACGAAATAGTTCACTTTACTTACATTTTATATTGTCAATCCACACAAACACTTCACTTGAGTAACACTTCAGTTTCAACAGTAATTTTAGGACACTTAAATTACGTGCTATTCGATAGCCAGATAAGATACGACTGCCTCCGCGATCAGCCCGCCCACCTCGTGGCGGTAACGTCATCGAGGTGGGGACATCGACAAGCCAATCGAATCGACGGACCAACCGCGCAGTCAGTCACGTTACTTCCGGTACAGAATATTTCCGCTTATCACTATTAAATAACTATTCATGTTCATGATATTATGAAAAATAATAATTAATTCTATTTAACATAATTTATAATTTCAATATATTTAAAGTGCATTGTAAGCTAACAAAATATTACACCTCCGTCAAGATAAGTAACGCCATCTATGGACTAAGTAAAATAACGATTGATGACAGTCGGCCATCCAAAATTTCGAGCGCCCTCGTTCGATTAATTACATTGAACCGAAAAAGTAAGAATATAAATCATCAATCGTTATTTTGTAGATCACAATATTGAGATCCATTTAGGAAATAATCAACATTAATTTATTTTATTTTTTTGTGAATCACTTTATGCTAAATTAAAATTTATTGACAACAAGCGCCAATGTCCTGGTTGCTAACGATAACAATCCCCGTGCAAAACATTTAGGATTAATATCGCAAGCCCCAGGCCCCGATGTCCTTCGTGCCATTTACGAAGTCAACTAACTATTGGCAACAGGCCCCAATGTCCTGGTTGCTAACGATAACAATCCCCCTGTGGATTAATATCGCAAGCCCCAGGCCCCGATGTCCTTAGTGCCATTTACAAAATCAACTAACTATTGGCAACAGGCCCCAATGTCCTGGTTGCTAACGATACCAATCATCATGTAGATTAACATCGTAAGCCCCAGGCCCCGATGTCCTTAGTGCCATTGACAAAGTTATTAAAATATTGGCAACAGGCCCCAATGTCCTGGTTGCCAGCGATAACAATCCCCCTGTGGACTAATATCGCAAGCCCCAGGCCCCGATGTCCTTAGTGCCATATTATACTGAAATAACAACTTCATAATCATTATATTTAAACAAATATTGTTCAAATGAATCAATCACTAATATTCATTTAAACAAATAGAAATATATATACAATTAATTCTACTTATTTGATTAGTATCTTATATCTCTTCTCCACTAGAGCTAGAATCATGAGGCCTGGAGAAATTCAACCAAGGTTTAATTTTATCAACAGCCACAACAGTTGAATATCTCCTACCACTTTTCTGTGTTAGAGGTGTATCCTCAACCTGGTATCGATCATGATCATATATTTTGACAATTTTGTAAGGGCCTTGGTACTTTGGAACGAGTTTTTTACTTTGTCCTGTTGCAGGTACTTGTCTCTCTATTCTTACTAAATCACCTATTTTATAATTATGAGGTTTGCATCGTTTTTTGTCATAAACATTTTTTTGGGCTTCCTGAGTAGTTTTTGTATGAGCAGATACGTTTTCTCTTATTAAGTTTAGATCCGGTACTGATCCCAAATCGGTTACGTCCTCTATTATCTCCGTAACTATTCTATTTTCACTAGGTCCAGTAAGACGGATACCAAAAAGAGCCTCGGCTGGGGTTCGATTTATGCCCTTATTAAATGTATTGTTGATTCCCCATTGCACATCAAACAGGTGGTCGTCCCATTTATTTTCCGCACACCCAACAGTTTTAGCGGTTAAAGACTCTACAATAGTTTTGTTATAACGTTCCACCTGTCCGTTGGCTCTGGGTGTAGAAACCGCGTTAAGAATATGTTTAATCCCTTTCTCTTGCATAAAGCGTTTAAAAGCGTCACTTGTGAACGAAGTTCCCCTATCCGATATAAGCCTACGTGGTACGCTAAATGTGCCGAAATACTCACGTAAAACTCTAATCGTCGTGCTAGTTTTTGTATCGCGTACTGGTTTCACATAAAGATAACGAGTAAAAGCGTCTATGAGTACAAGTATAAACATGTTGCCCCTACTACTTCGAACAAACGGGCCGACATGATCTGTATGAACAGTATCAAAAGGGACGTTATTTTTTTCTATAGGATGTAAATATCCCGGTTTTTTCCCGCCTGAAGCCTTTGAGTAAGCACACTCCAAACATGAACCGACATATTTCTTAACAAATTTTCGCAGTTTCGGGAACCAATACAATGACTTCACTTTTTCCAAGGTCTTATCTGTGGAAAAATGGCCAATGTCGTCATGATTTTGTTTGACGATTTGCCACCTCACTCCTTTGGGAACCACCCACCTGTCACCTTCAGCAGTAGACCGGTACAACTTTCCGTTTTTCAATTTAAAATTAGATTTTATATCAGCAACGTTTTCTAGAGTTGGATCTTGAAGAATTTTGATAATCTTTTGGATTTCATCATCAGAATTTTGAACGGTCGTCAACCAACTAGATTCATTTACCGCCAAAACATTGCAAGACTGCGAAGAATCATCAACGATCGGATTGCGACTAAGCGCATCAACATGGGCCATAGATTTGCCTGGACGATACTCTATATCAAAATGAAACTCCTGCATCTGTTCCCACCACCTAGCTACTCTTGGGACCATATCGCGTTTTTGAAAAGTTGACCTAAGGGAGTTGCAATCTGTTAAAATTTTGAATTTCACGCCAACTAAATATACCCTGAATTTTTGGAGGGATGCTACAACGGCCAGTGTTTCTAGGTCATAGGACGAATAGTTCTGTTCTTCGGGTGTAGTCTGTCTACTGAAGTAGGCGACAGCTCGCAAGTTACCGCTTTTATCCTTCTGTAATAGGATGCCAGCAACTCCCACCTTGCAGGCGTCCGTATGCAATTCAATTTCAGCATGTGGATCATACAAGGCAAGAATGGGCTTTTTTGATAATTCTTGTTGCATGGTTCTAAAAGCGGTTTCTTGTTCTGTACCCCATTCCCACCGAAGATCCTTTTTTAATAATCGAGTTAAAGGTTTCGCTATTATTGAGAACCCAGGCACAAAGCGCCTGAAGAAACTTGTCAAGCCCAAAAATTGACGCACATTATGCTGAGATTTCGGTGTGGGAAATTTTTCGACAGCCTCTACCTTACGAGACCCTGGACGTATACCTTCTGCAGATACTTCAAACCCTAAATAATCAACGGTCTTGCGGAAAAAGAAACATTTGGACATTTTAAGTGTAAGTCCTGCATTCATAAATATATCTAACACTGATCTTACTAGCATCTCTAATTGGGCTAAATCTTTTGGTCTACTTGTCAACCCCAAGAAATCCCAAGCCATGGTAATCGGCAGCCCATACATGCGCAGACAGATAGATGCCACTATGCTTCCCATCATTCAGTATAATGGTACTCCTATAGCATTCACCAATACCGCGAAAAACCTTGGGGTCGTAATGGATACGAACCTTTCTTGGTCATCTCACATCAATGAAGTCAGCAAAAAAAATCACTTTTCATTTCACTCACTTAAGCGCCTGCAGAGTTTCTTGCCCCTCTCTACTAAGGTCTCTCTTTCTCAAACGTTGCTTCTTCCTATCCTAGACTACGCTGACGCTTGCTATTTGGACGCCACTGAGGAACTTTTAAATAAACTTGAGAGACTTCAAAATTTGTGCATCCGCTTTATCTTTGGACTTAGAAAATATGACCACGTTTCTCAGTTTCGATCCCAACTCAAGTGGCTCCCAATCCGTTTTCGCAGGAATACTCACATTCTTTGTACTCTCTTTAATATTCTTCACAATCCTTCTTCGCCTTCGTATCTCCGTGAACGTTTCTCTTTCTCTCGTCCTCTTCACAAGCCCTGTCGTACAAACGTCAGGACTCTCCTTTCTATGCCCTCCCATCGTACCGATTTCTACTCTTATTCTTTCTCTGTCCATGCTGTCAGACTGTGGAACTCTCTTCCGCCCACTGTTCGAGATAGCCCCTCCATAGCTATCTTTAAAAAACGTGTTAAAGAGCATTATCTTTCCTTAATTCCGTAATTTGTGTAGTTCATTTATGTATTATAATATATTGTATATTGTATAGGTATATATAGTTATATATATGTGTATTTTTATTTTTAGTCATATATTTATTTGATTTGTGTTTTGAACATGATAAAATTATAAGTAAACAGTTATATGTGCACGTATTATCCGTATATCATTAATCTACTCACGCTTCTTTAGGTCTGCTGGAAGAAATTTCTTTAGAAATAAGCAGTACCTGTTGTACCATTTTTCCATATGTTCTATGTTTTTGTATTTTCTTGTGTACAATAAATTGTTAAATAAATAAATAAATAAATAACACTGTTTCGAGCCTTGACAAACCCTGTGATACATCTAAAGATGGTATAATTACGTCGTCCAGGTAAACTAGAGCTTCACCATGTCTCATAGACCCTAGCACTTGGTTCATGATTCGTTGAAATGTCGCGGGGGCATTTGCAAGACCAAAGGTAATGCGTAATGGCCCTCTGGTGTTACAAAGCCCGTTTTAAACTTATCGCATTCTCGAATCGGAATTTGGTAGTAACAGTTTGCCAGATCCAACGTAGTATAGTATTGACTGCCAGCAAGTTGGTCTAATTGATCATCAATTAGCGGCATCGGATAATTTTCCTTAATTGTTTTTTTATTTAATGCTCGGTAGTCAATGCAAAGTCGCAAGTCACCCGTCTTTTTCTTGACAAGCACAATGGGACTTGCGTATGGTGAAGTAGAAGAACGAATAATATCGTTTTCTAAAAGCTCTGTAATGATATCTCGAACTTTTCCCTTTTCGCTGATTGCAAGTCGGTACGGCCTATATACAACCGGATCGCTATCTTGAAGATCTAATAACATTTCACCCATCTTACAGACTCCTAGCTCTGATAAATTGAATGCGAAACAAGACCTGTATCTATTTAGTAGTCATAAAAGCTTCATTTTATCTTCAGCTGACAAATCTTCACCTAACTGCAGATCGGATTCAGTAATTGAATCAATAAAACCAGCGCTGCTGCTGTTGATAACATTCATTACCCGAAAACCACTTTCCTTATGAGCTATACGACCACGAGCTAGCAACATTCCTTTTTTTAGATTTAAACCATTCGGTGATAAACAGTTAACAGCAATTTGACCTGGACCACCACCGCGTATGCTATATATGCCTGAAGACACTGAATACCGAATATCACCCTGAACACGAAATCCACCCTCGACAAATACTTCTCCTTCATAATTCGAGTCTGTATAGAAATCTACTACGGACAAGCCAGAAATTTTGATGTCACTTTGACAGAACATTTTAATCTTGTAATTTGTATTTATCTCTGGCTCTACTTCAACAAATTTCAGAATACCTTTTGATTTGGAATAATCAACGTGCGGTTGTTCAGTGAAATTTTGTCCAACCATCACTGGATCCTTCATGTACTTGTCAGATACTACTATCAACGTGATATCCGCACCGACTCCATCTACACTTAACTGGACTTTTGATTGTCCAACCGGATCAACTATCGATTTACCGAAACCTTGAAGTACAGGCAAATTGTTTGTGGTATATGGTATACCAAGATTTTGACATACTGACAACCTTATCATCGAACACTCACTACCGAAGTCTATGAAAGCTCGATCTATAGGATATCCATTGACCTCAACACGTTTAAAAAACTTGTCACCCGGCTTTGTAATTGACGAAATGTTGTTGTCTGAAGCATCAACGTTTCAAATTTCCAATAAAGAGTCAAAATTTTGAGCGACACGCATAACAGTTTTGCTAGTGGAATTGGTTTTTGAAAAACAAGCCTCAGTTTCATGACCTACTTTCCCGCATTTACTACATTTTTTTAACGGTTGTGTACACTGAGACACTGCGTGGCCTTCTTTCTTACAATTGAAGCACCTAATAACTGATTTTACTGGAAACCGTGTTTGTGATTCTGGTTTTGATTGCGCATTTTTAAAGATTTTTCGGTCTACGTTTTGCCTTACACCTCTTGCATTTCGTAAATATGTTAATAATTTGTCGGGATCATTAAATTGTGCTGCTTCTGCGCCCAACCGTACAGATCTATCATCGATACCATGCAGTATGCACTCTACCGCTCGTTTGCCTTTTATATCACATCTATTTATTAAAGTGACCTTTTCGTAAAAATAATCTTCAAGTGAATCAGCAAAACGAGCACGCTTGGCCAGCATATCGGATAACATTTGGCCATAGTTCTCTTCTGAGGGAAACGCGTTTTGCAGTTTCACTTGCCACTCTTCCCAAGAAAAAAGAACAGACGACAGGCCTTCGTACCATCTTTGTGCTACACCTCGTAACTTAGGCAAAGCATAATGAACAATTTTTTTTTCACTCCAATTGTAAATGGAAGCACATTCATTAACTTTGTGCAACCACATTTTCATCGTTTGTTCTTTTTTCGATGGGTCAAATTCTGGTAAAGTATTTTGCATTGAACCAAATTTATCAGAAGATTCTGAACCGCTCATCGTTTTTAAAATATCTACTAACTGTGATAAAGCATTTGACTCACTGGCACTAGAGTTGCGTCTTGACCGTCTCGGCAGATGTCTGCTTCTGCTGCGGGACTGCCGCTTATTGCCATCTCTTGGGCCAGCTCCAGTGACCCGACGTCGGCTGCTCCGGCTCCGTGGTCGAGGTTCTTCTCTGTTGCGACGACTCGCTCGGTCACGAAGCTCTTCATCTAGACGTTCACGCCTTGCTGCACTCGCCCTGCTCCGGGAGCGCGACCTGCCGCGCACGCCTGGAGACTGCATCCTACGACGCGATGACCTACTGCGGGGTGGGTGACCGTTGTGATCTTCGACCTGGTTGCAACGACTTGGCCGGCCACGTGATCGGCAGCTCACTCCACTACGTGACCGTCGACGCACCCTGCTATCTGCACGACGTCTCGTCCTACTGCGGCCACGATCGCCACCCGGCAGTATGAAACTATCCGGACCTGTCGCGATCCGTCCACGTTGCAAATCTTCGACACCGTCCCTGAAATGTTAGAGGAAATAGCCAGCGGTTACTGTTCAGTCAGCAAATTTCTTTACATAAAGGTGTAGTTATTGTAAAATAAAAGATACTAAGTGAAATACAAATGATGTAATTTAAACTCAACTGTAAAGTCCCATAGTTAATATATTGACAAATATCATGCAATAAATAATATATTAACTTGATTATTCCTCCGTTGTTAAATGTGAATATTTTAAATAAATTTAAGCACGAATTTTCGATGGAAGCGTAAAATTAAAACTTTAAAACCTAATATCTCAGAAACTAGACATCCTAGCTCAAAAATGACGAAATTTTTAGGGCCCTTTTTATAAATATCCCTATAATTTTTTTACCCTAAATCTTACCTCCTAAAAATCCCATAGGTCCATACCATAAAAACACCATGAATAACTTTTTTTTTATCGTGCCATTTTACATCTACTCAAATTTTGAAAATAAATACATGCACATTATTTAATTTCCTCCATATATATAATAATATTACATCAAAGATGAATTAATCTTATAAAATTATGCACACATTGATTACTACCAGAGTGTAGCCTTGGTCAAGTATTCAATATGTACAACCGAACATGGTTATATAAATAATAGCAATATGTACATAATTTTTTTTATCGAAAATAGAAAAGAGAGAAGACAAAAGAAAAAAAAATGGGCATGTTTTATGGTAAATAATCCCGCTTCTGAATTTGACAAGTTGGATAAACTTGACTTTCAGACTTAAGATTAAGAATTACTATTTTATTTAAAGTTTAATTTCCATTTGCATTTTATTGGTGATTTTATAGTATTTTTGGGAATCAGGTTCTATTTTAAGAAATAATAACGAAATAGTTCACTTTACTTACATTTTATATTGTCAATCCACACAAACACTTCACTTCAGTAACACTTCAGTTTCAACAGTAATTTTAGGACACTTAAATTACGTGCTATTCGATAGCCAGATAAGATACGACTGCCTCCGCGATCAGCCCGCCCACCTCGTGGCGGTAACGTCATCGAGGTGGGGACATCGACAGGCCAATCGAATCGATGGACCAACCGCGCAGTCAGTCACGTTACTTCCGGTACAGAATATTTCCGCTTATCACTATTAAATAACTATTCATGTTCATGATATTATGAAAAATAATAATTAATTCTATTTAACATAATTTATAATTTCAATATATTTAAAGTGCATTGTAAGCTAACAAAATATTACACCTCCGTCAAGATAAGTAACGCCATCTATGGACTAAGTAAAATAACGATTGATGACAATAATGAACGATCAAATCACCAACCAAAATAAACCTTTTATTTTCATCAATTGTACAATTTAATAATGATTCCAATGTCAACAAAAACTGGTCAAAATCCCCGTTCCCGGTTCTGTACATACCAATAATAATAAGTTTTTCTTGAAGTGATTCGATTACACTAAAATCGCAATGGAACTCATTAACAAGTTTTTCGAGGTCGGGGCGTTTTTTATATAAGGTCCCGGTGCGCACAAACAGTGCAGTTCCGCCATGCCCGTAGGCTTGACGGCAGTATGCGCTTGCGAGCTCGTAGTTACGTAATCGCGTGTGATGGATTTCGTTACTTTTCAACCACATCTCACTACATACGAGGACATGGGGGTCGTGTTTACATAATAAAATCTCTAACATACCTATTTTGCTGGTTAAAGAGCGTACATTTTGGTGCAAAACACATAAATTATTTGAACAATTTACTGCCGTGGTAGTGTTTGAGGTTATACGTGTTTTCTTTGTAGCTGTGGTCTGATGTTTTTTGAAGTGATGTCATTGAACTTGCGGATAGAAACACCTGCTGGCCAAATCTTGAGATCACGTATAACCTTGAAGGAAGCGGTGGGAACATTGAGCTTGAACGATGAATAGTCTCCCCTAGTGACTAATTTCTCGCAGTGCACTTCGCTGGTTTTGATGAATTTCTTCACATGTCCTACGATGTCCTCTACTGTAGTCTCGATGTTAAAATTAAATAAGTGCAGTGCTGCTGTACGAGGTGGGGCGGCTCGTAGGGATGTTTCACCCTGAAACCGTGAGTCCGCCGCCCTCGCTGATGGTGGTGAGAGGGTCGCGTTCGTGGTCTGGACTTGTGATAGTTGTGAAGAAGTGCTCTCATTTAGTGATGACTGGCTTGCAGTGAGACCTTGTGGCCCAGAGTCTGATAAGGAGTTATTAATCACCTGTAGTTGTCTGGGTACCGTGTTTACGACGGCGGTGGTATCAACGGTCGTCACGTTCTTACTACAATCAGCTGATGTTTGCAGGTTTGTTTTCTTTCCATTTCCTTTTCCTTTCTTTGCTGGCTTAAAATTGACAGGAATAATGGGTCGTGTTGGCGTTATTTGGGGATTCCGTGTTGGTGATGTAGGAGCATTCGCAGTTTCCAGTATTTTGGAGATTGTCATAATTTTTAATCCCTGACTTTCAATACATACTTGCTGTTCTTTAATTAACTGATGACAATCCGTCAATTGGCATTGCATTTCCGTTAATTGTAATGATAGGTCAGAAATAACGGTCACCAACCTTTGTACTGCTGATTTTGTGTTTCCCGCCATTATATCACAGAACTTTTATATTAGTCGAATAAATTGTATTAAGATTGATATGTCAATTATTATTTGTGGTCAAAATGTGCAGTTTAATTAATAAAAACGAATAAAGTGTACAGAGACTTTGAATTTTGCTGTTGGCTACACGCGCGCCATCTAGCGAGTGATATGACTCTCAAAAAGTAGTTTTGTGTCGAAAGCTATTCCCAAATCTTTGATGGAGGAAACTCTAATAGGTAAGGTAATATTACAGCCGTGTAATGTATAGTCAAAATAAAGAATATTCTTTTTTCTAGTATTAGGTAGCATTTCGATATGTTCAGATCTAATTTATTGTTAACGCAGTAAGTTTGGAAACGACAAAGTTCAGTTTGTAAATCTTGAGCATCTTAAATATTCCGAATTTTCTTTATAATTTTCATATCATCTGCATATAATAATATTTCGGAATGATACTTTTGACATCATTAATAAGCAGATTAAATAATAAAAGGCCCAGGAGAGACCCCTGGGGTACACCAAACAGGATTTGAAACCAGTCTGAAATCTTGCAGTACTACAGCCTGGGTGCGATTTTTTATGTAAGATGTGAACCATCTAAACAAGTCACCATGGATACACATGTTATAAAGTTTCACGAGGAGCACGTTATGATTTATCCTATCGAAACATTTGCTGTAATCGGTGAAAATAACGTCTATTTGATCACCGTTGTCCATACCTTGTGAGATAAGTTCGCTGGCCAATAGCAAATTAGACGTAGTGGGACGATTTCTTAAAAACCCATGTTGTTCAACGATGAATGGGCATTTAAGTGTGGAATACACTTGGTTATAGACCAACCTCTCCAAATTTTGGCGAATAGACATAGCTTTGAAATTGGCCTATGATTTTCGACCCTGGTCTTATCCCCTTTTTTATGCACAGGCGTGATGTACGCGGATTTCCAGATCAATGGAACATATGACCTTTAGATGAGGACCGTCTAAAAACGCAGCAACAGCGAGGCTCTCCGCACAGTTAATGATATAAAGTAGGAGGTATAAGATCAGAACCGCCAGACTAAGATGGGTCTAATAATTTTAATAGTTTCATAAGTGTTTCAGTTATTTCAATTGTGGATACTGTATTATTGTTACTAGAGAATAAATCAAATTATGTGCTGTTAATAGTGGATTGACTGTCATCACTAAAGGTAGAATGAAACTATTTGCCAAATTAATCGCTAATATCGGCATCAGCTGTACATGCTGATCCATATATTACATTTGGCTCGGGTAAGCACAGGATTTCTTTTTATTTTTGACATATGATCAAATACCTTTGGATCTTTTATTATTGAATTTTGAACGTTCATTATGTACGAATTAAATCATTTTTCCTCTACAATAATAGCACGATTGCGTAATAATGAGAATGTATTATAGTCAGTCTGTTTACAATATGGCTGAAGAGTTGCAGAAGATGGTAAACATTATGAATGAGGCTTTGAAAAAGAAAGGAATGAAAGTGAATGTAAGTAAGACGAAATCAATGGTTTTTGAAAAAGAAGAAGGTATGACGGAGTGTAATATTATGATAGAAGAAGAGAGGGTGGAGCAAGTGAAAGAGTTTGTATATTTGGGATCGAAGTTTACATCAGATGGTAAGTGTGAAAGTGACATTGAAAGGAGGGTAAATGCCGGCAACATGGTGAATGGAGCGTTGCATATCTTTATGAACAGCCAGACAGTGTCTAATAAGGCACGTTTGGCTCTGCATAGAGGAGTGTTAGTTCTAACACTTATGTATGGGAGTGAAAGTTGGGTATGGCAGAAAAAGCATGAAAGTAGAATAATTGCGGTAGAAATGAGAGCGCTAAGAAGTATGATAGGAGTGAAATTGAGTGACAGGATAAGGAATAGCGTGATTAGAGAACGTTGCGGTATAAAAGATGACATAGTGACTGGTATAGAAAAAGGAATGCTGAGATGGTTTGGTCACATTAAGAGAATGAATGAAAGAAGATTAACGAAACAGGTGTATATGGCGAGTGTGGATGGGAACGTTGGAAGGGGAAGACCAAGACGCACGTACTTGGATCAGATCGGGGACGTTCTAGAGAAAGGTCAGGTCAAGAGTACCCTAAACCGACGAGCATGTATGAAAAGATTGATGCATGTTGAAGAAGCGAAAGAGGTGTGTCAGGATCGTAGCAAGTGGAAAGATGTAGTCTCTGCCTACCCCTACGGGAAAGAGGCGTGATTATATGTATGTATGTATGTTTACAATATACTTTATACTTGTTGTGAAATTTGAATTTTTCTTTTATAATTTTAATGAGTGCATGGCTGTACCACGGTGGATAATATTTTGAATTAATTAAGCGTGTAGGTATGTATTTATCTCTTAGTTCATTGAGGAACAATCTGTCATAAAAGTATTTAATGGCTTCCTCCAACGAGCCAAACATCAGTGCTAAGTTCCAATCAATATTATTAAGCGCAGCAGTCAAAGAAGGGTAAATCACCACGACCATACATGTACTAACTTCTAGGCTGTTCGGCAAGGACATTTACTTGCACAAAATCGGCCACAACACTGACTGAGTGATTTATGGTGTTTATCCTCAACCACTAGCGGGGCACTACAGTGCCGTAAAGAAATCGGATAGTTACAAAAGACCAAATCCAATACGCAATTATTACAGTTAAATGCACTGTTGTACTAGCTTAGGCCACATACGTTCATCTACACTAATATTATAAAGAGGAAAGATTTGATTGTTTGTTTGTTTGTTTGTTTGCATCGAATAGGCTCCGAAACTACTGGCCCGATTTTAAAAATTCTTTCACGATTAGAATCGTACATTATTTCTGATGAACATAGGCTATATTTTATACCAGAAAAAAATAGGGATCCGCGTGAAAATTTCGATAATGTAACCCAACGTGTGAAAAATGTACCAAAAAAATATCTTATATCGCGTACGCTGTGGAAATTATTGACAATAGAGCAAAGTGATGTACTACAGTTTTATAGAAAACATCAATATATATAATAATGTCTGCGATACTATATGTCTAACTATTACAGTTAAGCCACAATAACCACATTTTCGTTTAAAAATGTACAAATGTACCAAAAAATATCTTATATCGGGTACGCTGTGGAAATTATTGACAATAGAGCAAAGTGATGTACTACAGTTTTATAGAGGACATCAATATCTATAATAATGTCCGCAATACCATATGTCTAACTATTATAGTTATGCCACAATAACTACTTTTTCATTTAAAAATGTACAAACTACGCCACATTATTCGTACCAGTGTAATGATTACATTTAATCATTACTGTATTAAAGGGTGTAAGGGATAGCCCTCCGAATACTGATAGGGTACATGCAGACCATGAAACTGAACAACTTTCCCCTAGGGACATATTTCAGTAAACATAAAAAAACTGACTTCCCATAGTGAATGCAGTCAGCTGATTGTGATTTTGTATGGTAGGTAATTTTTTTGGCTTTTCCTGACATATGTTTCTAGGGGAAAGTTGTCCAGTTTTATGTTTCATGCACCCAATCAGTATTGTATCATGCACACTGTCCCCTACTCGGTATTAAAAAAGAAGACAAAAAACATTAAATAATGCATTAAAAAAATCTACACCAAAATAATACATACATACCTACACATATCACGCCTATTATCCTTTGCGGGGTAGGCAGAGCGTAAACGGCAGCAAAAACCGACATTTACGCCACGTCTGACATATGTTTGAGGGTCATTCGGAAAATTAGGTATCGCCATAGTGACAGGTTGTCAGCCCATCGCCTAAAATTGCAATACACACCCTCAAGTCCCTAAGTCGCCTCCTACGACTCCCACGGGAAAGAAATCGGGTGATACTATTATAAGCCATCATCACACTTAAATAATAATAATAATATAATCTACACTAATCTACACTAATATTAGAAAGAGGATTTTTTTATTGTTTCTTTGAATTGAATAGGCTCCGAAACTACTGAACCGATTTCAAAAATTCTTTTACCGTTAATTGAAATTGAAATTTTTTATTCAATGTAGGATAATATTATCACTTATTGACGTCATGAACCGTCATTCTAAAAAAAGAAATTTGTATCACACAATTTTTTTTTATTACAATTTTGTTATGACCTAATAGAAAACCGGCTCGGGCGGGATAAAAATAAATAAATAAAGGCACTGCAATGGGGCTGGGCAGGTTAATCACACGGCATGTAACTTTACGCCACCACCATCTGAAAACGATATTTGTTTCAAATTAAAGTCAAGATTTTTAGAATCCTACATTATCCCTGATGAACATAGGCTATATTAAACTGTCTTATTCCCGGGGGGAAATTGTTAGCGGCGGGTGAAACCGCTGGGCGGGCTGCTAGTCGTATCAATAAAATTCGAAATCTTAACATACGTTATGTTATATGGTAGAAGGTCAAGGCTATTGCTAGTTTTTCCCCAATTTATTTTCTCAACAAAGTTAAAATCTCCCATGACCAAGAATTTGTCCTGTGGATGACTCATTACTAAATTGCTTAATCTTTTTAAAAAGTTTAACAATGAAGAATGTTACCTAATTTTGATTGTTAGCACTCCATATTCTCTGTCAAAAATAAAAAATACTAGTGAAAGAATTACTTCGATACGTCAATTAGTTTCCGATTTAGAAGTAAAACAAGGTGCAACCGCTGCTGCGGGCTGCCGGTGACGCTGTGACGTCATCGTACAACACGCTCGGCCTGGCTCACTCAGTCCGCATGCGGTCGCGCGCCCGTGCCGTCGAAATTTTACTTAAATAATTTTGAAAATGTCCAATCCAAATACTAGGAAATCATGCATTGTGCCTAAATGTAAAAATACAACTATCAATTCACCGAAAAAGTTGTTTTTTATCGTTCCAAAGGTCGTTAAAATGCGAAAAAAATCCTTTGCATTGCATTCTAAACTGCAATGATAAGGTGTGGTACGTACGCGGTGTTCTGGCGTGATTCAATATTTAACCGTTATTTTATCTCTCTCTTTTTTCGTGTGGGTCACCGAGTCGTCCAACGACCCGATGAACCCTGGTGTCAGAGTTTTTCAACCGTTATGTATCACCTACTTACTCTCTTAACTTGAACATAACCAATAGCTTCATCGCCATAGCTGTATAAATAACTAGCCTTAACTATTTTGTGAAAAAAAAAATACAAATAAATTTAAAAGGTTTGGTAAATCTGTTCAAACATATACATACATACATACACATATAACGCCTATAATCCCTAGCGGGGTAGGCAGAGCGTAAACAGCCGCAAAAAAAAACTGCCATTTACACCACGTCTGACAAATGTTTGAGGGTTATTTGGGATATTGTGTATCGTTATAGTGACAGGTTGTTAGCCCAGCGCCTAAAGCATATACATTTGAAATAAAAAGTAAATGAAATAAAATGGCCCTACGTATTTTGTTAGTAAAAGAAAAAAAACAATTTTTTTGAAAACTTGCAAAATTTTCGAGTGCGGGCAGGATTTGAACCTGCGACTTTCGCATTACTAGTGGCGACGCCTCTTCCATCTGGGCTACCGCAGCTCATTTCTTGCCCGCCAATTTTGCTAGTGTATTTTAATGCCAGTAACGCTTGGCATGGCTCCATCTACCGGGTTAGTTTTTGCAACTAATAACCGGCGACTAATTCTAACTTTACAGATTGAATGTAGTCTAAGCGATGAAAACCAGCGATAAATTGAGTACCAAATTTTAAAACACTTCCCGTGTTAGGTATACAATTTTTGAAAACTTGCAAAATTTTCGAGTGCGGGCAGGATTTGAACCTGCGACTTTCGCATTACTAGTGGCGACGCCTCTTCCATCTGGGCTACCGCAGCTCATTTCTTGCCCGCCAATTTTGCTAGTGTATTTTAATGCCAGTAACGCTTGGCATGGCTCCATCTACCGGGTTAGTTTTTGCAACTAATAACCGGCGACTAATTCTATCTTTACAGATTGAATGTAGTCTAAGCGATGAAAACCAGCGATAAATTGAGTACCAAATTTTAAAACACTTCCCGTGTTAGGTATACAATTTTTGAAAACTTGCAAAATTTCAAAAATTGTGTGGTAGATGGAGCCATGCCAAGCGTTACTGGCATTAAAATACACTAGCAAAATTGGCGGGCAAGAAATGAGCTGCGGTAGCCCAGATGGAAGAGGCGTCGCCACTAGTAATGCGAAAGTCGCAGGTTCAAATCCTGCCCGCACTCGAAAATTTTGCAAGTTTTCAAAAATTGTATACCTAACACGGGAAGTGTTTTAAAATTTGGTACTCGAAAAAAAACAAGTAGAAAAGGTTTAGTACTTACATCTGTCACGTTCAACCCAGTTCATCTACATCCTAGGTACTTATCCCACTTCCTACTATTCCATTCTAACATATATAGTATAAAGAATAAGTAGTAGCAAGGAAAGTTTTCTTGCACCCCCAGCACACTCCCTCACGACTTGACCTTCGTCTCAACGGTCGACTCCGAAGTCGAACGTCTCATTTCACTACCTCCATCGGGCCCTCCACTCAGAGTCATCACTGAGATTGAAGTGCGCAACGTCCTTAAGGCACTCAAGCCCAGAAAGGTTCCAGGACCGGACGGCATCACCAACCGTGTCCTAAAGATTCTCCCCGATCACCTGATCAATCGCCTCACCCTGATTTTGAATGCCGCCATGGCTAGTTGCACCTTCCCAGCTTGCTGGAAGGAAGCAATAGTCATAGGCATTCACAAAGCGGGTAAACCGGCGAATGAGCCCACTTCGTACCGCCCGATCAGCCTACTGAACCCTCTCGCCAAACTTTACGAACGCATGATCTATGCCCGACTTCGAGACCACGCGGAGACCAACAATCTCATACCTGACGAGCAATTTGGCTTTCGACAAACAGCACCTTTGTACCCAACAAGTGCACCGCATTGTCGAACACATCGCTCTTAAGCTAAATGTCTCGTCCAAACCGACCCCGACAGGAGCAGTATTTCTCGATGTGGCGAAAGCCTTCGACAAGGTCTGGCACAACGGGCTGGTATACAAGCTGCACCAAGGGCGCGATTGAGCTGGTTGTTTGAACAACCACAAACTTTTCCGGGTGAGCTCCTGCTCCCCACCATACAGTCAGGTGTAGATTAAATGCCCCGGGGCTAAAACCATAGGGTCCACAACTAAAAAAAACTAAAAAATAACGCATCCATTTTAGGTAGATATCCGATTGCCCTTTTCCGAATCCTTCATCCATTTTATGAATCGAATAATATTTACATTACTATGCCGTGTGATGCCGGCTCAGAATAGCATCTCCCCATTTCATTCCCGTGGGAGTCGTAAGAGGCGACTGAGGGACTCGAGGGTGTGTATTGCAATTTTAGGCGATGGGCTGACAACCTGTCACTATGGCGATAAACAATTTTCCGAATAACCCTCAATTATTTGTCAGACGTGGCATAAATGTCCGTTTCTTGCGGCCGTTTACGCTCTGCCTACCCCGCAAGGGATTATAGGCGTGATATGTGTGTGTGTGTGTAATATTTACTATTAAAAGACTATTAACGTAGTACCTACACGGATGCAAACACAAACAAAATACTGTACAAGCTATTACACCTACTATAACCGCTGCTGGTGACTTGAGATGAGACCTACTAAGCGGAGCGCGGCGCGCGTTGTGATATGACGTCACAAGCGGTCACGTGGCTGTTTGCGGGACTCGATATTTTTTGAAACTTTGAATGCCTATAAAATCAAAACTACTAGGTATTTTTGACTACAACAAAAACTAGTGTATTTGTATACATACAGGCTTTACCGATACAAAATTTCAAGCGATTTAGAATACCTAGTAACATTCTTCATTGTGTACTATATGAATTGCTTTTAGCTTCATCGCACAAGTACAAAGTGCAAATGTGACTATTTTGTTTAAGATGTGATCTCGATGTTGAGGATAATATTGTAACCCAGATATCTTCAGCCGAGCTCTGCCAGTCCTGCTTTACCGGCGCAAATATGTCTCGCTTAACGGGAACTAAAACCACCCAAAATCTGACCAGTTTTTGAATAATTACGATCCCGTCTCCTAATAAATATCGCCCATCAAACAATTCAGAACTTGAGATACTTTCTAAAAGCCAAGTTTCCGTCAACGAAATCACGTCATAATCATTTAAATTTACATTTCTTAGCATACTATCTGTTTTTGTGCGTAGCCTCCGAACATTCTGGTGATAAATTTTAAGCGGGTTTATTTGAAAAAAATAACAACATATGGAAATTATTTCCAATAATATAAAGAATGTGATTTACAGAAAAAGAGTCGTTTACTCTATTCATTAAACAGCAAAAATATATGAAAAGATAAGACTAGCAAAAACGATAGCACCCGATTAACAATATAATTAATTAATAAATTTTATATATTATAGCGCTTGTTGCCTATTTTGTGCAGCAACTCCCTTCCATATCACGCAATAGCGACCAGATCAACACAGAGTAGTTATTTGTGGTAAGCATTAGTAAAAATTCCTTAATATTTATATTAAGCACCAGCGCTTCTCTAACTTTGCTCTATAACCATACAGAAAGCATATTTAAAATTATTAATAATGCAGCTTTTGAGGTGCCAAACATGAAATCACAAACATGTAATAAGACCGTAGCAAAAAGTAAAGCCAATAAATGCAATTGTTATTCACATAATTTTTGATAGGTCCTTTTCCGTTCTGATGCATAGAATGGGAGAAGTCTCTTCTTATAAGAATTTTGCAAAACTTGACCCACTCATATTGAAACCCCTGCTCCTTGGTGATCTTGTGTACCTTGTTGATAAGAGCCTTGTTTGCAACAATTAAGTGGTCGTTTACGTATACGGTCCAGTTCATCCCTGCAAAACCAAGATCCACCGCCGATATTGGGGTAGTTTTAGCCATAGCTCGCGCTGCTGCTACAAAGTCCTTCTTCACATAGCGGTTTACAAAGCAGACAATGATCGGCTTAGTTTGATTCGGGTCTCTCGACTGCACTCTCGTTACAAAATTCGCTTCAATATTGGGTAGCCAATTATTTTTCCCACCGCAGAGACTAAGTATAATAGATTTCAATTTTTTGGCTGGGGTACTCCCTTTATCTCTTTCTATTCTTGATACATAAGAACTGTTCAGTTTTCTGTCTCTCTGACCTAGTTTGTCCAGATGCACTTGCAGTGCATTAGGCTGATCCTTCTTTGAGTTTTCTAACTCAGTGAGCCTACTCTCAGTCTTAGTCATTCTATCTGACAGTGATTGCATCGTTTTATTATTCTCGTCGAAAGCAGTCTTGAGGTCATTAAAAAAGGTTTTCATTCCCACGATCTCTTTCCGAATAACCTTTAGATCACCAGGTATAGACTCCATTTGAGTAAGTTGGTTTGTGAGACGCTTAATTTTTAGCATTACTGAATTCATAGATACCTCAGATACATTCGGAGTCGCTTGAGTTGCCATATTGGGTTGATTGTGCAATGTTTTTCCAATAGCCGGAGATGAGCCCATGTCTTGTGACCCGCTAATAGCGCCCTTTCCTGACTTAAATTTTTTCGTTGATAAAAAAAAATAAACTCCTGCTTTCCCAGAGCACCATCCGCATCATGAGCATCATCTTCACTAAATATGCCATCGGTCTTATCAGTAGAGTTGCACGCAGGGCATTTAGCGGCCTTATTGACACAGCCATATTGAAACGTGTTATTATAAACAGAACATGCTATTTTATCAGTTACACTAATTACGTGGCTGCACTCTGCGCACGAACTCATTTCCAGTAGTATGTTCACGGAAGATAGTAAATTTAATGTATGTAAGCGATACGTATCATTCGCTTTTTGCGAACAGGTACAAATTACAGCGCCTGACACGTAGAGTAGGTATAATTGTCAATTTTTGGTATCCCTTTCTCATATTTTATAGATTGCTTTCTCAATTTTTTTGGCGCAGGGCTAGTTCGTTTGTGTAGGGTTTTAAGCCGTTTTTGTTGTGACGGGGTTTCATCCAAATAAATTTTGAGGCCCTGTGGTAGTTTTTTTTGTTGCGCAGTAGTAGTTTTACCTCTAGAATGTCAACCTCCTTAAAGCAAATTTTTACTCTTCGGGATTTTGTTGAGCCATATTTTCTAATTCTGAATTTTTTACTGGTTAAGTTATATCGTTGAAAGTGTTCAAAATTATCTTAAGCACTTCCGCTTCGTCCTTCGCTTGCTGTTCCTCAACGTTTGATGAAGTTGGTTCCGGGATACCCACCATTATGATGTCCTTACTTCTTTTGTTGCGTTCTTGGAGCTCTAGTATTTTATCATCATTGGTGGAAATGAGCATTGTTTAAATATTATCTTGGATAATTTTGAGCTTTTTTCACCGTTGGCTACCTTGTTTTAAGTTGGGATATATAATTTTTTGTTTCAGTTTTTGCTCCGTAGAAAGCCGATACCGATATCGGATACCGGACACCGATAAATTAGTCTTGGTTATTTGTGAGGTCAACCGCCGCTCAGACAACTTATTCATTAAATACTGCACACCTTTAGGCACACCATTAATTTCATGCTTTTCTGCATAGTTTGTTTTAATCTAGATTTTAAAGTGTCTCAGTTCGCTTAACAATCTGGGAAGTGAAGCTGATGACATTTGAACAGTTATTTACTTTGCTACACTTACCGAACTGCTAAATTAATTAGATTACCTCCTCGCTAACTTCCTTGTAATTGTAAATTGTTATTTAAAAAGTTTAATTTGTAATTTCAGCTCCGGCAGCAGTTCCAAAATGCCTGAAACCCGTTCCATGGCTAGGGAGCAGAAATTACAGAGACTTATGATAGAAGTCAAGGACTTTGAAGCTCAGGTTGACCGGCTAGTTGAGGAAAGAAACAACCTACAGTGTGAAATGAGAATGTTAAAGTCCAGCAAAGAGACAATTCACTTAAAACTGACGAACACCCTCTGCTTACTTGAAGAATCTAAGGAGGATAATGACCACAAACAAGCAGTGATTGACACTTTACGTGTAGAGAACTGTAAACTGCAAGCCACTTCAGACCGTGTAGGACTCTTAGAAGAACAGCTTCGCGAAGCGCACAGCAGCTTGATTAGCTTGCAAAAAGAGAAGTGTAACACAGAAAAGATCCAGTCATTCTCACTTCATAACGAATTGTCGTTTGCCCTACACGAGGAACTATCTTTTACAAATGTAACCAGTGACCAACAGTTTGCACAATGGACTGACCCAACTACAGAAAATTTGCAAAACCATGAAAGACCGAGGAGACCACAGCAAGTTAAAGCAAAATTACTAAAAGCTTTGAATGCCAATAGATTAGTACGGAAACAGCACAAAAAGAAATTGAAGAAACAAAACATTCTAATTAAACGGGTAGCATTGCATCAGGAGATAAACTCTCTTAAGGCAGCTTATTCAGTTTTATCTGAGCAACATAAAGAAGCTCAAAACAGGCTGAGCAAACAATATTCTACCTCTGCACCTCCAAGAAATAATAATTTAGTAATAAAAAAATGTCATGAAATAATGGCTTTGCTGCAAGATAACATAAATGAACAAGATGCTGCATTGCTAACTGACACAGAGGACCTGTCTGAAATTTCAAATGACAGTGGGTCCCCCATGACGAAGAGAAGGAAACGCCGTCGTTCATCAAAGAAGAAAAAGAACAGGGAGCAGACTGAATCAGATAAAAAAACACTAAGGTCTCAGAAAGACCCCCAAGCGCGCTGCTCTTTGCAGAAACTTAAACCTGGATGCGGCCTTGTCGCTCCACAGGGGCAAACTACACAGTGCCCCCCTTACCTGCTGGAGCCCCAGCCTCAATGGGCCTGTGGCACTTGGCAAGATCAGCATGCGCGACGAGGGCAACACGGACATCAGAGATCGAGACCTCAGTGGGGTACTGGTGCGTTGCAGGGACAACTTCTTTCGTGGAGCCCACATGATCCGCAGGGGCCCAAGTTCCAGCCGAGCCCTCTGGCTGCGCAAGCGCCGCAGTACCAGCAGGGCCTACACACACGGCAGTGGTCTCATCTACTTCGGGACCCTTACATGGACCAGGAACCCAGTACTTCCAGGCCACAAGCAGATCTAGGTCTAGGTAACCCCGCGCATGGACTACGTGGCTCGCTAGTAACACCGCACGCCCCACATGCGTCGTCACCGTTCACCCCGCGCGCCCCGCCGCCGTGCGCCCTGCGCGCGCCGCCTGCTGCTCGAGCGCCTTCGGATCTGCTCACGCCGCGCGCCGCCGGGCAAGGAGCCCAACGCGCGTCGCTGCTTCAGCGCGGCAGCAACACAGCAGCGTTGCATACTAGCACGCCTACGCCCAGTGCTCGTAGCCATCAGGTTCAGCAGCTGCCCAAGCCCGTGGACACTAATCCTTCTAAGACGGTTATATTTAGTGACAATATAGGAAAAGGTGTAGGTTACTTACTACATAATAAAATTAATCAGGTTGTTGAAAATGTTTGTTTACCTCAAGCTTCATTTAAACAAATTACTGACCGAATGCTAAACTATACCTATTCGGAAAACACCACAGTCATCTTATTACTAAGTCATAGTAGTGGTGTCGATAAGCAGGCGTTGACTAACTTTATTAATTCATGTGCCACCCTAAATGTCCATAACTGTATTATAGGCACATTACCTTACATTAAGGGACAAGATGAATATAATAGTCGTATTTATAAATTTAATACCATGCTGTATAATCTGACATGTAGTCATAGTGACAACTTATATACAGTCGACATTAATGTTTTCAATAATTTTATTTTGACCAACAGTACTTTGTACTTTGTACTTATCTTTTTTTTACCGCAAACGTTTAGCTAATCTGTTAGCTATGAATATTTCTGACCCGGTTTTACATTGTATATCAGATAACATTATACTTAGCCCTCTTGCATCCAGAAATAATGAATCTCAACATTTAAACTAAACCGAAAGACAGAGGGAATGCCACTTAGTATTATTCATCAGAATATTCAGGGCTTTCCCGGCAAAGAACTTGAGATTGAGTTGTTCCTGGAGTCAAGAAAATGTGACATTTTATGTATTTCAGAGCATTGGCTGAAAGATTATGAAATGCTCATAAATTACGAAAACTATGAAATAGTCAGTGCCTTCAATCGAAAGTCCACTACTCGTGGAGGCACGCTTATACTTGTGAACAAAAATATATAGGCTAAAGAACGAAAAGATATTGTTGGACTTTCGAATAAATGTGTGTGTGAACTATCGTGCGTTGAGTTGGAGAAACATATTATAGTGTGCGTATACAGGCCCCCTAAAAATAGTAACTATGAGAGTTTTGAACGCATCATGGAAGATGTTTTAAAGATATTGCTAAAATCAAAGAATAAATTTCATATAGTCTGTGGAGATTTCAATATAAATATATTAGAAAATGTTACGTTCAGAAGTCAGTTTGTCAGTTTGTTTAAATCATTTAACCTTAATAACATATTTAAAGAACCTACTCGAATAACTGCAACCACAGCTACTTGTTTAGACAATATTTACTTTGATTGTGGCTATTCAGACCAAGAAATAGTAAGTTGTTGCAAATCAGACCACAATGGACAATCTGTGCTTTTCCCATGTCGTCCTAAGGATAAAAAGATTGTTATTAGTAAAAGAATCATAAATTCCAACCAAGTAGAAAAACTCCATGACGCACTATCAGAAAAACTACCAGTTCTAGACTATGATACTAATAATCCAAATAACTTTTATACAAAACTTTTTTTAACGCTACGTGATGAATTTGAAGACAAATTCAAAGTAAAGAAAGTAACAATTAATCCTAAATTTAAATTCAGTGACTGGGCAACTGTAGGTATTCGAACAAGTAGGAGTAAATTATTCGAGCTGTATGATGAAAAGTCTTATAATCACAGTGAAACTTTTGTTGAACATGTTAAAAAATATTCGAAAATTTTCAAAAATGTTTGTTTACAAGCTAAAGCTATTTATACCAAAAATAAAATATACTCAGCTGAAAATGTTATTAAAATCGTTTGGAAAGTTGTTAATTCAGAGACTGGTAGAACTAAACCAATTGAGAAAACACATTCTTTAAAGACTACTCAGGGTATTGTTACTAAAGACACCGAGATAGCTAAAGAGTTTGAAACCTTTTTCAGTAATATACCATTTAAAACTACTGAGTTTCTTAATTCTTCGCCTGTCATTGCGTCAGCTCTTTTAAAAACGAATGTCCAGACATGTGTAAAGGGATTTGAGTTTAGGCACATGAATGCAAATCTAATAATAAAAACTTTTAAAAATATAAAATCAAAAACAACAGAGGATTTATGGGGCATGTCAGTAAAACTATGTAATTCTTTAATAGATACATTAGCACCATACTTAGCCAGTATATTTAACGCTTGTATTGATCATGGTATTTTTCCTGATCTCATGAAACACAGTAAAGTCATACCTCTTTTTAAAGCTGGGGATAAAACGGATCCCAGTAACTTTAGACCAGTGTCTGTACTACCGGTTTTGAGTAAAGTCTTTGAGAAAATTATACTAAATCAAATGCTCCTACATTTCAATTTAAACAAATTACTACATGATCAACAATTCGGCTTCACCAAAGGGCGTTCGACAATCGACGCTGCTGTCAAGCTTCTAGAACATATATACAATGCTTGGGAGGAATCGCAGGATGTGATAGGGGTGTTCTGCGATTTATCCAAAGCATTTGACTGCGTTGATCATGAGACACTATTGTTAAAACTTGACCATTACGGGATAAGAGGAAAAACGCTCGATTTGGTTGAATCCTATCTTGTAGGTAGAACGCAAACAGTCCAGATAAATGGTGCGAAGTCACTGGGATCTACAGTCAAAATTGGTGTACCCCAAGGATCAATTTTAGGACCGTTCCTGTTTTTGGTGTACATAAATGACTTGCCCTTCATGGTACAGAATCTGGCTAAGATAGTTCTTTTTGCAGATGATACCTCTTTAATATTTAAAGTGGACAGAAAGGCTAAAAATATTAACGAAGTGAATTTTGCACTTGATCAAATTCATAAATGGTTTACGTCTAATAATTTAGTATTAAATTCTAAGAAAACTAAATGTATTAAATTCTCTCTTCCTAATGTAAAAAGTATTAAACATGATATTGTTCTTAATAATGAAAAACTAGATTACGTAACTGAAACAGTTTTCTTGGGAATCACACTCGACGCAAATATTCAATGGGACCCTCAAATACTAGCATTGGCTGGTAAACTTAGCTCTGCGGCATACGCTGTTCGAAAAATCCGACAGTTGACCGATATCGCTACAGCCAGGCTTGTGTATTTTAGTTATTTTCACATTATAATGTCCTATGGATTATTAGTATGGGGTCAAGCCGCTAACATTAAAACTATATTTGTGTTACAAAAAAGGGCTATAAGAGCTATATATAAATTGCGAGGTCATGATTCCTTAAGAGAATTGTTTAAAGAAATAGGCATTCTTACGCTTCCTTTGCAGTACGTTTTTGATAACATAATGTATGTGCGTAAGAATTCTAATTCATATTTAAGAAACACTGATATTCATTGTCCAAACACAAGAAATAAAAATAAAATTGTACAGCCGCAAACCAGATTAAGTAAGGTCAGAAAATCATGTATGGGGAACTGTATACGATACTATAATAAAATACCAGACGAAATTTTACAGTTGAATGATAATCAATTCAAAACAAAAATCAAGAATAGTTTATGTTCAAAGGCATATTACAAGCCAGAAAATTATCTTACAGATAAAGACGTCTGGTCAGTAGCAACTGTAGCTCCAACACAATGTACCAGGTAGATAGACATATCATATTTAAACTTCAATTTGACATAGATTTAATAACATTGACATAGGTTTAACTTTGACATGTATTTGTTTTTTACATTACTGTAAGTTTACTATTCTTTTTTTTATGTATTATGTTAAGTACCTAGATATGACTTTCTAAAAGAGAATCTTGTAAATTCCTACTTAGAAATAAATTATTTGATTTTGATTTTGATTTTGTGACTTAACTTTAGCCTTGTCGGTGTTCATTGATTGTTCGTGTGATATTTGCATACTGGTAATCTCATTTCTAAGATCTCTTATACTATCAGCCATGCTTTTCATGGATTGCTCATTTTTAAGTATGAAACTTTGAGGTAAATCACCAATACGAGACATATCTGTTTGCATAATTTGAATATCTCCGCTGCATGTGCAATCATGATCATCGGCGTACCTATCTTCTTTATTTCTAAAAGTTAGATTTTGATAGTCGGCCGAAACATTTTTTGACAATTTGGGTTGAGATGAAGTTTTATCAGGCGAGCGTTAAATATTTATTATTGGTTTGAAAAATAGTTGGTAATCTAAACCTTACTAACCTTACTAGCCTTAGTTGGTAGCCTTACTTTTCGTTTGTCGTAAAGTGACGATTGGGTTGAGATAGTTAATCCTTTTAAACTTGTTCGGGACGCGGTCTTCTTTTTTTTGCGTGAAGCGTGTGGTGCCCTCTGCATGCAACTGATGGATTTAACTTCTTTGGTTTTTGGAGTTGTTAGACACAAGTGCACGAAAATTTGCAAGATTGCAATGTTTTTTTGATATTGAATTTCTAATGTTGTACTAATAGTTGGTGATTTTGAAGTAAATAATATAAAAAATTTAAAATTAATTAAAAACACCCGTAAAGAAATATTCCATATGAGTAGCGAACGACGAAAAAAAGATTTAAAATAAAATTGCATCAGTAGGAATTATTCCATGAATACACTTATTCTGTTTATTACTAAATGGAAGTATGTATAGTTCGAACTTCATTCAGATAAGTCCCTTTAATACGGAAAACAAGTAAAATAGGTAATCTAACTTTTTTTTCATTGTTTTAATGTACTAAAATCGGACCTTCACATCAATTTCTAAAAAAAACACAGAAACATTCAATGATATTGATAAACCATAACTTTGATCACGATTACCCACAAATTAGGTTTTTTGAGTTATTTCTGTCTATTATTAAACAAACTACTTCCATCTTCAACTGCCTCGCGAACGTGGACTAGTAGGAAAGGGGAAAATGAAGTGGAAGCCCTCACGGCGGTGTTCAAGAAAAACTGAATTTTCGGTATGTGGACATCCCAAGTACGATTGTCAGACCCTATCAGTGGGAAACAGCAGTGGTAATGATCTTGTTGCACCTTTCAACAGTGTTACGTGAGGATGTAAACAGAGTTATACTGAACCCGAGGGATTTTATACTATCCAAAGTGTTCTTTCGGCTGATGACCAATGAATTGGGGAACGTTATCAGCATACTATACGGGGAATACCATGCACCAAAAATACGTGATCCTCCACCCGTTGGGCTACCACCTTGCTGGTTGCTCTACCCAAAGAGAAAAGCAAACAGTATTTCGAAAAGCAGCAAACCACGACTAACAGGTACCTGTTTAATAAGTGGGACATGGGCAGTGGTCCCACAAGATCCATACTCACACATTCAAAAGGGCGGTTGCACAAGTAAGCAAAACAGCCGGAGGCCAATTTCAACTCTTGTATGCCTTACACGTCCCGCACTTAGCCACATACTCGACCACGTCATGAGTAGTAACGTAAACGCAGGCGCTCAAAAGTTTTCTCCACACTTTGGAAATCTTATAATTTGGACAGGTTTGGGATTTAGTCGTTGCCGTCAGTGGTAGAGCAGTTCCTGGGAACTGCTACTCGGTTCCACAACGTCCATCGCCAATATCTCGTCCAACTGCCGATTTAACCCTTTTAGCTTATCAGGGGACAACACGTAGTACCGCTGCTTAATCGGAGCGGCGTCCCTGTGGGGGGACAACATTGACAAAAAATTGGTTTTTGTTTTCACCCTAAACAATTTTGGTTCTCCGGGTGGCCCAAAATTTGATGTTCATTTGTGTTTAGTAAACAAAAAGCAAATTTTTATCACTGTCATACAGCAAGGACCATTACCATTTTGACCGACCCGGGGGTGCCTAAATTGTAATGTTCCTTTCTGTTTAGGGTGAAAATAAAAGTTTTTTTTTTTGTCACTGTCGTTTATTGTCCTATAATTTATAAAATTACCAACAGACTTTACAGAAAATAGGGCAAATCACTTGCATTCATTTTAAGTATTAGACCGGGTCTATCGCGATAGTATTTAGGTAAATATTAGTAATTTACCTGTGTCCCGACGTTTCAATACAGTTTCATGTATTGTGGTCGCGGGTTGACTGACGTCCCAGCGAGTTGTCATCTAGGCGGCGGGTAACGAGATGTTCTGCTACCCACATTTGTCTTTATAATTTTAATATTATTGATTGTTTGTAAACTGCACTAGGCTGCCGGCACACAACACTCACAGTATCCGACGCTTGTTCCGATGATAAATCGCGCGGTTTCAACTTATCAATGACTGAACTCCATGCGCATGACAATTTAAACCCATCCTCCCGGTTGAAATTATAAGGGTTCTTCTTAATTTCAATAGCCTCGCGAACGATCCTTGGGTAATAGTGGCGTTCCCAGGGAGGATTTTCGGGGCATGAAGATCAATCCAATGATTCGGACCGGATGATAGAAGGTGTTCTGCTATTGCCGATTTATGCATCTGTCGGTTTTTTACAGCTGCGATATGTTCTTTGACCCGTTCGCTGACAGTTCGCTTCGTTTGGCCAATATAAGATTTACCGCAGCTGCATTGTACTTTATACACTCCTGCATTCTGAAATGGAATGACATCCTTTGGCGTGCGTAAACAGTGTGATACTTTCGACAATGGACTGAAAACAGTCTTTATTGAATTTTTGCTCAACACTGTCCCAATCTTATCTGTTACTCCTTTCACATAGGATAAATACGCTGGCTGTCTGCTCACCTCCGGATGTTTTTCTTTCCTGGTTTTCATGCGACGCTGAGCTCCTGAGTAGCTATTTTGAACCAGCACTCTTTGTACATGGTTTAACTCATCGTTCCGATGTTCTGAGTCACACAAGTCGTATGCCCTCTTTGTCAGCGTCGACACTACAGACTGCAGGTGGCGCGGATGGTGATGGGAGGTCGCGTGTAAGTATCGATCTGTGTGTGTTGGTTTTCTGTATACAGAATGTGCAAGGGACCCATCGGGCCTCACCATTACCTTGACATCCAGGAAGGCCAAAGTTCTATCATCTTCTATCTCACATATGAATTTGACTTTTGGATGGATAGACATTAGGTATTCTACATACTGCTTCACTGTGTCAGTGTTTCCTTTGATGACACTGAAAACGTCGTCAACATATCTCTTCCAGAGCGTAATATTTGAAGGACCGGCACCCAATGCCAACTCTTCAAAGTATTCCATCCAGATGTTGGCAATAACCGGTGCCACGGGGCTACCCATTGCCACTCCATCGATCTGTAGGTAATACTGCTCACTGTAAAGGAAAGAGTTTCCCTCCAGACACTGCTCCAGTAAAGTGATGTATCGTTTAGGAATATTTTTCTCTCTTATCCTGCCTTCGATAACCTTCAGACATTCTCTTATAGGAACATTGGTGAAGAGTGATTCAACGTCAAAGCTCACTAAGATCTCGTCTGGTTCCAGTCTAAGGTTGCCTATAATGTCAATGAAATTACGAGAATCCTTCACATAAGATGACGTCTGACCAACCAAAGTTTGTAGTACACTTGTGACATTTTTCGCGAGATCGTAGGTAGGTGAGCCGATTTGACTCACAATCGGACGCAAGGGAACGTTAGGCTTATGTACCTTGGGTAGGCCGTACAGTTTAGGTGGTTGTACCGTCCTTGGTCTGTGCAAGTTTTGATAGTCATCCTGTGTGAATAAGTCTTCGTGATCTTTAATGAGAGTACGGATGCGTTTGTATACTCTCGCTGTTGGGTTGTGGTTAACGGGCTTGTACACATTCACGTCTCCTAACAGTACCTGGATCTTCTGGTCGTAGTCCGTGGTGTCCATCACTACAGTGGCGTTACCTTTATCGGCTTTAAGCACTAAGTAAGTAATTGTATCTGGCGTTACTTTGCGGAAGTCCATCTTGATTGAATTAGATAGAAAGGTATTTAGCTTTTTCCGCACTTATGATGGCTAGTAATGCAGCTAGTTGAATGCACCACGCGTACGACCGCAAGTTAATGCAAATGCACAAGCGATGCACTTTACTCGCACTACCTCCACCGTTTTACACTCTACACGTGTTTCGCCCCTCCACGGAGCATCATCAGGAGATCTTCGACAGTCGAGTTCCGAGCACTGATCAGTCAATCAATCAAGATGGACTTCCGCAAAGTAACGCCTGATACAATTTCTTACTTAGAATGCGTAGCTGAACAGGCACGTTTGTACATCAAATTAACCAAATTATATCGAGTGGCAGCCCAAAATATTTGGTTTAACCAAGAATGTGGTGCGGGGTGGTATGGGA
This sequence comes from Tuta absoluta, assembly GCA_027580185.1. NCBI lineage: Eukaryota > Metazoa > Arthropoda > Insecta > Lepidoptera > Gelechiidae > Tuta > Tuta absoluta. The sequence continues at coordinate 208,433 of JAQAHW010000070.1, read as the reverse complement.
TCTACCTCCTAGCGGTCCACCCCGGGCAACGGCAACACAGGCTTGCCTGTGGATAAGTCCGGCTGAACGATCCCACCAAGCGGTGGAAGGCTCCGTAAGGGGCCGCCTGGCTCGCGACCACCATCCCACCGAAGTCTGGCGCCAAGTAGCCACCTGCGTTCCGTCAGTGTGTGGGAGTGCCAGTGCCTTAACAGGCTTCTTCTGGGTGAGCTCGCTCCATCTTAGACTCTGTCTCTGTCCTATGACCTAGACTAGAGTCAAGAGCAAACCCATCATTAATAAAAAAAAAAAAAAATGTAGGCGGACTCAGTCAGTGCTCGGAACTCGACTGTCGAAGATCTCCTGATGATGCTCCGTGGAGGGGCGAAACACGTGTAGAGTGTAAAACGGTGGAAGTAGTGCGAGTAAAGTGCATCGCTTGTGCATTTGCATTAACTTGCGGTCGTACGCGTGGTGCATTCAACTAGCTGCATTACTAGCCATCATAAGTGCGGAAGAAGCTAAATACCTTTCTATCTAATTCAATTTTAGCACTAACACTTCCTTGTTCTCACGTAGTGTTTTCAATGCTTGACGCTCTGCTGCAGTGACATTACTTGTGGGTAGCCTGTTCCCTTGCGTCCGATTGTGAGTCAAATCGGCTCACCAACCTACGATCTCGCGAAAAATGTCACAAGTGTACTACAAACTTTGGTTGGTCAGACGTCATCTTATGTGAAGGATTCTCGTCATTTCATTGACATTATAGGCAACCTTAGACTGGAACCAGACGAGATCTTAGTGAGCTTTGACGTTGAATCACTCTTCACCAATGTTCCTATAAGAGAATGTCTGAAGGTTATCGAAGGCAGGATAAGAGAGAAAAATATTCCTAAACGATACATCACTTTACTGGAGCAGTGTCTGGAGGGAAACTCTTTCCTTTACAGTGAGCAGTATTACCTCGTGAGGTTTCGTTACACAACCATGTCAGAGGCCTACTACTAGTAGTAGGCGGTTGAAAAACTCTGACATCAGGGTTCATCGGGTCGTTTACGATTTGGTGTCCCACACGAAAAGAGAGAAAGAGAGCAGTATTACCTACAGATCGATGAAGTGGCAATGGGTAGCCCCGTGGCACCGGTTATTGCCAACATCTGGATGGAATACTTTGAAGAGTTGGCATTGGGTGCCGGTCCTTCAAATATTACGCTCTGGAAGAGATATGTTGACGACGTTTTCAGTGTCATCAAAGGAAACACTGACACAGTGAAGCAGTATGTAGAATACCTAATGTCTATCCATCCAAAATTCAAATTCACATGTGAGATAGAAGATGATAGAACTTTGGCCTTCCTGGATGTCAAGGTAATGGTGAGACCCGATGGGTCCCTTGCACATTCTGTATACAGAAAACCAACACACACAGATCGATACTTACACGCGACCTCCCATCACCATCCGCGCCACCTGCAGTCTGTAGTGTCGACGCTGACAAAGAGGGCATACGACTTGTGTGACTCAGAACATCGGAACGATAAGTTAAACCATGTACAAAAAGTGCTGGTTCAAAATAGCTACTCAGGAGCTCAGCGTCGCATGAAAACCAGGAAAGAAAAACATCCGGAGGTGAGCAGACAGCCAGCGTATTTACCCTATGTGAAAGGAGTAACAGATAGGATTGGGACAGTGTTGAGCAAAAATTCAATAAAGACTGTTTTCAGTCCATTGTCGAAAGTATCACACTGTTTACGCACGCCAAAGGATGTCATTCCATTTCAGAATGCAGGAGTGTATAAAGTACAATGCAGCTGCGGTAAATCTTATATTGGCCAAACGAAGCGAACTGTCAGCGAACGGGTCAAAGAACATATCGCAGCTGTAAAAAACCGACAGATGCATAAATCGGCAATAGCAGAACACCTTCTATCATCCGGTCCGAATCATTGGATTGATCTTCATGCCCCGAAAATCCTCCCTGGGAACGCCACTATTACCCAAGGATCGTTCGCGAGGCTATTGAAATTAAGAAGAACCCTTATAATTTCAACCGGGAGGATGAGTTTAAATTGTCATCCGCATGGAGTTCAGTCATTGATAAGTTGAAACCGCGCGATTTATCATCGGAACAAGCGTCGGATACTGTGAGTGTTGTGTGCCGGCAGCTTAGTGCAATGTTTACAAACAATCAGTAATATTAAAATTATAAAGACAAATGTGGGTAGCAGAACATTTCGTTACCCGCCGCCTAGATGACAACTCGCTGGGACGTCAGTCAACCCGCGACCACAATAAAAAGTCTAAAAAGGTCTTACACTCAATAGGACCGAAAATCTATAATCACATTCCAAACGACATAAAAGACTTACCTAATAACAATTTATTCTTATCTAAACTCAAGAAAAAGCTATTAGAAGATGCACTATACTCTGTAGACGAATTCACAACAAGCAAGACAAACAAATTAATTAGGTAGGTACCTTGAGTGTAGTACTAGTAAGGTAGGCGCCTAACTGACTGATAAATTAATTTATCAATATGACTGATATAAGGAAGCGAAATAATAAATTAGAATTAAACGTAATATTGAAAGATACATGAAACTGTATTGAAACGTCGGGACACAGGTGAATTACTAATATTTACCTAAATACTATCGCGATAGACCCGGTCTAATACTTCGCTTCTTCGCTTCGCTTCGCTTCGCTTCGCTTCTTTTACATTTATTTCAGGAGTATTTTCCTGGGAGGCACAGAGTTATAGATTCATTTCATTTCATTTATTCATTGCATGTTATATTATACATGCAATGAATTAATGATGTGATGTTATAGTAGGTATTATTAATACATATAGTGGAGTAGAGTTCGTAGAATTGAGCATACAGTTCCTGATTTAGCTGCAGGAGAAATACCCTTCGACTCATGGCGGGGTTTGAAGGCCGAGCCCTTAAGGGCTACCATAATTTTTCGCAAAACTTCCCCAAAACAAATTTAGTCCGCCCTCTTATCACAGTAAAATTAATAGTACTAGCGTACAGTATGGTCACTCCCTGCCTCCCCCTACAAGCGCCGCCCACCCGCGCTCGGAGGACGCGACGACGAAGGTCATTTCATACTGCCGCACACTGCATTTCTGATTCGCGAACGCAAAATGGCGGCAACTCTGACATGTTGTCTCACACACACAAGCATGGTCCGCGTTCACCTACGCGAGCTTAGATTGTGTGCGTAGCAACGCGTTTGATTCATACATTTGAGCGCCAGTGTCCGAGGTGTGCTCTTATAGTGAAAATTTATATTTCTGAGAGAGAAGACGTACGCGTCGTCGACATGTTATGATAAATTTTTGTGAGTGTGACTTTTCTAAGTTTATATATACTAGGCGGTGGTGTCGACACATTGTGGGAATTTTTGTGAGAGAAGTATGTGTGTCGACACATTATAGATAATTCTTGATATGTAGGGACCGCATCTCTATAGAAACAAATTTTTGACTATGCAAGTGATTTAACTTTTCAAGCACTCGCGATCACTTTCACTCATTTTAAGTATTATACCGGGTCTATCGCGATAGTATTTAGGTTAATATTAGTAATTTACCTGTGTCCCGACGTTTCAATACAGTTTCATGTATATTGTGGTCGCGGGTTGACTGACGTCCCAGCGAGTTGTCATCTAGGCGGTGGGTAACGAGATGTTCTGCTACCCATTTGTCTTTATAATTTTAATATTATTGATTGTTTGTAAACATTGCACTAGGCTGCCGGCACACAACACTCACAGTATCCGACGCTTGTTCCGATGATAAATCGCGCGGTTTCAACTTATCAATGACTGGACTCCATGCGGATGACAATTTAAACCCATCCTCCCGGTTGAAATTATACATTCACGTCTCCTAACAGGCTACCCACAAGTAATGTCACTGCAGCAGAGCGTCAAGCATTGAAAACACTACGTGAGAACAAGGAAGTGTTAGTGCTAAAAGCCGATAAAGGTAACGCCACTGTAGTGATGGACACCACGGACTACGACCAGAAGATCCGGGTACTGTTAAGAGACGTGAATGTGTACAAGCCCGTTAACCACAACCCAACAGCGAGAGTATACAAACGCATCCGTACTCTCATTAAAGATCCTCTTCAATTTATAATACCTACTATAACATCACATCATTTATTCATTGCATGCATAATATAACATGCAATGAATAAATGAAATGAAATGATTCTATAACTCTGTGCCTCCCAGATCTGTGACTCCTGAAATAAATGTAAAAGAATCAGTGCAGGAACAAATATCATCGTGAAGGGAAACCACCAACCGACCCCAGTGATAGGCCCAACAAAGGCCTCCGCCAACCCAGAAAATATTTTCCAGAGCCTCATTTGTAAATAATAGAATTCAACGCAGTCTACTTAGTAAAATGAAGGTGATTGAAATGCAAGAGAAGTTTAAGTATAATTTATGAACCCGAGCTTGAATTTGTATTCTCAAACCTCCATGTAAGAAATAACAAAATCTCAATGAAACAATGTATGTATGTATGTAATAACTTTATTGCACCAAATAAATAATACAAATAAAAACACTAATAACAGAAAAGGTAAGGCAGAAAGGCAGACTTATCCCATTAAGGGATCTCTCCCAAACAACCTCTTTGAGAAATCCAGAGAACATGGTGTGCACAGGTAAACTATGGTACGAGGTAGTTGCGAAAAAAAAAAGTAAGATTGACACTAATTATAGCAGCTATAGAATAATAAATGTAATAAGTATCTATATGTTCATAGAACCCTACTTAAATAATTAAATACCCATCAATATAGGAACATACATAATATACAATATTTAATATAAAGACAAGCCCAATTGTAACTGAACCTTATCCTCTATAAAATATAAAGTAATAGATTTTAATTTCTTATGTGACCCCAGACCCCAGTCCAAGATATCTTACCCAGCCCAGGCTGGTTAAGTCTGTAGGGCGTAGATCGCTTTCGCGACAACTGACACTCAGAGAAACATTTAAAGCGAAGGTTTCTCTAACATCTCAGCTCAAATGCAATAAAATCTCAGTTTCGCTCGGAAAGAGAGAGAATTCCACTGTATAATAACGTTAGGATGAAAAACCCAAACTGCTATTTGATATACTAATCAGAGACAAATGTTATAATAATAATAATAATAATATCATTTATTTGCAAGAATACAGTTACAAGAGTTCTTAAAATTAAAAGGAGACCGTGTATTCAACCTGCATGCAGGCGCGCAAATTTTACAAATGTCAATAAAAAGTTAATTTAAATATTACAATAAATGAAATGATAAGATTGCCAGATAGTTAGTACATGTCAAAAAGTTATATAAAATAAATGTCAATATTATGTCAATTAAAGATTACATTAAATATAAATAATTTACGTTTTGAAGCCTATGTATTCTTCTACACTATAAAAACAATGTTCAAGTAACCATTTTGTAATTATTTTTTTGAAACTGGATTTATTTAATTTTTTGAAGTCGTCTGGGAGGTGGTTATATAATAAAATTCCCATATTATATACATTTTTGCGGTACATAGTTTTGTAGCAAGGAGGTTGATATAACAAATCCATTTGTCGTTTACGTGTCTGTCGCTGAAACATCACAGAACGCCTTGTCCAGAAATCAGAATGAGAATGTACAAACACACAAACATCCTTTATGTACATAGAAGGTAAAGGTAGAATACCAAGCTTCCTAAAAAGTGGCTTACAGCTATCGTCGTACCAAGCATTGCAGATGACTCTTGCACACTTTTTCTGCAACTTAAATAGCCTGTCTACTTCCACTGAGTTTCCCCATAGAATGAGACCATAACTGATAACAGATGCTACGTATCCATGATAAGCAGTCAAAGCTGCTTCTACTGACACAGTTTGTCTCAATTTTTTGAGTGCAAAAACAAATCTATTTAATTTATTGCATGTTACATCAATATGTTCTTTCCAGTTCAGATTCTTATCGACTGTTATTCCAAGAAATTTAAAATATTCAACTTCGTTTACTTTTTCATTATTATATGTCACATTAATAGGTACTGGATTAGCATTATATGGCAAAAATTGCATAATCTTGGTTTTTGTGACGTTGATCTTTAAATAGTTTATATGCATCCAGTCAATAACATTTTTAAGTAGGTTGTTTATTTCGTTATTAATTAATGCTTTATTGTCACAGTTTATAACAAACGTTGTGTCATCAGCAAATTGGATACATTTGTGGTCAGTTACACTTGGCAAATCGTTAGCATATACTAAAAATAGAAGAGGTCCAAGAACGCTGCCTTGAGGAACCCCTACTTTACTTACTTTAAACTGCGATCGGTATGTTTGATTGACTACAACATTCTTTGTTTCCGTTATTTTCTTTACCTCTATGCACTGTTTCCTGTCCCTAAGAAAGCTCTCGGCCCACTCCAGTGCTCTACCTCTTACACCATAATGAAAAAGCTTTTGCAAGAGTCTAGAGTGATTCACAAAATCGAATGCCCGGCTCATATCGAGAAATATTGCCATTGTCGGAGATGTAGACGTCTTTGTGTTAATATAACCAGTTGTTGTTCTTATCAATTCAAAACAAGCATGAGTTGTAGAGATCCCTCTCCTAAACCCATATTGTTCGGGGCGCAAAACGTCATATTTTTCTAGAAACCCATCCAATCTTGTGTAAAAAGCTCTTTCAAAAATCTTTGACAGTACCGGTACGAGCGCAATGGGTCTATAGTTGCCTGGGTCAAGCTTGTCACCTGCCTTAAAAAGTGGTTTGACTATACAGACTTTTAGCTGCTCTGGGAATATCCCCTCGACAAACGAAAGGTTTATTAGATGAGCGACGGGTAAGCTTATATATGAAGCACATAGCTTTAGAATCTTGGTAGATATGCCGTCATAACCAACGGCTCTACTATTCTTCAAGGACAGTATAATGTTATAAATTTCTCTATCTGTCACCGGCTTTAAAAATATTGTATGTGGAATAAATTTATCAGTATCGAATGTCAATGAAGTGTTGTTATTATAATTTTTATACGAGTTTGTCAATTCTGTAAAATAATGATTAAAAATGTGACTTATTTTATTTGGGTCCGAATAAACATGATTATTAAATTTTATTTCATTGATTTCGTTTTTGAAAATTTTATTTGTTATGTTTGATGAAATTGTGTTCCAGGTCGCTATACACTTATTTTTACTTTTTAATATATAGTCATTATTTTTCAATTTCTGGGCATGATTAATACATTTTTTTAATAAGATATTATACGATTTGAGTTTTGATTTATTTTCACGTTTTTTAGTTTTATTTAGCCTGTAATTAATATACAACGCACGTTTTACTTTACAAGACTTTTTTATACCTCTTGACAACCAATGTAACTTCTTGGGTTTATTGGTAATTTTGACTTTAATGGTCGGAAAGCAAAGGTTATATAATAGACAAAACCAATCACTCGCTTGATTTTCTATCTTTAAACAACCTATAAATTAACGTTGATACAATTATTGACATTAACAAATCTCAATAATTGCCGCTAATAGGTTGACGTTGTTATATAATAAACATAAATATTATTAAATAGTGATCATCTAGTGGCCAAGTCCACGATGTTTGTAGTAACCCAGATAATTTTGAGTCACTTACTTGCCATCAGAAAGAATCTATACCCTCTTATATTTAGCCTTCGTTTAGTTCTATCGCATGGAAGAAATTATTGTGCCTTTAATTTCTTTAAAAAATAAAAATAATATATTATGTATCCCAAGGTCTATCCCTGAAACACATAATATATCCTTAAATAGAATAAAATGTCGTTCACGGCGAACCATGAACGACATCTACATCTTGGTTATATCAACGCTTGATATAAGAAACGCATCTCCTCCATTTTATTAATTACTGCTTATGCTCTTGAACTAAGCTTCCGCAAAAGACTTATCATTCAGAAAGAAGATTTTTAAGATTATCAGAACTCCTCTATCAAGAAGACCCCACCAACCAACTTCAATCTTAAATAAAAAATAAAATGGGGTGGAGAAGGTAGGGAGGCTTCCGTCCCGCATCTCTACGATGACCCTCTTCCAGTACAGCATCCCCAGATGCCATACCTGCAGGATCCCTCCGTTTCACCAAAATGCCGTCGGTTGCTTACAGGACGCTGTAAGCTATGAACGTCTCCGTTCATGTGCAGTTGGTTGCAAGCCAAACAGTCTACTTCATCGGTCAGACGAAAATAGAACTCCGATACCTCGTACATAGTCCTTTAGACTTATCAGAATTCTATTGTAGTACTGTTTCATCATTAGTTAGTTTTATTGGATATTATCCATAACTTTACAGTTCCAGTTAGCTAAATACATTGGTTCTCACACAGACAGGCCGGATTCCCAGCGGTATTCTAAAGAGTCATACAGTTACTATCTGTCACACAGACAGGACCAGTAACCCAGTCGTAATGCGTTTGAGTAGTTGCAGCTTAATTCATTCTTAAGCTAACAAAGTGCTTTTGGGCATGCCATGGACTGGCAGCACTTGTTTATATATTTATTTTATTACTCCATAGAGTTTTGAACTGCAACCTAGGTCGTCTTGCGTTCGATCTCTTTCATAGATAAATGGTTAGTACTAGCAGTATTAAGCTGCGATACCGTTAATTCAAATATCAGATGTGGCAGCCACACAGACAGACCAATAAACCGACTAATCAGTTAGCCTCGATGAAGTACTCCGTACATATTTGACATAAACAGGAGGGGTCTTACAACCACTATCGTTCCACGACTACCACCCCTTTTAGCGATTTATTAGATACCTGCGAGGATTGTTATGCTTTCGCCCCTCTCTTCTGCATCTTCGCTTCATGGAATGCATCGTTTCACTCCTATCAGCCATCATATACCTAGAGTCATGTTTATTAGCTGCATCTGATTTGGGGTTCAGTGTCATCCCCCCTATGTCAAATTCATAAATGAAATAGACTTGAATTACTTTATTGTTTTATACTCCTTAGAGTAACCTGCAACTTTGGTCGTATTGCGTTCGAGTGCACACCTCAATGTGCCAAGTAGAGGAGACTAGCGCTAATCTTAAGACCGCTTAGTATTCCCAACTTAACCACGTTAGAGCTATGATAGAGCCTCTTATCTGTTGGTATCTGACAAAGTCAAACGATAACCATAGCACTGCTCGTGTCCGCCTTGGCGCAACACTAACTCAAAAGATGTTTCACAATTCGAAATGATCCATGAGATCCGCAAAACCAACTCTGTTCCTTAAGCTACTAAGATAGTCCTGTCTGTAGACATTACGTAGCCCGCCGACTACGGTGCCTCTTCAATTCTTTTATAATTTATTAATATCTCGTACGCAGTCACCGTTTCCCGAATAAGTATTTCGTATAACCTAGACATGCAACAAATTATAGAATCGAAATAGTACAAACATTTTCTCTCTATAACTCGCGGTCAAATGTATAGCGTGCTCTATACATGCCATCAAGCGCTTGACGTACCTCGAACTTGTGGAGCATAAATCATCAAATCATTCATTACTAAATCTTTGAGTCATTTATCCAAGCTATCGTAATCTCAGCCATCTACCACTAAGACCAGAGGTTATCTATATGTCTGTTCGAAATGGTAACGTTGTATCAGTACAATTACATACTGTGATACTGTTTAGGGCCCAACGAAACCCATCTTTGCAGGCGGCTCTATGCCAGATATGTCATTTAAATAATATTAAATTGCTGCTTTCAAGCTCAGGGTGCAGACTTCTACCCATCGGCGCCCATAGGAAATTTTCCTATTTTTATGTGATTCCATCTTAATCACTTTTTATATGTTGTTCCAAAACATATTTCATCGCTAGCGATGTCTTTCTTAAGAGTAAAATTAATTTACAACTTTTTAATCAAATTTCCCAAATTTCAAATTCGATTTTTATTTATATAGAAAATTTTATATTTTCTTATCGAAGGTCTAATGGCTTACCAAACCATTTAAAACATATTATTTTATGTTTCTAGACATAACTTATTACTTTCCACCGATCGCCTATTCAATCGGTGAAACTTTCATTTTTCATCTCCCGGCTCACCGCACCGATACTCCCTCTATGTATATGGATGCTACAAAACGGCCGTCCGCACGCCGTTTTCAGGTGATTTTCAGACTATGTCTTTTTACACTTTTTATGCATGTTATTGATAGATAATGCTATTAATTAGTGTTTTTAAAGATTTCAGGCCTTTTCATCGATTATATTCGATTTTATAGGGATTTTAAAATAATTTCCAAAATTTCGGCTATGTCCAATTTTTGCTCGAAATTCGGCTATGTCCCAGAAAATATTTTTATTTTCTTTTTATGTTATTTTTGATTCAGGGTCGGAAGCCACACTAAAAGGCCGTACGCTCCCTCACGCGGTTTCCAGATTTGATAAAACACAATATTATCGCTATGTGACGTGGCCTGCGGTCAACGTCAGGCGCGTGCCTGTTTTGCAAAAATCAGTACTCGCCGCTACATCGCGCGGGCCGCACGCTCCGGTACGATCTCTCACATTGACGTATATGCTTCTAGACACGAAACGTATTATTCAAGGGGCGCAGGAGCACCCTGTGCAGTGGAATAAGTCTGCAGTGTGTGAACATATCATGGATAAATCCACCTATTATGTCAGATTAGATAAGGAAAGTACGGGATGTCATAGAAATTTAAAAACATCCGAATTTCAACAGAGATACTGGATGGGGAATCTCATCAACTTGGACTCCGCTGATTACACAGCAGAAGAACCAGATCCAACATACTGTAAGACCTACTACACAAGATACGGTTTAAGCATTTTGAGTGGAACCTGGACGTTGCGCTAGGCAATTAAAAAATAGATGGCGGTAAGTAAAAATAATTTCTATTCTAAATAATGACGTCTAACACCGTAGTCATCCGTGAAGAGCTCGAAACGTAGGAATTGTAAAATCCAAAATAAACACAACTTAAATCCGTTTAAAATTGTTTTATTGTGATGAGCTTTTTCGTAATTTTAATGAAAAATGTGAACAGGAAAAAAAAGATGATGAATAAAATGTCGATCTGCATACATACCCGGACTGTCTCAAGAATCTGCCGAAACGCTGAAGCAATATGAACATCTCTATAGCGAAGATCCCTTTTCAGTAGAAACAGTGCAAAAAGCTGAAGAAATTTTGCCCCAAAGATTCAAAGATTTATTTGCCATATAACAAAGAACGTCATATCTAGCACGTCACTATTACAACATTACTTAACTTAAGCATCTTAAGCTAATTACAATTTAGTTTATACATATATATTAAATAACGTGTCTCTTCTCTCCTTATTGCGCGTTAGCACAAAAAACTCATCTATATCATATAATGGATTAAATGTCATAATTGATTTCAATTTTGATTTAAATTCTAAAGTTTCTAACTCTGTAAATGACAGAGGCAACTCATTGTATAAAGAAATTTTTAGTGGTTGTCCTTGTTTAGAAGTCTTTTTTAATCTGGTTCTGGGTACAAATAGCTTATTTTTATTCCTAGTATCATGTGAGTGTATATCTTTATATTTCTTAATGTTTTTCTTTTCATCGTGTATTTCTAATATGGATTAGTATATAAATAATGATATAACGGTCATAATCTTTAGTTCAATGAAATATTTCCTAGCAGAAGTTCTCCTATGTACGCCGGCTATTATTCGAATCGCCCTTTTTTGCAATACAAGTACTTTTTTGACGTCAGTGCCGTTTCCACATATTGTGATCACGTAATTTAAAATAGAATGTACGGTCGCGTTCTAAAGTGGAGTCATAGTTAACACAAACCTCAGAAAACAAGTCGCTCGCACCCGCGGCGACACTCACACAATGACACAAATGACGTATAACATACTATTATTTGACGAACTACCATTGTATAATAGGCTGAGTAGTATTGACTATTTCACTACATGACTCATTAGCTTCGGTAGCGTGGTCAGTAGCGCGGTCAAGCAAATTCTTGACCGTTATTGTGGAGACAATGGATCGAATCCCGATTTCTTCGTTCTAGTTTTTATTTTATCAAATGAAGCAAAATTTAGTAAATTTTGAATTACATTTTAGTTGTTGCTAGATCGTTTGCGAGATAGTGCGTGTGCTAAGTGTTTTTTTTAACCTAAGTTTATTTATTAAACTTCAGTGTTTATTTCTTCGAAATGCATACTATTATCAGTTTGCAGTATAAGCAGCGTATTGTTGCGCTGCAATTATCTGTGGCGATGCATGATATTGGATTTAATTTAACTCAAATTGCTAATCAGACTGGTCTGGCCGTAAGTATAGTTTTATTTCATTACAATTGTATTTTAAATATTAAAAACTTTGACTCATAGTATGTTGGTAGCTGTGAACCGATTAGTATAAACTTTTTTATTAATAATGCTACTTTGTTTTAGTGGAAGACTGTTAAACGTTGGGTTACACGTTTTGAAGAGGAAGGTAGCGTAAAAACTCGACTCGTCTTATTAATGATTCACAGCGGAGGATGATGGTGTAACAATATGAAGAAAATGGTTCTGCCGCTGGTCTAGGCGAATTAGTAGCACAAGAAACAGGGCGTGCAACTGCCGCTAATTATGTTGATATGCTACAGGAAAGCATGCTACCGACGACGGTGCGAAATGTTTAACTGTTTATCCTGCTAGTGAAGTTCCTCGTTTTGCATTTGTCCAGGATAAATTGTCCAGTGCATCGAGCTGCCGTGGTGTATAATTGGTTTAGCCAGCACCCAGATATCCAAGTTATTCGTTGGCCAGCAAAATCTCCGGACTTAAATCCCATAGAGAATTTATGGGGTTTAATGGTGCAAAGGTGGGACATGCGCAAAGAAAGAACTACAGAAGCTTTAGAGGCTCACTGCCTGGGAGTGTGGGAGAGTAGCAGAGGAACAGATATATGCACTTATTTGATCGAGTCTATTAAGTGTTTATTAAGTGTTGTTGAAAACAGCGGAGGTAACACCAAATACTAATTATGTAAGCAGCGATTTTTACTTAAGATTCCAATCAGACCCGATCTAGCATACATTGCTGATTATCTTGTGTATTTCATTATAATATATGAATATACACAAAATAATCAGCAATGTATGCCGAAGCGGGCCTGATAAATCGTTGCTCACTCAACCTCTGTTTACCTGCTTACCCGCCTACTATTGCAGTAGGTATTTGTGGAGCATTACATTAGCAATTAAATTATGCTAAAACATCGATTTATATTTATATAAGATTGATAATTATTAGTCAGTTATCTTAAGGCCTTGCTTCAATATCTTTTCATTACGAAAACGAGTACTTAAGCTTAAACCTTGAGATGTAGGCAAATAACTGATTTATTATTATTACAATTACTTTTACTTCCGAGGAAAGTGCATCATCGTTAAACATAGAACAATAAAATAATTACTAACGAAATTATTACTTAAATAACTTTATTGAAAGATTCAATCCAAGATTTGGATCATTCCTATGATCTTATAAATAATTACCTATCGATGTTTCAGCTAATGAACACTTAATATCATTTTACATAATATTGTGTTTTATCATTCAAACAAAACTATTAACTAAGTATTACGACAGCAAGTATTTTATGTAGTTTTACATACTCGTATCTTATGGTTACCAAAAGTTCTCATTCATGTAATTATGTTATTTACGTAAAGTGATACCATACCTACCAATAAAATAATTTCTTACCTTACTTTTTGTTTTATTACAATAATATAGGTTTATGTTTTTAGATATAATATTTTGATACATAATTTACAATAAACATTTATAGATATAATACATAGATGAATATATAGAACAATATTATATAAAATAATTATTACTGGAGAAAATATGGTAAAAACATTTAAAAAAACATTATTCAACATACAGAGATCGGATGGGAACCCGGTTCCGTTCTGATTAGAAGGTAAGAACTATAACCGCTAAGCTACGGTAGCTTGTGATCAATACGACGAAATAAAGATATGTAATCTATTGCTTTACTACAAGTGAACGAATAAGGATAACTATTATACGGTTTTAGACAAACCAGTGTGATGTATACTTTGTGGTGATGTGGTGGCGAATAGGCTATCACCGAGTAATTATTTCAAAGATTACAAAGATGTCGCTTATAGGTGGTAATCTGTTTAAGTTTTAATGCTACGCCTTAAGGTGGACTTTTCTACTTACAGTCGATAATCTTACGTGTGTGCGTAAGTTAGTAAAGTAAGTACAGAGGATAATAACCCGTATTGCAATCTGTCAAGTGGTCTAACTATGACTCCACTTATGAATCCGACCGTACATAGGCATAATATACTGTAATAAGAGTTTTTTCGTTTAATTTATAAAGTGCATGGGCTTTAATTTATAAAGTGCATAGTTCGCTGAAGAGATTTTATCACAAACCTTCTCTATGTGTAGGCTGTGAGTAATAGTATAGTCAATGGTGTAACCAAGAAATTTTGAAGATTTAGCCTGTACATTTGAGCTACTGCAAACTCTTTTGTTGGTAGCATAGGACACAATTATAGTTTTTTCTTTATTAAGTAAAATGCCGTTTGCGGCAAACCATTTTTGTAGGGTATCCAAAACGTCTTGTACTTTTTTTTCCATTTCCGTTTCGATTCTATCTTTTACGCCTACGTGGGTATCATCAGCAAATAAACTTATAAAAGCCCAGTCTGGTAAACAATGAGGAAGATCATTGATATATATCAAGAAGAGTACTGGCCCTAGAATTGATCCTTGTGGGACGCCAATATCTGTTGTAGCAACCGAAGACAAAATACCGTTGACATCAACTTTCTGTGTTCTATTCTGAAGGTAACTTCTAAATAACTCAAGAGCTTTTCCTTTGATGCCGTAATATTCTAGCTTGAGTAGTAATATATCATGTCTTAGGCAATTGAAGGCCTTTGACAGATCACAGAAAATACTTGCACACTTATGTGAATCATCTAACGCCTGTAGTGCGAAGTTTATTACGTTCGCTGTAGCTGTTTGAGTCGATCGTCCCTTTCTAAACCCAAACTGATTTTGGTTATAGATATTATTTGTTTCCAGGTATTCGACCAGTCTGTTTTTAAGTACGTTCTCGAAATTTTTTGACAATGTTTGCAAAATATATACTGGTCGATAGTTAGAAATATCAGATTTCTGACCCTTTTTGTAGATTGGTACGATTCTGCCAATTTTCAAAACATCCGGAAACACCCCCAGGTCTATGCAACTGTTCATTATATGTAATAATATTTCCTGTAAGTAACTATCTTCCAATATGAGAGTTTTTATAGTTTCTGTGTCAAATTCGTGTATATCTTTAGTTTGTTTGCTTTTCAGTCCTTTGACTGTCTTTATTAAGTATTTCATGTCTATTTGCAAAACTTCCAGACTGGTGGCCGGCTTTGGGCATTTAGAAAGAAATATGTTACACTGATTTGTGTTTGTTTTTATATTACCAGCTAATCTATGTGCTACATTGCAGAAAAAGTGATTAAACATGCTTGCTATTTTTTGAGGATCATTTATTTTAATACTGTTTGTGTCTTTAATATTGTGAATTTTAGGTTTTGGCTGGCGTTTGTTACTACGAGTAGTTTCTTCATTAATTATGTTCCAAGATTCTCTAACTTTATTAGTAGATTTTTTAATTCTCTCACAGTTCTTAATATTTTTAGCTTTGTACATAACTTTTTTAAGTATTGTTTTACATATCTTTATTCTGTTTTTTCTTTCATCACATGGTTCTAACTCTTGTTGTATTTCCATATCTTCAATTTTTTTTTTTTGATATCGTAATTCCTTGCGTCTGCCATTTAACTTTAGGCTTCTTATTCTCTTTGATTTTCTAATAGGAAAAGATATATTATAAAAGTGAATTAATGCATCTAAAAGAATATTAATTTTTTCATTAGGGTTACTACAAATCATAATTTGATAGAGTAGTCTATCATCATTATTGAGTAAAAAATGAAAATAGTTGAAATTATCTCTCGATTTAGTTCTCTTATACGTAAACCGTGGTTTGTTTTTTTTGTTTTTATCTTCATAACAATAATTAAACATAATAGCATTGTGGTCGGACATTTTACAATCTAATACTTTAGCTTTACAATCGTGGTCGTCAAAATTAATTATAAAATTATCAATACAGGTAGAACTGGGGCCCACAGTACGTGTTGGAGAATGCAACGTACATTTAAAACCGTAATTTTTTAGAGCTGTGTTGAATTTTTTTACTTTTGTGAATTCTTGTCTCCGTGGGGCTCCTTCGGTTTCCGGTAAAAGTACGTTTAAATTAAAATCACCTGCCATAACAGCTAGTTTCTCTTCTCTGCAGACAATGTTCATAAGAGTAATTAATACATTTTGAAATATGCTATAGTCGTAATCCGGTCGATAAAGGCAAATTATTATCAATTTTGGTACCTTTAGTTCTATCGCACCCAATAAGTGAAAATCGACGTGAAAAAGGGTAGACACTGTAACCAACATAGATATGACTCACAGCAGTAGGAAAGCGTGGATTACTGTTAGAAAGCTTACTAGTGAGCCACCACCACCTTCTGCTCCAAGTCGGGTTACTTCTTATCAAGTTACCCATCAGCTGTTACTGAACGGTAAACCCCCTTGTCGCCTGAGTAAACTTCCAGCTAATTCTAACTGTCCCAACTCCGGGAACGTAATTGGTAAGCCTGTTTTGCTGCCAGAAATTGTCACGGCAATAAAATCTTCAAAAACTGGCAAAGCTTCCGGAGTTAACGACGTATCTGTGGAACAAGTAAAAAACCTTGGATCAGTTGCGATGTCCTGGTTACTTGCAATGTTCAATAGCTGTATGGAATCAACAAAAATACCCCGACTATGGAGAATTCCAAGGTAATAGCGTTGGTGAAACCCGGTAAGCCAGGCAATGACCCTAAGAGTTACCGCCTAATTTCCCTCCTGTGCCATACCTACGTTTAAGCTCCTTGAGCGAATGTTGTTAAACCGCCTGATAAGTGTTGTGGACCCCAAACTCAAATCAAATCCTGCTGCAGCTAGACACTGAAGCTAACTCAACATCTGGAGGATGGGTTTGAACTGGGCCTAGAAACCGGCGTCGTTTTTGTAGATATTTCAGCTGCGTATGACACAGTGAACCTGAGAAGACTTATGACCAAAGTAAACAACACCACAATCGCCGCTTCCAGGTCCATTTTAACTCAGAAAAATGGCACTGGAGGTTACAAAAAAATTGTCTGCCTCAGGGAAGCGTTTTGGCATCCCTGCTATTTAACATATATACGGATGACCAACCGTCCACGCCCAACTCGAAACGCTTCTTATACGCTGATGACTTAGCACTTACCTCCCACGTTCAGACTTTTGAAGAGGTTGAGGCTAATTTGACTGGTGCACTAGACTCCTTAAGCTGCAACTATGACAGCAATGCACTAAAACCTAACCCCACGAAAATACAGTCCTGTGCCTACCATCTGAAGAACAGAGAAGCCAATCGAAAGCTGAACATCATCTGGCGTGGCGTGCCAATTGCTTATAATAGTTTTCCTAAGTACCTTGGAATTACAGCGCGTTAACGTATAAAACACACTGCAAGAACATCCAGAAAAAAGTTAGCACTCGCAATAACCTGCTGCGTCGCTTGACCACATCCAGATGTGGAGCTGCGCCAGATGTTCTACGGACTACGGGAAAAGCCCTCTGTTTTTCGGCTGGTGAGTACGCCAGCTCTGTATGGAGTCGTTCAGCGCATGGCAAATTGGTGGACACAGCTCTTAACGAGACCTGCCGGATAATTACAGGCTGTCTCAAATCAATCCCAGTGGCAAAGCTTTATCCACTTCTGGCACCGCCCCACCCAACGTCCATAGGGATATCGCAATACCAGTCGTGTGTTTTAATAAAGACCATGACAGGAGGCACCCGTTGCATAATCATGTTCCTGGAGCCCAGAGACTGAGAAGCCGACATAGCTTCTTAAAGCACGCGAAGCCAATCACTGGAAATGCAAAAGAAGAGCGATGCCGGCTTTGGTACAAAAAGTACCCCACAGCTTCCCCTTTTCCACCAAAAGAGAGTCTCCCCCTGGACACAAACTCTCTTGGCAAACATGGAAGTCACTCAACCGACTCCGGACCCAAGTTAGCCGATGCAGAGACAACCTGTGCCGGTGGGGATGCAGCTCAAATGGCACATGCAAATGCGGTGTTTCTCCGTAAACAATGGCACACCTACTTTTTGCGAGCAAGATGACGGGCAGGCAGCCCGTCATCTTGCTCGCAAAAAGATTTATATGATGCCACCAATACTACAGTTCGGCTGGCGGAGTATTTATCGAAACTAATTTAATATTAGAGTAAGCCCATCGATCAATACGCAAAAAAAAAAAAAACTTCTGTAGGATGAATATTTTTTTAGCATCCGACCTGTTTCCCCAGAGAATTATCCCATATCTAAGCCAGGCATTGTCTTATGCAAAGTAAGTACAGGTTGCTGTTTTTAGATCAGTAGTTTTTTTAAGCTCGTAAAGCGCATATGAAAAACTTGAAATTGAAATTGAAATTCTTTATTCAATGTAGGATAGTATTATAGTATCACTTATTGACGTCATGAACCGTCATTGTAAAAAAAAGAAATTTGTATCACACAATTTTCTTTTTTTTATAACAATTTTGTAATGTCCTAATAGAAAACCGGCTCGGGCGGGATAAAAAAAAAATCAAAGCACTGCCACGAAAACGATATTTGTTTCAAATTGAAGTCAAGATTTTTAAAGCGTGTAGTTTACATGCGTATAATAAATCAGACCTCTTAAACAGGAAAAAACCCCAAAAAACCTGCCCAGAAGTGCTCCTACTTTAAATTAACAATCATACTAGCCCTTTAGCTACCCAAGCTAATTCTGGAAGTAAAATAAATATGTATAGACCAAAAATGGCTACATATTTTTTTTTGTAAAAATTGCAGTAGATAAGTTTACCAGTTTCAACTTATAAAATATTTACTTTTGACAATTGAAATTACATCCATGGAGATTTACAAAATTATGTCAGTTGTAAACTCCACACACGCCCCATTTTGGTATTACAAATGAGTGCGTGTTTCGTGGAATTTCAGAGCTCCATGCCTCTTTGTCATTAATGTACTCATCTAACATATAGTAAGCTTTATAACATAATGTTTTCTTGATAACAGACTTAAATTTACTTTCTGATAAACTCAATATATCTTCCGGTATTTTATTATACTATCTTATACTTAGACCTTCAAATGAAGCCCTAACTTTAGTGAGTCTTTGCTTAGGTTGATTTATTTTATTTTTACTCCTTGTATTGTGGTTATGCCTGTCACAATTTCTAGTGAAAGTATTTATATTTTTTCTAACACATATGATATTTTCATAAATATATTGACACGGTACAGTCATAATATTAATTTCCTTAAACAGTTCCCTTAGGGAATCACGACTGCAAAGTTTATAAATTGCTCTAATGGCCCTTTTTTGGAGAACGAAAATTGTTTCAATATCAGCGGCGCGCCTCCACAGCAAAATTCCATAGGACATAATGCTATGAAAATAACTAAAGTAAACAAGTCGCGCAGTTGCAATATCCGTGATCTCTCTAATTTTACGTACCGCATATGCAGCTGAGCTTAATCTTCCTGACAAAGATGTAATATGAGGGCCCCATTGGAGACTTGAGTCGAGAGTAATCCCTAAGAAAACTGTTCTGGTAGTAAACTCTATTTTTTTCATCATTAAGTACTACATGATGATTCAAAGAATGTACTACGTTAGGTAAAGTGAATATAACACATTTAGTTTTTTTCTCATTAAGAACTTAATTATTTGCAGTAAACCAACTATAAATTTGTCCAAGAGTGTTGTTTACTTCATCATAGTTATGTGCATGTCTATCGACCTTAAATATAAGGGATGTGTCATCAGCAAATAGTACAATCTTGGACAAATTTTCTACCATGTAAGGCAAATCATTTATGTAAATAAGAAATAGAAATGGTCCTAAAATAGAGCCTTGAGGCACACCAATTATAACACAAAACCCCTGTGATTTGGCGCCGTTTATTTGGACTTTTTGAGTTCTATTATCTAAATATGAATTCAAAAATTTCAGAGCTGCGTTTCGAATACCATAGTGTTCTAATTTTAGCAATAAAGTTTCATGATCAACGCAATCAAATGCCTTGGAAAGACACATCCCTTATATTTAAGGTCGATAGACATGCACATAACTATGATGAAGTAAACAACACTGTTTACTTCATCATAGTTATGTGCATGTTATGTGCATGTCTATCGACCTTAAATATAAGGGATGTGTCATCAGCAAATAGTACAATCTTGGACAAATTTTCTACCATGTAAGGCAAATCATTTATGTAAATAAGAAATAGAAATGGTCCTAAAATAGAGCCTTGAGGCACACCAATTATAACACGAAACCCCTGTGATTTGGCGCCGTTCATTTGGACTTTTTGAGTTCTATTATCTAAATATGAATTCAAAAATTTCAGAGCTGCGTTTCGAATACCATAGTGTTCTAATTTTAGCAATAAAGTTTCATGATCAACGCAATCAAATGCCTTGGAAAGATCACAAAAAACACCAATGGCATCTCTTGATTCTTCCCAAGCATTAAATACATGTTTGATTAGAGCAACACCAGCATCTGTGGTACAACGTCCCTTTGTAAAACCGAATTGCTGGTTGTGAAACAAATTGTTCTGATTAAAATGGGACAGCATTTGATTATGTATAATCTACTCAAACACTTTGCTTAGTACTGGCAGAATTGATACAGGCCTATAGTTACTGGGGTCTTGTTTGTCACTAGCTTTAAACAGCGGAACTACCTTGTTATGTTTCATTAAATCAGGAAAAATGCCGTGATCAATACATACATACATACATACATACATAAATCACGCCTATATCCCTTACGGGGTAGGCAGAGCGTCAACGACCGCAAAACGGACATCAACACCTCGTCTGACAAAAGTTTGAGGGTCAATCAGATAACTGTGTATCACTATAGTGACAGGTTGTCAGCCCATCGCCTAAAATTGCAATACACATCTAACCCTCGAGTCCCTTATCAATACATTCATTGAAGATATCTGCTAAGTATGGTTTAAATATTTCGATAACTGATTAACAAACTTTAACTGACATCTGATATAACTTTGATACCTTTTGAAAATTTTAAAATATACTGGGGACTTACATGAGTAAATTTAAATTCAGAATTGCAAACATCTACATTTTGCTTCAGCAATGAATATGAAATTGTAGGTGAAGATCTTAATGACTCAGTAGGTTTTAGAGGTATATTTGTGAAAAAATGTCTTTAACTCCTGCGCTACATCTGAATTTAAACTAATCACTCCTTTGTCGGTTTTAAGTGAAAAGTTATTTTCGCGTGGCTTAGTTTTACCTGTTTTGCTATTAATAACTTTCCAGACAGCTTTTATTTTATTATCTGAAGATTTTATCTTATTACTAATAAAGTTTGCTTTAGCAATTTCACAAACTATTTTGAAGTTTTAGAATATTTTTTTACCAGCACATTAAAACTTCCATCATTTGTCATGTTTTTAAGCTCGTAAAGTTCAAAAAGCCTATCTCTACTAATCCCAAGACCTTTGGTCGCCCAATCACTAAACTTAAATTTCGTATTAATTTCTTTCGTTTTTATGTAAAAAATGATTTCGAATTCTTTGCTTAACAAATTGAAAACGTCTTCGTATACATGATTTGGGTTTTCAAAATTATAATTATGGACAGGCAATTTCTCGATTAACACATTTTGATATTTTTCCAACCTGCTTGCAGTGATGCGCCTGGAGGCCAATCGCGCTATTTGTCAAAGGTTTTACCATTTCAACGTAACGTTAGCGGTTCGGAAATGGTTTGGCAATGGTTAATGTCAAAAATGCTATCGCGGTATTTTTTCTGAACGTATTAATCGTTAACGTTGCCAATGTAAAACCAAACTTGAAACGTTAAGAGCTTGCAATGAGTATTCCAAAATACTAGGTGTTACTTTCATAATCGATGATCGATTATGAGTGTAAAACGGCTGTATAGCAATAATTACCTCAAGCTCTACGCCTTTTCTTAGATTTTAGAATATTAACGTAGGGCGTATCAGTATTTAGTTACTAGTTTTAAGTTACCTTGTAATTTGGATATTGGTTGTTTACCTTATAAACTTAAGCACTGACTTTCATTGAACTACGTGGTGCATGTATTTCCATTCCTGTATGTGGTCTTCGCACTGATCCCAAGGTACATAATGTGTCCGCAGGGCGTACAGGAATGGTAAAACACCTTCTGTTTATCTTCTGTTTACATAGATTTCAGTGAATATCACTGGTCCTTGTACATGAAAGACACATTCTTTCTCACATCCTAGTTGTTGTAATAAAGTCCTATTTTTAATAAGTTATATGTTTAAATAAAGAACTAGTTGTCATATTGTAAATCGTACTGTACTGTATTCGTAGAAGAGCGAGGCTATCCCATCACAAGTGTCTTGTGACTACTTTCTCCGGCCCGAAGCCCCGGCAAAAAGTCTATTATGATTTACTGAATAAAACACATTTTTTTTTTTTAACTGTACAAGTGATCTGTGGTTTTCCATGTTTTGTTGATTTCTATGTTTTATTTAGCTATCACTAAAAAAACAAGTGTATTAAGCCCGGTATACATTGTCTTAGTGTTTAGTCGAGTGCTTTAGTACAAGTTGAAAGGCAAGTTCAATTCAAGTAGAACTGTACTAAAATGTACTATAGCAAGTAGCGTTTACACGTTTCAACTAAAGTACTATCCTAAAGCACTCGACTAAACAATGTAAACCGGGCTTTAGATAGCCATCTACTTTTATTTAAAGATCCATTGGATTTCTAAACCCCATAATGTCGCGTAATGTACAGTACTATTTTTAAATGTGAAGTATGAAAATAAGATGAAATACATAAAAAATAAGATATTGGATTTCTGCCGTGTATTTATTGGCCTTTCAGTAAGTACATAATTATAATACTTAAATAAAGAACGTATGATTCAATGGTTTTATGATTCAATTTAGCTGTCGGGTGATTTCAGCCTCAAAGTTGTCTCTTCCCAACCGCAATGTCTCTTGTTAAATTTGTCTCAATGATGTACTATTTTTCAGGTTTGGAACAACGTAAGACAGGATGAGGTCTAAATTATCTAGCTTCATCCAGTCTCAACATGGCACCAGACGTGGACCTCCAGTAAATGTCACCCTTTTCAGTGGAATTGAGTGTGGCAAATATAATAGGACAAGATGTCAAGGCCAAGTGTTGTTGAAGATCCATTCCTGCAGGTACATATACATTTGAATTTAAAATTACATAATTTATACAATTTTATCATGTGATGACTGCTTAGAATAGCATCAATTCATTTCTTTCCCATGGATGTAGTTTGTCAGAGGTGACTAAGGGAGTTGAGGGTGTTATGTGTATTACCACGTTAGGCCACAGACTGAGAACCTATTACTATATAGATTCTTCTTATACAGCCCACACTTATTTATCAGACATGGATAGCAACTGTATTTTTGCAGCTGTTTTCTTTCTGCCTACCTGGCAGGTAATATTATGTAAAAATATAATTTTTAATTTAAAAATTGCTAGTTTATTTAAGTTTTTCATCTAAACTGCAATACCCTAGCAAGGTGCATGTTAGTGTCCAATTAAATTTTAAGATCTTGTTGATGTACATGTTGATGTTGCGATTTGTCTTTCACTCATCAACCCTTGCTCGCAATCTGCGAGCCAGTGACAGTCTTACGCTCAATATTCCTCCGCACAAGACCGACTTCTACGCAAAGTCTTTCACAGTGCGAGCAATCAAGCTGTGGAATTCTTTGCCTGAAGTCGTTCGGCGGGCTCCATCCGTAACAACATTTAAAGATCGGGTAAAAACACATTTCTTGTCAGAAATTGTTGTATAGAAACTTATCCCTCTAACATTGTGCTGAACTGTTATCTGTCTCTTATCTTTGTTTATTATTTATCTACATTGGCTATCTATATAATTATCCTATCTGCCATAGTTAAGTTTATATTTATTAGTCTATTTAAGCTTATTTATTAGTTTATTATAATATATATAGCTTATGAATGTATTAGTGTGTACATTAATTTATGTAGTTTATGTTAGTATATGTCATGCACTATCCCGCTTATCTAAACGCACTTTCCTTTCACCCAAAGGTTGCCTGGTAGAGCTTGCTACCATAGCAAGAAGGCCGCCTTGTTGTACTTTTTTTTTCATTCTTTTTTATTTATTTGTAAACTTACTTTGTGCAATATTATATTATATTATATTATATTATATTATATTATATTATATTATATTATATTATATTATATTATATTATATTATATTATATTATATTATATTATATTATATTATATTATATTATATTATATTATATTATATTATATTATATTATATTATATTATATTATATTATATTATATTATATTATATTATATTATATTATATTATATTATATTATATTATATTATATTATATTATATTATATTATATTATATTATATTATATTATATTATATTATATTATATTATATTATATTATATTATATTATATTATATTATATTATATTATATTATATTATATTATATTATATTATATTATATTATATTATATTATATTATATTATATTATATTATATTATATTATATTATATTATATTATATTATATTATATTATATTATATTATATTATATTATATTATATTATATTATATTATATTATATTATATTATATTATATTATATTATATTATATTATATTATATTATATTATATTATATTATATTATATTATATTATATTATATTATATTATATTATATTATATTATATTATATTATATTATATTATATTATATTATATTATATTATATTATATTATATTATATTATATTATATTATATTATATTATATTATATTATATTATATTATATTATATTATATTATATTATATTATATTATATTATATTATATTATATTATATTATATTATATTATATTATATTATATTATATTATATTATATTATATTATATTATATTATATTATATTATATTATATTATATTATATTATATTATATTATATTATATTATATTATATTATATTATATTATATTATATTATATTATATTATATTATATTATATTATATTATATTATATTATATTATATTATATTATATTATATTATATTATATTATATTATATTATATTATATTATATTATATTATATTATATTATATTATATTATATTATATTATATTATATTATATTATATTATATTATATTATATTATATTATATTATATTATATTATATTATATTATATTATATTATATTATATTATATTATATTATATTATATTATATTATATTATGTTAGCAAAAATAAAGAATTGAGATAAAGGGTCATAACTGTATGTATGTAGTCTCGGGGAAGATAGAAATAATAATAATACAATATAGATATCAATAATAATAAAAGTTGCTTCTTTTTACAGCAGGAAAACATCCCATTTGCATGGGACATGGGGTAGCTATTTACACTATAATTATATTGTTACAGCTACCATCGTCTGATGCAGGGGATCCCCAACGAATTAAACAGCCACAACATGGATGTAAACTAGCTAAAGAAAAATAAAATAAACAAAGTATATTATAATATATATTTCTTTTATTTACAAATTTATTCCACCATCGCTCGCTCCCTCAGCTAGGCTAAAAATATTTCTCTGTCTCGCCACTCACTGTCCACTTCACTTGCTATGTGTGAATAAGGCTATTGGTAAGTAGAAAGCGAGTGCAAATCAACCCCTATTGCTTATTGTACTTGCTATGTGTGATCAAGTCTTTTGGTGAGTATAAGACAAGTGCACTGACTCACCCTATATCTATTGTCTAATGTACTTGCTCCAACTAGTCAAGGCAATCATACAAACAAACACAGCCAAGAGTACTGACTTGCCACTCTCTGTCCACTGCACTTGCTATGTGTGATCAAGGCTTTTGGTGAGTAGGAGGTAAGCGCACTGACTTTTCCTCTTTTGTCCAATGTACTTGCTACATGTGGTCAAGGCAATCATACACAATCATACAAACAAACACAGCCAAGAGAACTGACTTGCCACTCTGTCCACTGCACTTGCTATGTGTGATCAAGGCTTTTGGTGAGTAGGAGGCGAGCGCACTGACTTTTCCTTTATTGTCCAATGTACGGTCGCATTCAAAAGTGGAGTCATAGTTAACACAAACCTCAGAAAACAAGTCGCTCGCACCCGCGGCGACACTCACACAATGACACAAATGACGTATAACATACTATAATTTGACGAACTACCATTGTATAATAGGCTGAGTAGTATTGACTATTTCACTACATGAATCATTAGCTTCGGTAGCTTGGTCAGTAGCGCGGTCAAGCAAATTCTTGACCGTTATTGTGGAGACAATGGTTCGAATCCCGATATCTTCGTTGTAGTTTTTATTTTATCAAATGAAGCAAAATTTTGTAAATTTTGAATTACATTTTAGTTGTTGCTAGATCGTTTGCGAGATAGTGCGTGTGCTAAGTGTTTTTTTTAACCTAAGTTTATTTATTAAACTTCAGTGTTTATTTCTTCGAAATGCATACTAATAACAGTTTGCAGGATAGGCAGCGTATTGTTGCGCTGCAATTATCTGTGGCGCTGCATGATATTGGATTTAATTTAACTCAAATTGCTAATCAGACTGGTCTGGCCGTAAGTATAGTTTTATTTCATTACAATTGTATTTTAAATATTAAAAACTTTGACTCATAGTATGTTGGTAGCTGTGAACCGATTAGTATAAACTTTTTTATTAATAATGCTACTTTATTTATTTATTTATTTATTTATTTACGATTTATTGTACACATGAACATTAAAGAGAAAAACACATAAAGAATACAGACACAACAGGCACTGCTTATCTCTAATAAGAAATTTCTTACAGCAGACCTAGTGAAGAGTAATGGTATTATACGATATGCGGATAAGACGTGCACAGAATATATATCTAAATTTCAATCTAAAATATATAACAAAGGAAGGTATAATAAATATATATATAAACATACATATATATACGAATAAATATATAAACATACATATACATACTTTGTTTTAGTGGAAGACTGTTAAACGTTGGGTTACACGTTTTGAAGAGGAAGGTAGCGTAAAAACTCGACACGTCTTATTAATGATTCACAGCGGAGGATGATGGTGTAACAATATGAAGAAAATGGTTCTGCCGCTGGTCCAGACGAATTAGTAGCACAAGAAACAGGGCGTGCAACTGCCGCTAATTATGTTGATATGCTACAGGAAAGCATGCTACCGACGACGGTGCGAAATGTTTAACTGTTTATCCTGCTAGTGAAGTTCCTCGTTTTGCATTTGTCCAGGATAAATTGTCCAGTGCATCGAGCTGCCGTGGTGAATAATTGGTTTAGCCAGCACCCAGATATCCAAGTTATTCGTTGGCCAGCAAAATCTCCGGACTTAAATCCCATAGAGAATTTATGGGGTTTAATGGTGCAAAGGTGGGACATGCGCAATGAAAGAACTACAGAAGCTTTAGAGGCTCACTGCCTGGGAGTGTGGGAGAGTACCAGAGGAACAGATATATGCACTTATTTGGTCGAGTCTAATAAGTGTTTATTAAGTGTTGTTGAAAACAGCGGAGGTAACACCAAATACTAATTAAGTAAGCGGCGATTTTTACTTAAGATTTCAATCTGACCCGATCTAGCATACATTGCTGATTATCTTGTGTATTTCATTACAATATATGAATATACACAAAATAATCAGCAATGTATGCCGAAGCGGGCCCGATAAATCGTTGCTCACTCAACCTCTGTTTACCTGCTTACCCGCCTACTATTGCAGTAGTAGGTATTTGTGGAGCATTACATTAGCAATTGAATTATGCTAAAACATCGATATATATTTATATAAGATTGATCATTATTAGTCAGTTATCTTAAGGCCTTGCTTCAATATCTTTTCATTACGAAAACGAGTACTTAAGCTTAAACCTTGAGATGTAGACAAATAACTGATTTATTATTATTACAATTACTTTTACTTCCGAGGAAAGTGCATCATCGTTAAACATAGAACAATAAAATAATTACTAACGAAATTATTACTTAAATAACTTTATTGAAAGATTCAATCCAAGATTTGGATCATTCCTATGATCTTATAAATAATTACCTATCGATGTTTCAGCTAATGAACACTTAATATCATTTTACATAATATTGTGTTTTATCATTCATTAAAACTATTAACTAAGTATTAGGACAGCAAGTATTTTATGTAGTTTTACATACTCGTATCTTATGGTTACCAAAAGTTCTCATTCATGTCATTATGTTATTTACATAAAGTTATACCATACCTACCAATAAAATAATTTCTTACCTTACTTTTTGTTTTATTACAATATTATAGGTTTATGTTTTTAGATATAATATTTTGATACATAATTTACAATAAACATTTATAGATATAATACATAGATGAATATATAGAAAAATATTATATAAAATAATGATTACTGGAGAAAATATGATAAAAACATTTAAAAAAACATTAATCAACATACAGAGATCGGATGGGAACCCGGTTCCGTTCTGATTAGAAGATAAGAACTATTACCGCTAAGCTACGGTTGCTTGTGATCAAAACGACGAAATAAAGATATGTAATTGCTTCACTACAAATGAACGAATAAGGATAACTATAATACAGTTTTAGACAAACCAGTGTGATGTATACTTTGTGGTGATGTGGTGGCGAATAGGCTATCACCGAGTAATTATTTCAAAGATTACATAGATGTCGCTTATTGGTGGTAATCTGTTTAAGTTTTAATGCTACGCCTTAAGGTGGACTTTTCTACTTACAGTCGATAATCTTACGTGTGTGCGTAAGTTAGTAAAGTAAGTACAGAGGATAATAACCCGTATTGCAATCTGTCTCGTAGTCTAACTATGACTCCACTTATGAATCCGACCGTACTTGCTACATGTGGTCAAGGCAATCATACAAACAAACACAGCCAAGAGCACTGACTTGCCACTCTGTCCACTGCATTTGCTATGTGTGATCAAGGCTTTTGGTGAGTAGGAGGCGAGCGCACTGACTTTTCCTTTATTGTCCAATGTACTCGCTACAAACAAAATCATACAAACAAACTCATGTCAGAGTGCACTGACTTTGCACTCACTGTCCACTACACTCGCTGCTCGCTTTATTCAGCCACGTCCACCTCATGGGCCCTATCGAGGGTGTGGAGATAGAGCTCAAGCATTTTTTTTGATCAAAAACGTATTTAAAACGGCCAACGTCTCAGCAAAAGTTGCTCTCGACGAACTACAACAAAAACGTTCATTTGACAGCGTCTGAGACCTTCCCAACGTAACGTTAGTGGTTTAAAACGCTGTCAAAAATTACCGTGATACCAAATGCGTACTAAAAGATCGAACGTTCGCCGCTCCAGCGTAACTTCCAAACAAAAGTCG
The DNA here is from genome assembly GCA_027580185.1 of Tuta absoluta. Taxonomy (NCBI): domain Eukaryota; kingdom Metazoa; phylum Arthropoda; class Insecta; order Lepidoptera; family Gelechiidae; genus Tuta; species Tuta absoluta. Next base: position 178,682 of record JAQAHW010000070.1, on the reverse strand, counting down.
AAACATTTCCGTTCAAGCGGTTACCGCGATACGAAAAGTGCGTAACGTAGCGTTTTTGGTTTGGTTTTGTTTTGGTATTTACGTTATAAATTACCGCGATTGGCCCCCTGGTTTCTATTTTGATCGTTTCAATATGGTTTTTGAATGGGAATGTTACACTTTGACCCTTGTGATCTGACTGAAGAGAATTTATAATGCATTTTTATACGGGGTCACAATCGCTGAATACATTATCAATACATTTGGCAGAAGTAGGCGTCACACGAGTAGGTTCAAAAAATATATTAAATAAATTGAATGATTGAAAAAGAACTAAAAATTTATCAATTAATGCATTGATTTCTAAAATGTCTATGTTAAAGTCACCTGCAACAATAACATGTTTATTAGTTTTTGTGACTAATTTGAGTATATCTTCCATTATTTCTAGAAATTTAGTAAAATTTCTTGCTATTGGCGGTCTGTATACGCATACTATAACATGACTTTCCAGCTCAACACAAGATAATTCAGTACAACACTCAACCGACAATCCGACAACATCCTTACGTTCTTTGAATTTAATGTTGTTTCTAATAAGTATTAAGGAACCTCCATGTATCGCGGATTTTCGGTTGAAAGAACTGGCAATACAATAATTTTCATAATTTATCAAAATGTCAGGATCTTTGTGAAAATGTTCCGTTAAATAAACTATGTCATAATTATGCTTTTCTAAGAATAATTCAATTTCTAATACTTTGCTAGCAAAGCCCTGAATATTTTGATGTAAGACTTGTAACTGATTTTGCTTTTCCTTTGTCTGAAGATGAGTGCAAGAAAACCCCGGTTTGTGTTTGTTATTAATATCAGTCAAAGAGGGGATTTCCTTTGTCTTAAATTCTTGTTTAAATTATTATTAGTAACATTACAAATTAATATAGGAGATGACACATATTTTGTGTCATTTATATTATATGCTAACAATGTAGCTACCTGTTTTTATAATAATCAGACTGGTACTATGGACGACAAAAGAGCATACCTAGTTGAGAAATAAAGTTCTATGAAGGATAATTTAATGTTATCTAGTAGTATCAGGTTCTTCTCTGTTATGCACATCCTGATACTACTTATGTGTGATTCCAATAGATGGCGCTAAGTTAGATTTGCGATGAAAAAAACTTCTTTGATTTATTGTTTTCGACTAACTGGAGTTATCTGTAATTTTTAACTTTGCACCTTACAAAATTGTTGCTTTAAAATAATCATGTTTCTTTCAATAAGTCATGGGTGTTAACAAGGATCGAACACAGGATTTGTAAAATATAAGCGTAATCTCTTAACCGCTGAGCTATGAATGCTTAGTGACTCATGACAAAATTCTTCCATAGTTTATACTGAGACGTAGACTGACTTTTGCGGTGACGTTAAGAAATAATAATGATAAGATGACTAATACGCTAATAGAGGGTAAGTAATAGTTATAACCATTTGGATAACGTTTAGATTTTACTCTTTGTCATTGTTCTGTTCAAAGTCATTGTGCGAATCGTTTGGTTGTGTTTATAATCTTGCTTTGCGTTACAGTTTATTTTGAAATTTTATAATATGAGTTCTAAGAGTAACATCAGTCTTGTTACAAGAGCGGAAATAGTTGCCTTGCATAATCAAGGCCTGAACTATTCGGAAATTTCTAGGGAGGTAGGAGTCACGGTAAGTGAAGTGAATACAGTTGTGTTTTCATTGCGCGTTATTAACCAAATTTTACAAATGATAAATTTTAATAAGGGACTTTGTTTTAGATCAAAACGGTGAAAGTATGGGTGAGGAGACATGGTGAGTTGGGCACTTTGGATACTTGATCCAAAAGTGGTCGCCCTACCCTGTTAAACACAGAACAGCGAGAGTTGATAGTTAGAGAGTATGAGGAAAATGGCTTCAAACCCACAAGACATTTCGCCGGGATCTTCGATACTTCGGTCGCCACAGTTCGACGTGCCTTACATAAAGAAGGTCTTCACTATCGTCGTCATGCCGTGAAACCGTTTTTGACCGATGCTCACAAAAGAGCTCGGTTAGAGTTCGCTAGAACGTATTTGAATTTTGATTGGTCAACGGCTGTTTTTAGTGACGAAAAAACGTTTAAATCCAGTCAAAGAGGACGACTACCACTATGGCGCAGAAACAATACACGATATGATAGTAATCATGTCGTAGCTAATAATGAATCCGGTCGAATAACCTTAAACATGTGGGGAGCGCCCATGGCCCGGGAGAACTTAGCACTATACCTAGTCGTGCTGATGGTGATAATTATGTGCAGGTGCTGGATGACATTATGCTGCCTACAACACGGACTGTCTATCCATCTAACGAGGTGCCAAACATAATTTTCGAGCAAGATAACTGTCCTGTCCACCGATCACGGGTCGTTAATGAGTGGTTTCAACAACACACCGACGTGAAAGTTATCCCTTGGCCATTTAATCACCAGATTTAAATCCCATCGAAAACCTATGGGGTGTGATGGTCCAAAGGTGGGATAATAGAAATGAGAGGACAAAAGAAGCACTAGAAGCACATTGCACGGAGGTGTGGGAAAATATTCGGGGTTCCAATTTATGTGCTCAGCTGGTCGGGTCAATGGGATCACGAATGCAAGCCGTAATTGACCAAAATGGTGGATCCACGGGTTATTAGTTATCTAATTAAGTATTTATAAAACAGCGTGTATTATTTATTTATTAATTGTCACTTTATTTATATAAATATTTATTATATAAGATCTTTACTCGTGTAATATTAAGTTCCCTGCACACTATACAGGCGGCGGCGGTCAGTTTTCTCACCAAGGCGCGCCGGCCAGCCGCCGCGCCTCACCGCCGCCGTCAATTTATTCTATATTTGTATAGTAATAGGCATCAGGCTTGCCGTCGTCGACGACAGTGTGCAGGGACTTTATGTCGCTATGGCTATGTCAAGCAGGTTATGCTTCAATCCTCTTTTCAAATCTTATTGAAAACGAATACTTAAGCTGTAACCTCAAACTCAAAAAGCGCGTCTTATTTAAAATAAATATTTATACCCTGTGTAATGCGAGCTGTAGAGGGCTTAGGAAATGATACGCTCTGTGTGACGAATATACGTGTAATGCCAATGATTAAAGTTGACAAAGCCTTATATACTAAATGTTAAGCTACTAAGTTTAAGAGTCAGGTGTCCTACACTACACCTTCCCCCTGCAATTAAAAAATTAAAAATTAGAATTGTTTTTAATTTTTGTTGTACAGTACTACAATCTTCAATTTGGAACTAAATTGATATAAACTAAAATTTCCTAAAGTTTTATTATGATTGTTGTCTAAAATCCAATAATTATTAAAAATACGGAAGTAAATTAAATTTGAAAATAAAACAATAATTAAAAAATCATTTGTTCAAACATAACGAATGATATTGAAACTGCTTATTTAAATTATTCTATTTTAAAAACATATTTCTAAACTTATATAATACCAGCTAGGTAGGTATGTAGGTACCGATATATTTTAAGTAACAAATTTAAAGAAAAATAAGAAAAAGTCTGTAAACGAAAGTACTATTTTTAGCTAAACAATCATCCGACAAGTAATTTAATCCGCTTAGTACATTAAGTACAAGAAAGTCTTAAAACATTTTCATATTTAATGTCTTACTTGTATAGATTTTATTTTTATTTATCTTTAGTTAAGTACATCAATTCATAATAAGTGTTAGTGCTCTGAAATCTATACATCTGAATTCAAGAAAACGTTTTGAGACGTACAAAAAGAAAGATATACTACTAGAAACTTTTCTCTTAACCTATACTTTATCTACTTAATCAAGTGTAAACTCTACTAAGGGCCTTAATTTAAAGATGATTTTAGTGCTAATATTTCAACATTTATTTCTGTAAATGCTAGTACAATAATGAATTTTACATGACACGATAGTGCAATACACTAGTACAGTCGAAAAGAAACATTGAAATATTAATTTTTGATTAATGCATCCCGTGGACATGTTTCTAACTTGCGTCGGTAGATACTAAATTGCTATTTTATTGCAAAACTTAACTCCCTTCATTACTAGTTCACATACAAGGACAATTATATCATTCATGGCATCTCCTTCTTTTCTTTACATCAATTTCGTTCTACATAATTCATTTAATAATTTTCAATTAATTACTGTTTACATCTCACTCAGTCGCTTTTCTTAAAACAACAGTCAACTATAATATAATTATTTATTTAATGGTAGCTTTGCTACTTAAGTCCTTACATGGACTAGGCACACTTATTGAACAACATGGGCTGGCCAGCCTTGTAAAACAATGTCGGTTTCTTATTTATTAAAATTTTTTCTTTTCATAACTTCATTTAGGCACTTTAACCGACTAGTCGCGACTTTTTAATAACATACTTTAACAACATAATAATATTAATGAAATGCTATGCATTCATTAACCAAGGTCATGATTTAAGACTTACATAATGTCTCCAACGTTTCTCACGGGGGAAGCTCGTTCCGGCCATGATCGAAAGAAGGACCTGTACCTTGTAGTGCCTTTGTGCCTTAAATTGTTGACTGTGTGATATCGCATCTCGTGCGTATCCATAACTGACCATATCATTCAATAAATATTACAAACAAATGAATATTTTGATCATTAAATACAATCACTTAAGGCCTATTGTGAAATAATATTATAACAACCAAAATAGTCCCATATCCTTTAAAAATAAAACTATGCCAACTTTACATAAACCTTCAAAAAAAAAAACAACAACATATTTAAACCGTACTCACAGTAGCAACATATGTGCTATAACCGTTCCACATACCTTAACTCAACTTAACACTCGTGTAAGTGAATTCGTAACAAATTGTGCTTAATTTGAAATTAGCCAAAATGATTTAATACGATTCACTATCAAACCCTACACCTACTTTATCCATTACAAACGTTTGCCTATTATTCTTATTATTATTATTTTTTTCAAATTACTTCATAAAGTTGATTTCAAACAATCATTCATTACACATTTTCTTTCTAAAATCTGATAAAATTTACACATCTAGGTATAAATACTTACAATGGGAGTGAAAAGTAACAAGTTCTAGCATCAATTGTATACAAAAAGTTTTAAAATATTCTGTAAATCTTTATACCTATAAGTACTTCAACAATTTCAACAAACGTCAGCATTGCAGCCAAGTAATGTAAATTTGCATCACCCTGCACTTGATTTGCACTTGCGTTAACATCGACTCAGCATTGCAAGTAATGTAACAAGATATGTTTGTTTGTTCGGAATGATTTACAGATACATTTTTGTGAGAATCTAAAACTAACTTGTTAATAAAATCAAAACATATTAAATATGGTAGGTATCTTCGAAAACAAAAACAAATAGTTGTAAGTAGTAAGTATGTTAAAAAAAAAAACAACTTGGTTAATTAAATAATACAGTTTTTTTTTTACACTATTAAATCTGAAGGTACACAATTAGATTCGAAAATGAATGTGTGACTTACTTTTATTTTAATAAACTCGTATAAATGAATTTACATAATTTTATCGTCATAACACAAACATCACACAAATAAAAACTGACATATAAATAACAATATATTATGAAATTGTTAGTTTGTATTTCACATACTTTATTTACATACCTTCATTTACATTTCTGAAAGCATTATAGAAAACATTATATTTGTTTCTGACTTGCTAGGTATTCGTCTTAAAAACAATACAATAACAAAAAAACGTATTAGTTGTTACCCTTTGCAAAAGTAATACGCAACAGATCTAACCAAATAATAATTTAAAATAATTTTATTATTAAGTAAGTGAAAAATTGAAATATTGAAATAGTCGTTGACAGATTGAGAATAAACTGTAATAATTAGTTTAAAGAAAAATAACCCTTTTTAAATTTTACTAAACACATATTAAGTTATCAATGTAGATAACTGCTTGTAATAAGCATAATTAAATAATGATCCTTCTGAGAAATATAAAAACAAATGTAAAGAAGGCACCAAAATTTTTTATTTTGGTTTGTGACAACATTCACGTACGTATTTGTTATTGATAGTACATAAAGAAATGAAACTGTGAAAAAGGGCATTTTGCAAGTAAAACCTGAACATAATTTACTTAAAAACAAGATTTTTTTTACAATTGATCCTTATCAAAATGTCAGAGTTGAATTTTATTTATAATTAATTAATTTAGCTACAGAAAGTAGTCAGTACTTAATTCATGTTTAGTTTAGTGACAGGATTAGCGCTTGTTCTAAAAATAGCATTGTGATAAACATTATCTACGTAAAAAGTTATGACTGCGTAGCAACTGAAACAGTGATTTAGTCATAATTAAGAGCAAAGCATTTTTCATTCACATGTTATGGGAATACAACAAATTCAATTTATAATTATTATACATTCAAAATAATTGCTTTATTATCATTTTAACAATATTTATTAATCGGCACTAAATATTTTTTGTTTGGTAATTATTACGCTGTACTACATTCTTTACTTTGTTCTTTTACTTTTGAAACTATCTTTAGCTATCAACTTACAGTTAAGTTAAAACAGTTGATACAGTAAATGGTGTACCTTGTTATAATAAAAATCTTAGTTCGGTACTTACATAATTTTGTCATGGTTACATACCAACAATCCAATGACTCGCTTGACATCATTAGGTAGACGTATCAAATATCTGGGACATAGGTAGCTAGCTAGCTAAGCTATCCTCAAATTGTACTGAAATTGTAAAGTAAAATAAAATGTATTTACTATGAATGAATAAGTATATAAATTATTTCGGAAACCATTTTCTTAATTATTATGAAATAAAGGCTCTTGGTAATGCACACACTCTTTTTTATACCTTATTTACACATTATGTTGATGATATAAAGAATGATCGATCATCAACATTATATGTATTTTTTATGCTATTTTTATGTATTATACTTTATACTTAAATGCCTATAGGTTTTATTTTCTAAAGAGAGAAACAATTTGAAGTTGACATGTTTCATGTTTAAACAATTTAAGATGATTAAAAAAAATGCGCTGAAATTATAATTATCAAAAATCTTATAAATATTGCATAGGTGTAGTGAACATAAAAGAACATGACAATAGTTACATACAACTATAAAAATTAAGTCGATGACGGTAACACTTATTTTTAGAGGTCAAACGAATGCATTTTTTTTATGTTCACAAAATACATGCATTTCAATATTTTTCATAACAATTTTGAATAAAACGCTGTTGAAAACTTACTTGCTCTATTGTACCTTTTTTCCGGTGTTCACACGATACGCAATTTTTATTTATTTCGCCTTGTTGTCATCGGTCGGCAGCCTCAGATACACTCTACTCACTCTATCTATCATAACTTTGAGATCTTAACCTTCTCCCGGCGGCATCCACATCTGAATCGAATATACGCCTACGCCCTGCTACATTATCATCCTTCAATGGTAACAGCATCTCCCGGCACCCAGCAGGAACCATCTTAATTCATCACAAGACATCAATGGTTGAATAATTTTGTATGTTTATCTCAACGCATCCAAAACAGTTTTAACAGTTTTAGTTTGCAGTTGCAACACTTTTAAAGTTTTTTTTTTGTTTGTTAGTCCAAAACACAGGTCTGTTTGAGAATTAAAAGTCACAAGTCCGAAGCACTGGTTTGTTTCATGTTTTTTTGATTATTTTGGGCACAGTTTGTTTTATAAGTACTTAGTTTAGAACCTCAATTTTATTACTGTTTGTTTGTTTTTTTTTTTTTTTTAGATTATGCGTTTATTTCAGTCCTTTAGTCACATATTGATTATAAGTTTATTTTAATAAGTTCACCAAATTCAACTTCAAATTGTTCTTTGGATTTAACGCACATTTTACTTACTAAAAATATCACTATATAACTTATGAAATAACACGTGTGTGTAGGTGACACGTGGATGAGCCTGTCCAAAGTCCGATAAGACGGCGCAAAACATCACTTTATATTATTATGTTTTTTTTTTAATAACACACCGAAGAAAAGTTCACAAAACTAGTCCAATCACAAACACTTTATATTGAAACTGTCCCTCTACAACCCACATTCATGTTCCCTTGGCTCAACGCTGCCATGTTTGGCAGCCCTGGCCGGGTCGCCATGTAATGCGAGCTGTAGAGGGCTTAGGAAATGATACGCTCTGTGTGACGAATATACGTGTAATGCCAATGATTAAAGTTGACAAAGCCTTATATACTAAATGTTAAGCTACTAAGTTTAAGAGTCAGGTGTCCTACACTACACCTGTTTTGTTTCAACTAAAAATGTTTTATTTAACTTCGCATTTACTTTTTTAATACAATAAAGTTGTAAGCTTTAAAGCCGTTACGCATTTTTATTTTCTTAAAAAAATAATAAATCTTGCTTGTTTTATAAAATTAAAGAGAAAAAAAGAAAAATAATAATAAAAAGATCTACTATAAAAAAACACTAACCTTTCTTGGCTAGGATTCAAACCTCGCTTATTATGCTTGAAAGCCCAAGTGTCTTACCGTTAAGCCACGGCGGATGTTGCAACAAATCATGAAATAGTGAGTGTAATTTGAAAGCCAGCGATTTTGAGTTGGCCCAAAGCACAGAATCTGAAAGTTTGATCAGTCAAATGATCAATAGAGATCAGACCATATATCCTCTGATCGATCAAACTATCGGCCAAATAAAAAATCGCTAGTGCGCGCGTGCTGAATCCTTATTTCTATCTATTGTTGTTCGTAGCAATTTTGACCCAACGCCATGTATTTTTATTTTATGAACTATTAAGATTGACCGACATCGGCTTCAAAGGATTATGAACCTTATGGTAGGTATGCCCATTTGTCGCCTAGTGTACATAGTATCCTGAGTCAAAATAAATGTGTGAGTAAAATTGTTCAAGTCAAAATAAGAAATAGCATCGCTATGATGACATATTATAACGTATAGGTGCATGTTCATTCTATGCACACAGTTGTTTTGTTGTTCTGACAGGTTTGTACAGTATGGAAAGTTGCACAAAATGAACTTGCACTTTGTCTGATTGTGTAAATTGAGCAACACCTCTACACTATTGTCTAATGTACTACGACTAATGTTAGAATGATTTCCTATCATAATTATAATGGTGGTGTGCTCATCAAATTTCCCTACAGCTACTTATTTTACAATATCCTCAAATGAGGTATCAGGACAACACATGTTTGTCACCTGTTCATTTAAACGATAGTTTAATAATTTCCTGAAACCTACACCTATCTTGTCAGAGTAAATTAGAGTATTTTTGAGTGATTTCGCCTTTATCGTTTTCGTTGCACTCACACTGTCAAGAAGTGATCCGACGTTGGGTCGATGAGTAGGACAGGGGCGTGGGCCACGCCGTCGCGGCTTCGGTGTCTGGACAGCGGGGGCTGAGGTGGTAGACGCCCTTAAAGTACGCGGTGCAGCTACTGGAGTGAGCGGCACTCTCACCGCCCTTTGCAACCCGTTGGTATGGGAGGCAGGTAACCCCGTAGGCTGCACGTTGCTGTCGGCTCCCGATGCCTGGTGCGCCTTTGTGTCCACAGTGGGTGCAGGAGCACGGGAAGCGCCCCTGCCGCGTCCACCGCATTGTCCTCCACGTCGTCCTCGCCGGGTGGGTGACGTAGTCGCGGCCGTCGCAGTCGATGTTGGTCGCGCCTTTGTTCCCACAGGCAGTGCAGGAGCACCTCTACCGCGTCCGCCACGTCTCGTTTGCCTGGTGGGAGCGTCCGGCACAGCGACAGTCACGGCCGGCGCACCAGTAGCGACAGGCGCGGCCGGCGCACCAGTATCGACAGGCGCAGCCGGTGCACCAGTAGCGACAGGCGCGGCCGGCGCACCAGTAGTGACTGGCTCGGCCGGCGCACGAGTGAGTGAGTCTTGCACGACGGGCGAGGGAGGTTCTCCAGGTGGGGCGAGTGGGTCAGGAGTGGCGGCAGTCACGGCAGCTAAGGACGGTGTGGCAGGTTTTGTTGCACCTAGAGCCGAGGCCAATTCATCGTCTTCCATGAGCAATTCAAGCAACACTGTGTTTTGTTGCTGTAGTTGGAAAAGCTCTGAAGTTACAAAAGAAAGTTGATCATGTTCTGTTCGGCTCTCTGCATATTTAGTCTCAGCCTTTGCGAGTTGTGTTTGAAGGTTGTCAATATACAACTTGTTGCTTGTGTGCAAGCTTTCTGAGGCTGTAAGTTGCACCGTCAGCTGCCTAATGTGTGCTTCTGCTTCGTGAAATGCCACATTTATTTTTCAAATTTTTAGTCTTAGGTCCTCAGTTTCATTCAATAAATTTATTCTCTTGATTCTATTTGGTTGTCTTTTTTGAGTTATTTTCAACAACTTAAGATTATGTCTAGTTTTTCTTTTGAATTTATTTAGTCTTAAATATTTCTTTATTTTGTTGCCCTTTGTCAAAATTGTGTGGCGTACAGTACTAATGTCCTCCACTTCCAGTTCATGGCGTAGGGAAACACTGAATCTATTTTCAGTGTCTTCTTTTTCTTTGTGTAGATCAGCTAACTGGTTGTTAGCTTCGTTCAGTTGTTGTTCTAAAAATTTACATCGATCCCGGGCAGAATTTCGGTCAGAACTTATTTCAAAATGAGCATGTTCCAGAGACTTTACAAGATCAGTATGCTGGTCAATCTCTGCTTGTGATTCTGCTCGCACATTGTGCTCGCAGAGTAATTACACTCTCGCTTAACTGAGTGTTTTTTGATTTTATTTGTTTCATCTCATGGTCAATCTCATCTTGTTCAACTAGAAGTTTCTCATTGATCTGCTCGGCTTCAGTAAGTGTTTGCTGAAGCTTAGCCATCATCTTTTCAGCATGCATTCTACGGGTGGTCATGGTGGTGGGCAGCTGGAATTGATATAGAACATTTTATTTAATATCAAACTTACACTAGTTGTTCTAGGTAGGTTCTTACTCGAGCAGCCCAGGGTTAATAATGTGTATGGTAGACGATCGGCAGAGTACCTAGTTGCCACTATATTTAACTCCTTGCCTTATGAGCTCAAGTGTATTACTGGTTCTAGGAAACTAATCAAAAATAAAATAAGTAAATATATTTTAGAGGGACTGTGTGTTCCACCAATTTCGGAAGAATAAATTTATGTTAAGTTTTTTGGAAATTTAATGGGTATTTTAGTTATAATTTAGAATAAGTTTTGAATGTGCGTAGCAACTCGGATCTCCCGATAAACTTCTACGAAGTTTGGGAGAATATACATAACTGTATTTGTAAAACTTGTTCATGGAAAAATAAATTAAAAAAAAAAAAAAAAAAAGGTAATCTAATTAGGAGGCTGAACTACCTACTCTGTGTAATTACTAATTATAATACTTAATAATTATAGAAACTTGTTTAAAATTATATGTAAGTAGTACTACTATTAAAGGTGATAAGGAATGTATGCTATGTATAAAATGAAAATAGTACCTATCAAGTATCATCAGATCCACTTTCCACACAGACAAGTGAACTGAGACACTACAAAATCTAGCCTACAGCAAAATTACCAAGGAAAGTAAGGTGTTTTTGTTCCTAAAAGTGTAGTGTTATTTGAATTAACTTGTCTGAGCGGCAAGCCTTCCCGTCAAATAAACTTCAATAGAAGTAATATGAGGCAAGGTTACGGCGCTAATGTGTGAGTAGGCTGTCGTTTCTCACAAAAGTGAGTTAAGTATGTGCAGTTATGTGATCGTTTAATCTGCGATTACTATGTGGTGACTTTGTCACACCATGTATTGCATTTTACTACAATACTTGTAAAAATTATAATACCATATAAATTGATTAAACCTAAACTTACATACTACTTAAACTAGTAAAATATCAAAATAATAATTGTCTTACATTCGGACATTCCGTCCGATTGAATTTTTATATAGTGAACACGTTGTGCGCGGTCAGGCTTACCCTGCCGGTGGCCTGATCACTATACCGTCTGCCGCTGCGCCGGCGACGCTCGCAGGCTCGCCAGTCAAAATCTGTGCTCGGCGGCGAATGCACGCCCGATTGACTAGCCATTCGCTATACCGCTTACGCGATCTAACGCTTTTGCATTGTTTATTCCAATTTCTCTGCTTTCATCTATGCTTTTCCTTCTTTCGTATTTCTCCTTCTATCTTGAACTGGTAAACTTTATTCTGTGACTTTCTTGTGCTTCATTTCAATAAACTGTGTACCTACCTGTGATAACTGCAATCTTTCATTCGCTTGCTTTCCTACTACACACATTAAGCAACAAGTAAGCCAACACACCCTATTACCACATTGGTGACCCTCTCCGAACACTATAACGATGTCGAAAGAAAAAGAAGATAATGAAGATAGAATGCAGCCGGAGTTACATCGTGTAGGCGTGAGGGTATCGCCATTTTACCCTCAAAAACCAGCGCTTTGGTTCGCTCAGCTAGAGAGCCAGTCCATGTTATCCAACATCACTGCGGATACAACCAAGTTCTACTACGCTTTTGGTCAACTTTATCCTACATATGCAGCTGAAGTGGAAGATGTCATCACGGCTACAACATTTGCAAATGCCACCGACAAATACGAACAGCTGAAGACAGAGCTGATAAAGCGGTTGTCTGCTTCTAAAGAAAAGAAGGTAAACAGTTGCTTACCCCTGAGGAGCTCGGAGATAGAAAGCCGTCGCAGTTTCTGCGGCGCCTGAAAGACCTTGCTGGACCGGGCATCCCTGACGACTTCCTCAGGTCCATCTGGAGCAGTCGATTGCCCAGCAGCACGCAGACGATAATAGCATCGCAAGCCAAGCTGACGTTGGATGAAGTGGCCGAACTGGCTGATCAGATTTACGACGTTGTATCGCTCGGCCCTAAGGTCGCAACAGCTGGAGCCATGCCAGGTACATCTGGGTCCATGTCTGGACAAATTGCGGCACTCACCAAGCAAGTCTCAACGTTGTCGTCAAAACTCGATCGCATGTCGCGGCCACGGTCGAAAACAAGGAATTTTTCGCGTGGCCGAGACCGGTCATCCACGAAGTGTAGGACACGATTGCAATCCAACTATAGGAAGTTTCCGGTATGTTGGTACCATAAGAAGTTTGGTGGAGATGCGCAGCACTGCTCGAAGCCCTGTGACTACGCGGGAAACGGCCAGGGCAGTCGATAATGGCGGCCGACGACTGTCTGGGTACCGGTCGCTTATTATTTACGGACAAACGGTCTAAAGTGCAATTTTTAGTGGACAAGAGAAGTGATCTGTGCGTTTTCCCTAGGCATTATCATAAAGAATACCGTGCTAAGACGAACTATGAACTGTTTGCAGCTAACGGCTCGGTAATTCATACGTACGGCTACTATAATTTAGTACTGAACTGAATTTAGGGTTGCGCCGCGACTTTCCCTGGCGATTTATTGTGGCTAACGTTACAAAGGCGATAATAGGCGCAGATTTCCTTGCCTATTATAATTCAATGACCAGTCCAGGTTAATGACCGCTATTGGTACCGTACCGGGATGCGTGCGGGTGATACCTACAACAACTAAGTACCTATCTCACAAGTACCTACACTTAAACTGCCTCCGTGGTGTAGTGGTTTGAAAGTTGGTCTCTTGATTTGATGGTCCCTGTTTCTAGTTTATGCGGAGAGACAAGATTATTTTGTTAATCACGTAGTTGGATTTTTCCCAGTTTGGTTAAGAATTAGCAGCTACTACTAGCATAAGCAAGACATGTAAATGTTTAATCCATAACGGTAACTCGGGATTGTACAGCACCTCGAGTAACCATCTACGTGATCAACTTAAGAATGGTTTTTCTTACAGTTAACAAGAATAACCAGAAAAGATTGATACCCATTTTAAAAGATCAACATTGAAAAGGTTTTTCTAATATTCTTTAAAAATAACCAGTAAAGACTTTAATGGCAACTGGAGCCGTTGCTGATAGTACCTAAAAAGCCTACACAACCTGCATACAACAGAGGTTGTGATGGTTTGACAACGTCGCGATTAGTCACCGCGTCTTATAGCGCCAGACATAGTGGCGCCAACGATTAAATTTTTAGAAGAAATCTGACGCCGGCGCCACAGTATAATTAATAGTACTAGCGTACAGTATGGTCACTCCCTGCCTCCCCCTACAAGCGCCGCCCACCCGCGCTCGGAGGACGCTCAGACACCGGCTAGCAAAGGACGCGACGACGAAGGTCATTTCATACTGCCGCACATTGCATTCCAGGCACACCTCGGACACTGGCGCTCAAATGTATGAATCAAACGCGTTGCTACGCACACAGTCTAAGCTCGCGTAGGTGAACGCGGACCATGCTTGTGTGTGTGAGACAACATGTCAGGGTTGCCGCCATTTTGCGTTCGCGAATCGGGAATGCAATGTGCGGCAGTATGAAATGACCTTCGTCGTCGCGTCTTTGCTAGCCGGTGTCTGAGCGTCCTCCGAGCGCGGGTGGGCGGCGCTTGTAGGGGGAGGCAGGGAGTGACCATACTGTACGCTAGTACTATTAATTATACTGTGTCCGAGGTGTGCCGGCGCCGGCCGCCCGCGCCGCGCCGCCGCCACCGGCACGGCGTGGCGGGAAATTCATCTGCACTGCTAGAAAGCTTTATGTACACAGATGATATGAGGTAGCTCGTATTGCGCGTGCCTGTCCTTCGATGATTTTAACCGAATTATCCTTAAAGTACAACTGCTTTTAAAGTAAAGTAAACGGCAATTTTGTGCGCTTATGAGAGTGGAGCGAAAAATTCAGTAAAGTATGACAGTCAAAGTTGATTAGGCCACTAAAATGTTGCTACTACGTCAGTGTGAACTAACCTTGAGTGGTTATTTAGGAATAAAGATTAAAAACGGTCTACTCACACAAAAATAACAGGGTGTGATTTGATCGGGCATTCATAAAAAAAACATATGGCCGGAACGCGGCTATCGCGCGCCGGTCTTGTGTAGCTGAGCCTTTAAAAAGATGATTCCAATTTTCCCTTCATACTTTTACGGGCTTAGGACCGTCAAAATGAAAAGTTTACCTAGAACACTAGGTAGGCGTAGGCAGTAGGTAGCTAAGTACAATAGTCGTTTAATTAACATTTACTTACCGTAAACTGCCCGTGATCCAACAGCCGCTGCATAACGTTGAGGAATGTTCTTGGGTTCGGTATACGAGGGTCCACAACGCCAGCATTACGCAGTCGAGGTAAACTTTCGTCCGCGTACATTTCATTTCATTTCATTTATTCAGTAACAATACAATTATTATGTTCGAATATTACAATACTACTTAAAAACATTCATTGGGCTACTCGGGTATTTTCCCCACTTAAAAAGTACGAACGCACCATTTCGTAAAACTCGCGAAACGTAAAATTCGACATCGCGAAATCAATTTGGGATCGGCGGGAAAAGTAGTGTCACGCAGGTGCGCGCCCGCCCGCGACGGAATCAAAGCGAGAACTGAAACTGACTGAAAGGTGCGCTGCGCGAGCGCTGTTGTCGTTTTCACGCACCCCGGATTGATAAGTAGTGTGTCCATGATTTATTTTTTATGAGGTAGACAAAAATAAAAAAATAATAAAAATAAAACATGTTTTTTTATTTGCCTAAAATGTCCTATTAACGATTCTGATATCATGGTATAAGTTTGCGCACTGACTAAAAAATAACCCTGTATGTACAGAGAGGACTGTGTCATAATTTTATTTTCTTTAGAAATTGACCTACAGGACTGTAGAATTTTTGCTCCTACCATGGCTCTTAGGACTCGTTTTTGGGCTACAAGTATGCGATGACAGTCAGTGCTATCTCACCACAATATAATACCATAGGACATCAGGGAATGAAAATACGCAAAGTAAGTCATACGGAGAATATTTTTAGACACACTTGGTTTTAGTTTTTTTATTGCATATGTTGCACTGGCCAGTCGTGCACACAGTTTGTTAATGTGTACTTTCCAATTCAGCGTAGAATCAATGTACAGGCCTAGAAACTTGCTAGTATTACATAGGGGTGCTGTACAGCTGATCACCGGTGGGTGTTGTAATGCCTTTCCAGAAAACAGAATTGTGTTAGACTTGGTGCTATTTAGGATGAGGCCATTTACTGTAAACCACTCGCTCAGATGTTCAAAGGTTAAATTGAGTTTTTTATTGAGTTCCTCATATGACGGGGCTTTTACTATGACTGTAGTGTCATCCGCAAAAAGCACAATATTATGGTCATTCATGTAATGGGCAAGATCATTAATGAAAACTAAAAAAAGAGTGTTTCCCAATGACGACCCCTGTGGAATTCCTATACCTACTGTGCCAACATCTGATCGGTATTTTTTGCCATTTATTGGAACCTCTACAGTTTGTTTACGTTCTGATAGAAAAGATGATAACAATTTTAAAGGGTTGTTTGCAATTCCATAGCAGGATAATTTAGAGATAAAGAGTCTGTGATTAATTACATCGAATGCCTTAGATAAGTCACATAGTATACCAGCTGTTTTAATTTTATCATCAATACCTGTGAGTATACTGTCAACTAGCTCGTGTGCTGCTGATATTGTTGATTTATGCTTTCTGTAAGCATATTGTTTATAAGTCAACAATTTGTTGTCTTCCAGATGTGACATTACTGAACAAGACACGATACTCTCAATAATTTTAGATAAAATGGGTACGATTGCAATTGGACGATAATTTTCAATGCTTGTTTTGTCTCCTTTGTTCTTGAAGACAGGACATATACGTGTGCTTTTAAGAATGTCAGGGTACGTACCTGTTGTAAATATATCATTTATTAGGATGACTAAAGATTCTGCTATCGCCGGCCACGCAGCCAACAATATATTTACTGATATGTCATATATGTCCAAGGTTTTTGATGTTTTTGTCATTTCTTTTAGTTTCAAATCTAGTGTTCTTTTTGTCACAACTTGAAGAGTAAGAATAGGAACATTCTTTTTTGTTCCAGCTACAGCTGACGAAGTAAAACGCTTCGTAGCATTTTGCAACTATTATAGGAAGTTCATACCAGATTTTGCGGATATTGCTTTACCTTTAAATAAATTATGCCGAAAAAATTAAACATTTCATTGGACTGAACATTGTCAAAATTCCTTCGAAAAATTAAAATCAGCTATGATATCACCTCAAGTATTGCAGTTTCCAGATTTTTCAGCAGAAAACAGTTTTATTTTTCAAACTGACGCTTCCGGTACAGCAGTAGGTGCAGTTCTTTGTAACGGAAACAGGAAACCGGTAGCATACGCTAGTAGACCGTTGAATCAAGCTGAACGAAATTATCCTACTATACAAAAGGAATTAACAGCTATAGTATGGGCAATCAACTACTTTCGACCATATCTTTTTGGTAGACATTTCATAATTGAAACAGACCATAAACCACTTATTTATCTGTTTAGTATCAAAGATCCGTCTAGCAGACTACTTTAATTCCGTTTAACAATTGAGGAATATGACTTTACGATAGTTTATGTCAAAGGGAAAAATAATTTGGGAGCAGATGCGTTATCCAGGATACAGATTTCGTCAGAAGAGTTAAAGAACATGAATAGGGAGGTTGTAGCTGTTCTCACCAGAGCGCAACGGAAACGAATGAATGATGAAGGTGGAGTGAAAGATAAACTGGTTCTTCCTAGTAAACCCATCGATTATAGGTCTGATCAGCCTAGAGTTGTGGAGTTATTACGAAAACCATTGGATAGTGTGGAGATGATTTTAATGCCCGGAAAGGAAGTAGAAAAACTGAAGAATTTAGGAAAAATAACTGAACTAAGTGAATGTTTTGCTCTAGAGTCAAATAAAAATATATTACACATAAACCTCGCCTATGCGTCTCATTTCTCGCGAGCCGAATTTGTGGATAAATTGAGAGTGTTTTGTGAGAAAATGAAAATAAAAAACGTAAGCATTGTAAAGAATAAAGAAAATGAAGATTTTATAAAGAAATTGTGTAATGAAATAAAAGAAAAATCGCATTGGTCCGGACAATGATGATGTATCGTTTGTTCGATCGGTTGATCGATACCTTATTTGATTAGTAATAAATGAGCTCTGGATCCGAATACTTGTTTCTCTTAAACTGCTCCCATCACAAATCGTTAAAAATATTTATATTTGATTAAAAAACCAATAATATTATTCAAAGAACTTAAAATGTAGCGAACAGTTATTCTATTACTTATAACCTGTGCTGAGATATCAGCCTTTGAAAATAAGTTTGATCTTTTTGCACACAACACGACTTTGTTCATAAGGATTAAACTTTAGTTCATCTTTTGATATTTCACAAATCGTTAATATTAATTGGTGTGAAATGGAACTTTTTAGTACTTTTCTGAAGAAAAAAATTGGATATAAAACATTTTGAACGTTAATTGTACAGAAAGTACTAGAAAATAGCAAAACATTATTTATTATTGAAATCATAGGGCTCAAATATTGATTCTGCTCGTAGGTGTAGTAAACTAGTGACTAAGGGATGAATTCAGGGAATGGGCACCAGCGTTTCCTGTGAACACAACTCCTTGCACTGCGCTTGCTAATCCACCTACCAAGCTTGGTTGGTGAGTATGGCAAATGCCCCCCAATTGGTGTAGGCTTGTGTCGAGCAGTGGACTGTTGTAGCTATTGAAGTTGCAACACTTTGAGCTAGACAAGCTCTACAGCAGAGCTAAAACTTCTCCTGCCTTCTTCCATCAAAGTATTATTCCGCATTATTTAACACTAAAATACGCGTAGCATACAGATAACTTGGAAATATGTGACAAGTTAGACGTAATTCTACTGCAATCTTGCAGCCGAACACGCACTTTGACCGGTGCGGTGCGGTGACTACTAGTGTTACGGCACAGTACAGGGTGCATTTGGACCATGAAACTTAATAGTGATAATACAATCGTACATTGAATAAAGTTAATTTTATTTTCATTTTCAATAACTTTCCATATCAAAAATTGCAGGAATCGTAGAAAAATGGACTTCCCTTAGTAAATGCAGTTAGCTGATCGTGATTTTGTATGGCGCGCTGAATTGAATATTTTTTGTCGTTTCCTGACATATGTTTATAGGGGAAAGTTGTTCAGTATCATGCCCTTCATGTACTCTATCAGTTTTCGGAGGGCTGTCCGTTTCGTCCCGTTTATCCTTTAATTTGTGGAGGTCTCGAAAATTGTTATGAGTCAAAAAATTAAGTCGTAATTGCTCGTAACATACGTCTGTTAGATGATATTGTTGGATTATAAAATTCTAGCTGGTACCCGATAACTTTGTTTCAATGACTTTATGTATAAGTAGGTCCGTACTTTAGCCAAATAAAATACAATTGGAAAAAGCTAAGGACTTTTCTTCTCTTTACCATAGTATTCCATTCCACTGATACTCGCTCTTGATTTAAAAAAATCCAGCAAGGGCACCTATCTAAGTGCGAAATTTTTCCCGTACCAGTTCATTTAATTTTCATGCTCTAGAAATAACATTATCACGCTGATGAGCTTAGCTACAGTTCTTGAACCAGGGCAACCTAATTAAAATAGAAGTATTTTAGCATCCTTTTTTATGTGCCAGTCATCGCAAGCGGATTTTTAATGAAATCGTTTTCGTATCTCGTATACTATAGCCAGGCTACTGGTGTTTCACGCCAATTTCTCCAGGCTCTATATGACTATAAAAATTTTACTATCGAGGCATTTCTGTATGTAGCATATCTCGTATAGCTTAGTTGAGTGTATAGCTTAATCTTGTTTACCAGATTAGGTGACTACCCTAGGTTCTTAATGCTCATGTGCCATGAGTAGCGGCCTATTATGCTGAACAACTTTTTCTATGGTTTAAGCGAATTCGTGGTGTTGGCGTTCCGATTCAGTTACTAATATCCCTTAAAAGTCTCTGTCCGCTTCTCGGTGGGCTTCAAATGTAAAAAAAAGATAAAACTAAAAGAACAACAGACAGACACACAGTGTAGGTAACTATCAGATTATAATAATTAAAGTATGTACATAGGTAATGCGTAAAAGTCTAATTTAACTCTTTCACACCAAAATATTTTTTTTCATTTTTGCATCTTCTGTAAATCATAAATATATTTTGAAAAAAAAAATGGCGTATATCCGGTACTTGTCCTACGTTAAACAAATTTAACCAGCAAAAACTATTCGTGTAAAATGATCAAACTTACTGCTCACGAAAATCTATTGACTGACGGGAGCACGCAAACTCATACAACCTACGCACTGTAATTTTTCTGGGAGACTGGCGTTCCCCAACCTCCTTTGCACGATATGGCGTATGCGCTGCGTTGCCCCTCGAGTTCCTTGATCCCCGCGTGTCTTGAGGAAATTGATCATTTTGAGCAACATTTTTTTACCAGGCTTAGTTAAAAAAGGATTAAACTATACTTTTACTACCTTTGTTATAAGGAACAAGAATAGTGGTAATGTTTTTAATAAATTATTCGTGTCAATCGATCTATTTTGAGTTTGATTTATTTGCACAAATTTTCACGTAAAGAGCAGTTTGGTCATAATGATTAAATTCTACTTTGATCGTTTTGAACAAAACTGTTGTGGCGGGCCGCCACCTGTCCGCTACTCTGCATCTGAAAGAAGAACAACTAAAACGTTAAAACACAAACACACTAGATACATAAACATATGTGACTGTGTCTAGGAAAAGGGACCACTTGGGTGATTCTAGTTTCCGAGATATTTGCGTTTTTCTGAACTTGGTCGAAAATAATGGGTTTTTGTTAGTAATCGGTTCTAAGTCCACTAAATAACATGTTGTATAAAATATACACCCCTAATTATAATATTTCAGTATCTTATTGGGTCACGAAGTTCAATACCTAGGGTACCACTTGGGAATTATTTCTTTCTTTACGTGTATTTTCTTATTTGCTCAAGATTTGCTCGGTAACTGTCACGTAGGGAAGTGCCTACAGTAAGGCCGTCTTAATAAGCCCGATTTGTCAGCTGTCAGATTCGTCCTAATGTTATGGCAGAGGAACCATTTTCCTTTTTTGACATTTCTTTTAGTATGAAACTGACAGGTGTCAGTTCGGGCTTATTAAGTTGGTCTTACTGTAGCATCTATGGTACCACCAGAGGCGGCCGGGGATGGCGGGGTGCGGCGGGGAGGGACTGTTAAACTAGGCGATCGCGCGGACAAACAAGTTCGGCATTGAAATACTTCGAATCTATTAAAGTAATTGAGACTTTATATATATATCTATTAAAACTTTGAAGACAGTAGACTAACTTGTTACCCATCACTCCATAACTTCGAAGTGGAAGTATATTTTTCAGCAGCATAAACTTAAAATTCAATTTTCTCCACTTCCATACTTTGTCAACTGCAACTTCAAAAATTTATTCAAAATAATTTATGGCATTTAGAGCATTGATTCTTTTTTTAATAGATAGTTAATTTTATCTAGTTTTAGGAGATACCAATAACTCAATACCGCATAAGTGGTCCCTTTTCCTAGACACAGTCACATATATACACATATGGAAAACATTCACACATAAATTAAACCTTTACAATATGTATTTTTATTTAGATTTATACACATATATACATATTTAGCATACATAAATACCTAACTACATATAAACGATAAATTATAAGTTTTCATTTCAACTAACAAATATTAAATATAAAATTTAATATAATTTATAGTAGTAGTTTGCTGTGTGATGCCGGCCTAGAATAACATCACCCCATTTCTTTCCCGTGGGAGTCGTACGAGGCGATTTAGGGACTCGAGGGTGTATATTGCAATTTTAGGCAATGGGCTGACAACCTGTCACTATGGTGATACACAATTTTTCAAATGACCCTCAAATATATGTCAGACGTGGCGTAAATGTCCAAATTTACGCTCTGCCTACCCCGCAAGGGATAATATAGGCGTGATATGTGTGTGTGTATTTATAGTAAACAAACATTACCACTTACCTCTGTATGCAGAATGCGCGTGAGACGATCATGTGATCGCGGCGTGGCTGCAAGGCTCGCGCGCCAGTAGCTCTTAACTGTCCCGACGGGACTCCCGTGTCGCTTTTGCCTAGATACAAGGCTTATCGGCTCACGCGAAATCTTATATTTAACTGCTTTTGTAAATACGCTTTCTTATACGCTTGTATATGCTTGCTTGTGCTTACGAATAGACAATAAACATTGAACTATTATATGGTGTATTGTGGACTTATTTACGTGCCTAACTTGGATACCTACCTTGGATGTTTACGACGTGCCTACCGAAGCTGTACCTACAAGGTAATCAATACCCCATACTTTTATGCATACTGTCTTATGTGAGTAAAGACCAAACAAATTTTATACCCTTCTGTACAAAGTTTATTTCCAAATATGACGTATAAAAACGATCAAACTCTAATGTTACCCATTTTCACTACAATAAATAGGTGATTTTACAGAGATTGATCGTTTTGCACAAACTAAATCTCAGCAACTAACAGTCATAGAGAGCCGAGAGTCAAATCATCCGATGCAGCAGAGGGCCAAACGGACAATGGTAAAAAAAAACATTTAGCTCATAACACCAGTTTGACCCTTTTTACACTCATCATTGGCCTCACACGTCTGTGACAGACGATTTAATCAGTGTCTGAGGCAAGACTTTTCATGGCTGTATAAGCCGATATGGGAGCGGCATAATTTTCCGCACGCTCTACAAGTGAAGGTGGAATTTGAGACTGGCACATGCATGTTTAGATGACGTTTTTGCCTTTTGTTAGCGAGACCAGAAAACCAGGCATTCGTTTTACGCCCATCAAAGACACGCTTACGCCATTCGTCCCTATCCTCAGCAAGCTTCTCCCAGCTTTGATGGTCAATGTTAAACGCAGCAATGTCCCGCTTGGCGCAATCTTTGAAACGCAGCATAGGTCTTCCAACCCCTCTTTTAGCGTTTGCTACAGCGCCAAGCAGAACACGCCGTGGTAGACGCGAAGTTTCCATCCGGTGCACATGCCCTAGCCGCAATCGTCTCTGCTTAAGCAGGGCGGTAAAACTAGGCAGCTGCGCAATTTTTAGAACTCGCTCGTTTGTGACTCTGTCCGTGTCCCTCAAGCTGTAATCCTCACCTATGAAAACTTACCGAAAAGCAATTTTGGTTTTGTCAAAAAATAGTACTGAAATAGTGACAAATAGTGACATATGCAAGAAAATTAGTGACTTCATATTTCCCAAGATATGGCTATCGTTTGGTAAGGATTACAGATCGAGGCTCACGCTGTAATTCCAACTCTCGTGTGAGCAAACGGTGGGGTATTTTCACTTGGTCTACATTCCAAAAAATAGTGCCTAATTAGTGACTAATAGTGACAGAAGATGAGAAATTGTCGCTTTATAATTCCGAAGTTATAAAGGCATCTTGGTGAGGATTATACCTATAGCAATTTTTGCTGTAATCCTCACCTCATTTCTGCTAAACGCTTAGGTCTTTTGACTCAAATTTAGTATCAAAAAATAGTGCTGAAATAGTGTTCTTAAACTGCATTGATATTTATTTAGTTTATGTAGTAGAAGCAATTAAAAAAACCGTAAGAACTTCTCCATACAAAATGGTACAGGTACAGTCGCGAACAATACTTCGTAGAATACAGACTTGATTTTTGTTTTAATTTAGGTAATGTCATTTCTGCCAATATATGTAGGTGTTAACTATAACATAAGTTGAGCCACTGACATTATTTTGGTATATTTTATGAGTAGGTATTTTGGTTGAATATTTTTCAACGCCTTTATGAGTAGGTATTTTGGTTGAATATTTTTCAACGCCTTGAACTTTTTAACGGTTTTATAACAATAAAGTATTTATATGTACTTATGCTAATATCTTTCAGATCAACACATCGCATTAATTTATCACATCGTATTCTCTTAACTCTGAAAGCCCTGTTTGGTCGCGCCACCGCTCTAGCCACCGCTAAACAAAACCGGTTTGGCCGAGCCTCGAAAACTGACCGCCGCGCGTGTGAGCGAGAGGGTAGACAATAGTGAAATTATTGCATGCACTTCGCCTGCGTGGTATTTTTTGGTTTCATCACGTTACGCGTTATTGAGTATTATGACAACTCAAATATAAAATTTCTTAAATAACAAATACGCCACTTACGATTATTATGAAAAATTAAAACGCACGTTTTGAAAATAACAAAAATTATTATTTAGGTATAATTAGGTACTTATAGTATTAGTCCTCGCCTCGAACGTCGTTAACTATATAGGGTTAAATCTATTTAGTGACCGATAGCAAAAACCCAGGACGGGCTGGTGATAAGGAACAACTTTTAATATGAATAACCCAAATCAGCTGATCGGCAATTTGTACGGGAGGTCTAATTTTTTTTCATGTTTCGACCTATGTTCCTTGGGGAAAGTTGTTCCTTATCACCAGCCCGTCTTGGGTTTTCGCTATCGGTCACTGATTAGATTTCACCTACCTACTTTCATTTATTTATGAGTTAAATGAATTTTACCACATAAATATGTTTTTTGTTCCATTTTTGCCAAACAAGTTAGGTACCTGTATTTATTTATGTACTACATAGATACAAACATATATCACACTTTTATCCCTTACGGGTTAGGCAGAGCGTTAACAGCCGCAAAAAATACGGTCGTTATCATCGCCACGTCTGACTGATTGAGAAATATTGTGTACTGTCAGATATAAACAAAATACTTGAAGGAAATAAATTTGTTTGATTACGTTCCTACCAACATAACAAACCAGTATTGAGCTTCAAGTACGACAATACGAAATATTGTTCGCGACTGTACCTGACCATTTTGTATGAAGAAGTTCTTACGGTTTTTTTAATTGCTTCTACTACATAAACTAAATAAATATCAATGCAGTTTAAGAACACTATTTCAGCACTATTTTTTGATACTAAATTTGAGTCAAAAGACCTAAGCGTTTAGCAGAAATGAGGTGAGGATTACAGCAAAAATTGCTATAGGTATAATCCTCACCAAGATGCCTTTATAACTTCGGAATTATAAAGCGACAATTTCTCATCTTTTGTTACTATTAGTCACTAATTAGGCACTATTTTTTGGAATGTAGACCAAGTGAAAATACCCCACCGTTTGCTCACACGAGAGTTGGGATTACAGCGTGAGCCTCGATCTGTAATCCTCACCAAACGATAGCCATATCTTGGGAAATGTGAAGTCACTAATTTTCTTGCATATGTCACTATTTGTCACTATTTCAGCACTATTTTTTGACAAAACCAAAATTGCTTTTCGTTTAGTTTTCATAGGTGAGGATTACAGCTTGAGGGACACCTCTGTCCTGCCAGGTTATATGCAAGATATTTCTTACGCAGCGCATATGAAATGTATTGAGTCGACGTTCCTGTTTTGCATACGATGTCCAGGTTTCAGCTCCGTACAAGAGTATGCTTAAAACGCAAGTTTGATAAACAATAATCTTGGTTTTTGTGGTCAGGTGTTTATTGTTTCATACTCTTATACTGAGATTGCCGAACATGGTCGCCGCCTTGCCGATTCGCGAATCGATCTCAGCATCGAGCGTGAGATTATTTGACACAGTCGCCCCAGGTAGCAAAACTTATCAACTATGCTCAAGGGAATACCGGCTAGCATGATGTGTGGTGCATCTGCGCCTTGAGCTAGCACTACTATTTTTTTGGCATTAATGGTCATAGAGAACAGAGTACACGCATGGGAAAACTTATCGAAAATTACTTGAAGCTAAAGCCTAAACAGGGAAGGAGCCAACACGCAGCCTTGGCGAACACCTCTACGTATTTCAAACGGCTCGGATGTGTTGCCGTTACACAACAACAACAGATCCTTTCATATCCGTATGGAAGGATTTAACGAGGCTCAGAAGTTTGGCGGGCACCCGATGTTTACAAGTGCAGTGTAAAGGCCCTCTCTGCTAACGGTGTTGAAGGCTTTGTTAAGGTCTACGAACGCCACAAACAGAGGTGTCTCTGCTCTCTAAACTTTTCCTGAAGTTGGCGAAGTGTAAAGATCATATCTGTTGTGGAACGCTGGGCGCGGAATCATCATTGCGATTCGGGATATACACGATCAGCTAGTTTCGAGTCTTAAGAAGACTATCCGAGCAAATAATTTACCTACTATACTTAAAGAGATATACCACGATAACAGTTACAGTCACCGCGGTCACCATTGCCTTTGTATAGAGTAACGATGTTAGCATCACGCATATCTTGTGGTATATATCCCGCTTCCCAACATTTACACAACAGATTGTGCAGGATGGGTAATATGCACTTGAGCCTGATGATTTCGGCATGGGTACCATCATTTCCAGGAGACTTTCCGGTCTTAATCTGCTTAACAGCCTTGTGGTATTCCCTTGTGGTAGGAAGGTCATCTAACTCGGCCCAGGTAGCTAGTTTTGGCTTGCAGTCTGCAGCATCCGGCATTATATTAACTGGTTCCGAATAAAGACCGATATAATGTTCTACCCATCGTTCAAGTTGGCGTTGGGCATCTGTAATAACAGTGCCATCCAATTCTTTAAGGGGGGCTGTTTTTTTAGGCAAAGGACCAAGGGCCTTTTTAATGACAGCATGCACACCACCAAAATTTCCGACATCAGCGCACGATTGGATACTTTGGCAAAGCTCGGTCCAGTATGCATTAGCGAAGTACCGTGATGTGCGTTGTAATGCAGCTTTTGAATTCGCTAAATCGACATGCGACTTTTCGGAAGGGTTAAGGCGATATGTAAGCGCAGCTTGTCGTTTGGCCTCGAGCAGGGGTGTTATGTGTTCGAGATTTTCAGCAAACCAGTCCTGGTTTTTGACTTTCTGGTGGCCGAAAGCCGTACCAGCCACATCTGTTTACTTTGCCCCAGTCTTCCTCTATAGGAGCGTTTTCGTCCCAGGTGGAAGTTTCGTCGCGTACCATCTCCTCAAACTTTCGGACAAACTCATCATCCCTGGTTTTGGAAAGATCGATCTTCTTCCTACCGGGCAGTTTGGACGAGTGGATCTTTTTGTGAGTTATAACAACGTGCGAAGCTACCAAGGAGTGATCTGTGTCACAATCAGCGCTATGAAATGTAGGCGTGTGTAGGGTCTCGCGGAGATTTTTCTTTACGGTTAGGATAAGGTTCAGTTGATGCCAGTGACCAGAACGAGGGTGTTTCCAGGATACTTTGCGAGATGATTTGCCTTTGAAGTAGGTATTGGTAACACACAGTAGGTGTTTAGAGCATAGCTCTAATAAACGTTGGCCGTTTTTGTTTCCGTTGACTTCCCTATACCGTGGTTACCTATACAATCAGGCCAAGCTACGTTGTCCTGTCCAACCCTTGCGTTAAAGTCACCCAGAATGTATAAGCGGTCAGATGGTCTTAACCCGCGTAGAGACTGGTCGACATACATACATACATAAATCACGCCTATATCCCTTACGGGGTAGGCAGAGCGTTAACGGCCGTAAAACGGATATTAACACCACGTCTGACAAAAGTTTGAGGGTCAATCAGATAACTGTGTATTACTATAGTGACAGGTTGTCAGCCCATCGCCTAAAATTGCAATACACATCTAACCCTCGAGTCCCGTAGTCGCCTCTGACCGTAGACTGGTCGAGCTGGTCATAAAACTGTGTTTCGGCTTCATCTGTTGAGGATAATGTTGGTGCGTAAGCAGAAATAAGTGTTACGTATCCATAATTCGTATTTAACCGCACCAACATAATGCGTTCCGATATGCCGCAAGGAGCCTCTATAGATGTTAAGTGGTCGTTGCGGATAGCCAAGTCTACACCATGCTCACGCACAGCGCTGCTGTCCTTTCCTTTCTCCAATAGAATGTGTAATGTGTCTCACGCAAGGAACCCTCGTCGGGGAGTCTAGTCTCTTGTAAGGCACAAACAGCAATGTTCAGTCTGTTGAGTTCGGCGTCAATAATGGCAGTTTTACGCAGATCTTGTGCGTCAGTAGAAGAGCCTCCATAGGTGTCAGGGAGGCCTGTCCTCATAGTACGGACATTTCATGTTGCAAATCGCATGGATAAGCGGTGTTGGAAATTGTTTCTATTATGCCTTTTTTTTTTTTAGTCGCAGGTGTACAATGTAACGGCGCCGATTGTCCAGTTGAGGCTGGTGCTCTCTACACCCTAAAAGAGCAAACCAGCACCGGGGCGGAACAGTACCTTATTGGTCGGGGGCTGCCCAACTTGGAGCGGGCGATAACTGATCAATGGACCTACGATGGACCCTCCCACTGTCGGAAGCAACCCCTGGCGCCCGCACTTACGCCCATATGTGCGGACTTATAACCGGTCACTGCCACTTCCCGTGTTGGTATCCGCGTGACGCGGGTGAAGTGTCCTCTCCACAGACACTGCGTTGCCTGGGACGCAATTATGGAAAACGCAGGGCTACCCAGGACCTGCGCCAACCTCTCGGCCTTCCTGGCTGGATCCGCAGGAACGACTAGTCGATGCGTGCGGAGCCAGATCGGCTGCAGAAGTCTTCCGCGCGGTAGATCTCTGACGGAGACCCCGTTCTGGGTTTAATTGTGGAATTGTCCTCTCCAGGACCGTTGCTTGGGTCGGATTTATCCCTCGGTCGCTTCTTACGACCCCCACGGGAAGAGATGGGGTGGTGCTATTCTACTCTGCCAGTACCACACGGCTAAGCGGCCTTTTACAATAGAGGCACATTAATTAGTACTCGACGTATGCGTAGTTAAAGCACATTTTATTAACATATAATTCAGCTTTTATACTTACTAAACCTAAGTAACAGTATGGCACAAATCACGTAGGGAATTGAGATAATATGATTTAATTCCCCTACGTGAAAATACGCCAGATTGTAGCTTCCGCTACATTCTGTATCCTGACGTAAGATTGATTATGTTGTGATTTTTAGTGTCATCCTGGTTTAGTGGCATCCTGTTTTTCATAGCGTGTGTGCCTGTATGTGCCCTGGCCTCTCTTTTCATTGTGTTCTCTTCTATTTCTCTCTTTATCTCTCTTTATGACATATCTAAGTAAATATATCCTACAGATTCTATATTTCCACTTATACCTTTAACAATTATAATATTTCTCCTACTTAAATTCAGTAAATCTATGTTATGTGCTAACTGCTCATACTTAATAGCACATAAGCTTCCTCCGCTATCTACTAATAACTCAAATTGCTCGTTATTTTTAAATATCAAATCAAATCAAATCAAATCAAATCTTTTATTTGCTAGAATTCAGATAGGTACAATTAATTACAGATGAGTTAGTAATTATCCTAAAGAATAAGAATTCAACCTGTCACAGGTGTGCAAATCTTAAAGTATAGACCTCAAGTGGTTCTATTTACATACTCCTTAATTGAATAAAAACAATTGCTTAAGAGCCATTCAGTTAGCTTAACTTTAAATAAGTTTCCATGCATACTTCTAAGATTAGTGGGTAAATTATTATACAGAAAAATACACATATTATAGGCATTTATTTTGTGAATATCCTTACGGCATCGAGGCTGATACAGTATTTCTTCGTAAAACGTTCTTTGGACCCTTCTTATGACATCTTTACGTATTACGAAATATTTTTCGTTAGATCGCACAAACAAACAAGCAACTCTGATGTATTGGCAAGGTAGCGGTAAAATTTTATATTTTTGAAAAATTGGTCTGCAGCTGTCTAAAAACCAGGCTTTGTCAATGGCTCGCATGCAACGCTTCTGGAGTTTGAAAGCTCTATCAATGTCCACAGAATTACCCCACAGTAATAAGCCATAGTTGAGGATAGAAGATACATGGCCATGATATGCCGTCAAAGCTGCCTCTGTAGAGACAGTTTGCCTCAATTTTTTCAGGGCAAATACAAATCGATCTAATCTGTTGCAAATTGAATCTATATGTGCTTTCCAATTTAGATTACTGTCGACATTGAAACCTAAGAACTTCACATTGTTTACTTCTTCTATTACTTCGCCTTGGTATTTAATTGTGAAAGAAACGGGTTGTGACTGGTATGAATGGAATTGAATGCATTTTGTCTTTAATATATTGACTGATAAATTGTTTGATTCCATCCACCTTATAACATTTTGTAATGCAGTATTTATTTGGTTTTCGAAAAAACTCTTGTTGTCACACTTTATCAAAATTGTCGTGTCGTCTGCAAACAAAACGCATTTCTCTGTAGTGGCTCTCGGCAAGTCATTTATATAAAGTAAGAAAAGGAGTGGACCGAGAATGCTTCCTTGCGGAACTCCAGTGTTATTTAGTTTCCAACAAGACCTGAATTTCTCTTTAGTTAGATTTTTATTATAATAAGTGGTTGTCAATATTTCGGTACACTGCGTCCTACCAAGCAAATAGCTCGCAATCCAATCGAGGGCCTTGCCTCTTATTCCGCAGCGTTCCATCTTGCCTAATAGTATAGAATGGTCAACATAATCAAAAGCTTTACTCATATCTAATAGCACTGATGCTACTTTAGTGCCGTTGTTAATGTTCTCTGTGACAAATTTGAGCATCTCAAAACAAGCGAGTTCGGTCGAACTGCCTTTTCTAAAGCCAAACTGTTCATTTGTTAAAATACTGTATTTTGTTAAGAAACTATTTAAACGAATGAGAAACGCCTTTTCGAGAATTTTAGATAAAATAGGCACAATTGTAATGGGCCTGTAATTATTGGGGTTCGATTTGTCACCCTTTTTGTATAACGGTTTCACAATCGACATTTTAAGGTCATTTGGAAAATTTCCATCCAAAAAAGTTAAATTTATAATGTGCGTTAGTGGATAAGCTATATGTCTAGAACATTTTTTGAGAACTTTTGTTATTATGTCATCGTACCCACTGGCATTACTGTTATTAAGAGACATAATTATTTTATAAGTCTCGGGTTCATCAATTGGATTCAAGAAAATTGTATTAGGATTAATTGGAATGTCACAAATTAGAGAATTATTATTAGTCAAAATACGATTTGAATTAGTCAAAGTTATAAAATGATCATTTAAAGTATTACATATGTCAGTATGATTTGTGATGTCAACGTTATTTGTTTTTATTATGTCAATATTATGTTTGTATATATCATTAGAGATACACGATGATATAGCATTCCATGTAGCTTTACCTTTATTTTTATGATGTTTTATATATTTATTATTGTTTATTCGTTGCGATAAAAGTAAACATTGTTTGTATATGTTATTAAATTTTTTAAATTTGTTTTTAAATATTAATCTATTTGTATGATTGTGCCTGTAGTTAAGATAATAAGTACGTTTAGTTTTGCTTGATATTTTTAATCCTCTTGTTAACCATTTTAGTTTTCGTGGTCGATTTGATATTTTAACTTTAATCATCGGAAAGCACAGAAGATAAAAAAGCCGCAAGGTCTCAAAAAAACAGTTAAACGCTTGTTCAGCTCCACTTGATTCAAGGACATCGCAAAAAGACAAGGATGACATACTCTCACAGAATTTTCTTACATTATCTGAGCTGTAGTCCCGCTTGTATTCAAACCAAGTAGAGTATCCTTTTTGCTTTTTAATCTTTATAGTGATTATCTGCGCCATCTCGTGGTCCGACAGAGCAAGAGGTATCACTTCGGACTCTACTTTCTTAATATTACTGGCTATTTGATCCAGACAGGCATTGTTTCGTGTAGGAGACTGAATGTGAGGTACAAAATCAAAGTTTTGAAATAAACCTAATAGCTCCTTAGCAACACTAGTATCCTTAAGAATATCAATGTTCCAGTCGCCACAAAGAACAGTTTTCTTTCTGGTATAATTATTTGAGAGGTAATGGAGTAGTTTTTCAAGTTTGTGTAGAAACAAGCCTGTGTGAGCTTGTATAGTAAAAAAAATATTATGGTGAGGGGGTGAAGCGGGCGGCGAAGAAAACGATGAGGTTTGCGTCCTGTTACTGATTTATTGAGACAAGTGCAGATACGATAATAAGTTACAGTTCGGAGAGCACAGCTGCACCTTACAACTCTAAAGTTCCCTGGGGTGGAAGGCAGAAGGGTTTGCCGGTACAGTGGTGTAGAGGCGCTAGCGGCTGAGGCGTTCAAATCAAGTTTGCCTCAATTTTTTCAGGGCAAATACAAATCGATCTAATCTGTTGCAAATTGAATCTATATGTGCTTTCCAATTTAGATTACTGTCGACATTGAAACCTAAGAACTTCACATTGTTTACTTCTTCTATTACTTCGCCTTGGTATTTAATTGTGAAAGAAACGGGTTGTGACTGGTATGAATGGAATTGAATGCATTTTGTCTTTAATATATTGACTGATAAATTGTTTGATTCCATCCACCTTATAACATTTTGTAATGCAGTATTTATTTGGTTTTCGAAAAAACTCTTGTTGTCACACTTTATCAAAATTGTCGTGTCGTCTGCAAACAAAACGCATTTCTCTGTAGTGGCTCTCGGCAAGTCATTTATATAAAGTAAGAAAAGGAGTGGACCGAGAATGCTTCCTTGCGGAACTCCAGTGTTATTTGCGGAACTCCAGTGTGAGGGGGTGAAGCGGGCGGCGAAGAAAACGATGAGGTTTGCGTCCTGTTACTGATTTATTGAGACAAGTGCAGATACGATAATAAGTTACAGTTCGGAGAGCACAGCTGCACCTTACAACTCTAAAGTTCCCTGGGGTGGAAGGCAGAAGGGTTTGCCGGTACAGTGGTGTAGAGGCGCTAGCGGCTGAGGCGTTCAAATCAAGTTCGATAGGGGCCGAAGCTTGATATTGCCACCACAACAGGAGCGAGATACAATGTTCAAATAAACAGGGTCCTATATGGAAACGCCGTTAACACTTCGATACCACGTTTTAATAACTAACAGCGCCATCTGTGTTTCTTTCAAGTAAGTACTAAACAGTAATGCTTGGGTGATTTTGTGGTTTTCCTTGCTACATTCTCCCCCTCTGCCTATGCCTTCGACCCGACAAATAAGGCAGGTAGATGTTTAGTTTCTTGTCGCCTTGCGTTGTCTTCCGGGTGGCCGTCTTACTGGAGTATGGATTAATGGAGTAATAGTCTCTGCAGGCATCTTGCGGGGTCGCCCTCTCTTTCTGATCGGGTTAGTTGGTAAAGGTAGGGCGGTATCCTCCGTTTGCTGGAAGCGTTGCAAAGCTGACGCATGGTAAATCCCAACAGGGGCTTTGGTAGCAGTGTGTCCAACTTGAAATGAACTTGGTCCATGTCTGCGTAAAATTACATATGGACCGTTGCGTCTTGGTGCGAATTTGGCAGAATACCCCTGACAAGCTTTATTCAGGGTGTTTAATATTTAGCTTGCTACCGACACCAGTAAGTAGGTGTTAGGAGATTACAAGCAGCGCGATCTGCCCGCGCACAGATGACTCTGTATAAGTGACGTCTCTTTCCGATTTGTAGCCTATTAGTATTCCCGTCTTTGTTGCCGAAGCGATCGGAACTAGGCTCGGGTAAAGTCGGGCATCGGCGCCCGATATGCGCCGAGCGATCGCGCTGCCAGACTCGCTAAGGCTCCTCGCGCGTATGGTCGTACTGCGTGTTCGCAGTCGCGCTGACTATAGCCACCTTTGTGCCGCGTGTCGTGGATTTGCACGGGCGAATCTCGCGGTGGGTTTGATAAACGCAAAAGAACCCAAATGTGACAATCGTTTTAGGATATGTTCATAGTGCATTGACTAGTTTTTTAAGGAAAAACCTATCGTCGTTAAGATTAATGTGGCTGTAATTCGTCGTCACGCTGACGCCGCCATAGTTGATTCATTACGCGATTTGTAGATGCCGCGGGGCATCGAGTGAATCTAAAAGTCGTAAATCTGTTAAACTGTAAATATTGGATACTTACTATCGGACATTCATATGCCGATACAGTTGTTGTGGTGAAGACGGACGGTGCACCTGGGATTTACGCCAGCTGATCACAGCTGGCGTGGTGAGTGGTTGTTCTAGTTTCCATACTCGGTCCAAACCCCCATTCCTCCCACTAGACTCCACTCATAGTATGTGAAGAAATTTAGCAAGTGAGTTTCATGAATCTATTGACATTGTTTAGCTGCTGTGGTTTTTTATGTAGGTCAAGGTATTGTGTGCAACGTAACGCCAAATACCGGTAATAATAGGCGAAATTAGTATTACGTTTTGGTTGCATAACATATAAAGGCCACCACACATCTGATGAACATTGGGTACACGTGAATTAATTTGGGTACAAAATTTTGTTATTGTGAATTTTGGTTTTGATGCCCACAGACATTATTAGTGTTTAGTATTTATTGGCTTTAGGTATTTCTAGCACCGCGATACCGCGGTCGTTGTCACATATCGATTTCAGCTGTAAATTTGTATTTTCCACTGCGCAGGCTGGGGTCGATTGTGATCAATTTTTGGTAGCAGAGCGTGGTTCAGAAAACCACTAGATTTAAGATTTTAGTATTAAGTTTTCAAAATACCCACATAAAAACAAAAATATATATTTTTCGTTTTTATTGTAATTATATTGTGTGCTCTGTGTGTAGTATCCTATCGGTAGGATCGGGGCCAATCAATTAGTGAATTGCTTGTTTATTATTATTGTGTTTATACCCTGTACGGATTATCCTAACGGTAGGATCAGGGCCGATTGATTATTATTGTTTTTTATTATAAGGTTCGGTGTACTTTAGGTTGGTACCATGGCTCCCTCACTTACTACGTGTAAGGTAAAGATTAAGACGCATCTGACATGGTTTGCGTGTACAAAGGCGATGGTCGGTCGCGGTGACCGACAGGATGCGCTCCTTGCTGGTGCGAAACAGGTTGAAGCGCGGATCATTGAGGTGTCAGAGTACTACGCTGCTTGCATGGAGTTCTTTGAGGCAACGCCTGATGAGGCGGCCCAGCGTACGGTCACAGCAAATGTGGAGCAGTGTTTCGAGCTGGCACAGGAGATAGAGCAGGCGGCTGCTACTATCATAAGATGCCGCGCGGGGGAACCGGACCCACATCATGGTCCACGGGGACCAGGGCTACAAGTGCCCTTGCCGCCGGTGGCGGTTCCGGTTTTCAAGGGTGATTACGCTGACTGGACTAGATTCCAGGATTTGTTTGACAGCGTAATCCATAACCGCACTGATTTGGCGCCGGCTTATAAAATGGCCCAATTGATGGCGAAGCTGGAGGGTGAGCCCCACGAGGTAGTAAAGCATCTCCCAGTCGATGATGCCAGCTATGAGACGGCTCGCAGCTTGCTGATCGAGAGATACAGCAACAAACGTCTCATAGTTGACAGACTGCTAGAGCAGTGGCTCACCTTGCCGACCATCACCCGGGCCACGGACCTCCGGGTCAGGATCCTCAACCCTGTCTGCGTTGCAGTGAACGCTCTTGAGAG
The DNA here is from genome assembly GCA_027580185.1 of Tuta absoluta. Lineage (NCBI taxonomy): Eukaryota > Metazoa > Arthropoda > Insecta > Lepidoptera > Gelechiidae > Tuta > Tuta absoluta. The sequence continues at coordinate 143,202 of JAQAHW010000070.1, read as the reverse complement.
ACAGGGGATGCCGGTGTCCGGTTATGATTACGTCCTAGTTCACACGCTGCTACGCCGACTGCCGAGCGATATGGCCGCTCGTTTTGAGCAGTCACACGGAGGCAAGACATCTGCTTACCTCCCGACCTTCGAGGAACTGAAGTCCTTCCTCGAGGCCGAGTGCAGGCGTATGGATGCCCAATTTGGGGAGACGCCTCATACGGAGTCTGCGGCCGCTCGCCGCCCGGAACGGCCGGGCACACAGGCGCGAGACGGTAAGAGTAGGCCACCCAGGCGATACAATGTCGCTAAATTGGATTTAGGGTGTGCCTACTGCGGAGAGGCGGGGCATCAGGTGGCTGCGTGTGAGGAGTTTGCTGCACAACGGGTGCAGAAACGTCGTGGTGTGGCACAGCAACGGCGTTGGTGCTTCAGATGCCTGGGGCCGCATCTGGTGCGAGAGTGCCCCTCAAGCACCAACTGTAGGTGCTGTCAGGGTGCCCATCATCAGCTCCTCTGCATGAACCGCAGCGGAGACTACAGTGGCAGAGCTGACGCGGGTCAGCGAACGGAGTCTGCCCAGCACGGACGGGAGCAACGCTCCCCACCCCCTCCAAGGAGAAGTCCTCCTCCACCGAGGTTTCAGGGACGAGGTCAGGGACATCAGCAGGTGATGTCCCCTTCGCCACAGGCGTGGAGACCACCACGGCAGCAGGTGCCGGAACGGGGTAGGTGGTCACAGGGCAACGGTCAGGGGCACCCATCACAGGTACGTGATGCTACGGGCGGGTGCCACCATCAGGACGCCAGGCAGCACCAGGGTCAGTACATGCAGTACTCGACGGGCGTGAGCAACATGGCTCACGACCCACGCATGCCTCTGCCCTTGGCTGAGAACCCGCGGTTGCAGGAGCATTCGCGATACGCGCGTCTGCCGCAGGGATATTACAGGTTGCCGGCCATGGCGTACATGACCAGACCTCCCTACCATCAGGAGTGGGACCCACTCACAGGTGTACGGAGAGGAGGGACTCCCCCGCAGGACGCGGACACGCCGCGCTTAGATTCCTGCTAGGTAATTGCCGCCTACACGCCAGCTTCGGCCCCCCGTCCAATCACGGTATTGTTGCCAACGGCTCGGATTTGGGTATGGGGATACGGTGGCCGTAGTATACAGGTAAGAGCCTTACTGGATACAGGGGCTCAGGGCTGTATTTTGTCTAGTGGGCTGGTGAGTAGGCTAGGCTTAAACATGAAGCCCTCAATGGATGGGGCTGTAGGTATAGGAGGTTTAGATGTGCCTGACGTTCGGGGTCAGGTGAACTTCGAGTTCACATTAGGTAGCACATGCACAGGGGTCAGCTATCATGCCCCAGCAGTGGTGCTGGATGAAGTGGTAGGGAAGCTCCCTCAGGTTCGGTTACCGTCAACGGTACGAGGGTTGACCACGGGCTTAGAGTTAGCTGATCCTGACTTTGACACTCCCGGTACGGTGGACGTTCTTCTCGGGTCAGATGTCCTCGGGAGAATTTGGTGTGGCAGAAAACGTGTACTTCAGCAAACTGGTTTGGTGGCCGTGGATACCACAGGGGGGTATGTTATTTTTGGCCCAGTTTGGAGATCTCAGGACCTACCAGAGGGCGATACGGTGCTCTATGGTAGTGTGTTGTCGGAGGTGCTGCAGAGGTTTTGGGAGTCTGAGGAGCCACCCACAGCGGATAGACGGAAGCCAGAGGATGACGAGTGCGAGCTGTTCTATCAGTACAACACTGCACGAAGTTCGTCAGGTAGGTTTGTTACCAGGCTGCCATTTCTCCCAAACCGCCCCTCCTTAGGTAGTTCGCGACAGATCGCGGAACGGAGACTACTGGCTATGGAGAGAAAGATGAAGCGAGATGCAGCACTTCGGCAGAAGTATATCGAATTCATGAGGGAGTACCTAGAGTTAGGCCACATGTCGGTGTCCAGCATAGATTGGAGGTGTGTCGAGCATTACTATATACCACACCTGGCTGTTTTGAAGTCACCGGAGGCGAAGATACGGGTAGTGTTTGACGGTTCTGCTCCTACATCGAATGGTGTGTCTGTGAACCAGTGTCTGCACGCGGGTCCCAAGTTGAACCGGGACATTGTGGACATCCTCACAGATTTTCGGTTGCACCAAGTAGCGTTCGTCGCAGACGTCAAAATGATGTTTCGCCAAACAATTATACACCCGGATGACCGTCGGTACCAGCTGATTTTGTGGCGTGAGAGCCCAGACGAGCCGATGGTCACTTATGAGCTCAACACGGTAACGTATGGGTTGAAACCAAGTCCCTATTTGGCAGTACGTACGCTGAGAGAGTTGGCCGCACAGGAAAGGGTAAGATTCCCTCGAGCCGCAGCAGTACTGGATCGCGACGTCTACGTGGATGACATCTGCACGGGTGCAGATAGCGTGCAACAGGCACTACTCCTACGAGACGAGCTGATCGCGATCATGGAGTCCGGAGGTTATGAGTTGCGGAAATGGTTGTCCAGCTGTCCAGAGCTCCTGGCCGGTTTACCAGGTGAGTTTCAGCAGGACCCGCACCTTTTTGAGAACCCGGACAACCCAAATACGTTGAGCATCCTAGGGGTGCAGTATAGGCCAACGCATGATGTCTTCACGTATCAGATTGAGCCAGACCTGTTGCAGAAGACCTGGACGAAGCGGTCGGTATTGTCGACGATCGCCAGAACGTTCGATCCTAACGGGTGGATCGCACCGGTGACGTTCATGGCGAAGTGCTTCCTGCAAAGGTTGTGGCTAGCGAACATGGGTTGGGACGACCAGCTCTCCGGAGAGCTGTTGAATGATTGGTCAAAGTTTGTAACCACCTTACCAGGGATTGTACGCATCGCGATACCTCGCAAGTTACTCCCGTCGGCGGGATGTAAGGCGACCCTACATGGGTTTTGTGACGCCTCGGAGCGAGGGTACGCGGCAGCTGTCTATTTGCGGACAGTCAGTTCAACGGGAACTGTAGATGTGCGTCTGGTTATGGCCAAGAGTAAGGTGGCTCCAGTTAGGACAAGATGGACCATTCCAAAGTTGGAATTGGCGGGAGCAGCGCTTCTCACGCGCTTGCTACATCATGTCGCTAGTAATTTGCGCGGTACCATCAACTTAGATGAAACGGTGTACGCATGGACCGACAGTAGGATAGTTCTGTGTTGGTTACAGACGTCGGTGCATACACTTGAGGTTTTTGTGGCAAATCGGGTGTCACAGATCAAGGGATCGGAAACTCCGTTGGTGTGGAGACATGTACCGGGAGAATGGAACCCAGCGGACTGCGCCTCACGTGGATGTAGGGCCCCTGAATTGGTAGGTCACTCACTGTGGTGGGGACCTCAGTGGCTGACTGGATCGCCTGAGGAATGGCCATTCAATGAGTGCGGAGCGCCACTTGGGCCACCTGATCGAGGTTTGCGAGTGAACGTGGGGCAGGTCGTACCAAAGCCAAGTGCGGCTTTCTTGCTGGAACGATACAGCTCCCTCGACAAACTTCTAGGTGTGACGGGTTGGATCAAACGGTTCGTGTCTAACTGTAGGAAACCTCAAGCAGAACGGAACTTAGCACCTGTCCTCTCGCCTGCGGAACGGAATGCGGCTCTAGGTATATTGGTTAGGGTCGTCCAGGCGGAACATTTTGAGGAGGAGGTCAGGCTGCTCAGGGATGGTCGTGGAAAGCTGAAGGGAGGTCTTGTGCGCCTCAACCCGTTCGTGGATGAGCTTGGTATGCTCCGGGTTGGAGGTAGACTTCGGAACGCTAACCTGCCCTTTTCAGCACGCCATCCGCTGTTACTCCCAAAGAAAGGACCTTTGGTAGAGCTTTTAGTTAGGGATCGTCATGAGAAGAACTCGCATGCGGGCTGCAATGCCCTTTTGGCTATTCTGCAGCGCGAGTTTTGGATCTTGTCAGGACGACGTACGGTACGGAGCATTGTGTTTCGGTGCTTGCCTTGCTATCGGTTGAAGGCAGCCACAATGCAACCCCAGATGGGAGACCTCCCACCGGACCGGGTTACGCAAGCCTGGACGTTTGCGGGTGTGGGAACGGACTTTGCGGGGCCTTTTATGGTTAAAGCATCACGCCTTCGCAACGCGAAGTCAATCAAGGCGTATTTGTGCGTGTTTGTGTGCCTAGCAACCAAGGCCGTCCATTTGGAACTCGTGGCCGACCTCACTACGGAGGCTTTCATAGCAGCTTTGGATAGATTTGTGTCGCGAAGAGGGCGACCAGCGCTGATTAGGTCGGACTGTGGTACCAACTTTAAGGGCGCTGATAGGTGTATGAAAGAAATTGTAACGTTTTTAACGGAAAACGAGGAAGCTATCGGCACGAGCCTCTCCCGTCAGGGCATCAACTGGGTGTTCGATCCACCAGGATGCCCCCACTGGGGTGGTATCTTTGAAGCGGTTGTAAAGTCCGCCAAGACACATTTGATGCGCGTTATAGGTTTAACGATATTAACCTTTGAGGAGCTAGCGACCGTGTTTTGTAAAATTGAGGCTGTACTCAATTCACGTCATTTGTGTCCGCTTAGCTCAGATCCTAATGATCTTGAGGCCCTGACACCAGGGCATTTTTTGATTGGCCGACCACTTAACGCCTTGCCAGAATACCCCTACACGGAGGTTAATAGCAATCGTTTGTCGCGTTATGAGTTGTTGCAGCAAATGTCTCAGAATTTTTGGAAGCGATGGTCGCTTGAGTATTTGCACATTCTGCAGCAACGCCTTAAGTGGACGGACAGAACCGAACCCCCTCGCATCGGAGATCTCGTTTTGGTTAAGGATGCCAACCTGCCGCCACTGCGTTGGCGCAGAGGGCGCATTCTCAACTTGTTCCCAGGTAGTGATGGCACTCCTCGAGTCGCGACAGTTCAAGTAGGGGACTCGGTTCTTAAGCGAGCAGTAGCAACGCTATCCCGTCTACCAAGTGAATAGGCCAAAGGGATTTGGCCTAGGGCGGGTGAATGTTTAATATTTAGCTTGCTACCGACACCAGTAAGTAGGTGTTAGGAGATTACAAGCAGCGCGATCTGCCCGCGCACAGATGACTCTGTATAAGTGACGTCTCTTTCCGATTTGTAGCCTATTAGTATTCCCGTCTTTGTTGCCGAAGCGATCGGAACTAGGCTCGGGTAAAGTCGGGCATCGGCGCCCGATATGCGCCGAGCGATCGCGCTGCCAGACTCGCTAAGGCTCCTCGCGCGTATGGTCGTACTGCGTGTTCGCAGTCGCGCTGACTATAGCCACCTTTGTGCCGCGTGTCGTGGATTTGCACGGGCGAATCTCGCGGTGGGTTTGATAAACGCAAAAGAACCCAAATGTGACAATCGTTTTAGGATATGTTCATAGTGCATTGACTAGTTTTTTAAGGAAAAACCTATCGTCGTTAAGATTAATGTGGCTGTAATTCGTCGTCACGCTGACGCCGCCATAGTTGATTCATTACGCGATTTGTAGATGCCGCGGGGCATCGAGTGAATCTAAAAGTCGTAAATCTGTTAAACTGTAAATATTGGATACTTACTATCGGACATTCATATGCCGATACAGTTGTTGTGGTGAAGACGGACGGTGCACCTGGGATTTACGCCAGCTGATCACAGCTGGCGTGGTGAGTGGTTGTTCTAGTTTCCATACTCGGTCCAAACCCCCATTCCTCCCACTAGACTCCACTCATAGTATGTGAAGAAATTTAGCAAGTGAGTTTCATGAATCTATTGACATTGTTTAGCTGCTGTGGTTTTTTATGTAGGTCAAGGTATTGTGTGCAACGTAACGCCAAATACCGGTAATAATAGGCGAAATTAGTATTACGTTTTGGTTGCATAACATATAAAGGCCACCACACATCTGATGAACATTGGGTACACGTGAATTAATTTGGGTACAAAATTTTGTTATTGTGAATTTTGGTTTTGATGCCCACAGACATTATTAGTGTTTAGTATTTATTGGCTTTAGGTATTTCTAGCACCGCGATACCGCGGTCGTTGTCACATATCGATTTCAGCTGTAAATTTGTATTTTCCACTGCGCAGGCTGGGGTCGATTGTGATCACAGGGTATGTGATGCAACCAGCACCAAGTCTCCAGGTTGATAGTCTGGACAATCTTTCCTTTTCTTGTCTACATACTCTTTTCTTTGCTCTTCTTTAATTTTTTGCACCTTTTTTGCCCTTCTCAGCGTTTCAACCATCATCATATGTTTTGGAGTAATCTCTGCAACGAAATTTTCGTTTTGTATGATTTCCCGAAAATCATGTGCGACGTCGTCTGGTGTACGCAATTCTCGCCCAAACGTTAAGTAGGCTGGAGTGAAACCGGTAGCGCTGCAACATGCAGTATTTATTGTGAATCGGATGCTGGGTAATTTATCAACCCAACTGGTATGATCGTCTCCAACTAAAATAGCGAGCTGAGTCTTAAGGTCCCGATTCCTTCTTTCTACTGGGTTCGTCTCCTGGTGGTATACTGGTATTAGCCCATGTTGTATTTTCAAACAGTATGCTAACTGCTGCATAACACTGCTGACAAATTGGGTACCATTATCGCTTATGAATCGTCGTGGTGTGCCGTATCTGAGTATGACTTCATTTAGCAGGATTCTGGCACATTCTTCGGCTGTAGCCATCTCAAGAGCGTACAATTCAAACCACCGTGTTGCTACGTCTTCAATAATAAATATCCAATTATGGTTGCTGGTCGTGCGAGGTAATAGCCCAAACAAGTCAAAAGCAACGATTTCAAAACGCTGGCAACATGCTGTCGTTTGTAGCAAGCCGGCTGGCTTTTGATTGCAAGGCTTATATCTTTGAAAAGCTTCGATTTGTCCTCGCATTCGTTTCCAGTAGTAACATTGGCAGATTCGTTCCATTGTCTTTTCAGCCCCATAATGTCCAGCTATTGCCTCATCATGGTATGTCTGTATGACTTTGATTTGTTCGTTCTTATGCACAACCAACTGAGCATTATCTTTGGAGTTCTCGGGGTCGTAACGGTAGAGTAGTCCGTTGTCGACAAAATATCCCTTATTGCTCCAATAAATCGCCTTTTCAGTGTCCTTGCCTTCTAGACAGCTGATTATTTGCGTGATGCCTTCGTCTTTCATCTGTTTTGATCTTACTTCTTCTTGTCGTTTCCGAGGCATGTCAACCATTACTGAGCAAACTCCACATTCGGTTTTCGTGTCGTCGCCACAGTTTGGCCTTGATAAGCAGTCGGCAATAACGTTGGTTCGACCCGTTATATATTTGATCGTAATATCGAATGGTTGAAGTCGTAGGGCCCATCTTGCTAAGCGACCTGTTGGGATTTGAGAGACATAAGCCATTTTAGGGCCTGGTGATCAGTCAGTACTGTTAACTTTGCTCCTTCAATGTAGCATCGAAACTTTTCAACCGCCCAAACTACGGCCAAGGCTTCATGTTCTGTAGTTGAATAATTTTTCTCCAACTGGGTCAAAAGATGGCTCGCGTGTTCCACTGGGTGCTCTTTATCTCCCTCCCCCTGGACCAGAACCGCTCTGATCGCGTAGTTACTGGCGTCTGATTTTATTACGAATGGTTTCGTGGCATCAGCTTGAATGAGTACTGAAGGGGATGCTAGCATCTTCCACAACTGTTCAAATGCTTGAGATGGTTTCTTGTTCCATTGCCATGTAGCATTTTTTTTTTTTTTTTTTATTTTTATTAATGATGGGTTTGCTCTTGACTCTAGTCTAGGTCATAGAACAGAGACAGAGTCTAAGATGGAGCGAGCTCAACCAGAAGAAGCCTGTTAAGGCACTGGCACTCCCACACACTGACGAAACGCAGCAAGCTACTTGGCGCCAGACTTCGGTGGGATGGTGGTCGCGAGCCAGGCGGCCCCTTACGGAGCCTTCCACCGCGCACGTGGGATCGTTCAGCCGGACTTATCCACAGGCAAGCCTGTGTTGCCGTTGCCCGGGGTGGACCGCTAGGAGGTAGATCCCATACCACCACAAATTCATTTACCACCATTCTTCTTGGTCAAGGAAGGTAACGGCTCAGCAATGCTTGCGAAGTTGGGTATAAAACGTCTATACCAAGAACACATTTATATAAACGAGAGCAGATGTTTCAAATTCTGCGGTGGTGCCATACTCAAGATGCAGTTCACTTTGTCAGGATCTACCTCCAATCCATTAGGTGTAATATAATGCCCAAGGTACTTTATTTTCGTGCAGCAAAATTTGCATTTGGACCTTTTTGCAGTTAAATTGTATTCTCTGAGTCTGTCAAATACATCTTGCAAGTCCTTTTTGTGTTGCTCATAACTTGTAGACATCACTATCAGATCATCAAGGTAGACTAGGAGTTTTATGTGGCTCAGCCCAATACAGAATCTGTCCATCATACGTTGGAATGTTGCAGGGGCGTTCCGTAGCCCGAAAGGCATTCTCTTAAATTGATACATCCCAAACGGCGTGACAAATGCGGTTTTGCAATGATCAGTTTCCTTTACACTAATTTGCCAGTACCCAGCGCGTAAATCTATAGTGCTCATTTAAGGCGTAGGCTTGGTGCTGTGTAGAAGGTCGTCGATGCGAGGTAAATGGTAGGCATCTGGTTTGGTAATTCCGTTTAGCATTCGATAGTCGACGCATACTCTGGTACCTCCATCCTTCTTGGGGACCATTACAACTGGTGCAGCCCAAGGTGAAGAAGATGGCTCGATTATTTCTTCCTCTAGCATCGCTGAAATTTCTTTCTTTAGTATATCTCGTTTTGGTGGAGAGAGGCGGTATGGTGCTACAGATATAGGTTTGTGATCACCCACGTCGATACTATGTTCAAAGCCATTTGCTGGTAGCCCGTTGGGTGTAAAGACAGCAGCGTTTTGATCCAAAAAATCTTCTAAGCTTGATACTTCTACAGATGCAAACTCTGTGTCAGGGAAAAGATTAATGTCGATGGGTGTTTCAGCATCATAATCTTGCAAACAATCCCTCGCATCTTCATACAGCCTATCCATGATCGGCGAGTAGCCGTCAAATAGCTCTGCACAGCGTCTTTTGTGCGGTGGGGATGACAAGTCTATCGGTATAAGCTTGTAAGGTCGAGTGAATCGCTCCGTCGTGCCACTTCCTTCTGGCAGCGCAGGCATCTCCTCGACTCCTACTCTTACAGGGGATAGATTTACTTGATCTTCAAAGTTCACGAAGCTCTCTTCAAAGAGTTCGTGAATTATATCTGGATCATCCAGGAAGCGATATGTTAGCTGTGGAAGGCTTACGTCCATCAGAGAGTCTTGCAGAAATCCAACGCCAAGCAGGGTTTTCGCATTATGTGATCCTGGGAGGACCAGAAACTTCGTTAACGTGGTCCGTCCTTGGATGGTGACCGGAGCACAAGTGAACATAATGGTTTGATTTTTAGGTGCACCATCAGCAAATGTAACTCTTGACTTCACTTGTTTGAACTGATAACCTTTGCTTTTAAGGTGTCTATACAAAGCGTGTGACGCTATAGTTGATTTTGCGCACGTGTCTATATAGCCGGTGGTCGACAATCCGTCAGCGTCGATAAACACGACTGGTCGGTCTCTGGCGTCAAGAACGTTGGCTGCAGCATCGATGAAACTAATTGATGTTTGTTGATCCATCGAAGGACGAGCTCTGTTTTTATGACAGGTTGGGCAGTTGGCACGAACAACACCTGGGGCCCCGCACCCGTAGCAGCTCACCTTCGGCGTTGATAGGGATGGTGCTTGCGTTTTAACCTCGTCTGAGATTCAGGAGCAGATTGACCGCGCATGTTCTCAGTTGTCTGCTTCTTCTTACATTCACCAACAAGGTGTCCGAAATGCTTACAGTATTTGCATCTCTTCTTTTTGTTCAGTCGTTCGCTACCTTTGTCGATGAACTCTCTTGTTGTTGGTTCAGTAGCAGGCGCACTATCTTTTTCTATCAGAAGCTGTTCAACCGATCTGGCTTTTGTAATAAGTTCTTCAAAGTCCTTGACAGACGAGCGCAGAATTTTGTCTCTGATATTGATCCGAAGCAAGCAGTAGAACATGTCCAGCTGTTGCTGTTTAGGATGGGCAGGTGCAGGTACTTGCGTAAAGAGAAACCGCTTTCGGCGTACAAATTCTTCCGTGGTTACATCGGGTCCTTGTTTTACCTGAGTAATTTCAGCGTAGATCAGGTAGGCTTCTTGAGATGGAGCAAAATTGTCCCGTAGCTGTGTTTCAAAAGTGGCCCAGGTTGTAATTTCTTTGAAAACTCCTTGCCACCATATACCCGCATTATCCTTTAACAACAGCGGAAGTTCTTCCAGAGCAGTCTTGTCGTCCATCTTTTCCTTACGCTTAAAAATCTTTACGGCGGTAAGGAAGGACTCGACGACTAGGGAATGCAATCTCGATCTCGCGAGATCTCGAAATCCCCAAGATCTCGAGCAATTTTTCGAGATCGAGATCTCGAAAAAGGCAATCTCGTCTCAGAAAAATCATTCGAGATCTCGAAAAAATTCATCGAGATTTTCGAGATTTTGAGAATGAGCTTGCGTAAGGCATTGACGTGTTCATTGATGTGCGTCCGCGCAGTGTCTGGCGTTTGCCGGCGCGGCGGCAGGACCTAGCAGTCGATACCTATTGAGCGGGTGCATTGCGGGGGGTATGGGTCTGGGAATTGACGCGACGCGACGCGACCGACCAATCCCAAGAGCTTGTTTATTGTTTACTTACTCGCATTTTCGTCACTGCATTTCGTGTTTTTGAGTGAAAGTTATTGTTCATCTATACAATAACTAATTACATTCAGTATTATTCTATATTAGATAGTTTTCAATGTGAAATATAAATATGTCAAAGAACAATTCAAACCAAGTGTTTGTGGACGTTACTACAAGGTATTTGCCGGTTTGGAAATATTTCAAAAAGTCTGTGGATGTTTCGACTGCAAAATGTGAAAAAATGATTTCGTTTTTCGTATCCGTCAAGGCAAGTCGATCTGGCATTGGACTATCGATCAATTATATTACAAAATACGATAAAAAGTCAGAACTTGGTCTTTATTACTCTTACTTTCTAATCTTAAAGTAAAAAAGTACAATGTTTACCAAAATTATATAAAACCAAAATCTCGATCTCGATCTCGAAATCTCGACCAATAATCCAACGAGATCTCGAGTTGGTCAATCTCGAACGAGATCTCGAGTTGCCAATCTCGGCTCGAGATTGCATTCCCTATCGACGACCTCTTTACTCGTCCGGCCATCGTAAGTGTAGTTGCACGTGGTAAAGGATCCTTTTGGAGTCGGTGCAGGACGCGGTGACAGCTTGGAGAGTAGCTGGTTAAAGTGGCCATCCGAGAGCATTACAGGATTAACTGGTCTTTCGTCCGGCATTCTACCGTATGCAGTGGTCACTCGGCCCGAGCGTGTTACGTATGTTATCTTCTGCAGAGTCTTCAAACGCGTCGTCCTTGTCTTCGCTCATCCACCCTTAATGCCGCGGCGTAAAGTCCGTAGTCGGTGACTAGCCACGAGTTGAGCGCCAATGTGGTGAGGAGGTGAAGCGGGCGGCGAAGAAAACGATGAGGTTTGCGTCCAGTTACTGATTTATTGAGACAAGTGCAGATACGATAATAAGTTACAGTACGGAGAGCACAACTGCACAACTGCACCTTACAACTCTAAAGTTCAATGGGGTGGAAGGCAGAAGGGTTTGCCGGTACAGTGGTGTAGGTGCGCTAGCGGCTGAGGCGTCCAAATCAAGTTCGATAGGGGCCGAAGCTTGATTTTGCAACCACAGGAGCGAGATACAATGTTCAAATAAACAGGGTCCTATATGGAAACGCCGTTAACACTTCGATACCGCGTTTTAATAACTAACAGCGCCACCTGTGTTTCTTTCAAGTTAGTACTAAACAGTAATGCTTGGGTAATTTTGTGGTTTTTCTTGCTACAATAATCTTATTATAGGTAAAAATTAAGTGAGTGACCTCTTTAGGTTAAGGCACGAAAAAACGGGTTAAGTAAGTTCTTTTCCGGTGTGTTTGCCTCGCGTGTTGCTGAACACGCGAAAATTTTGCGCGTCTTCCACCTCAGAATTGCTGACGCGGAGATGATTGCGAACCTTTACAATTGGAATTCACAAAAGAAGTTCGATGCCCTCTGTTGTTACTTTTGGCAATTGGAAAACTTGCGTTATATTTGTGTTAATTAGAATTATTACCGTGGTGTCCGTGTGGTACCGACTGCTGCGATTATACGAGGTTATCGGCCTGAACTGCATTACCTGGTCTAACTGCTGTGACGTCATAGTTCTCTCGTCTATTGCTGATCTTATAGCCTCAGGAATCGATGAAAACTGGCGCGAAGCTATGATAGTGCTAAGCCTTGAGTCAGACAGTCCATCCGCAAACCGCTTAATTGTAATTTTCTCGTTCAGTGGCTGAAGGATATCAAACTAACTTGCGTCCTCGTCAGATTGTGCCAGAGTTAAATTTCGAAACAAAAAGATCTTCTAGCTTTGTCCCAAAAGACTCAATTAACCTACGTACCTTGCTCTAAAAAGTTGTGTTTGTAACGCTTATGTAGATTTTTTAGGTAATGAAAATTTCCTAACATCTTTCCAACATTTTGACAGTTGCGTATGTGCTTTTTAACCTCAATTTGGCACTAGACGATAGTCGAGTTTTCAAAACAAAATCTATCAACTGGCTTTGGGTGTCTGCAGTAATTAACGAGCTATAAAGCAAAATACCATCAATTAACTGCTTAGTAATGTGTTCCTGACCGTTCATCATCGGTAACAGAGAAATGGCAGTTTTTATATTGAATGGAGAAGCCATTTTTGTAGGTTTAACTATATTTTTTGGACTAATTAGTTCGTATTTGGGATTAATCTGAGTCTCAGAATCTACCTGAGATAATAACGATTTTATTTGACTATAAATCTCCTTGATTTCATCGAATAATCTTTTGTAATATTCTGTAATGCAGTCCCAACTAGCTACAGCGTGACGCGCTGAGACGGAATTGGACATTAAGTGGCTTGGGTGTGTGTGTGCGGGATGAGCACGGAAACCAAGTACATTGACACAATAATATTAATTATTTAACAGTTCTGCATATGGTTTATTGGGCTTGGCCCCCCCCCTGGTCAGCGCCTACGGCAGCGGTATTAAAGTCTGGAGGTCGGATTACACCTCATGCACCTCGATAATAGCGCGGAGAACCGGGACACGGGTTAGACAGGTTGTCTGGTGACTTTGGGATATTAGTGACCAAGAATAATAAAAGAAGGGTGTGTTACGGTTCGGAGTTCTGCTAATTCCTTCCTGGTGCACTGAGACACAACTCTGCACCCCGAAAGTCCTGCGGTATAGCTCAAAGTAAAGTAATCACTGTACTTATTTTATTTACTCATACTCATACTCTTTATTTCATAATAAAAATATTACATGTCAAAATATTTCAATACATTTACATTAATTACAATACTCACACTTTGTGGAAGTGTCATATATATCACAGGTATTTTTGCATGCGATATACTGCATAACGATTGTGTACAATTCCCTATCGGTAAATGGGGTCAGTCGGATGGATACCTGACTAGGTGCGCTTGCACTCAGTAGTAGTTTCCCGGCGGTGTCTGGCCGTGCCGGTGGTGCGTTTACGGTCAAGGGCGCAGATAAGAAAAAACTATTTATTTTGGTCGCTAATTGTGTTTTAGACGTGTAAAAGTGACCTTGATCATCTTTAATACACTCCAAGAAGTCTTGTCGTTTTGAACTACTTTTGCCAGTGTATTCGTTTACAATAGACCACATTGTTTTGTGCTGATTGGTGCTGTTATATAATTTGTTTGTGTAGTACGACCACTGAGCGTAATTTTGTACATAGATTCGAGCTTAAGGCTGAGACGAAGAACCAAATCCTGAATGTGTTGTGCATTCTGACTATCCAACGGATCAACTTTAAGTAAGTCATATAAAAGTTGTTTTTGCATTATCATTTCTTCTGTTAGCCACGGACATGTGTTTTTACTACTAATACTTTTGTTTTGAAATGGAAAACAAATATTAGAAGCATTATTTAATATGTTAATAATCTTTGTTAGTAATTCGATTGGGTTATTACATTTATTTCTCAAAGTAGGCCAGTCAATCGACTGTAGGTAATTATAAAAATTAGCTAATTTTGTGTTTGTAAAGTGGCGGAATTGGCACTGTTTTCTTTTATGGATGTTTTTTATAATTGATAGCTTTTGCGCGTTATGGTCGGATAAGTCAGTTTTTATATCGGTTATTAAAGGGTTCGATATGTGAGTAAGATTATTAACGTAAATGTGATCTATGCAGGTGCCACTAATAGGCCTGGTAATACAGGTTACTAATTGTTTGAAGTCAAATGAACTTACCAAGTCAAATAAATCTCGCTTAAGCGGTGAGATAATCAAAAAGTCAATGTTAAAATCTCCCATAATTATTATCTTTTTAGTATTAAAATCAATTAATTTATGTAATAACTTTTCGAACAGTCCTTTGAACGTAGTAAAATTATTATTTGGGTCTGGATTATAAATACAAATTATTGTAATATTATTTTTAGTTAGTTCTATAGCCGATACTTCCATGACGTGTTCTTGCGACAATGAACACAGGTCTTGTCGTTCTTTGAATAACAAGTTGTTCTTGGCGTATATTGCTGTTCCTCCACGAGTCATACTTGTGCGGCAGTAGGCAGAAGCGAGGCGGAAGGACGGAATTGATATATTATTAATTTCTTGAGGTAATAGAAAGTGTTCGCTTAGGCAAAGAATGTCGCAATGAAGGTCATTACATAGTAGTACTTCTAGTGCTTTCGTTTTACCGCTTAGGCCGCGAATGTTTTGGTGACAGAATATGAGACTGCCTTCATTATCATCTTGGTGATGTGATGGTGTTCTTTTGGCGTTTTGATACGATGCTGTGTTACTGCTATTTTGCGTTAGGCTCTGCGATGGTTGAGTCATCACTTTGCCTTTTACTTCCTCTTTTTGCAAGAAAGGGCTGCCATTTGTTGAGTGCGATGTTCAATGGCCAACAGTTAGGGTCCATTATTTTGTCATAGATAGAACTCGGTATACCTATTTTATAAGATTTATATGTGTCATGTTTAGAACTGATTTTTTCAACGGTGTAGTTAGCACTTTCTATACTTTTGAGATGTTCCAGTATTTTATCAGGGGTGGAGTCGACGTTGAAGTAGCAGCCATGTACAAATTTAGGTAGGTCAACACCGCTAAATAACTTTGTGTTAGTGGCAGTACCTTTAATAATAGTGCGTTTAGGGTGATTGCGACGGGGAAGAACCTGAATCCATTTCTCATTTTCGAGTTCATTGCCTTCTTCACAGTTTGGTTTTAAGGCAAAATCTGGCCGAGGTTGCCGCGTTTTCAAGGGGGTGAAGCAGCCGCGCGGGCGGAGCAGGCGCGGGGTGTACCCCCCGCACGGGCAAGTAGCAAACGCAGCGTGTAGCAGGCTCCCGCGCACGGCAGTATAGGCGTAGGGTAAACGTGCTAATAATTGAACTATTTGTTTCATTGAAAAGTTGTCTTTTTTAATGTTATATGATATACCTATTCAATGTTTATGTTTTTTAGACATGTAAACCATGTAAAACCTTACGTAGTGCTACTACGTAAAGTTTTTAAATCAGTCATAGTTAGGTAGGTACAGAATTATTTATAAAGAAATAATGTCTAGGGATCCGTATGATTATTCATTATTCATGTTATATGGGGAAAAATTCAAATAATATACATCAAAATGCAATCAAAATTCATTTAGAAGACAAAAAAATTACGTTTAAATTAAGATTTATCTGCTTCATTTACTGACGCCCATAAATAGGGTTCCTTCCGTAGTCTGTTGAAATTATCGAGGCGAGGCATACAAACGAACAGACATAGAAATAAAATTGGCAAAATAATAAGGGATTAAACTAAGGAAATCTATAACAGCCCCAATAAACAGGATCTGACAATCCAGCGCCCACTTTCCTGGTTATATAGCCGGTTTTTCAACATCTGAACAACAACTGAACAACATCTCAACAACAACCTAATAAAACATCGGAACAACATCTGAAAAACAACTGAACAACAACTGAACAACATCTGAACAACAACTGAACAACATCTGGACAACATCGGTACAACAACTAAACAACATCTCAACAACAACCTAATAAAACAAAACGCAACATTACCATACAACAACAACTGACAGGTGCGGAACTCTGTGTTTCCAAACGTTTGGAAACAGGCGGAAGTTGGCAATAAGAGTATTGGCAAAAAAAAAACTTCGTTTCATTTCTCAACTTCATCGTATTACGAGTTTTCTCATTAAGTCATTACGCTTCTGTAATTTATAGTAAACCCTAGTTTTTATAGGCAGAATGCATAAAGTAGGTCATTATGCATCTGTTTTCGAATTCATAATTCGAACATTATGAGACGAGTGTAGATAAAGAAACATATATCATCCATTAAATCTACTGCCGTGGGCAATGATGGTCTCTCCTCCCGTATGATCTTCCCTTATCCTTACCGAACTCTTGCCAATCCTCACACACATCTTTAATTTCACTCTGGTAACGAGTTCTTTCTCCTCAGCATAAAAACGTGCAATTGTTATACCTCTCCTTAAAGTTTCCAATCCTTCATCGTTCTCCCAATTTCATCCCACTTACATCCTTCCATTCTTATCTAAGATCCTTGAACACATTGTCCACAAGCAGGCATCTGACTTCAACACATCTAATAGTCTTCGTTCTACGTATCAGTCTGGCTTTCGTGCTGGTCACAGCACTGTGACAGCACTTATCAAAGTCACCGACAATATTCACCACACCATGAAGAATAAGTCTTTGACTATTCTTATTTTACTTCATTTCAGTAATGCCTTCAACTCAGTTGATCTTGATGTACTTTTCGCTATCGCTTCGCTCTCTTAACATCTCTTTTCCGGCAATAACTTGGTTTGATTCATAATTTCGGGGTCGCTTGCAGCGGGTCCGTTCTGATGAGGCTTTCTCGGAATGGAGTAATCTCTCTTCAGGCGTACCTACAGGTGGCGTCCTTTCACTTCTTCTTTTTTCTGTTGTGATTAACACAGTTACTCCTCTCTTCTAGCTTCCATCTTTACGCAGACAATTTGCAGATTTACTGTCATTTCACCTGTGATGATATAAATAGTGCAACTGTGGCTATCAACAATGACCTCAGCAAAATTTCTATATGGGCTGAATTCTTCGGTCTCGTGATCAACCCGATAAAATCTCAGGCCATGCTAATAGGTAGTTCTTATATGTGTGTGTAGGCAAGTGGACCATCCAATTATCCCAAACGTTATTTATAACGGCACGTCTGTAGCTTTCACAAAAACTGCCAAAAACCTGGATTTTGCTGGATTCCACTCTCAGTTGGACTGCGCAGGTCAACGCTGTCAGCAGTAAAGTATTTTTCTCTTTTCTTTCGCTTTAATGTCTTCAAAATTTCTTGTCTCTTAAAACTTAGATTACTCTTGCTCAGACACTTCTCCTCCCCCGTTTAGACCACGCCGACACCTGCTACGTAAATGCCACTGAGGAGTTGTTTAGCAAACTTGAGCGACTCCAAAACCTCTGCATCAGATTCATTTTCGGTTTACGCAATTACGACCACAGTTTGGCTCACAACTCACATTGAATCGTTAAAATAGATTGTACGGAACCCTCCTCACTTATCGAGTCCAACTCGCACTTTACCGGTTTTTATATATCCACACTAATATTACAAATGGGAAAGCCTGCTTGTTTGATTTTCCTTTCTTCTCGTCGCAACGGAGCGGTTTTATGTAAAATTGAACCTCCCATACAAGGTGTACTAGCCGGCCTAGTCAATTTGTATGGGATCCATATGTTTCTTGAGCAAATTTATTCCTTATTCTCAGACTGGTGTCTGGTAGGCATTCCATGGTTTTCGCTATCGGTCACTAGTTCAATTTCACCCTATACAATAGTAAAGTAAGGTTGTACGGAACCGTCCTCAGCTATCAAGTCTAACTCGCACTTGACAGGTTTTCATCCATCGAAACGTGTTTGTTTGATTGTCCTTCCTTGATGTTGTAATTGTAACGTCACGTTGCGTTGGGTGGATTGTGAGGCTGGAGAGTGACATAGGCAACTTTTTTTTTCTTTGGAGAAATATCTTTTCCTACGGGAAAAACATCACGCCGTGGGTGAGGCTAGGTATAAATAAATTGTTATGTTAACCATACATAAGGTAGTCCTTGCAAGGTACTTCTACCCTAATTCGAAAAAATATATCTTATTTTTTTTTTGTAAATATTATGCAGTGTGATGCCTACTTAGAATTGCATCACCCCATTTCTTTCCCATGGGAGTCGGTAAAGGCGACTAAGGTACTCGAGGGTCTGTACTGCAATCTTAGGCGATGGGCTGACAACCTGTCACTATGGCGATACACAATTTTTTGCGCATAACCCTCAAATATTTGTCAGACATGGCGTAAATGTCCGTTTTTTTGCGGCCGTTTACGCTCTGCCTACCCCGCAAGGGATTATAGGCGTGATATGTGTATGTGTGTGTATGTAAATATTACGCCGCAAACTACCTTATCCTCTGTTTTTTATAGCAAGGCTTGGAAAGCTTCGTTTTTTTTCTTTAACTTGGCATTTGGTTTCCCTGCTCAATAAATGTCGTAATTATCTCCGCGGCTGGAAAAAAGTTGTACATGTCTGCTTCCGACGAGGCTCAGTGGCCGACTGAGGGGTGCGGGCGCGGTAGAAACCGACGTGCCCGTGCGCAAACCGAACATACTTTTGTGTTTAAGTGTTCTTTTTTAATGATAATAAGTAGATAATTGAAAAACTAGCTCCATGCGTTGATTACACATATAATAAGGAAGAAAATGACAAAAAATAAATTTTGAAATATTGGATACCGGTCAAATGGTACAGGTTTTAAATCTAAGAAACAGGCCAAAAACAGCAAAATTAGAGCTTACTTTGCGATTTTTTTCTATCGAGAAAGTTTTTACAAATCGTGTTTTGGGCTCCATAGTTTTGTAGCATATATCTTGAAGTAGTCCTGAAAATAATTACGTTTCGTGTTTTTGAGATTTGAAGAAATGGCATAGAAAACTCCGAACACTACTCCGCCTTTGCTCGGAGGATTTCTAAGGCCACCTCACCTTAAGCTTTCTTTGTCTGGCGTGGCTATGCTGTCATTTTGTAAAGTCTTTGGTGTGGATGTGTTTGACAAGTTGTTTTTGGGACATTTGCTTGGTCCTTGATTATTATTGGTCGAAACCTTAGCAGGAATCTTTCGTACCTGTTTAAGATTGGTTGCCGCGGCGATAGCGGCCTGTCGCTGTCGTTTTGCTATTGGTGGTTCTGCGCGGTGCTCAATGCGCTTAGTTTTTTCAAGCTTTTCGATGTTGTCAGTTAACTACTGGATTACCTTTTGTTGTTCGTTGATTTTACTCGACAGTTTTTGAAGTAATTGAAGAGATATTATATTATCTTGTTTCACTGATGCTAAAGTTTCTTTGCAATGTATTATTAACTTCTCGGAATCACTTAGATCCATTTTAAAGTAAATTATTCGATAGAGCACTATCTGTCTTTCCGACTGTCAACTGTCAACTCTCTTACTCCAGAAGTCAGGTGGAGGTCGGATTAGGTACTAGGCACGAGTGGCTGCGAGCGGGCGGACTGTTCAACTGCCCTTTTTTGTTTTTTTTTAGTTGTGGACCCTGCGATATAAACCCCGGGGCTTTAAATCTACACCAGACTGTATGGTGGGGAGCAGGACCTCACCCGGAAAAGTTTGAGGTTGTTCAAACAACCAGCTCAATCGCGCCCTTACGAGTTGTTCTGGGAAGAACGTATTGGGCTGAATCTACCCGGCACGTGCCGGTAGTTCCCAAAGTGGGGAACAAATGAGGGACCTGCGCGCCCCCGCCGGCGGGGGCGTCGGTTGCTTGAGGAGCTTGTGGAGTGTGATCTACTCGCAATGGCTGCAGCAGTGGCTACTGTGATTTCATCATCTTCTCCCGTAAGGATGTGTCTCGGACGGTGTTTAAAACGCGAGGTTGGATGGGGCAAGTAGGCGTCCAACGCGGCAACTATCAAGGGGTTTTTATGATGGGGAGCGTTGTCGAAGAAGCGACGAGGTGCTTCTTTCATATACGCTTTAATGGTAGGGAGGCCTAAGTCGATGTGGAGGCTGGCGTTACGCATGTGCCAGGGCGCCCCGGTAGCTTTGCGCATGAAACGGTTTTGGATGACCTGCAGCATTTTCAGATGTGAATCGAAGGTCTTGAGGTGTGTAGTAGTTCTATAATATACTATGTAGATAGGTAATAAGTAAGATGCTCCAATGTATGAGGACATCCTTCAGTAATACATCAGACATGATCCCGAATGGTCGTTTCACTCATTAGTATTACTCATCCCTCCAAACCTACAATAGATGGCGACCGCTGCCATATTTGGAGAGAGGTTTGCGTTTCGCATCGTGTCGACGTCGGTGGTCTTATCCAATCTTTTCTAAGTGATGAGTTTAAGAATAACTAAAACTATAGTGAAATGGTGTTTTCTTCTTTTTTTCAAGAATTTAAAGTAACTTCAGTGAAATTTTTGTGCCTCTTGTGAAGTTCATGGTTTCTTTTCGCAAAAAAAAATTATTATAATAATCGCCAGCATGAGGAAAGAGCAGTCCAAGTCAGAAAAGAAAGAAGAAATTATTATAGCCCAAAACGGAGCTTCAAATTCAGCAGGGGCAACAGTTAGCGACCTTCACTTTAGTGTGAGCACTACCAACGTGCTTTTGGGAACCATACTCGTCGTTCTGGCTATCGTCATTTTAGTAGAATTGCATCGCTGGTACAAGAAGTCTCAAGCGAAGTGGGTTCGGCGTGAAATCAGCCTGGCCGAAATGAGGAAGTCTCTACGTAGAAGGAAAACTGAGGAAGATGTTTAGGGCTACGAGCAATCCGGTACCGGTATTAATGGACGTGTTAGAAAGGCTTAGAAAAGTGAACCTCAAGTTAAACCCTTGAAAATGTCAATTCCTTAAAAAGGAAATTCTTTACTTAGGACATGTCGTCTCTGCGTATGGCATATCGCCAGATCCAAAGAAAGTCGAAGTTTTAAAACAATACCCTCCTAACTTCCGATTAACCATACGATTAACTTCCGATGAGGTCAAGCGTTTTATCGCATTTTCTAACTACTATCGTAAATTTATTCCAAATTTCATCAAACACGGCCTTCCTCACGAAAGTGTCCTCGCCCCTATGCTGTTTGATATATACACTAACGATCAGCCATCTACTGCCCATACGACGCGTTTTATCTACGCCGATGACCTGGCACTGGCCTCGCAAGCGAAATCCTTTGAACAAGTCGAAAATCACCTCACGGCTGCCCTCACTGAGCTACACCAGTACTACGTTGAGAATGCACTGAAACCCAACCCTGCGAAGACACAGTCTTGCGCCTTTCATTTGCGCAACCATCAGGCCAACCGCACCCTCAACGTATCATGGCAAGGAGTGCCAATTTCGCATTGTACTCACCCGAGATACCTAGGAGTAATACTTGATAGAGCACTTACCTACAAAGCTAACTGTGAAAGTGTGAGGAAAAAAGTCACCAGCCGCAATAATCTTCTTCATCGACTGACATCCACCAAATGGGGAGCTTCAGCAAAAGTACTGCGGACTACTGGATTAGCACTGTGCTTTTCATCCGGCGAATACGCCTGTCCGGTGTGGAGCCGATCAGCACACGCCAAGCAAGTGGATATAGCTCTGAATGAAACCTGTTGGATTATCACGGGCTGTTTAAAACCGACCCCGCTGAGTATGCTTTATCCGCTTGCAGGGATCGCCCCACCCGAAATTCGCAGGGAAGTGGCTAGTTCAGCAGAAATGGGCAAAAAACACCAGGATGCCCGACACCCAATGTTTGGATGCTCTCCTGCTCTGCAGAGACTCTGCAGCCGTCGAAGCTTTCTGTGCAGCGTACAACCACCAGCTACAGACAACCTTCCTCAGATTAGACTCGACCGATAGAAGGAAGAGGTACCCACTCCACTACTACCTTTGCAGGAAAGTCTCCCTCCTGGGCACGACTTGCCATGGCTGACTTGGAAATCACTTAACAGGCTGAGGACCCAAGTCGGCCGCTGAAAGGACAGTCTGGCCAGGTGGGGTTACATCGACAGCTCAAGAAACAAGTGTGAGTGTGGCACTTTCCCCCAAACAATGGCCCACCTTACCTCTTGCCCCGCGTGTCCCACCACCTGCACGCGTGACGACCTGCTGGCCGCTACCACAGAAGCGGTACGAGTGGCCGAATTCTGGGCGCGCAAAATTTGACAAGATTGCTATTGAATCGACAAGAAGAAGAAGAAGAAGTCGGTAGTGTTCTTTGTAATAGAAATATTCAACCAGTGGCATATGCAAGTAGACCTTTAAATAAAGCCGAGAGAAACTATCCTACTATTCAAAAGGAACTTGTGGCTATTGTGTGGGCGGTAAAATACTTCCGACCGTATTTATTCGGTAAAAAGTTCACTATTCTAACCGATCATAAACCTTTAATTTATTTATTTGGAATGAGAGATCCTTTGAGCAGTTTGTTAAGGTTCCGTTTAACGTTAGGAGAATATAATTTTGATATAAAATACATTAAGGGAGAAACAAATGTAATAGCCGATGCTTTGTCTTGAATTATAATATCATCAGAAGATTCAAAAAGTATGAGTGAACATGAGGTGTATGTGACAACGAGAGCACAGAGGATGGGTAATGTACAGAAAGGAAAGGTTTGTAGTAAAAACACCAACGATTGGTCTGATCAACCAAAAGTTGTGGAATTACTAAGAAAACCTAGTTATTATGTTGAGATGATTAGGATAGAAGGAAAGACAGTACATAAATTAAAAAGCTTAGGACGACAATAAATATACAATGAGTGTTTTATTTATGACTAGCTTTTACCCGCGACTTCGTCCGCGTTAGATAGTTTTTTTTAGGCAGAAGTTCTAAAGTAGGTATGTGTATACATAGTAAGTGTGACAGTGATATTAGAACAGTTCTTATCTCTACTGTTTAAAGATGACTTGCTTGCTTCTGTTGTTAAAGGGACAATTCAAAATTTGCTATCCGGCCTGAGAGATCAATATTTATAACCAATGAATACAAAAGTCAGTAGATAACAGAGTACTTACTCCAGAGGTGCCGATTTGAGCACACTAAAATGGTTAGCATAAGTAGATTAGACAGATCAAAAGGTAATATAAGTTACTGTTATACATTTTTATACCTCTATATACCACATTTTTTGTTTTTCTGTCCTCGGTAAAGAAGGCAATGTCCTTTCTCAACTTATTCCCATCATACTGAACAACTTTTGTTCTGAAACCATTTCTGTATCTCCAATAAGGTGGGCTCCTGATGGTAGACCTGATGGTCTACATACGGTACTCCAGATCCTCAATGTCCTTGTGAAAAGAAGCGGCCCATCATCATGAACAACTTTTGTTTCGGAACCATTTCTGTATCTCTAATAGTTTACGTGGTCTCCTGATGGTACACCTGGTGACATAAGGTACTCCAGATCCTCAATATCCTTGTGAAAAGAAGCGGCCCATCATACTGAACAACTTTTTTTTTGGAACCATTTCTGTATCTCTAATAGTTTACGTGGGTTCCTGGTGGTACACCTGGTGGTCTACATAAGGTACTCCAGATCCTCAATGTCCTTGTGAAACGAAGCGGCCCATCATACTGAACCACTTTTGTTTTGGAACCATTTCTGTATCTCTAATAGTTCACGTGGGTTCCTGATGGTACACCTGGTGGTCTACATTATGTACTGCAGATCCTTAATGTCCTGGTGAAAAGAGGCGGCCCATCATACTGAACAACTTTTGTTTTGGAACCATGCCTTTATCTCTAATAGTTTAGCTGGGCTCCTGATGGTACACCTGGTGGTCTACATAAGGTACTTCAGATCCTCAATGTCCTTGTGAAAAGAAGCGGCCCATCATACTGAACAACTTCTGTTTTGGAACCATACCTGTATCTCTAATAGTTTATCTGGGCTCCTGATGGTACACCTGGTGGTCTACATAAGGTACTCCAGATCCTCAATGTCCTTGTGAAAAGAAGCGGCCCATCATACCGAACAACTTTTGTTTTGGAACCATGCCTGTATCTCTAATAGTTTAGCTGGCCTCCTGATGGTACACCTGGTGGTCAACATAAGGTACTCCAGATCCTCAACGTCCGTGTGAAAAGAAGCGGCCCATCATACTGAAAAACTTCTGTTTTGGAACCATACCTGTAGCTCTAATAGTTTACGTGGTCCCTGATGGTACACCTGGTGACATAAGGTACTCCAGGTCCTCAATGTCCTTGTAAAAAAAAGCGGCCCATCATACCGAACAACTTTTGTTTTAGAACCATGCCTGTATCTCTAATAGTTTAGCTGGGCTCCTGATGGTACACCTGGTGGTCTACATAAGGTATTCCAGATCCTCAATGTCCTTGTGAAAAGAAGCGACCTATTATACTAAACAACTTTTGTTTTGGAACCATACCTGCATCTCTAATAGTTTAGCTGGGCTCCTGATGGTACACCTGGTGGTCTACATAAGGTACTCCAGATCCTCAATGTCCTTGTGAAAAGAAGCGGCCCATCATACTGAACAACTTTTGTTTCGGAACCATGCCTGTATCTCTAATAGTTTAGCTGGGCTCCTGGTGGTACACCTGGTGGTCTACATAAGGTACTCCAGATCTTCAATGTCCTTGTGAAAAGAAGCGGCCCATCATACTGAACAACTTTTGTTTTGGAACCATGCCTGTATCTCTAATAGTTTAGCTGGGCTCCTGGTGGTACACCTGGTGGTCTACATCTATACTCCAGACCCTCGAATGGTGATAAAAAGTAGTCTATGTCCGTTCTCGGTATGCTAGCAATCTCTGTGCCAAGTTTCATGAAGATCGGTTCAGCGGTTTGGCCGTGAAAGCGTAGCAGACAGACAGACAGACAGACAGACAGACAGACAGAGTTACTTTCGCATTTATAATATTAGTGTGGATGAGGAAGAAAAGGTAATATACGTCAATCTCTTATATAGAGCACAATACTCGCGAGACAATTTTGTGACAAAGTTGGCTGATTTTTGTAATAAATATAAAATAAATAAAGTATGCATACTTAAAAAAGTAAATAATAAAAGTATGATGAGAGAAACGGTAAAAAGTATGAAGAAAGTCTGGACCGGTCCGCAAATTTGTATATTAAGAGGAATAAAAAAAATCACAGATGAAGACGAAAAAATTATGATATTAAAAGATTACCACATGCTACCGACTAGCGGTCATGTTGGAATCAGAAGAATGATAAATAATATTCAAAGAAAATACTACTCGCCAGGCCTTGAAAAGGACGTTACGGAGTTAGTAAATAAATGTACTAAGTGTCAAAGAATGAAATATTCGCGACCTATAAAACAACAAATGACTGTAACAACAACTTCAACTTATGCGTTACAAAAAACATTTTTGGACGTATTTGGCCCTTTACCGCGTGATGAGGAAGGATATTGCTATGCGAATTGAGCAAATTTTTACAGGTTTATCCACTAAAAAATAAAGAAACAGTTACAATTGCAAAAACTTTTGTAAATAACTACATCCTACGATTTGGAATACCAGAGAAAATTGCTACCGATAAAGGTTCCGAATTTGTTTATAGTGTTATGACTGAAGTCTGTAAATTACTAAAAATTGAAAAATTTACATCCACTTCATATTACCATCAATCAATAGGTGCACTCGAAAACTCTCATAAACACATGTGCAAAACGTCAAGACACATGGAGTTACTGGTTGCCTTTTTGGAGTTTCAGTTATAATAATACTGTACGTACACACTGAAACTAATTATACCCCCTTTGAACTAGTATTTGGTAGAACATGTAATGTACCCAGTAATATTTGTGACGAAGTAGAACCACTTTACAATTCGGATAATTATGCTTTAGAGTTAAAATACCGCTTGCAGGTTGCACATAGAGATGCGAGAGAGAATTTGATACTTAGAAAAGAAAAAAGAAAGGCTAACTATGACAAATATATTAATCCAATTATATACTTGCCAAATGATCTAATACTAATCAAGAATGAGACAGGCAGTAAGTTATTGAGGATTTAGACTCAAATGTTAGGGTAAAAAGAAATAATAAGATAGTAATAGTGCATAAGAATAATACGAAATTATATAAAACCGTACAATACAAAACAATACAATATGCTTTTATTGTACACCAAAAGAACAGAATAACATTGATAGCTTAAAACTAAAAAATTGTCTAATTCCAAGCTAAACTCCCGCAGTGGAAGCGATTTACACAGGTAAATTTCTAGTAAAATACCAGGAGTTCAACTGAAGGCAGACAATGGCCGCGTTACGCAGCGCTAAATAGCATACGCTGCACAATATAGCAGCGCATACTATGAATTAAACGTGAACCTAAATCTATTTAACTTAATTAACTAAGTTGAGTGAAATTGGCAAATGATGTGTTCTGACCTTTACATAACTCAAGTCGGTAGTAAATACCGTCTGCCGATCTGGCGTTACGTCACACGTATTAGCACTAGATTATAAGTAAGTACCTCCAAATTATATCACCCCACGAATTCCGCAATTCGTACTAAGGAGTCACAATGATATGGTACAACAAATATGACTAAAGGGAACACACCATTAACACGAATAAACAGTTTTATACTAAACAACCAGGTTTAACACTTACAGTCAACGTGCCGGTCCAAATGCATAAAATACCCAACGGAGAAAGGAAGTTCAGGGAATGGATCAAATGGGGATTCCGTGGGTACTTACAGGGCTGGGTGGAAAAGATATCGACACCCAGCATTCCACTACAGCCTTGGCGCGTTATTCACGTCAAACCACTCACAGCTTCTGTTCGTATTCCACTTTGATATTAGTCATTACGCGTGACCCAACCCGAATTTGGGTCGTACAAACGCGAGCCGATATGGCCACTTGATGCCTATTCAACGCGACGCTCACGTGGAAGACGTCGAGACATCCAACAATCACTAAGCCTGGTATTCTAGTATAACCCAGGAGGACCGCAATAATACGATGCATCAACACGCGCGATCTCAAATTGAATCGTCCATTACACGCGGCATCACAAAACGCGTGGCGGGAAATCCGTACAAAACACAATACGTTCTCGTCCGAACGGTTTTGAGTGACTGACAGTGCGGTGCAGAAATCACCGCTTGGCGCCTACCAGGCGACCCGCGCGCACGCCGCCACCCTCGCCCCGCGAGCGAGAAAGGGACAACATATGCCCAGAGCGATGCGTGCGGGCGCGGCGCATTCATAGACCGTCATTAATACCTAACTTACCCCAGCATAGCAACGCTAAATTAAACATTCACCCGCCCTAGGCCGAATCCCTTAGGCCTATTCACTACTGGGGAGACGAGATAGCGTTGCTATTGCTCGTTTAAGAACTGAATCCCCTACCTGAACTGTCGCGACTCGAGGAGTGCCATCACTACCTGGGAACAAGTTGAGAATGCGCCCTCTGCGCCATCGCAGTGGCGGCAGGTTGGCATCCTTAACCAGAACGAGATCTCCGATGCGAGGGGGTTCAGTTCTGTCCGTCCACTTAAGGCGTTGCTGCAGAATGTGCAAATACTCAAGCGACCATCGCTTCCAAAAATTCTGAGACATTTGCTGCAGCAACTCATAACGCGTCAAACGATTGCTACTGACCTCTGTGTAGGGGTATTCTGGCAAGGCGTTAAGTGGTCGGCCAATTAAGAAATGCCCTGGTGTCAGGGCCTCCAGATCATTCGGATCTGAGCTAAGCGGACACAAAGGACGTGAATTGAGAACGGCCTCAATTTTACAAAACACGGTCGCTAGCTCCTCAAAGGTTAATATCGTTAAACCTATAACGCGCATCAAATGCGTCTTAGCGGACTTTACAACCGCTTCAAATATACCACCCCAGTGGGGGCATCCTGGTGGATCGAACACCCAGTTAATGCCCTGACGGGAGAGGCTCGCGCCGATAGCTTCCTCGTTTTCCGATAAAAACGTTATAATTTCTTTCATACATCGATCAGCGCCCTTAAAGTTGGTACCACAGTCCGACCTGATCAGCGCTGGTCGCCCTCTTCGCGACACAAATCTATCTAAAGCTGCTAAGAAAGCCTCCGTAGTGAGGTCGGCCACGAGTTCCAAGTGGACGGCCTTGGTTGCTAGGCACACAAACACGCACAAATATGCCTTGATTGACTTCGCGTTGCGAAGGCGTGATGCCTTTACCATAAAAGGCCCCGCAAAGTCCGTTCCCACACCCGCAAACGTCCAGGCTTCCGTCACCCGGTCCGGTGGGAGGTCTCCCATCTGAGGTTGCATTGTGGCTGCCTTCAACCGATAGCAAGGCAAGCACCGAAACACAATGCTCCGTACCGTACGTCGTCCAGACAAGATCCAAAACTCGCGCTGCAGAATAGCCAAAAGTGCATTGCAGCCCGCATGCGAGTTTTTCTGGTGACGATCCCTAACTATAAGTTCTACCAAAGGTCCCTTCTTTGGGAGTAACAGCGGATGCCGTGCTGAAAAGGGCAGGTTAGCGTTCCGAAGTCTACCTCCAACCCGGAGCATTCCATGCTCGTCCACGAACGGGTTGAGGCGCACAAGACCTCCCTTCAGCTTTCCACGGCCATCCCTGAGCAGCCTGGCCTCTTCCTCAAAATGTTCCGCCTGGACGACCCTAACCAATAAACTTAGAGCCGCATTCCGCTCCGCAGGCGAGAGGACAGGTGCCAAGTTCCGTTCTGCTTGAGGTTTTCTACAGTTGTTCACGAACCGTTTGATCCAACCTGTCACCCCTAGAAGTTTGTCGAGGGAGCTGTATCGTTCCAGCAAGAAAGCCGCACTAGGCTTAGGTACGATCTGCCCTACGTTCACTCGCAAACCTCGATCAGGTGGCCCAAGCGGCGACCCGCACTCATTGTATGGCCATCTCTCAGGTGACTCAGTCAGCCACTGAGGTCCCCACCACAGTGAGTGACCTACCAAATCAGGGGCCCTACATCCCCGTGAGGCGCAGTCCGCTGGGTTCTGTTCTCCCGGTACGTGTCTCCATACCAACGGAGTTTCCGATCCTTTAATCTGTGACACCCGATTTGCCACGAAAACCTCAAGAGTATCTACCGACGTCTGTAACCAGCACAGAACTATCCTACTGTCGGTCCATGCGTACACCGTTTCATCCAAATTGATGGTACCGCGTAGATTACTAGCGACATGATGTAGCAAGCGCGTGAGAAGCGCTGCTCCCGCCAATTCCAACCTTGGAATGGTCCATCTTGTCCTAACCGGAGCCACCTTACTCTTGGCCATAACTAGACGCACGTCTACAGTTCCCGTTGAACTGACTGTCCGCAAATAGACAGCTGCCGCGTACCCTCGCTCCGAGGCATCACAAAACCCATGTAGGGTAGCCTTACATCCCACCGATGGGAGCAACTTGCGAGGTATGGCGATGCGTACGATCCCTGGTAAGGTGGTCACAAACTTGGTCCAATCATTCAACAGCTCTCCGGAGAGCTGGTCGTCCCAACCCAAGTTTGCTATCCACAACCTTTGCAAGAAGCACTTCGCCATGAACGTCACCGGTGCGATCCACCCGTTAGGATCGAAAGTTCTGGCGATCGTCGATAATACCGAACGCTTCGTCCAAGTCTTCTGCAAAAGGTCTGGCTCGATCTGATACGTAAAGACATCATGCGTTGGCCTATATTGCACCCCTAGGATGCTCAACGTATTTGGATTGTCCGGGTTCTCGAAAAGGTGCGGGTCCTGCTGGAACTCACCTGGCAACCCGGCCAGGAGCTCTGGACAGCTGGACAGCCATTTCCGCAACTCATAACCTCCTGATTCCATGATCGCGATCAGCTCGTCTCGTAGTAGCAGTGCTTGTTGCACGCTATCTGCACCCGTGCAGATGTCATCCACGTAGACGTCGCGATCCAGTACTGCTGCGGCTCGAGGGAATCTTACCCTTTCCTGTGCGGCCAACTCTCGCAGCGTGCGTACTGCCAAAAACGGACTTGGCTTCAGACCATACGTTACCGTGTTAAGCTCATAAGTGACCATCGGCTCGTCAGGGCTCTCACGCCACAAAATCAGCTGGTACCGACGGTCATCCGGGTGTATAATTGTTTGGCGAAACATCATTTTGACGTCTGCGACGAACGCTACTTGGTGCAACCGAAAATCTGTGAGGATGTCCACAATGTCCCGGTTCAACTTGGGACCCGCGTGCAGACACTGGTTCACAGACACACCATTCGATGTAGGAGCAGAACCGTCAAACACTACCCGTATCTTCGCCTCCGGTGACTTCAAAACAGCCAGGTGTGGTATATAGTAATGCTCGACACACCTCCAATCTATGCTGGACACCGACATGTGGCCTAACTCTAGGTACTCCCTCATGAATTCGATATACTTCTGCCGAAGTGCTGCATCTCGCTTCATCTTTCTCTCGATAGCCAGTAGTCTCCGTTCCGCGATCTGTCGCGAACTACCTAAGGAGGGGCGGTTTGGGAGAAATGGCAGCCTGGTAACAAACCTACCTGACGAACTTCGTGCAGTGTTGTACTGATAGAACAGCTCGCACTCGTCATCCTCTGGCTTCCGTCTATCCGCTGTAGGTGGCTCCTCAGACTCCCAAAACCTCTGCAGCACCTCCGACAACACACTACCATAGAGCACCGTATCGCCCTCTGGTAGGTCCTGAGGTCTCCAAACTGGGCCAAAAATAACATACCCCCCTGTGGTATCAACGGCCACTAAACCAGTTTGCTGAAGTACTCGTTTTCTGCCACACCAGAATCTCCCGAGGACGTCTGACCCGAGGAGAACGTCCACCGTACCAGGAGTATCAAATTCAGGATCAGCTAACTCTAAGCCTGTGGTTAACCCTCGTACCATTGACGGTAACCGAACCTGAGGAAGTTTCCCTACCACTTCATCCAGCACCACTGCTGAGGCATGATAGCTGACCCCTGTACCTGTATTACCTAATGTGAACTCGAAGTTCACCTGACCCCGAACGTCAGGCACATCTACACCTCCAATACCTACAGCCCCATCCGTTGTGGGCCTTATATTTAAGCGTAGCCTACTCACCAGCTTACTAGACACAATACAACCCTGAGCCCCTGTATCTAACAAGGCTCTTACCTGTATGCTGCGGTCACCGTATCCCCATACCCAAATCATTGCCGTAGGCAACAATACCGTAATTGGCCGGGGGGCCGAAGCTGGCGTGTAGGCGGCGATTACCTAGCAGGAATCTAAGCGCGGAGTGTCCGCGTCCTGCGGGGGGGTCCCCTCTCTCCGTACACCTTCGAGTGGGTCCCACTCCTGCTGATAGGGACCTCTGGTCCTGTACGCCATGGCTGGCAGCCTATAGTAACCCTGCGGCAGGCGCGCGTACCGTGGATGCGCCTGTAGCCGCGGGTAATCAGCCAAGGGGAGAGGCATGCGTGGGTCATGAGACCTCACCATGTTGTTCAGTCCCGCCGAGTACTGCATGTACTGGCCCTGGTATTGGCACCCGCCCGTAGCATCACGTACTTGTGATGGGTGCCCCTGACCTTGGACCTGTGACCACCTACCCTGTTCCGGCACCTGCTGCCGAGGTGGTGACTGTCTCGCGCGTGGTGAAGGGGGCATCACCTGCTGATGTCCCTGGCCTCGTCCCTGAAACCCTGGTGGAAGAGGACTCCTCCTTGGAGGGGGTGGGGAGCGTTGCTCCCGTCTAGGTAGGGCAGACTCCGTCCGCTGACCCGCGTCAGCTCTGCCTCCGTAATCTCCGCTGCGGTTCATGCATAGGAGCTGATGGTGGGCACCCTGGCAGTACCTGCAGTTGGTGCTTGATGGGCACTCTCGCACCTGATGCGGCCCCATACACCTAAAGCACCAACGCCGTTGCTGCACCACACCACGACGTTTCTGCACCCGCTGTGCAGCGAACTCCTCACACGCAGTCACCTGATGCCCCGCCTCTCTGCAGTAGGCACACCTCGATTCCAAATTAGCGACGTTGTATCGCCTGGGTGGCCTACTCTTACCGTCTCGCGCCTGTGCACCCGGCCGTTCCGGGCGGCGAGCGGCCGCAGACTCCGCGTGAGGCGACTCTCCAAATTGGGCATCTACCCGCCTGCACTCGGCCTCGAGGAAGGACTTGAGCTCCTCGAAGGTCGGGAGGTAATCAGATGTCTTACCTCCGTGTGACTGTTCAAAACGAGCGGCCATGTCGCTCGGCAGGCGGCGCAACAACGTGTGGACCAGGATATAATCATAGCCTGACACCGGCATCCCCTGTCTCTCAAGAGCGTTCACTGCAACGCAGACAGGGTTGAGGACCTTGGCCCTGAGGTCCGTCCCTCGTGTGATGGTCGGCACGGTGAGCCACTGTTCCAGGAGTTGGTCAATCATGAGACGTTTGTTGCTGTATCTCTCGATCAGCAAACCGCGAGCCGTCTCGTAACTTGCATCATCGACTGGTAGATGCTTTACCAGCTCATGGGGCTCACCTTGCAGCTTGGCTATCAATTGTGCCATTTTATATGCCGGCTGCAAGTCAGTGCGGTTATGAATCACACTGTCAAACAGATCCTGGAATCGGGTCCAATCCGTGTAGTCCCCGTGGAAGACCGGAATCGCCACAGCCGGCAGGGGCACTTGCACCCCCGGTCCCCGCGGACCATGGGGTGGGTCCGGCTCCCCAGCCCTACGCCTGGTGATCACAGCAGCCGCCTGCTGGATCTCCTGCCCTATCTCCAGGCACTGGGTCACATTCGCCCGGACCGTAAGTTTGACCTCCTCATCAGGCGTCCCATCAAATAACTCCTCGCATCCAGTGAGGCAATCCAACACCTCCGCGACCCGTTCGTCAATCCGTTGCGCACAAGCGATGAGTGCGTCCTCTCGGTCCCCGCGACCGACCATCGCCTGCTTAGTCGCGAACCACATTAGGTGCGCTCTAATTTTCGCCTGAAGCTGTCTAATTGTGGGAGCCATGGTACCAACCCAACAATAAAAAACAATAATAGACAATCGGCCCTGATCCTACCGTTAGGATATCCGCACAGGGTAAACACAACGATAATAACAAGCAATTCACTAATTGATTGGCCCTGATCCAACCGATAGGATATTCTACACAGGGCACACACTACAATCACAATAAATATATTTTTTTTTATGTAGGTAGATTAAAAATCTTATACTAAAATAATCTTAAATCTAGTGGTTTTCTGAACCACGCTCTGCTACCAAAAATTGTCTAATTCCAAGCTAAACTCCCGCAGTGGAAGCGATTTACACAGGTAAATTTCTAGTAAAATACCAGGAGTTCAACTGAAGGCAGACAATGGCCGCGTTACGCAGCGCTAAATAGCATACGCTGCACAATATAGCAGCGCATACTATGAATTAAACGTGAACCTAAATCTATTTAACTTAATTAACTAAGTTGAGTGAAATTGGCAAATGATGTGTTCTGACCTTTACATAACTCAAGTCGGTAGTAAATACCGTCTGCCGATCTGGCGTTACGTCACACGTATTAGCACTAGATTATAAGTAAGTACCTCCAAATTATATCACCCCACGAATTCCGCAATTCGTACTAAGGAGTCACAATGATATGGTACAACAAATATGACTAAAGGGAACACACCATTGACACGAATAAACAGTTTTATACTAAACAACCAGGTTTAACACTTACAGTCAACGTGCCGGTCCAAATGCATAAAATACCCAACGGAGAAAGGAAGTTCAGGGAATGGATCAAATGGGGATTCCGTGGGTACTTACAGGGCTGGGTGGAAAAGATATCGACACCCAGCATTCCACTACAGCCTTGGCGCGTTATTCACGTCAAACCACTCACAGCTTCTGTTCGTATTCCACTTTGATATTAGTCATTACGCGTGACCCAACCCGAATTTGGGTCGTACAAACGCGAGCCGATATGGCCACTTGATGCCTATTCAACGCGACGCTCACGTGGAAGACGTCGAGACATCCAACAATCACTAAGCCTGGTATTCTAGTATAACCCAGGAGGACCGCAATAATACGATGCATCAACACGCGCGATCTCAAATTGAATCGTCCATTACACGCGGCATCACAAAACGCGTGGCGGGAAATCCGTACAAAACACAATACGTTCTCGTCCGAACGGTTTTGAGTGACTGACAGTGCGGTGCAGAAATCACCGCTTGGCGCCTACCAGGCGACCCGCGCGCACGCCGCCACCCTCGCCCCGCGAGCGAGAAAGGGACAACATATGCCCAGAGCGATGCGTGCGGGCGCGGCGCATTCATGGACCGTCATTAATACCTAACTTACCCCAGCATAGCAACGCTAAATTAAACAAAATACATTAAAGCACAGTTAGGCACTTATTAGAATATAATATTTTTCCTGCGCAGGAAATGAAAATATTTAGTATGTTAGGTAGTACAATATTTTGTTTGTAAGAAACCAAACTATATTGGAAAAATTAAAACATGTAATGGAAAATGTAATTAATTTCCTAATCGTTAGAGGTTACATTTTTTTTTTAAATAGCTAATGAGAAATAATTATTCCTAAAACTTAATATAGAAACAAAAAATTAGATGCTGTACAATCTAATTTTTATACATTTTGTATTCAATTATTAGACTAATACTACAAAAAAAATGAATTTCGTATAATCATTTTTTTTTCACTACCGCTGAAGGTGAGGTGTGTAGTAGGTCTATAATATACTATGTAGATATGTAGTAACTTAGATGCTCCAATGTATTTGGACATCCTTCAGTAATACATCAGACATGATCCCGAATGGTCGTTTCACTCATTAGTATTACTCATCCCTCCAAACCTACAATAGAGTGTGAGCAAAGGCTACGCTGGCGTAGGTCATAATAGTAGGCCTTGTTGTAAATTATTACCTTATTTCTAAGGGAGTTTTCTCTTTTTGTTCAACATCGGATGTAATCTGCCCAAAACAAACGCCGCGCGGTCGCGAACTCTCATTATGTGGCCACAGCGTGAAAAGGAATGGGGATAGGACGGAGCCCTGAGGGACTCCTGCCTGGATGGTGTGGGGTGAGGACAGAGTGCCTTCCACCCTGTAGCGAAAGCTTCGATTCGATAGAAAGTTACGTAGCTGGTGCAGCTTGTATACCAGCCCGTTGTGCCAGACCTTGTCGAAGGCTTTCGCCACGTCGAGAAATGCTGCTCCTGTGGGGGTCGGCTTGGACGAGACATTTAGCTTAAGAGCGATGTGTTCGACAATGCTGTGCACTTGTTGAGTACAAGAGTGCTGTTGCCGAAAGCCAAATTGCTCGTCAGG
Source organism: Tuta absoluta (assembly GCA_027580185.1). Taxonomy (NCBI): domain Eukaryota; kingdom Metazoa; phylum Arthropoda; class Insecta; order Lepidoptera; family Gelechiidae; genus Tuta; species Tuta absoluta. The sequence goes on along the minus strand of JAQAHW010000070.1, from coordinate 107,652 downwards.
TATGAGATTGTTGGTCTCCGCGTGGTCTCGAAGTCGGGCATAGATCATGCGTTCATAAAGTTTGGCGAGAGGGTTCAGTAGGCTGATAGGGCGGTAGGAAATGGGTTCATTCGCCGGTTTACCCGGTTTGTGAATGCCTAACTAGCCATGGCGGCATTCAAAATTAGGGTGAGGCGATTGATCAGATGATTGGGGAGAATCTTGAGGACACGGTTGTTGATGCCATCCGGTTCTGGAGCCTTTCTGGGCTTGAGTGCCTTAAGGGCGTTGCGCACTTCCATCTCAGTGATGATTCTGAGTGGAGGGCCCGATGGAGGTAGTGAAATGAGACGTTCGACTTCGGGGTCGACCGTTGAGATGAAGGTCAAGTCGTAAGGGAGTGTGCTGGGGGTGCATTGGGCTGCAAGACTGTCAGCCAGGCATTCAGCCTTTTCGTCATCGTCAAAGGCTTTGGTCTGGTCAGGTCTGTTAAGTACCGATATGACAGAGATAGTGTCAGATTTCAGCGAGCGTTGCAGCTTGTAAAATGCGAGATGGGATGGGTTCAGCTCCTCAAGGTGCTTATCCCACCCGGCGTCTCGCCATTCAGCAGCACGCTGCCTTACTTCCCTCTGTAAGGCGCGCATGAACTGTTTGTTGGATTCGATTGAGAAGGATTTGTAAGTGCAGATTGCGGCGTTCTTTTCTGTTATCATTTCACGAAGGTCATTCGCAGGGTAAAATTTACTGTCGTCAGTAATTTTAACAGTCCGTGAACAGCTGTTCACGACGCTGCTAACGTGATTTGTGATAGAAGAGACGGCTAGGTTGATGTCAGTTTCGGTAGTCAGTCTAGTCGGTATTTGGTCCAGGTGAGTAGAGCTGGGAACGTTCAAGGCTTGGACTAGTTTCAGCCAGTCTACTATAGTTTTGGTTGGGCCGCACAGACCTGAGGGGCCGGGGATGTCGGTTCGCGGGTCAAGTTTTAATTAAACTGGTCTGTGGTCAGAGTCAGAGAGCTCATGGCGTACTTCTATAGAACTTAAACGGAGGTTTATGTTCTTTAGAAGGGCTATGTCAAGGATGTCGGGTCGATGTTACTGTATGGGGGTAATGGGTTACCTCTGTTGGGGCTACCAGGTTAAAGGACAGTTCTTCCTGCCACTCAAAGAGAAGATTGCCTCTAGGGTTGTTGGCGATGCAGTTCCACGACATGTGCTTGGCATTTACGTCACCTGCTATGATAACTGAATCACCTAAATTAAATAGCGACTCGAGTTCACTTTTAAGAAGTGGCTTTGTCTCGTTTTTGTTGCTCGGAGACAGATATACCGACACCAACGTAATAGGTTGGTGTCCCGTCATGCTTAAGTGGCATGCGGAAGCCTCGATATAGGAGAGGGGCAGGGTCTCCATGGGTGAGCAGTGAAGCGCTCGCCTGTAATAAATAAGGGTGCCTCCCTTGTCGCCCGATACGCGGTCATTACGTACTGTATTGTATTGCGCGATGAGCGGGGTTTGCCTATGGGGTTTGAGGAACGTTTCTTGTACAATGAGGACGTCCAAGCCGTGATCTTTCAGGAAGAGGCTAACTTCTGTCTTTTTAGGGCAAATACCATCGGCATTGAAAAAAGCCTAACTTTAGTGACCGAGGCTTGGTCCTACCACTGCTGGATATCCCTAAGTTTATGGACCTATCCACAATTAGGGTTTGAAATTTTTAAAAGCGACTACCAGATGATAGTATCTGGCGGCGGTTTGAATGAGCGCACTGGGGTTGCCAGCGTTGGCTTTGATCTCCTTGGAGTAGGAGATTATCTCTTCGATGTCGAAGAGACTGGTAAAATTGGAGACGATAGAGAGAGCGTATGCTAAGTCGCTTTCAGCGCTCTTGCTGTGGGATGCAGGTTTGGGAGGAGAAGGCGGCGGAGACGCCGGCTTTTTTTCACCAATGGTTTTGGTGCGACTAGGGTGAGGCTGGACCCATTTTGAGGGCCCATGCGGGGTTAGGCCTGAGGGGCGGGAAGTTGGTGTTTTCAGCAACACCTGGAGCGACCGCAGCTGGTTTTTGGGAATCAGCTAGCATGTTGGAATACGTTTGCCTCGCAAGGTTGCGCTGAAGCACTTAGGGGTTTGCCTTAGGGGCACGGGGACAGCCGCGGTAGTTGCCTGGGTGCACATTTTCGTTTCAGAGGACGCAACTAGGTGGGAGTGGGGGAGAGGAGCTATCTGCCGAGGGCATATCCGTCTTTTTAGGACGGGCGCACTCAGCAGTGCTGTGACTCTCCAGGCACTTTACACACCACGGGGCGGCGTGACAGGTGCGCAAAGAGTGACCGTAGAGTTGGCAGTTGTGACACTGGCCAGGGATCCCAGTCTTCCTGGGGGGTTCCATGCGGATGCCTGAAAGCATGCACACGGATTTTAAACCGTAAATGGCCTTTCCAGCCTCACTTCTCTCGAGCGTGACATGAACCATGTCGAATTGTCTCTTATTGCGTTGAGACGAAATGCTATGTACTTTACGTACAGGGATGTTTCGGGCGATAAGGTCGTCGTAGACTTCCTTTTCGGAAATCTTCTTTGGGATGCCGCGTTTTACTACGCGGTGTAGTTTCTCGTCCTCCAGTGCGTAGGTATGGTACGGGTTCTGGAGGAAGTTGAGTAATTTAGTGAGCGCTCTGTGCGCTGAGGAAGTTGGGGCCTGAATTTGGGTCATTTGGCTTGAAAGGGACGACCACTTGTTGTTGTCCCTGAGGATGATTGGGGGGGGCTTGCGCCTTGTTGCGGGAGTGACTTTAGGGATGGCGGCGGCCACCTTGCGGCGGTTGCCATCGGGCCCTTCGACGCGGACTGTTTTTGCAGCCTCGTCGTTGACGGAATGAGCAGCCCTACGCTGGCGCTTCTTGGAGCGACTGACTACGGTGTAGTCGTCGTCGGAGTCAGGTTCGGGGTTGGAATCATCGGACGGGGGGCCGGCAGTGTCCATGACTTTGACGGTTAGGTTGGAGTCCTGGGCGTTGCCGGCTTGGGATGATGGGTCGGGGGATAGCGTTGACTCATCGTTATGAGTAAGGAAAGGGAAAGGGGCAAGGCGGCGGAAGTTTCGTCGGCGGATAGGGCTGACTCACAGGTCAGGGGATTGAGTTTGGGCGATGAGTCATCGGGAAGAAGTTTCTTGACGCGGGCGCGGGTTTTTTTGTTCTCGAGGACGACGCGAATAACATCGAGGAGAAGAGACTGGGTAATGGCTTCAGCCATTGCCTAATCTATAAGTTACCGCCGTTTCGGAACCGTTCCGTGGCAAAGAAACGGAAAGAAATCCACGGCAATAGGCCTAGATATGTTTCTTATCGAGGCTGTTCCCGCCTGAGGGTAAGACGTCGGTGAACCTTCCCGCCGGGTGTAGGCAGGGAGGGTGTACTTAACTAATGTAGCCCTAAAGTGTATCCTCCGCCAATCTTATTGTGCGGGAGGTTCCTAACAGGCCCGAGCAAAGAGAAAGTTGGGGCCGTAGTCCTTCTCCCAGACAGACTTTGCTCGGACAGGGGAAAAGGATGGTACCAGGATCGACTTGGGTTTACCTCCAGGGCCGGTGGTTCTGGCACCCGTCCGATTGACTTTGTTGCCCTGAAGGGGCAAAGCTGGTGTATCGGGTCTACATCTTCTGCTCGGTTCGTTGAGCACCGTTAGGTATCCACCGAGCAGTGACCGCATGAACCGGCGGATTTCGGGCAAAAGACGTAGTTAAATAATGCCACGGAATGTGCCTTGAAAAAGGCACAAACGGCGGCGGAGACTGCGTGGGACAAGTGAGGCTTGTCCGACGCAGGGCTTGCGGGTCGGTCGCGGAGCGACGGCGAGGGGAGGGGCCACGGGAGCGGCTACGGCTGACGGCTGCTGAGCGGCGACTGACTGCCCTTCCGCCTGCTCTCGGACGGGACGGATGTGTAGTGTGCGCGCTCTGCGAAATTAAATCGTTATTAATTCATTTTCGGGGTTGTCGGTAGTTTTTCAGCTTGTTTGTGCTTGGCTTCTGGTGGATTGGGGTGTTGCAGTGTGGTCCGAGTCGGCTATCCTGTGGATTGTCGGCTGGGTCTCCTGTGGGACTCCCTTGCACTCGATTTCGAGCACGTGCTCGCCGCGTGGCTTCCGAAAATCTTGTTTCTGGTGGTGCATGTACTGAAGGAGGTGCTGAAAATACCTAGACTGCTGAAAAGGTTCGGTGGAAGGTGTTTCCAGGCACCGTGGTGCAGATTTCCTGAGGGAAATCAAGGTTTTCTCGGGATCACGTCTAAGCACGTGGTCCCTTTGAGGTTAGTTTTATATCGTGCTCTCTTTGCGTAAATAAATAGATTTAAGTTTGTGTTTGCAATTGGCGTAATATTTGTATATATGACTATATCATATAGTTATCGCGGTTTTTAGTTCTTATTTTGAAACCTAACCTAAAAATAGCCTTTGAGGTTATCTTTTAGGTAAGGTTTGTTTTCGTTGCGCCACAAAGTGGTGCGCTTATTTGCTCCCGTTTCGAGCGATAAGTGGTTTGCAAAAGCGATTTAGTTACAAGGCTTGTGCGTTTATTTGTTTTGTGTTCGGGGCAAGAGCATAGGGGTCACGTGGTTCGGTCGTGGGATCGTCTGAATACTGCAGCCGCCGCTCCGCAAAGCGGTCAGTCAAGGACCCTCCCTCCTCCCTTATCTAGGGCTCTCTGTTACTTGCTGCCGTCTGTTTTCTGTGTTTGTACTAGTTTATAAGTTGTGAGTGCGGTCCCTTTCTTGTGTGTGTCTCACTTGTCTGTGCTTAGGCGCGTTCCATTGTCGTTTCTGTGTTCTCTTTGTCTGTTCCCGGCTTCGACGCAGTCTCGGCTGTGCGAGCGGGGAAGAGCATATTGCTGTTTCATTTGCTCCGCGGGATAGCTCGTATTAGTACATCTCTGAAGCCACCCCCCCCCCCGTCTCACCGGTATGGCGGATCCCCCGGGTCCCCCCGACCGGCCCCCCCGGTCCCAATTGGCTGTGGCAGCTGAGGCCTTGGCTTCTACCTTGGCCACATCTGCCGAGGCCAGAGGCACCGTCTCCCCCCCCCCCGTCCCCCTTCTTCACCCGCCAGGCATCGCTTGATGATGAAGGTATCCCCCACGAATTCCATACCCTGAACCCCGATGGATCCCCTTTGATTCCTAGTGGATCAAAACGGCCCCTTGACAGCCCGCTCGAAGTGTCGGAAGCGCTTAGACGGCGCCTAGACGACCTCCACGACGCCTCGATCGCATCTGGCGATCGGTCCGCGTCCGGGGTCGCTGGCGTCGAGCTTCCCTTTCACACGCCGGGGCTAATTCAACTGGCACATGCGGCCCTAAAAGGTATCGCTAGGATCCAGGGGTCCTACGATAAAAAAATTCGGAAGGCGGACGCACAGTCCATTGCGGCGTACTCGGCGGACCTACAGGCCTGCGTCAGTATGCTTTCGGTGCGATGTGTCACGCTTGAAAAGGAACTCTGTGAGGAGCGCCTGAAGGCCAAGCAGGCGGAGTTGAAGTTGGTCACTTACATGTCTTCAGAGATGGACGCTCCACGCCCCCTCCCGGTTCAGGAAGCTAGTGGCCCCTCTAACGCCTCGGCGTTGAAAGCCCCGAAGGGGCAGCAACCTATACCGGTCCCGCAGCAAGGCCCAGCCGTCCTCATATACCCGGCAACCGACAGCAGCATGAAGTCCAGCGACGAAACAAAAAAGGCGCTACAGGAGGCCGTCAACCCTAGTGTTGAAAGCCTCAAAATACTAAGTCTGCGTCGCGTAGGCAATTCCGGCGTCATGGTGAGAACCACGACAAAGGAGGCGGCTGCGCGGCTCAAAGAAGTTGTTCCGCCAAGTTTAAGAGTCGCTGAGCCACACTCATGTCTGCCGCGAGTCGCGCTGCGGTACCTGCGGTCCGACTTAACCGGGGAGCAGATTGTGGATGAGCTGTACAGGGTTAACTTCTTGGGCGAGGCTAGAAACAGATGGTCCGCCGCGGAATTTAAGGACCAATGCAAGTTTGCGGTCCGAAAATCGGTTGGTCCGAAGTTTCTAGTGGTCCTGGAGGTCACGAAAGCCGTCAGAGACGCTCTGGTCGACATGGGCCGCATATATATTGGTTGGGACGAGGCAGAGGTGTGTGACCATGTGCGGGCAACTTGCTGTAACAAGTGCCAGCAATACGGCCACCCAGAAAAATACTGCCGATCCAAGGTGACCGTATGCGGCCGGTGTGGAGAAGAGGGCCACAAGACGGCTGAGTGCAAGTCTGAAACCCGGTGTTGCGCGACATGCAAGCGCTTTAAGCGCAAGGATGCCAACACGTACCCCACGGCGGCGCAATTCTGCCCCGCACGCATTCATGCCGAGCAAGAAGCCGCGAACAGAACCCAATATGGATAGGCAGCCTACTCCAATGCGTATCGGTCAGCTCAATTTGATGGGATCCGAGGCGGCTACAGCAGAACTACCGGTGGTAGCGCATTCTCTGGGACTCGACCTAATTTTAGTCCAAGAGCAATATGCAGGTCGCCCCGGTATACTGCAGGTTAGCAACCTCTCGAAAGCCGGTGTGTTGGTTCTGAACCGTTCGGTCGCAGTAACCGTACTGCACAGTCTCAGTAACGACCACTGTCTCGTGATCCACGTTGCGTATGGCAGTGCCGATTTGTTTATGGTCTCGGCTTACTTCCAGTACAGTCACGACATAGCAGTACACATAGCGCACCTTGACCGGGTTTTACCGCATCTTGTCGGTAAACCAATCATCATCGGGGTGGACAGCAATGCCCACTCACCTATGTGGCACTGTGAACGTCGACAGTACGTGGGGCGCGGAACTGACACGGAGTATAGAAGGTCTCAAATGGAGGGTTTTATCCTCGGTCGAGACCTTCTCGTACATAATGCCCCTGGTCAGCCCCCGACTTTTTCTTGCCCCAATGGTGAGTCTAACATAGATTTGACCATATCAACCAGAGGTGTAAACATACGCAACTGGACCGTACACGAGGGGGCCAGTATCGGAGACCATCAAATGATCACCTTTGAGTTGACCAATGGTCCGTTATCTGATTACGGATGCGAGCCAGAATCTCTTCCCCTGCCTTTCCGCGTCCGCAATGTAAACTGGAACCTTTTCTGCTCGGTGCTGCATTCTCGCATGGACAGGATTCATCCCGGTCTTTCTGCCTCCGATTACAGCGTCCAGTACACGTCTATTCTGTTGCGTACTGCAAAAGAATGTTTAGGACAGTGTGCTCGTAGGGCTGATGACAAATACGAATGGTGGAACCCGGAGCTAGACGAGATGCGTCGTAACCTGCATAAGGCGCGTCGCGATTGGCAGAGCTCTCGACGCTTGGGAGGAAGTGCGAAGGACATACTGCTTGAGGCACTACGAACTTTGCGCAACCGCTACAAGTACGTCATGAGAAGTGCTGAGATCCAATTTTTTCGCGACATTGCCGACTAAGGTAACGACGATCCGTGGGGACTTGCCTACCGTGAAGAGTGGCCGCTTGCGGCCGCCGCCTAACGTGCTTAACGGCATAAGGCTCCTTCAGGGCGATACCGTGGACACGGGTTCCACTATGAAGGGTTTGCTTCAGTCGCTGTACCCGGATGACAACCCCGGCACTGATACAGTCTATCACAGGGAGGTTCGTGTTGCAGCTGCTTTAACACCCTCGGGTGAGAACACTTTGGCTCCGACCAAGCGGTCGGTGGACTTAATTGTCCGATCACTTCCCAACACAGCCCCAGGTGTGGATGGTATCACTGCCCGGATTGTCAAATGGACATGGAAGGCCACGTCCGACGAGCTGTGGCTCATGTATGCGAAGTGCATCGAGGAGGGAGTTTTCCTAGACCTGTGGAAGTCTGGCAGACTCGTCGTTCTGCCGAAGGGCAACGACAAGCCACCGAATGACCCCAAGGCCTACAGGCCGATCACGTTTTTGCTGACACTGGGGAAAATTCTGGGACGGGTGATCATTTCCTGCGCTCCTTGTTTGTACCGACACATTGCCGACGGTCAGCACGGTTTCACTCGCGGTCGCTCGACGGTCAGTGCCTCACAGGCTGTTAATAGGATCACGGAGGGTAGTACATCGGCATACGTACAGCTGATCTTTCTGGACATCTCTGGTGCTTTCGACAACGCGTGGTGGCCCATGATCCTGCTTAAGGTTAAGCAGTGTGGCGCTGCACCTAATATTTATAATATTATGGTCAGCTATTTCACCAACCGTCGCGTGGGCTTCTATGCGGGCAACCACGCCCAATGGAAGCAAAGCACCATGGGATGCCCACAAGGATCGGTCTTGGGCCCGACACTTTGGAACCTCCTCCTCAATGACGCCCTGCTCCTCCCAAAACCCGAAGGCGTACACTTGATTGCATACGCTGACGACGTGACGATTTTGATCGAGGCATCTTCGCGCGCAGAAATAGAGCGTAAAGTTAGTTCCGTTTTCACAGCTATTTCAGATTGGGGTACTCGTAATCGGCTTGGATTCTCCGCGGGAAAATCCATGACCATGACGTACAAGGGGAAGTTTAAACGGCCTCCGACCATTTGTACGAATGGTGCCCCGATCAAAAGCGTCACGCAAGCAAGGGTACTCGGTGTTACGCTGGATGAGACTAGGTCCTACGGTTCGCAAGCCGCCAAAAGACCCAAAAAGCTACCGTCCTATTTCCCTGCTCTGCCACACTTATAAACTTTTAGAGCGCCTCCTCCTTGACCGTCTTACAGGCCTGGTAGACACAAAGCTCATACCCGACCAGGCAGGATTTCGTCCAGGGAAATCATGCTGCAATCAGGTCCTCAGCCTTACTCAGCATTTTGAAGATGGCTTCGAACAGGGCCTTATTACCGGTGCCGTCTTTGTGGACCTTACTGCAGCCTACGACACCGTGAACATAAGACAGCTCCTATGGAAAGTGGGCACCCTCACCCAAGACTACCAGTTCATCCGTATCCTCCGTGAAATGTTAAGTAACCGTCGGTTCCAAGTCTATCTCAATTCCGAAAAAAGTAGATGGCGAACACTGAAAAACGGTTTACCGCAAGGAAGTGTTCTGGCCCCGACACTATTTAACATCTACACGGATGATCAGCCAGCGTACCCAGCAACAAAACGTTTTCTCTATGCCGATGACTTGGCGCTCATGTGTCAAGGTAAAGAGTTTGACCAAATAGAACACCAACTGACTCGCGCACTAGAACAGCTAAGCCTTTATTATGATGCCAACTCTTTAAGGCCAAACCCAACTAAAACGGAGTCCTGCGCTTTTCACCTCCGCAACCGGGAATCCCAAAGGAAACTTAATATCAACTGGCATGGGGTTTTAATTGCCCACAATGACTCGCCGAAGTACCTGGGGATATCCTTGGATCGGTCGCTTACTTATAGGGTAAACTGCCGTAAGGTGAAGGCTAAAGTTAGTACACGTAATAACATCTTAACTTAAGGCGCCTAACCACTACCCGCTGGGGAGCTTCACCAACTGTCCTCCGTACGAGTGGCTTGGCTCTGTGCTACTCAGCAGGGGAGTATGCGTGCCCAGTTTGGTCGAGGTCGGCCCACGCAAAGGAGGTGGACACGGCTCTAAACGAAACATGCCGCATTGTAACTGGCACGTTAAAACCTACTCCTTTACACCACCTGTACTCCCTTGCCGGGATAGCGCCGCCAAGTATCCGTCGTGATGTCGCCACCTCCATTGAGCGGAACAAGCAGGCTCATGACAAGAGACACCCCCTTTTTGGTCACAATCCTCCTCCACCTCGGCTTAAGAGCCGACGCAGTTTTATGCGCTTCAGCGAGCCTCTTCCTGCCGGTAAAGAGGCATCTTGTGCCCGAAAGGAGCGGTGGTCAGTCTTGTGCCCCCCGACGCACACACAAATCCCCCCTTCTGAACAACTTCCCCCAGGATTCCAGCTGCCCTGGGGAATATGGAAATCCCTTAATAGACTCCGTGCGGGTGTCGGCAGGAGTGGGGAAAACCGCAAGAAATGGGGATTTTCAAACAATGACAAGTGCGTCTGCGGGGAAACACAGACAATGTCTCACCTGCTTGTCTGCCCGAGCCTCTCTGAGACCTGCACATACGAGGACCTTAAAGAGGCCAACTCAAAAGCGATAGCTGTTGCCATGCATTGGCAATCGCTGCTATAGATTTGTACAATCTGCATTGGGCGTATCCCATTGATACGATAAGAAGAAGAAGACGGTTCGCATGCGGGTATAATCGGGCAAAAAGCCTCCAATTGCTTCGGCAAAATGTCGCGGGTTTCCGCGACCAGATGGGGGATTCGGTGCCCAGCACTAAGGTTGCTCTATGCAGGAACCTATGTTGCTGTAGTGTGTTACGCCGCGGCTGTATGGTACCGACGTTCATCCAACTTCGTGGTTCGTCGCACGCTGCTTAGGTCTCAGATACCGGCGCTGATTCTTGTATCGAAGGCCTACAGGTCGTGCAGCACTGCAGCGTTACCTGTGCTTGCAGGGGTTCTGGCGGCCGTCCTGGAGGTTCTTCGTGCGGGACGCATTGCGGACGAGGGAGTCCAACTGGACCCCAAGGAGCGTAGGAAGTTGAAAGATACTGTTCGGGCAGATGGATTTTGGAGAATAAAAATTGTTTCAATATCAGCGGCGCGCCCTCACAGCAAAATTCCATAGGACATAATGCTATGAAAATAACTAAAGTAAACAAGTCGCGCAGTTGCAATATCCGTGATCTCTCTAATTTTACGTACCGCATATGCAGCTGAGCTTAATCTTCCCGACAAAGATGTAATATGAGGGCCCCATTGGAGACTTGAGTCGAGAGTAATCCCTAAGAAAACTGTACTGGTAGTAAACTCTAATTTTTCATTATTAAGTACGACATGATTATTCAAAGAATGTACTACGTTAGGTAAAGTGAATAATACACATTTAGTTTTTTTCTCATTAAGAACTAAATTATTTGCAGTAAACCAACTATGAATTTGTCCAAGAGTGTTGTTTACTTCGTCATAGTTATGTGCATGTCTATCGACCTTAAATATAAGGGATGTGTCATCAGCAAATAGTACAATCTTGGACAAATTCTCTACCATGTAAGGCAAATCATTTATGTAAATTAGAAATAGAAATGGTCCTAAAATAGAGCCTTGAGGCACACCAATTTTAACACGAGACCCCAGTGATTTGGCGCCGTTTATTTGGACCTTTTGAGTTCTATTATCTAAATATGAATTCAAAAATTTCAGAGCTGCGTTTCGAATACCGTAGTGTTCTAATTTTAGCAATAAAGTTTCATGATCCACGCAATCAAATGCCTTGGAAAGATCACAAAAAACACCAATGGCATCTTTTGATTCTTCCCAAGCATTAAATACATGTTTGATTAGAGCAACACCAGCATCTGTGGTACAACGTCCCTTTGTAAAACCGAATTGCTGGTTGTGTAACAAATTGTTCTGATTAAAATGGGACAGCATTTGATTTAGTATGATCTTCTCAAACACTTTGCTGAGTACTGGCAGAATTGATACAGGCCTATAGTTACTGGGGTCTTGTTTGTCACCAGCTTTAAACAGCGGAACTACCTTGCTATGTTTCATTAAATCAGGAAAAATGCCGTGATCAATACATTCATTGAAGATATCTGCTAAGTATGGTGCTAATATTTCGATTACTGATTGACAAACTTTAACTGACATCCCCCATAAATCTTCGGTGCTCTTTACTTTGATATCTTTAAAAGTTTTTAAAATATACTGGGGACTTACATGAGTAAATTTAAATTCAGAATTGCAAACATCTACATTTTGCTTCAGCAATGAATATGAAATTGTAGGTGAAGATCTTAATGACTCAGTAGTTTTTAGAGGTATATTTGTGAAAAATGTCTCTAACTCCTGCGCTACATCTGAATTTAAACAAATCACTCCTTTGTCGGTTTTATGTGAAAAGTTATTTTCGCGTGGCTTAGTTTTACCTGTTTCGCTATTAATAACTTTCCAGACAGCTTTTATTTTATTATCTGAAGACTTTATCTTATTACTAATAAAGTTTGCTTTAGCAATTTCACAAGCTATTTTGAAGGTTTTAGAATATTTTTTTACTAGCTCACTAAAACTTACATCGTTTGTCATGTTTTTAAGCTCGTAAAGTTCAAAAAGCCTATCTCTACTAATCCTAAGACCTTTGGTCGCCCAATCACTAAACTTAAATTTCGTATTAATTTCTTTCGTTTCTAAGTTAAAAATGATTTCGAATTCTTTGCTTAACAAATTGAAAACGTCTTCGTATACATGATTTGGGTTTTCAAAATTATAATTATGGACAGGCAATTTCTCGATTAACACATTTTGATATTTTTCCAACCTGCTTGCAGTGATGCGCCTGGTTTCTATTTTGATCGTTTTAATATGGTTTTTGAATGGGAATATTACACTTTGACCCTTGTGATCTGATTGAAGAGAATTTATAATGCATTTTTGTACCGGGTCACAATCGCTGAATACATTATCAATACATTTGGCAGAAGTAGGCGTCACACGAGTAGGTTCAAAAAATATATTAAATAAATTGAATGATTTAAAAAGACCTAAAAATTTATCACTTAATGCATTGATTTCTAAAATGTCTATGTTAAAGTCACCTGCAACAATTACATGTTAATTAGATTTTGTAACTAATTTGAGTACATCTTCCATTATTTCTAGGAATTTGGTAAAATTTTTTGCTATTGGCGGTCTGTATACGCATACTATAACATGACTTTCCAGCTCAACACAAGATAATTCAGTACAACACTCAACCGACAATCCGACAACATCCTTACGTTCTTTGAATTTAATGTTGTTTCTAATAAGTATTAAGGAACCTCCATGTATCGCGGATTTTCGGTTGAAAGAACTGGCAATACAATAATTTTCATAATTTATCAAAATGTCAGGATCTTTGTGAAAATGTTCCGTTAAACAAACTATGTCATAATTATGCTTTTCTAAGAATAATTCAATTTCTAATACTTTGCTAGCAAAACCCTGAATATTTTGATGTAACACTTGTAACTGATTTTGCTTTTCCTTTGTCTGAGGATGAGTGCAAGAAAACCCCGGTTTGTGTTTGTTATTAATATCAGTCAAAGAGGGGATTTCCTTTGTCTTAAATTCTAGTTTAAATTATTGTTAGTAACATTACAAATTAATATAGGAGATGACACAGATTTTGTGTCATTTATATTATATGCTAACAATGTAGCTACTTGTTTTTTATAATAATCAGACAGGTACATAGTATCCTGAGTCAAAATAAATGTGTGAATAAAATTATTCAAGTCAAAATAAGAAATAGCATCGCTATGATGACATGTTATATTGTATAGGTGCATGTTCATTCTATGCACACAGTTGTTTTGTTGATCTGACAGGTTTGTACAGTATGGGAAGTTGCACAAAATGAACTTGCACTTTGTCTGATTGTGTAAATTGAGCAACACCTCTACACTATTGTCTAATGTACTACGACTAATGTTAGAATGATTTCCTATCATAATTATAATGGTGGTGTGCTCATCAAATTTCCCTACAGCTACTTGTTTAACAATATCCTCAAATGAGGTGTTAGGACAACACATGTTTGTCACTTGTTTATTTAAACGATAGTTTAATAATTGTCCGATATCAATACATTTGGCAGAAGTAGGCGTCACACGAGTAGGTTCAAAAAATATATTAAATAAATTGAATGATTTAAAAAGACCTAAAAATTTATCACTTAATGCATTGATTTCTAAAATGTCTATGTTAAAGTCACCTGCAACAATTACATGTTTATTAGATTTTGTGACTAATTTGAGTACATCTTCCATTATTTCTAGGAATTTGGTAAAATTTTTTGCTATTGGCGGTCTGTATACGCATACTATAACATGACTTTCCAGCTCAACACAAGATAATTCAGTACAACACTCAACCGACAATCCGACAACATCCTTACGTTCTTTGAATTTAATGTTGTTTCTAATAAGTATTAAGGAACCTCCATGTATCGCGGATTTTCGGTTGAAAGAACTGGCAATACAATAATTTTCATAATTTATCAAAATGTCAGGATCTTTGTGAAAATGTTCCGTTAAACAAACTATGTCATAATTATGCTTTTCTAAGAATAATTCAATTTCTAATACTTTGCTAGCAAAACCCTGAATATTTTGATGTAACACTTGTAACTGATTTTGCTTTTCCTTTGTCTGAGGATGAGTGCAAGAAAACCCCGGTTTGTGTTTGTTATTAATATCAGTCAAAGAGGGGATTTCCTTTGTCTTAAATTCTAGTTTAAATTATTGTTAGTAACATTACAAATTAATATAGGAGATGACACAGATTTTGTGTCATTTATATTATATGCTAACAATGTAGCTACTTGTTTTTTATAATAATCAGACAGGTACATAGTATCCTGAGTCAAAATAAATGTGTGAATAAAATTATTCAAGTCAAAATAAGAAATAGCATCGCTATGATGACATGTTATATTGTATAGGTGCATGTTCATTCTATGCACACAGTTGTTTTGTTGATCTGACAGGTTTGTACAGTATGGGAAGTTGCACAAAATGAACTTGCACTTTGTCTGATTGTGTAAATTGAGCAACACCTCTACACTATTGTCTAATGTACTACGACTAATGTTAGAATGATTTCCTATCATAATTATAATGGTGGTGTGCTCATCAAATTTCCCTACAGCTACTTGTTTAACAATATCCTCAAATGAGGTGTTAGGACAACACATGTTTGTCACTTGTTTATTTAAACGATAGTTTAATAATTGTCCGAAACCTACACCTATCTCGTCAGAGTAAATTAGAGTCTTTGATTTTGCCTTTATCGTTTTCGTTGCACTCACACTGTCAAGAAGTGGTCCGACGTTGGGTCGAGGAGTAGGACACGGGCGCGGGCCACGTCGTCGCGGCTTCGGTGTCGGGACAGCGGGGGCTGAGGTGGTGGACGCCCTAAAAGTACGCGGTGCAGCTACTGGAGTGAGCGGCACTCTCACCGCCCTTTGCAACCCGTTGGTAGGGGAGGCAGGTGACTCCGCAGGCTGCACGTTGCTGTCGGCTCCCGATGCCTGGTGCGCCTTTGTGTCCACAGCGGGTGCAGGAGCACGGGAAGCGCCCCTACCGCGTCCACCGCGGCGTCCTCCGCGTCGTCCTCGCCGGGTGGGTGACGTAGTCGCGGCCGGCGCAGTCGATGTTGGTCGCGCCTTTGTTCCCACAGGCAGTGCAGGAGCACCTCTACCGCGTCCGCCACGTTGCGTTTGCCTGGTGGGCGCGTCCGACGCAGCGACAGTCACGGCCGGCGCACCAGCAGCGACGGGCGCGGCCGGCGCACCAGCAGCGACGGGCGCGGCCGGCGCACCAGCAGCGACGGGCGCGGCCGGCGCACCAGCAGCGACGGGCGCGGCCGGCGCACCAGCAGCGACGGGCGCGGCCGGCGCACCAGCAGCGACGGGCGCGGCCGGCGCACCAGCAGCGACAGGCGCGGCCGGCGCACCAGCAGCGACAGGTGCAGCTGGTGAGTCTTGCAAGACGGGCGAAGGAGGTTCTCCTGGGACGAGTGCGTCAGTAGTGGCAGCAGTCACGGCAGCTAAGGACGGTGTGGCAGGTTTTGTTCCACCTAGAGCCGAGACCAATTCATCGTCTTCCATGAGCAATTCAAGCAACACTGTGTTTTGTTGCTGTAGTTGGAGTAGCTCTGAAGTTACAAAAGAAAGTTGATTGTGTTCTATTCGGCTCTCTGCATATTTAGTCTCAGCCTTTGCGAGTTGTGTTTGAAGGTTGTCAATATACAACTCGCTGCTTGTGTGCAAACTTTCTGAGGCTGTAAGTTGCACCGTCAGCTGCCTATTGTGTGCTTCTGCTTCGTGAAATGCCACATTCATTTTTCTAATTTTTAGTCTTAGGTCCTCAGTTTCATTCAATAAATGTATTCTCTTGATTCTATTTGGTTGTCTTTTTTGAGTTATTTTCAACAACTTAAGATTATGTCTAGTTTTTCTTATGAATTTATTTAGTCTTAAATATTTCTTTATTTTGTTGCCCTTTGTCAAAATTGTGTGGCGTACAGTACTAATGTCCTCCACTTCCAGTTCATGGCGTAGGGAAACACTGAATCTATTTTCAGTATCTTCTTTTTCTTTGTGTAGATCAGCTAACTGGTTGTTAGCTTCGTTCAGTTGTTGTTCTAAAAATTTACATCGATCCCGGGCAGAATTTCGGTCAGAACTTATTTCAAAATGAGCATGTTCCAGAGACTTTATGAGATCAGTATGATGGTCAATCTCTGCTTGTGATTCTGCACATTGTTCTCGCAGAGTAATAACACTCTCGCTTAACTGAGTGTTTTTTGATTTTATTTGCTTCATCTCATGGTCAATCTCATCTCGTTCAACTAGAAGTTTCTCATTGATCTGCTCGGCTTCAGTAAGTGTTTGCTGAAGTTTAGCCATCATCTTTTCAGCATGCATTCTACGGGTGGTCATCATGGACATGGTTGAAGCCGTAGCTGGAATTGATATAGAAAAACTTATTTAATATCAAACTTACACTAGTTGTTTTAGGTAATCTAATTAGGAGGCTAAAC
This sequence comes from Tuta absoluta, assembly GCA_027580185.1. Classification (NCBI taxonomy): domain Eukaryota; kingdom Metazoa; phylum Arthropoda; class Insecta; order Lepidoptera; family Gelechiidae; genus Tuta; species Tuta absoluta. Next base: position 91,004 of record JAQAHW010000070.1, on the reverse strand, counting down.
TACCTACTCTGTGTAATTACCAATGATAATACTTAATAATTATAGAAACTTGTTTAAAATTATATGTAAGTAGTACTAAGATTAAAGGTTATAATGAAGGTATGCTATGTATAAAATGTAAATAGTACCTATCAAGTATCATCAGATCCACTTTCCACACAGACAAGTGAACTGAGACACTACAAAATCTAGCCTACAGCAAAATTACCAAGGAAAGTAAGGTGTTATGGTTCCTAAATGTGTAGTATTATTTGAATTAACTTGTCTGAGCGGCGAGCCTTCCCGTCAAATAAACTTCAATAGAAGTAAGATGAGGCAAGGTTACGGCGCTAATGTGTGAGTAGGTCGTCGTTTCTCACAAAAGCGAGCTAAGTATGTGCAGTTATGTGATCGTTTAATCTGCGATTACTATCAGGTCTTATAAATAACAAGCCTGGCTGGTGTAACAGTTATGAAAAACAATACTCCCCGGGTTTAAATCCGTTAGTCATTCGAATCAAAATTCGAATCGTTGGTTGGTTGACAGCACTTGGTATAAAATCCGTGTTGTTATGATTCACCGAGTCCGGATAGCGCTGGTAACTTTCACTGACACTTATTCTACTTAATTAAACACAAATAAACTAATAATATTCATAATTTAGTGCAAAATTGTATTAAAATATAAGAACTTGTGATTCTTTTATCGTTATCTTTTCGTTTTGGGAGTAAGATCTTGATTTCCTTACAGATTTTTCCGACCGAGCTCCGTAGTTGAAACTGGCTCTGATAGCCCACGCAACCGGCTTTCCTACAAAATGTTAGTATTCTTGGTGATTATCGAGTGCTTATCGGCTTGTATTTTCGTATTTACAAACCTACTTTTACATTAATTCCAGGGCGCATCGGATCGCGGAGTCGAGATGACCGCCACCTTGTTTGTCACATGGCCACTTGTCGAGTGCCTTTAAAACCCCTATAAACAGGTTAGTTTGTTCAAAATTCATTCATCCATGGCGTTGGTTACGCATTTCGACTTAATTATTCACAATTTTACATGAAAATTCTTGCTAGATTTGCCCCAAATATGGTTGAGGTTATGTTCCTTTGTTACACTTATTTCTGGTCAAGTTCTACATTTTAGAAAGATTTGAGGCTTTTTACACCTTGGCACCGACCTAGAAACCCCAGCCTAGTAAACATTTTGGGCAAAGTTTTGTTATTTTCTGAGATTTTCATGAAGTTAGTTGACGGACCTAAGTAGGTTCCTGCATAAAAAACCTGAGTGTTTGAATTGATAAATATCCTTTTATTAGCATGGTATTTAGAGCCTCTTCGTGTGGGCAAAACGCCCATTATCAATATTGTTTATTTTTTATGTAATTTTGTAAGTTAAGAATTTTAAGTCTTGCCGTCGAGCTCATAGTGCTTCCTGGTTCATTTAGTTACCTGTATTGACTATTTTTATATTCTATTACAGGAGTTCTTCTGGAGGGATGAAGGTACATCTTTAAAGCTGGGGATTTTATCCGGAGGGATGAGGAATTCTTCCTGGTAGCGGCTGCAGTTTTGTTTAGAGACATGAAGTTTCTTTGTGAGGAAGTGGAATTTTATTGTGGGTAGGCCACCCGCTGTGAGGTCAGTAACGTTTGATTATTCACGTTTGGTGTCACCTGTGCCAGGCACACATCCGTATAAATTTTGGACATTGTCTCCGAAGCATCAATATCTGCATCTCTTCTCTCCGTCTAATGGTGTCGACGCTTATCTAGTGTTGGTTTTGCGAACTACACTGTTTTATTGTCGTGGAAGTGTGGATTCGGTTTTGCTGTTTCACTACTTACCTTTTGAACACTTTTCCGTTGGGCGTAAATGTGTTGACCCTCACCTTCGTCTCAAATCTGAGTAAACTTAATAGCTTTCGATGTAAGCTATTGAATGCTAATTTACTACGTATTTTTTACATTTTCCGTTGGGCGTAAATGTGTTGACCCTCACCTTTATCCCAAATCTGAGTAAATTTAATGGTTTTGATGTAAGCTATTGAATGTTAATTTACTGTGTACTTTCTACCAATTTTTCCGTTGGGCGTAAATGTGTTTGCCCTCACTTTTGTACCAAATCTGTGTAAGTTGAATAGTTTTCATTGTAAACTAATGTGTACTAAATGATTACCTACTTTTTTTACATTTTTCTGTTGGGCGTAAATATGTGGCCCTCGCCTTAGTTCACTTTAACCATTTCATACGTTAGGCGTAAGTTGTGCGCCCTTACTTTAGTACCCAATCTGCATAAATTGGTTTTTCTTTTGTTAAATTCTTATATGTCGGCTGTTTATATAACCTGTACACCCATACACACAAAAGTGGCGGCTCACCGAGCAAATGTAAGGCCCCATAATTTATAAACCTTATAAATAAAAAGGTTAAAAAATAATTAGTTGGTTTTCTTTCACCCTCCAAGAAAGGACCGTTACAATTTTGGCGCCCCCGGGTGGGCGTAAAAAATGGAATGGAATGGAAGTAAAACCGATAAGAGCAATGAGCTCTTACGAGTATGTATAAAAGAAGAAGAAAGTAAAACCAATCTAAGGGGCCAATTGCTTGCTTCCAATTCTTCTTCACAACGCGTTTCCTCAGTGGTAACACGTGATGTTATCCGGAAAAAGCTACTTACTTTCCTAACGTGGTGGCACGAATCACGTCTAGGCAGCAGGGGTGGATCTTTTAAAAAATAAACTATTTTTATTTATTAACTAGAAACAATCTTTATTCAGATTTTCTTATACTAAGAGTGTCCAACCCGTTCGATGGATGAGTAAGGAAGGCGGGCGCCGCAGGTGTCCGCCGGTTTTTATGATTCACAAATTCACGATTGCACAATAGTCCGCGTCACTCACTGCCACTGCACTTAGCTTTTGACAAGGGCGTGGATACACCATAACACCTCCCCCCTAAGAGGAGCAACTATTTGCCATGTCTAATGAAAATGTTGCTTTCTTCCTTTCTTCAGGTGACATCCTAGACATCGCAACAGTTTTTTTTAACATTCCCTTCAGTTTTCAGGTAACGGCGGCGATAAAACAGTAGAAGGAGTCCACTTGTAGCTACCAAAATAATCATATATAGAGGTAGAGTTGTATGATAAATGCTTGATGCTTGTATTGTATCAATTTCGACAGGGTTCTCAAATGCTATTTGTCTCTCTATAGAATTTAAAGTATTTAAATTTATTGAATTCATTTTCAGTGACGGCATCTTGTGATCTTCACTTTTCTGAGGCTGCAAAGGGACTGAAGTTATTTTTAAAGGCTGGCCGCGTAGTTTGTTGTTTATATTGATAAGAGTAAACTCTGTAGTTTTCAGGAGACAGTGTTGAGGTATAGTGACGGCGTAGCTTCCTTCCAGGATAACATGCTGCTCTTGTTTGCAGCTGAGCTGTACCTTGGTGGGCTTTGGAAATGTTACAGCATAGTGCTGATCATCAAGTTCGAGTAGAGCTTCTTTATGGAGAATTATAGGTGTCATTTTGCAACTAGGATCAATTTCTTGTTGATGAAGAAGTTTCTGGATGCAGTCTTGTTCGTTTCGTATCTGATGACTTAATTTTTGTTCGCAAATAAACCATTCTCCAGATTTTGGGCATTCTGCCTCAATATACACATATTCTAGGTCATTGGTTGCTATGTACGGGAATGGAGGGATAAGGATTTCTTTTTATTTGTTAGGTAAAGGGCAAAGTCGATACAAATCATAATTAGCCTTATAAACGATGGGCACTCTTAAAATTACAACTAAATTATTACCAGACAGATAAGAACTTATCTTTATAAAGTCATAGTAGTCTCTTATATCTAGAGCCAAAATTTGATCAGAGTCATATAATTTGCTTAAGCTAGTAATAATATCCTTTAAAAGGTGCAGGTTTAAAATTGAATGGTGCACTTTACTTACTTTACTAAATGCTAAAATGTTTTCAATACGAAACAATTCGTCAAGAAGGTCATTGATATTTTCGCTGAGTATGACAAATAATTGCGACAGGTGTGCATATTGCAACAAATTTTGTTTATCGTTATGAGAAGCATTACTCATCTTGTACAATGTATGTTCCAATTTTTGTTGATTTGATACCAAAGTAAGTACAATTTGTTTCTGCGAATCTATCCATTGTTTAAATAAAGATACATGTTTGTTAAGGGCCGATGACAAGGTCTTATCATTATTTTGTAACATGTTAATAGCATTATTGAATTTTACAGCATCTTCGTGATCTAAATTACCAGTTATACTTTTGATAATTGAACCCAGAGGGTCTATCAGACCTCTCTTTAATCTGTTAGGCCTAAATGTATCAAGCTGAGCTGAAACTTTGTCTAATTTGGAAAACAAGTAATTTATCTGATATTTAAAAACATGGAATGAACTGTTATTAAGTATTCTTGAGACTTCAGTTAGCTGAGTTTTCAATTTATCAATGTTTGTGCCTATGTCACCTAAGTCAGTATATTGTAAGAAAGTGTGAAAATGGGAGACAACTTTTGTTTGTCCTAATTTAAAAGGTAGAAGTCCAGGTCCTTTATCTAAGCTCTCAAGTTGGATCTGTGGTTCGGCTTGGGCCAGGTTGTTGGTCAAGATCGTCAGTATTAGGAGGAGAATCGTTCGGTCCTTCATTTTCATTTTCAGGCACCTGTAACAATTTACGGGGTCGTTTTAAACGGGATTTAGCAATGGGTCCGCGTTTTTTCTTTGTGTATATGTGAATAGGTAGGTCAGCAACTACTTTGTCGTGAGTATAGCGAGGGGCGAGTTTATGTCGTTCAGCAACAGGGTTCCGTACATAAACGTCTTGTTCGGGGGCTAATTCGGGTTCCGGTTCACGGTCTCGGTTTATGTTTTCCATTATAGCAGTACGTTCAGCTAATGAGTTATCATGAATCAAATCATAAACTATTTTCATTTTTTCACGATGGCTGTCAGTGTATGATTGCATTAAGTGTTGAGTCATATCTAAATCCAAAGGGTCACGAGGGTCATAATGTCCAGTTATAAGATCAATCGGTTTACATCGTGTTAAGCTGTGTATAGAACTGTTGTAGGCCAATAAAGCATACGGCATAAGATCTTTAGAATGATCGCTTGGGTATTGTATTTTTAGCAAACGCAGGTGTTCCAACAGGGTACTATGGAAGCGTTCTATCATTCCATTGTCATTGTGTGCATGGGCCAGGGTTGTATGATGGTTAATTTTATGAAGCCGTAGAAATTCAGCAACAATTTGGTTTGTGAATTCTGTTCCGCGATCTGTTATGAGAGATAAAGGTAGACCATGATGTGAGCCAAAGGTTATTAAACTTTTCACTATATTCGGAGCGGTACAATCAGGTAACCGAAATGCTGTTGCAAATTTGGAAAATGAGTCAATGATGGTTAAGTACTTTTCTTGTTCAGCAGTAAAGACATCTGCATGAACGATTTCGAAAGGTTTCGATGGAGGCGGCACTACGTGGAATTCTGGTCGTACTGGATTACGGTCGTACTTAGCACGGCCACACACGGTGCATTCGTTGATATATTTCGTAATACTATCGCGAAGTTTCGGCCAAAAGTACTTGCGAGACAAAGCCAAGTATGTTTCGGATATGCCACGGTGGTTTGTTTTGCCTTCGTGGTACCTGCGAATTATATCTTGCTGGTTAAGAAATCCATGCACATTTTCAATTTCAGATTTTACAAGGAATAACTTCATGGCGGAATTTTTAAAGGTATTCTGAATTACTGGGACAACCCAATACATTTTTTCAATAGGCTGAACCAATATGCCAGTCCTAATCCGTGGATCAACATATTCTTTGATAGCTTGAATAATTTCTTGGTCAAAGTTTGCCTCATTTATTTCAATGGTAACTTTCATTATAGAATTGTTGTTAAAAGGGGTAGTCTTTGTAGGGTGATGTCGTGGTGGACGATCAACAATGTTCAAAAGTAGCTGTCTTGAAAATTTGTTTAGAGGGTCTTCCGAAATAGAGATTTGTAAAATTGGGTCTTCATGACTGGTATGGTGGGTTTCAGCTGGTTCATCATCATCTTCAGTAAGTATGTCTCGGTCAGGGTTTTCAGAAGCATTAGCTATTATAGAACTCAACTCTTCATTGTGAATTTCAACGCGAGAGAGGGCATCGGCGTTTGTGTTTAGTTTGCCTTTTTTATAGACGGACTCAAATTGGAATTCACCAAGTTTTAAGCGCCATCTGGTCAGACGGGAATTTCCGTTGTCTTTCATGTTCAAAACCCACTGTAAAGGCCTATGATCGGATACAATTTTGAATTTTCTACCGAATAGGTAACATCTGAAATATTTTGTTGCCCAAACGATGGCTAAAAGTTCTTTCTCAATAGTTGAGTAATTTATTTCGCTGGCATTTAATGTTCGTGACGCATACGCTATGGGTTTATCGGAACCGATGGGAACTTGAGAGAGCACTGCCGCAATTGCGACATTACTGGCGTCATTCCTTGGAAAAGTCTGGGTATATCAATATGGGATCATTGGTTAGTAATGTTTTGCATTGTTCAAAGCATTCGACGTAATCTGGGGTCATTGTAATTTTAGCACCTTTTTTTAAACGTGATGTCATTGGTTTTGTAACTCGGGCAAAATCTGGTATGAATTTTCGATAATAGCTTAGACCAAGGAAGCTTTTAATTTCTTTTGGTGTTTTGGGAATGGGGAACTTTTGAATAGCCGCGATTTTATCTGGATTCGGTTTGATACCTTCTCGAGTGATAATATGTCCTAGATAAGGAGTTTCGTGTTTTAAGAACTCTGACTTATCCATTTGTATTTTAAAGTTGGATTCGCGCAAGCGATCGAAAACGTTTTGTAAGGAATTTATATGCTCTTGTAAAGATGTTGAGTAAACCTAAATGTCATCTAGGTAGACCAAGCAGTTGTCCAAACCTCTCAATACGTTGTCCATTACACGTTGGAACGTCGATGGACTGTTTTTTAGGCCCATTGGCATTCTTAAAAATTCGTAATGCCCTTTGTCAACGCTGAAGGCGGTTTTGTGTATGTCAGCTGGGTCCATCTCTATTTGATAGAAACCGCTCGCCAAATCGAGACAGGTAAAGTATTGACACCTACCTAGCTTATCAAGTATGTCACTTATGTTTGGGATAGGGTATCTATCGTCCAACGTCTTTTCATTGAGCTTACGGAAGTCTACAACAAGACGCCACTTTACTTTGCCGGAAGCATCTTGTTTTTTCGGTACTATCCATATAGGTGCATTCCATGCAGATATAGAGGGTCTTATGATGTTTTGGTCCAGCATTTTTTGAATCTGTTTTTGAACTTCTTCGCGGTGTACATATGGATAACGATACGATTTTGTATGAACAGGGGTCTCATCTAGTGTTTTTATGGTATGCTTGATTTTATTTGTAAATGTTAGGGGTTCGTTTTCAACGTAAAATACGTCGGCGTATTGTTTGCAAAGTAACCCTAAATTTGTCTTCTCCTCGATGTTCAAATGATCTGTTCTTAATTGAGATAAAACATGTGCAGTTCGCGTCGATGACCTTGCAATAGCACGTGTTTCGAACTCGGTGTTGAATATTTGCGCTTGGACGGGCTCACTTAGCGAGAAAATTACGTCACGAGTACCTGGATTCGTCACTTCTAATAAACACCTGTTATTACTTGCGGTACTAATGCAGTCAGTGATAATACAATTACATATTACTTGTTCGGGTATCAAAACTTCACCGGATTTTACATCAACAGGGAGTCGAAGTAATTTTGATGATTTGGCTGAAATTATATCTTCGTATAGGTTCACATTTTGAGACATATACATGTGTACAGGGTTGACCGCATATGGAGTTGTTAACTGCTTGTACTTGTAGCTTATATCCGCTTTCCAATAATCTAAGTAATCTGAACCGATTAAACCGTCGAAATAATCATGAAACTTGTATACAAAAAGCTTCATTGGGCTGTTGTCATTAAATTCCTGGAAAGTAGGTATTATTATTGAGTGGTCATTTTGAGTTGATGCATGAATGTTTGTCACAATAAATGGATCGTACTGTAACGGAACATGCGGAAAATATTTTTGTACGACGTCGGGGCTTATTACATTCTGATTTGCACCTGTGTCGATAAGTAGTTTCAAAGGTGGGTTATTTATTTGTATGTATGGCAGTTGACGTCGATTTTGGAGATTAATTTCTATCTTGGTAAGGTTGATTTCGGATCTTTGGTAAAATTTTGTTTTTGTTGGTAATTTTTACTGTCAGATTCAGTTATACAATCATCAGAGGTCGACGGACGCTCCGTCTGAGGGCATGGATTATAGGAATTGTATGAATCATCGTATGGCAGGTCGCGATATTGGTCAATGTAATAAGGTGTTAGCTCGTTTTGTTCGTAATCGTATACAGAGTCTTCGGTGTATACAGGGTCATAAAATTCGTCATCATAGTTTTCATAGTACGGGTAAAAATCATTCATGTTTACTTCTCGGGATTTGAAGTAATTTGAAGGTGGAGGATTACCATGGGTTCTCCAGTCTCTTGAGGCTGAAGTAGGGGGTAGCTGACGCCAAACTGGGTGGCTCACTCCACTCATAGGTATTGGTCCTGAAGGTCTATATTGTGGCGATTGATACTGTTGTTGAGGTTGAGGACGGGGTGGTATTTTAAAACCAGTCGACATGTTTGAGCGTGGGAGTGCTTTAAACATCTGCTGGGTTCGAGAGGGTCCAGCAAAAAACTGCGGTCTTTGAGGATATTGCATGGGGTTAAAATGGGGTTGCTGTGGACGGTACGGCGTTTGCAAAGTAGGTTGCAAGTTTTTGTGAGGTAAGTTTAAGTTTTTGACAAATGAAAACTTTTCAGGTTTATAAACAGGTAAAGTATTATTTCTTTGCTGCAGGTACAAAACATTCAGCTCTTCTTGTGCATACTCTAAAGCTTTTTCAAGTGTTTCAGGTCTCATACAGCGCAATCTGGATCCTAAGGGTTCGTTCATACCTCGCAGGTAAGTTTGAAGAGCAAGATTTTTATACAGAGTCCTTTTTGCTGTTACAGTAGTTTCAACAGTTTCATGCAACTGTATATAGGCTATGATGGTACTCAATAAATTTTGGATTCTTTCATAAAATACATGGGGCGTGTCTGAGCCTTGTGTGAGTAGAGACAAGTCGGCATATAATGATGTTTCGTCTCGGTGATCCGAGAAATTATTTATAAGTGACTCACGAACACCTTGCCATGAGGTTGGGTAACCATTCGTGTTCAATGTGCGGGCTGCGGGCCCGGTGATTTTATTTAGGATTCCGTTAAAAAGTGTCAAGTTAGTAAGTTCATTGACTTCTCCGGGTTTCACATAAGACTCGACAAGCTTATCACACAAAGTAATAAATCTCATCAAAATATTTACATTGCCATCAAATTCTGGCAGCGCTCGTAGTGCCTTAAGTACAATATCTATAGTTACTTCGTCAGCCATATTAGCTGAATTATTTTCTTGTTCTGGTATACGGTTAAGAACTAAGTTTCGCCAAGCGTCTCGCAGCGCGATGCGACGAAACTGGCGACTACCACTATCAAGGGGTGATGCCCTGGATCGGGAAGAGCGTGGATGGAAAATTTTGGAAAGTTAAGGAATAACAACCAATATAAAAAACCATGTGCATTTGCTCACCACCACCATCACAGGTACATCGATGTCTGGATGTATTCTGCTCCACACAGCACACTGCCTTTGACGGAAAAGTTTGAGATAGTCGACACTGCGCGTTGAAACGCGATCAGGCGGGAAAAACTGCGATAGTCTATGCACGCACTGACTCAACTATCCTACCGTCTGCGCCAATCACGTCTAGGCAGCAGGGGTGGATCTTTTAAAAAATAAACTATTTTTATTTATTAACTAGAAACAATCTTTATTCAGATTTTCTTATACTAAGAGTGTCCAACCCGTTCGATGGATGAGTAAGGAAGGCGGGCGCCGCAGGTGTCCGCCGGTTTTTATGATTCACAAATTCACGATTGCACAATAGTCCGCGTCACTCACTGCCACTGCACTTAGCCTTTGACAAGGGCGTGGATACACCATAACACCCCAACTAGCAAAGTTCTCTTGAAAAAAGCTGATTATAATGCAAAAAGTCTTAAAAAAGTCACAGAATAATTTTGGTAAATGTATGCTGGTTTAGTTTTGCACTGCTTAGTGCTTATCAAATGCCAAGAGAAATAATCTTCTAAACTCAGCCTCGAAAGCGCATTAGAGATTAAAAATTAAGATATTTTCAAGTGTTAGTCCTAGGGTAGCAAGATATAAGACCTTAGCTTTACGATAAGATTTCTACTCTTAAAAAAGTCTTGACCAAAACTAACACAACTCTTCAAAAGTGCGTCGTTAGGATTTGTACAAGACTCGTAGTCTTACTAACGCCGTTATTGAACACGCTGTGCTTGTGATCTTGGGAAAACAAGGACGCTGACTCTAACAAGAGTAATAGTATGTAATTAGTACTTTTTTGCTCTTAAAAATGATAAGGAATCTTGAAATAATCCTGCATCTTGCATTTTCAAAATCCTAACTATTAAACAAGGTGGACACGAGGATAAAGATTTTTTACCTATTTTACGAAATAAAACTATAATGGATTTGAAAAAATGGACACAAATAAAGCGAAGTGGTGGGTTCAGAAGAAGAGTTATTTCTAAATATCAAAAATTGCAAGAAACAAGTGAAAACATGATCATCCAAAAAAAGAGCGATATTCAAAATGATACTAGTGGTTCCGTACATTTTTCTAATTGTCAAAATAAGGTTACTGTCACTGAAACGGATCGCAGCCAAGAAAGCAACTCATGTTCATTTTCTAGTGACGTAACAAAAACTGTTTTAGAAGAAGCAAGCGATGAAGACCAGGAAAACTGGTGTGAAACTCACACTGAGGACGAAAATTACGAGTTTCGTGAAAATATACGACAATGGGCTCTTGAATGCAATATTCCTCTAGCACACTTGCATAAGTTGTTTAGCATAATAAATAAAAGATTACCTTTTGTTCTACCAAAGGATCCAAGGACTCTTCTAAAAACGAATGCTTTGGAAATATGTATAAGTTCTATCGGTTCAGGACATTATTGGCACTATGGTTTAAAAATACAACTTAAAAATATATTAGAAGCAATAATTGAGGTGCCGACCCAAATTTCGCTGAATATAAATATTGATGGACTACCCATTTATAATAGTTCACGACATCAGCTGTGGCCAATTTTATGCAACATATTTGAACTGTCAAATATATCTCCCATAGTAATTGATTTGATTTGATTGATTTATAAAGTTCTTTATTAAATCATTTTTATACAAGTACTTTCTTGACACAGTCTAAGAAAATAACTATCGTAATACAATACATACATTTCAACGGCAACAGTGCCCTATAGAAACGATACTAACAAAGATCCTACAAATATCATGCTCTATTAAACTAACAAGTAAATTAAATCACATGTGTAGCTTTGTACAGTTACACTTTTAAAAGAATTGATCTAAAGAAAAAAAGAAACATCATAACAGCAAATTATTACCGTGATAAAAGCAACAAACATCTTAATGGCGGTATGTTGACAACAATCGGTAGAACGCATCGGCCGATCACAACAGCTAGTCCACTACGTCATCCTCACTGTGGTCCAGCAAGTAGTGATGCGGTAGTTTGTAAGTTTTATACGTGTCGATAAACGGCAGATTCTTATATCGTGACTTACCTATGGTTGAAATAAGTGTGTTTTTGTGGTTACTATTTGTTTGTAAATAAAATTTGTATGTAAGCTTTTTTATGAAATCCTGAAGAGTGGGGAATTTTAATTGACTGTGAAGCAATTTTAAATTTGTACGGAATCTTGTGTTTAATGAAATCTTTAAGGCTTTATTTTGAATTACTTGCAACTTAATGTAATTTGTCTGGCAAGTACTGCTCCAAACAGGGGAGGCGTAGGTAATACAGGGTCGTATTAAGGTTGTATAAATTTTTAATTTTGTTTTAGAACTTAATTTACTTCTCCTGTTGAAGACAGGACTTAGCGCATTTATAGCTTTCATGCCTTTAATTTTGGTTCCCTCTATGTGCTTTGACCAGTTTAATTTACTGTCCAAAACAACACCTAAATATTTGACCGAATTTTGCCAGGGTATTAAATAGTCTTTTATTTTTAACTTTTGTGTTGGTGGTTTACGCTGTCGCGAAAAGAAAATTGCGTCTGTCTTAGACTCATTTAGCTTTAGCTTCCAATCCGAGAAGAACTTATGCAGGAGATCTAAAGACATCTGCAATCGACCAACCACAACATGTTCGGCATCAGAGGTAGAAAAAGACGCAGTGTCGTCAGCGAAACATGCGAGCTGTGTGTGAGGTTGTTTTGGGATGTCATTTAAATAAGATATAAATAAGATTGGACCCAACACTGACCCCTGAGGGACGCCTGCTGGTACCAAAATTAGGTCAGATGTGTCTTTACCCACATGTACGCGGAAGTGACGCCCTGTTAGGTATGATTGTATTAGTTTGACAGTGTTTAGAGGCACTCCACACACAACTAGTTTATGTAGAAGCCCCTCATGCCAGACAGTGTCAAAAGCTTTTTCAATGTCGAGCAGAAACATACCTGTAGATTTGTGGGAGTTGATGTTGTACATGATATGTTCACTAAGGCGAGCGAGTTGTTGTACTGTGGAATGCGATTGACGGAAACCGAATTGTTCGTTTACGTAAAGTGGTTCTGTATATTTTAAAAGCCGCTTGCTAATTATTTGTTCAAATAATTTGGCAAGGGTAGGTAAAAGGCTAATAGGACGATAGTTACTAGGAACTTTATCGTCTTTACCTGGTTTCTTTAGTGGTATGACTTTAGCGATCTTCCATACAGTCGGGAAATACATGCATTCCATGCAAGCATTAAATATTTTCGTGATGAGAACTATGCACTTCTGCGGTAGGTTTTTGAGGAGCAGGTTATGAATACCATCAATTCCTGGAGATTTTCGACTTTTAAGTGCTCGAATATACTTCCATACTTCCGTAGGCCGCGTCCGATTATCTAAACTATAGCTTATATGATTGTTTAGTTCGTTTATAGATTCTTTTACATCGGTTTGTATGGTGGCAGGGGCATTCCAATCATAGGTAAGTAACATATTTTCTTTAAATGCTTTTGCTAACTCATTACACTGCTCGAGGCCGTTTTCAGTTAATGAATTATCCGATTTAAACAGTGGGGGAATACATTCAGATTTGTTATTAAGGGTCCTAACTGTCTTCCACAGATCCGAGTTAGCGTTTTCCACTCTAGCCATCTTTTTATCCCATTCTTTATCGTTAAACACAGTTATAGCTTCTCTTATACGATGTATAAGTTCATTAATATGTGATTTCAGTATTCTTCGTTGCGGACCCGACGTTCGTCTCTCTTGACAACGAAGAGTATCTTTTTTATGAATTAGCTGTTTTATGAAGCGCGGAAGAGGTTTTGATGTCGGAGTAGACGTAGAAACAGGAATGAATTTGTCTCTAGCTTTTATTACAAGGCTGCTGACATTATTTATCTCACTATCTATGTCAGTGACGGTGTTGTAGGTCTTACTTGTAAGGCTAATGTTGTCATTTAAAAAAGCACGGTATCCCTTCCAGTCAGCTTCATGGTATCTGTAAACCGGGTGATGGTGGCTTTTACGTTCAAAGTTTCCCCCAACAGTGAAGTACACAGGGAAATGGTTGGATGACAAGGCGGGTAAGGTAACGGGGTTATCTATTGTCGAGACATTTATTGCTAATACAAGATCCGGGGTGGATGGCTGGTATTCGGCATTATAGTGGACTAGAGTGGGATTCATTGGAGCGTGAACGATAAAATCTCGATGTAACATATGTTCAAAAAGTGTGTGTCCATGAACGTTTGATCTACTTGTAGACCACAGTGGGTGACGAGCATTGAAATCACCAGCAAGAATGACATGTGGACCAGAGTTTAAGAGCGTGTCTATATCGTTGTTGTGAAGAGGCAGGTTTGGGGATTGGTATATAGAGAAAATTTTGTAGTTAGTACCTGATAGATTAATTGATACACCAATGGCTTCTAAGTGTTTAGTGGTAGAAATTCTAATGCAAGAATGACTTATGTCTGATTTTATAAATATGGCTACACCTTGGCCACGTGCCTCGGTGTGTTTATCCTGTCGATAACAGTAGTAACCCGGAATCAAAAGGTTTTTAGAAGCGCTTATTCTAGTTTCACAGATTGCTATTATGTCTACTGACATATTACATACAGCTAGGTCAATTAATTCATTAATTTTGTTGCTTATACCATCGGCATTCCAGAAGATTATTTTCAGATTTTTTTCAATCATTTTTATCAGCTAAATATGTTAGAATTAATATTACTTTGTCTGCCATGGTCGTACATTTTGAGAACTCACGCTTTAAGTCTCGAATAGTCTTCAAAATGTCCAGCATTTCAGTAGTTGTTTCGTCTAAGAGATCTTGTATGTTGATTTCATCATGATGAGGTGGATCTAATAAAGGCGTTTTTACGTTATGTGCGACTTCAGCCCATGAGCGTCCAGTGTAGTTTGCCATCTTGGGAGGTAGTTTATTTACTTCATTTTTCTTGTTAAGGTGTTGAAGGTATTTCACTCGCTCCTTACATTTGCTAAAGTTAGCGGGGTGGTTATCGTCACAGTTACAGCATTGTGCTGGTGTCGTGCGGTCTTTTTTGGGACAGTCTTTTGTAGCGTGTTGCCCGGTGCATTTAACGCAACGTTCAGGAAAATTGCAATTTCGTGACGAGTGACCAAAACGTTGACACCGATAGCATTGGGTGCCAGATATCTTTGGTGTATATTTTTGTATTTGTACCACACAGCTGCTCAGGTATCTTATTTGTTTAAATTTTGTCACGTCACCGCCAGGTGCAAGCTGAACAAGTATTGGTGGGTGTGATGAATTTTTCGCATTGGGTTTAGAACTCTTCAGGACGGTGATTTTTGCGTTGTTGAAGCCCAGCTCCGCTAATTCGGTGGGTAAGTCTTCGGTCACTGTAGTGGGAAGTCCTTTAATAACAACTTTGGGAGATCTTTCCTCCTTTCGTGTAAACGTGTGAAAGAACACGTTATCATTTCGTAGACCCTCAACAAGGGCTTTATGACCTTCAATGTCGTGGCAATGTATAGCTATCTTACCTTGACTTCGATACTGGAGATGAAAGGTTTTTGTAAATCCAGTAATGAAATCGATGATCACTTGATGGGTCCATCCTTCCTTGATATCAGCAAAAATAGGAGGTACACGGGTCTTCGGGTGTCCCACGTTTGCAGTATTTGACGATTTATCATCAAGTTTGACGTTATCGGCTAGTCCAGCGAAACGATTTTGGGTTCTTACGTGAGCTGCATTCTCAAGAAGAGTCCTTGCTTTGGATGTTGCAGGCCGCTTGGGATGTATCCATTCCTGATATTGGTTCTCCTCGCGGGGTCTTTTCGCTGCAGCTGCGAGGCCATCTGTAGATATTGATCTCACAAGGAACCGTTCCATGTTGAGAATTTATCGATATTTAGTATCGATAGTCTTCCCATCACTAGTCACTTCGGATCCGTAAGCGATATTAAGGTGTGTTCGTGCGCTTTACTGGACGGCCAGCGAGCGAGTGTTGAATAGTAATTGGTATTTATGAAGGACAAACAAAACCATCCGATTTAAGTGCTTATTTGGGTCCTACAGTGTCAGAATTGAAGGAATTGGAAAATGGACTCGATGTTACAACAAAACAAGGACAGTCATGTAAGGTCGACGTTAAAGTAAGAGCATTCTTGTGCGATTCTCCGGCCAGAGCTTTAATCAAAGGTAAGTGCCTTGTAAAAATCGTGAGTAACATAAGACATAATGTCATTTGTTATTTACATAATGTTAACATTATACGTAAAAATATTTCCCACATTTAGCTAGGTTTACTTACTCGTATATATTTATATATCATAGCATGATGCTAATTATCAGCTCATGTGAAAAAGATTAGGAAGTTACCTCTACCAGGCCTCTTTCACTCCATGTACTTGTGTGCGGTAAGTACCTACCGGCCGCCGGGCAGCTAGGTGCCCATTATCTCAATAGGTTGCCGACAGCCACGTGGAGCGTTCGTTCGCAGATTTGTAAACATATAAGTATTTTGAGTTACCTGACGCACCTAAATTAATCAGTAGGTTTAGTTATTATAGCAGTAGGTATTTGAAATTTTCTATGAAGTGATAAATCTGTTACGTAGTAACTATTAAGTGATATGTGCCTCTACTAACACATTCCGACGTATAACTACACCAGCTAATTAATCTGTCATTCATAGGAGATAACAATATTTTACTTATATTGTTAAAATGTTCTTTGTTTTAGGAGTTGCAAACTTCAACGCTAAGGATGGGTGCTTAAAATGTACAATTCGGGGTGAATATTCCCATATTAGTCATACTGTGACGTTCCCTGGAACCAATCACCCAAAAAGAACCGATGATGACTTTCGCTTAAAGAAATATGGGAATCATCATAAGGTTGATTCGCCACTTCTTCAACTATCCATTGACATGATAGAAGATATTCCAGTATCGGACTCCTTACACCTAATTGACCTAGGTATTATGAAGCGTTTACTTATAGGTTGGAGAGATGGCAACTTTGGAAAACTCAAAACTAAGTGGAGTGCACGCGATATTGATAAAGTATCTACATTTTTATCCAAATGCCAGTTGCCAAAAGAAATCCATCGGTCTGTAAGAACAATCGAAGTATTAGCACATTGGAAAGCTTCGGAGTACAGATCGTTTCTTTTTTACTTAAGTTTTATTATACTTGAACACGTTTTGAGCCCAGAGGCGTATAGTCATTTTTTGAGCTTCTTTTGTGCTATTACAATCTGTTCCAGCGCCAAATATACCCATTTTTTACGACTCGCCGAAAGTTTGCTAATATTTTTCATAGAAAAATATAAATCATTTTACGGAGCTGAATATATAACAAGCAATGTTCATAATTTGAGTCATCTTGTTGATGAGGTCTGAAAATTTGGTATTTTACAAACATACAGCACATATCCATTCGAAAACAAGCTTTATACTATAAAGAATTTATTAAGACAGGGAAATAAACCTTTGCAACAGGTTGCACGAAGACTTCTTGAAAGAAGTTGCTTAGAAAGAGAACATCTATCCATCCAACAGCCTTTAGTGTACCCTTTTTTGAAAAACAATAAAACCATGACTAGTCTCCATTTTGAATCTTTTATGTTAGCACCACAAAAACAAAACAAATGGTTTTTAGACAAAGACTCTCAAATTTTCGAGTTAAAATTAATTTCAAGAGACGAAACCACTGGTGAAATATTACTAAAAGCTGTGAAAGTGAAAAATATTTGTGATGTTTTTGAAACGCCCATAAAATCGTCTTTACTTAAGATTTTTAAATGTTCAGCTAGTGATTTAGAGAATAGTGAATCTGAAAAAATATATAAAACAGTTGATGTACAATGTAAAATGGTGTGTATTGAGTATCAAAGGAATGTGTATTTCATACCCTTGATACATACTTTATAATTAAAACTAGTGGAAAAGTCTTTATGTAGGTTTTGGATAGTAATTAAAATAATTATTATTATGTTTATAGTTTTATTTCACGTAATCACATATTCGCACATATTGTTAGTATTAAAACATAAGAAAAAAATCACAATAAAATTTGACACATAATTTGTACTCAGTCATCTATGACGACAGGACCTACTAATCTTAATACTACTAATAGAGTAATTGGTACAATCGTAATCTTAAAATAATTTGTAGGTACTCAGTCTTGACAATACCTAGTAATAATCTTAATATTTAACATGCAAGTAATTAGTACATAGTCTTAGGTAGGAACAGCCATTAAAATTTAACAAATATTTTTTTAATTAGTTATCCATGACGACAGAACTAAATAATCTAAATACTAGAAAATAAACAAAGGACAACAATCGTAATCTAAATTACTTTGTACTCAGTCTTGATGACAAAACCTAGAAATATTTTAATAATCTTGGTACAGTCTTAGGTAAAAACAGTCATTAGGCGGGGCCGGACCAAGTGAGCAGCCTCGCGCAAGTATGGACGTGCCTCGCCCGAGGCATACGCATGCTCAGCCGCTTGCCTAGGGCGAGACACGTCCATACTTGCGCGAGGCTGCTCGCTTGGTCTGGCCCCGCCTAATGACTGTTTTTACCTAAGACTGTACCAAGATTATTAAAATATTTCTAGGTTTTGTCATCAAGACTGAGTACAAAGTAATTTAGATTACGATTGTTGACCTTTGTTTATTTTTTAGTAATCTTAATACTACTAATAGAGTAATTGGTACAATCTTAACAACAATCGTAATCTTAAAATAATTAGTCTTGACAATACCTAGTAATAATCTTAATATTTAACATGCAAGTAATTAGTACACAGTCTTAGGTAGGAACAGCCATTAAAATTTAACAAATATTTTTTTAATTAGTTATCCATGACGACAGAACTAAATAATCTAAATACTAAAAAATAAACAAAGGTCAACAATCGTACAGTCTTAGGTAAAAACAGTCATTAGGCGGGGCCAGACCAAGCGAGCAGCCTCGCGCAAGTATGGACGTGCCTCGCCCGAGGCATACGCATGCTCAGCCGCTTGCCTAGGGCGAGACACGTCCACTCTGTAGAGCCAGAACATCGAGTTACGAACGAGCGAGCCGACGAGGCTGTCCGCTTGGTCTGGACCCGCCTATTAGAATCTAACATTTTTTTAACTAGTTATCCATCACGACAGTCCCTAATAATCTAGTTACTAAACAATAGATAAGTCATTTATTCCGTATAATCGTAATCCAAAAATTAAAACATCAAGTAGAAGCAAATTAAACAAAATTGAGACTGAAACATAGCCCGTTTTAGGTACTTATCGTTTTGTAAACAATCTTTAGCTTTCAAAGTCAGTTTAAGGATTTTCCTAACTTTTTAGTTTCATGTAGGTACCTACTGTAAAGTTAAGTGAATAGAATATTATAAAGTTGTGGTGTTGGACCTATTATAGAAACAAAATAATTTAATCTAAGAGATAAAATGACACTATTTTGTTAACAAAAAGATAAGTATGTGCCTAAATTTTCGGACTATAGAACTAAAACAAGCCCTTAGTCATTTATCCTTGAGAATTAAGAATCAGTCTCTACAGTTGGAGGTTGTTGCAGTACTTCTTGCTGTTTTTCTTCCCCCTGGATCAATATCTCTGCATCTGAAGACTCAGGCTGTACAATTAAGCAGCCTGGCAATTTTATAGTAGAGTATTCTTCCTTAGACTTCTGACTCAACGGCTCTACTTTTGAAGGCTCAGGCTGCACAATCGCCTCAACTTGGGCTGGCAGTTTTATAGAGAGTTCATTGACTATCATAGATACTATATCTCCCCCAGAATTCTGAATTAATGGCTCTACAACTGAAGGCCCCGGTTCACCAATTGACTGGACTTCTTCACTGGATTTCTGGATCGATGTTTCATTGCTTGAAACTTCAGGCAGCCCGATTAATTCAAGTGGTAGCTCAGAATTGTTCTGCTCGGAGACAGAGACCACCAAGCTGCTTGGTGCAGTTTTGCTCTTTCGCTGTCTAGATTTTGTCACCGACTTGCGTTCTTGTTGACTTTCAACTCTCTGTCGTGAGTTTCGTAAAATAATTTTGAAAAATTTTTGGGTGTCAGTGAATGTAAAATTTTCATCAGCTTTATTTATTATAGTAAAAAAGAACTTAAGCGTATTAGTACGACTTTTAAAACAAATTTTGGAAGAGTCCGTTCGTGATCCACCAGCCCAGGAGCATTGTTGCAGAAATGGTCGTTCAAATAACACATCAACTAACGCATACGCATTGTTAATACCTTTTCCTCTGTGCGTCCCACAAATTGCGCACATCTCTTTCGTAATATTTTGCAAAAAATTTACATCTTCTAGCATTTTTTCGAAGTTATCAAAGCTTTCTTGATCTGATATACGTTTAAAACCGACATCACATTCATTTATTTGTGGTTGTATGTGCATTTTTTTAATCAATTCTTCAAATTGTGTATTAATATGCGATAGGGAAAGTAGTATATCTTGTTGGGTTTTATGCAAATATTGTTGATTTTTTTGAACTATAATAATATTTTCTGATAATGAGTTAACTTTTTCTGTGAGGCTGTCAAATTTAGATTCCACATTGGTTGGTTTTTTTACTGGTATTTCTGGGATCGAAAACTGCACACTTTCAGCATCTTCAGTCAAATATAGTACCTCGTTTTGCTCATTTATTGCTGTAGTATAGATAACATCAGTCTGAAAAAATAACATACTTTATCATAACTTTGTGACAGACAGACAAACAGACAGACAGACAGACAGGCAAAAAAATAAGATACTTACATTTAAACATTCATTTGCGATTTTCATAAAATCATTATCGGTGTTACTATCTTCGTTCCCTTTTTTCCTTTTTTTTGTTTGGTGTCTAATATTTTCGTTATCTGTGTCTGTCGCACGCTCCATCTCCGTATCAGATGTTCTACACATAAGATCAAGTTCTGCCTCAGCCTCCGCAAAGCTTAGATTTGCTCTTTTGACAATACAGTTTATGGTAGCCCAGTTTTCTTTAGGAAGTGAATTTTCGTTTTGTCTTAGTTTTTCATACTTTTTTTGGGGATATTGCAAAACTCCTCCATTTTCCCACTGCTCCGGTACGGCTGACAGTTTAATTTGGCAGTTTTCAATTGTTTGAACAATTTTGTAGG
The DNA here is from genome assembly GCA_027580185.1 of Tuta absoluta. Lineage (NCBI taxonomy): Eukaryota > Metazoa > Arthropoda > Insecta > Lepidoptera > Gelechiidae > Tuta > Tuta absoluta. Next base: position 70,126 of record JAQAHW010000070.1, on the reverse strand, counting down.
GCATGTTGTGTTAAGGAGTGGCAATCTAAAAGATAAAATAATTAAGATACTAACCATGTATTGACCATACCTATTTACACAATTAAGGAAACCGACGCTATGCCAGATTTTTGAACCTACATAGATTAAAAACTTACTTGCTAAATATCCAAACAAAAGTTCACTAACCAAAACAAAAAATAGTAACAAACAAAATTGTCCTTGAGTTACCGAATTTCGACACGAGCTGTACCTACACGTAATTATTATGTTTGACTGTGCTTGCTTTGGCAGTCTACCCGTGACTGAATGAATGGCCGCACGCGACGGCGGCGGCTGCGCGGCGGCACACTTGGACATGTCTTGACTTGTCCCTACAATTCTAGACTACCTACATCAAGTTTTGTACTGAGATAAGTACATACCTAATCACGATGACAGAATTCGCATTCGTCAGATGGACAGTGATCATAGATAGCTTGGTTATTACAATTTTCGCACCAAAAGAAGTCAACATTCAGTAAATAAATAATCTCATAATCCAAAACGATAAGATGCTGTGGTTTTGTAGACATGAGCGAAGATTTACATCCAAAACATTTTTGACTTAAATTAAAATGAGTTATTTTCCATGGCCACGTCTTTGACTGTTGAAGTAAGCGGAAATCATCTTTGGTCAGAAACGTATCTACATCTAAATATTGTAGAATCACCATATTCCGGAAGTTCCCAAAAACTGAAAAAATAAAAGTAAAAGTTTTGCCTTAAGGCTGTCACACACGGCTCGCGCCTAGGGTGGCAAGATATTAGGGGTGGCAAATCGTGCTTAAAAAAATCTGACTTCAGGTGCTATTCCGAACCGAGCGGCCGACGGCCGACGGCCGACAGCATATGCCGCGGCGGCCGACCTTGGCCGCCGCGGCACTACTGGTTCGTATGGATTTGTATGGGATACTATCCGAACCGAGCGGCCGACTGCACATGCCGCGGCGGCCGACCGCTCGGTTCGGAATAGCACCTTTATGATAACAAGAAATAATTCAACCTATGATTATAATATTTCTAAATCACTCTTTTAGGTAGGCGTAGGTAGGTAGGAAAACCACAGATCTTATATGTTACTAGCGTAACAAACACAACTACGTAAATGCCTGGTAAAAATACACAACTAGGTATGTGCCCATATATGCACACAAAAAAAAAGCGTGAAGGTATAATTATATAGTTGGACAGGTTTCTTTTCTTAACATATCTGTTCAGCGGAACCCAAAATTATAATGGAATTGAAGTGTGGCAATTTGAATCGGAGCATAGGTCTTATCAAAGCAGAATCTCAGACATGAGATCTTGTAATAGTTTCAGTTTTATTTGCACATTAAAATTTTATAATTTAAAAGGCTTTAAACTGAAAAAAACAAGGGGGCATTGAAAGTTCACCACATATTCATATATAAATCCACGAAAAACTTACGTTCCCATATAAAATTGGTCACAGTAAACACTATCCCGTCAATTTCGCTGATGGCTACCTGTTTTAAAATATAAATTGTCAATATATTTTATAAATTTGTGAACCGCATTTAACCACACTGAGTTTTATTTTGGAAATGGCCGCAACTCTCAAAATAGTCTTAGTTTAGCAGAATACAAGATCCAAAGAATCATTTTGTGCGTTTTGGCGATTAAATTAAGAGCAAATTAGCATATTCCCTGGCGTATACAAAGCTTAACCAAGATCAGTAGTCCTGAACTTTGTGCCCAAACGCGGTATAGTAGTACTCTACGTGGCTTATTTAAGACTTTTTCATTATGCCTTTAGTCTTTTCAAAAACGCATTGGTGACTTATTCAAAACCAAATTTTGATACTTGGGACACGCGATGTCATCCAGGAAGTAAATACATGTAACATGAACAAACTAAATTGGTACTTTATTGGCTTCCTAACGTGGTATCCTTAAAGACCCATCCTCTCCTGATTATCTTCGCTCCCGTTTCCACGTTTTACCTCCTGATCCCAGGCCTAGGCGCGCATGTATTACCAAGGTACTTGAGTGTCCCAGAGCCAATACCAAATTCTTTTTTAATTCCTTCACGGTTCGAGCTACGCAATTATGGAACGCACTTCCAAAGTCCATTCAGGATTCTCCAAGTATAACGTCATTTAAACGCAGAATAAAAGAGCACTATTTATCGGAACAATCTTGATGTATGTGTATAAATTTAAATATATAATTTATTTATGTATTTATTAATAAGTATGTATTGTTTATAATATATTATATGCAAGTCCCTATCTGTATGTGTACACGGTTTTGTCATTCCCTAATATAGTATTTTCTAATTCCACTGTGCAGGTTGGCTGGAAGAGATCTCTTCATAGAGATAAGCTCACCTTTGTGACTACGTTTAATACTCAAATTTATTGTAATAATCTGGTACACAATAAAGAATATATATATCACGACATGTTATCCAGGAAGCAGATAAGTGCATGAAACATGACAATCTTACAATACTTCTTCACGATGCGTTTCCTCAGTGGTAACACGCGATGTTATCCGGAAATAGCTACTTACTTTCCTAACGTGGTGGCACGCGATGTCATCCAGGAAGTAAATACATGGAACATGAACAAACTAAATTGGTACTTTATTGGCTTCCTAACGTGGTATCACGAGATGTTATCCAGGAAGCAGATAAGTGCATGAAACATGACCCCCTGTGAATGCCACAGAATACTTATGAAACATAGCAAAGTAAGTACTTTTCTAATATGGTGGCGCGTGACGTCATCCAGAAAGTAGTCATGGAACATAAAATTTGCTCAGGTTGTATTTTCCTCACGTAAATCGTGAAAAACGGGCCTTCGGCTACAGGTAGGTACCTCCTACTTATGCTGTTGAAGAAGTCACCTTTGTATGAATCCCCTCCTGACGGCCGCTATTGGATGCCGCCCTACTTGGCAATGATTTGCTGGGGCTGCTGCACCTCAAGTCGTCACTGGAACCTTCAGCCGGAGCCGGGCCGGCCTCAAGTAAGATCGTTTGTTATTCTAGCTACTTCAATACCTGATCTGGGAGACGCTGGTGTTTGGAAGAACACAAATTTTATTTTATTTCTATAACGGCTAAAGCAATGATTCCTGTAAAATATTTGGGCTCAAAAGTGGCTGAAAAGAGAGGATTTTTTCCGAGATCTCTGAAGGTTTTGGGGAAGATGGTCATAGAAGACTTGGCTACAGATCAGAGAGAGGGTTGATTGACTAGGACCCTATGTTCCGAACCCATTATAAAGCTAATTGTGCTGTGGCACTATAGCCAGGCTAGCCAGCCTAACAACTGATTTAATTATCAATACACAACTCTCTCTCTCTCTCTCTTTTCGTGTGGGACACCGAGTCGTCCAACGACCTAATATTCTTATGAATATCCGAAGTAAACTAGATCCTTCACTTTATGAAAAAACAATGAACCGTATGTGGCTCATCATACTTTGCTTTTTTAGAAAAAAGTTAAACAGATAGGTTGTTTGTGTTTGGGAGGTTTTGATGCAGAGAGAATTGTAATATAATATTAGATTTTACATATTCGGTGGCAAAGTTGCCAATTATTCTTGGCAGGCGTTCAATTACATAAAGATATTTCGGCGGTGCTTGCAAGATTGGTTACTTTTTCTTCTACTCGCAAAACGACGCACCTGCCTACATATGCCTGAGAAGACTCAGTGGTCCGGCTTGCGAATTAGGAAAATAACTCCGACAGACCTGTCAGGGGAAGCTGCAGGCTTGCATCATGGAGGCTCCAGACTGCCTTCTCGTTAAGCGTGCACAGCTGGACCGGGGCGCGCTTCCCTTGCGCAAGCGCGCATCTATCCCGCGCCACACAGCCTGCGATAAAGAGGCGGCCGTGGCAGCTCTCGCCGATATAGGTAATAGAGGGTGCCTTTGGCTGTGTTCAGCATTTATTACACAAGATGTGTTATGTTGGATTCTATTCAGAATCTGCATCTAAGCGTATTTCACATACTTGTCAAAATCCAAAAAGCAATGAAATTTTACCCTTACTAAATTTTAATTTTAATTGGGATTCTTTTATATTTCAAAAACAATAAGTTTGAAGTTGAAGTGAATGTTTAATTGCAAGATATTCACCAATATCGACACGGGCTCAAAACGGTTGACTAATGACTCATGCCTGCTTTATTAAATGGATCTTTAAAGTTGCCTCCTTTTTAGTAGGTACCTATTCATAAAGTTAATAGAAAGTGAAGTACCTTCTCTTTTTCCTGTCGTGAGGATTACCGCAAACCAAATCAGATGTGGTTTGCGATTTTGTTTTAATTGAGTAAGGTACCTACATGTTTAATATGCTGTCTGTGTTCAGCTTTGTTCGGTTAGTATTAGGTTAATGAAATCTGTGGTTACCTACTTTTTGACGCAGTAAGGGCCACCGTTCGGTGGGATATTCAGATAATTTATGGTATACCTACCTATAGCCATAACTGTTATTTATGCTCAAATTTCGTAAAAACGTATTTTTTGTCCTTTACTTACTGAATTCTCAAAATGTAACTTTCGAATTTTCTTCTGAGAAACTCCAAAAAGTATTTTGACCTTGTTAAATATTATTTAAACAAAATCAAAGATTAAAGTATGAGAGTTTGCCAAGTTCGTGAGATAGAAAATTTGACAATGCACCGGTTTGTCTATAAATAACAAATTTCAGTTATACACAAACGTTTAGAGAACAATTTAATTAATGGACCTTACTAGAATGTCTCAACTATGATGCTGAGGTAAAAAATTAATTTTACTCCATGATGATATTATTTTGTATGGATCAAAATTATATTTGAATACTTTTAATACAGACAAACCTATACGGTTTGGTCGTTTTCAATTAGAGTTCATCATTGTTCATGTTTTACATGGGGAACATTAGTTAAGGGAAAGTTGTGGGCAGTTATTGATCACTGGTAGAAAAGAAGAATTATATTTAGAACGCGGTTGTTTGTAGCGAGATAAATTCTTCAATATTGTTGCGCATTCGTAAATAATAACACAGATGCCCTTTGGTCTATAAAATTAATTAACAATTGAGGCCTTGCGGTGACACAAATAAAGGGGGATTCTCTTTTTTGCGTGATTTCGTATATTTATTTATAAATGTTCAAACTTTGTTTCTTTGAAACGAGGTCCAGGTACATTTGCAATTATCGTATTCTGAGATGATGCAAACATATTTTTTCTTTTTTGCTTTACCCCCCACCTTTTCAGTAATCCTAGGAAGTCTTTTGAGGACCGAGCAACTGCCATTTTAGTAACACGCTATTGGCCTGTTCTGCCTTGGTTTGGCTCCTTCTAGAACAGCTCATCCCATATGGCACAACTTTACCCAGGTGTGCGCGGATTTTTCAAAAAAGCGTGCAACAGTCATTCATAGGATGGTCATTCTGTACCTAATAAAAAAAAATTAAAAATACTATATATACAATACAACTTACATGCTGTGGTGTACATAAATAACACATTTTCTTTTTATATACACTTAGTCGCAGATTTAATTTAATTTAAAATTATTTCAAGCTAATTTATTGGTTGCCATTGCGCTACTTTACAGTGGTATATTGGACATATTTTATTCAATATTTGTCTTTGATATTCAGAGCTTATTTGCTCATGATTTTGTTATTCGGTTTTTCTAATTGCCTTTGGGTTTAGGCCAGGCCTAATCAATTTAAATACTAGCATTCCTTTTTGGACAATATCCAAGCGGATCTTTATTATATGGAAGTGGTTACTTAAAAGCTTGTACCTTTTCTCGCATTTATAGACGAGATATTGTGTTCTATGTTAACATTTATTGTGATACTAGCATTGCTGTAACTATGGATGAACGTCCAAAAGCTGTTTCTTCCTAATTGATAAGAACTTTGGAATGGATAGAGCTTTAACCGGTGTTGACGGTGGGCCAGTGTAACTACTAAAACTGTCTATTCATAATATTTCCACTAAACTAATTAGACAGAAAACTGACTTGAAAGTGGTATTGACATTAGTGTGTGAGTGTGCTCGTCACACTCACACCGCACTGCTGCAGCCCAACGCACCACGCAGGGCCGTGTCGGCAGCTGCTCGCGATTCACGGCCTATCTGTGGATGTCATCAAGCGCGCGGCGAGCTGGACCGCTCTTTTCTTTGCTTAGCTAATTTTGATTAAGAAATCTTTCGTGTAGTATTTTTCATGTTCTTACATAAATGAACACTTTGTTACATTTACCTACCTATTTTCTAATTATGTATGTGAATTTAACTAAATAGTTATTATACTATGGCGTTAAGTATAACATACAGTTAAGTACAAACATACATGAAATGTCTTTGTTTTTTTTTTTTTTTACAAATACAAATACAAATACAAATGTCATTTATTGTGAAACATAGGTACAAAAGGTGTTATCACAGTATTTAGGATCACTATGTTCTGCTATTGAGCATACAATGATGATAAATTCTAATTATAAGCTAAAAAATAAATTCAATTTAATAAGCATAAATAGGAATATTAAAAATTTACAAATTCATATCATTAATTTCATTATTATTTAATAGTATTAAAATTCATCATTTAGAAAATCATTAATGGAATAATAAGCTTTATCAATTAACCAGGTTTTCAGTTTCTTCCTAAAAATATCCATGCTATCGATGTCACGTAGGGTTTTCGGTAATCCATTATAAATTTTTGGGGCCATGGCAAACATACTTTTATGAAATAAGGTTGATTTACATGGAACTAATTCTAATTGATCTTGTCTCCTTGAACTTTTTTATATTTGAAAAAGTGGATATTGGATCGAATGAAAATGGCAATTTCATAAATAAATAAACATGGAACTGTAAGTACTCCTAATCGCTTAAAGTGTGGTATGCAGCTATCGGTACGCTTTAGTTTACATATTGAACGTATGCAACATTTTTGTGCTTTTAAAATAGACTCTTTATCAGTTGCATTCCCCCAAAATATTATTCCGTATCGTAGAGTCGGCTCGACATAACCATAATATGCTGTAAGGTTCGTGTTTTGGTTTACCACTTTGGTAAGTTTGAAAAGGGCATACGAAAACTTTAATATCTTGCTACAAATGTGATCTATATGTGTATGCCATCGTAAATTATTATCTATATTTAATCCTAAAAATTTCGTAGTCGTCGTTTCATTTATTTGTTTTCCGTCATAAATTATATTAGTATCTAAGTTTAAATAATTCCTTTGTCTAAATTTCATTATAACAGTTTTATCCATATTCATTTTTAAATTATTATTACTTAGCCATAGTACAATGTCAGGTAGACTCTCACTGATTTCATTTTCATTATTGAAGATAACAGTACTATCATCTGCGAATAGAAACATAGGGTGTGATGTTGATTATGGGAAATCGTTAATATAGACTAAGAACAATAATGGCCCCAGTACACTGCCTTGTGGTACACCATATCGGACCAATTTTGAATCAGATAAGTGTTCTTCCTCTGTTTTATTACTTTTAGACAGACTATTGATGCTAGTTACCTGTGACCTTCCCGTAAGGTAGGATTTTATAAGTTTTGACACATTACCTCTTATGCCATAAATCTCCAACTTTTTTACTAGGATATTGTGGTCAACGCGGTCGAATGCTTTAGACATGTCCATGAACATAGCTAGCGCAGGTTGCCTGTTATCCACCCTGTAGTAAATTATCCGAAGGAAATCATGTATCGCCATATCCACTCTTTTATTTTTCCTAAATCCCTTTTGCTCATCAGTAAAAATATTGTTTTTTTCAAAGTAGTCATAGAGCCTCTTACTAATGGCCTTTTCTATGATTTTGGAGACTGTTGGAACGAGTGCAATTGGTCTATAGCAATTCACGTCTTCTTTGTCACCTTTTTTAAATAGTGGTTTAATTATAGACAGTTTAAGCTTCTCGGGAAATACACCTCGATCAATACAAAAGTTAGTAATGTAGCTTAATATTGGTGCTATAATATGGGCGACATTTTTTAAAATCTTTGTGTGTATACTATCATAACCTGTACTATTTGTATTTTTTAGTTGGGTTATAATTTGGTATATTTCTGTGCTATCAGTAGGTGACATGAAGATAGAGTTACATTTATTGTAAAAGCATGTATCAGTTTTAGGTCGCTTAGCGTCATCGATAATGCCTTGTATTTGATTGCAATAGTGGTCATTAAATACGTTAGCTATTTGATTAGGATTCGTAATAATAATGTCATTAATTTTAAGTCTATCAATAGATTCTTTAGGAATTTGTGATTTGGTATCATTAATAACTTCCCAACTTGCTTTCGATTTATCTCGCCGTCGAGATATAGTAATTATTTTGAGATTGTTTTGTCAAATTTATTATTCTGGTTATCTTTTTTGAATAATTTTTAAATTTCTGTTTATTATGTTCGTTTTTGTTTAGCCTATACGTCCACAGTAGTTCTCTTTTACGATTACAGCATTTTCGAATGCCTTTAGATAGCCATTTAATTTTTTTCTTTGTAGTATGTTTAATTTTTATGATTGGGAAACATAAATCATAGAGAAGCTTAAAGAGGTCATGAAAGTGGTCAAATGCATCGTTAGGGTTATTTGTCAAATAAACATCCGAAAAACTGAGAGACGATAGGCACTCGCGAAATTGTATGATATTTTCTGGGCTGTAATCACGCCTATATGTGTACCAGTGCTTTAGCCTGCAAGATCTCTTTACAGGGCATGTTAATGATTGTGCCGAGTGGTCAGATAATGCGAATTCATACACTTTACCTTTTGCCCCTCGACAATTGTGGATGATGTTGTCAAGACATTTACCACTGCAAGCACGAGTAGGTTCCTCGACTGACAGTTTCAAGTTAAATTCCATTAATAATTTTCTAAACTCATTTGACTGTTTACTATTTTTAAGCATGTCAATATTAAGGTCTCCGCAGAGTATAATCTTTTTATTACCGTCGTGTAAACATTCTTCCAGCACATCATTAAGTTTGTCAAAAAATATTACATATTTCTTTGAGTTAGTAGTAGGGGGTCTATATACACATAAAATTATTATATTATGTTCACATAGAAGAATCGCAGTACATTCAAATATGCCAGTAATACAATATTTTTTAACATAATCAATTTCCTTAAATTTATGACTCTTTTTTATTAAAATACAAACTCCTCCTCTCCTTATTGGTCGTGAAAAACAGCTAGCAAGGGTATAATTTGGTATATTAAGCAAAGCCGTATCATTGCCAGTCATATTATGCTCAGTAATACAGAGAATATCTATTTCTGAATATTTCTCCTCTAACTCATTCAAACAAACTGTCAATAAGTGGGATTTACCTAGCAGACCATCCAAATTTTGGAGGAACACATTTATGTATTTGTATATAGCAAGTTCATTACAACGACTATTTACAGGTCTTTTTTCAATGGAGAGCTGTCCATCTTGATGTTGAGAGAGTTTAGTGGAGTTAATTGATTCATTTGTGTAATCAGGAACGAAAAAACTCTTCTCGTACGTCTTTCACAGACAACTCTTCACTGTTATGAGTTATGGGAGAGCTAGTATTAATTTTTAACTGATTAGTAGCTTTACTACATGTGTTTACATGGCGAGAAATTTTCTGTTTGTAACTTATCTTAATAATGTCTCGTACTAATGCTCTACATGTATCTAGTTTGTGAATGCTCTTTCGTTTAGTAAAATACAATTCAGCATACAAAACATTTGAGAGATTCTGGCATAAATTCTTCATTCTTTTGATTTTATGTGACTCCATGCTACCGTTCATATAATGGGTTCCATATAATATATTTGTATTACCTAATAATTCAAAACAATCATGCATAGCAGTATACAATTCTGATGAGTAATCGTCATGTTTTCCACCTAAAATAATTACATAGTCATTTGTAGTAAAAGATTTGCACGTAGAAATAATATCATCCGTCAATATGTTATCAATTAAGGCATTAGGTTTTATAATTGATGTAACATAGTAATTAGAGTCAAGCAGATTTTCTAATATCTTTTGAAGCCCTCTTCCGGTTTCGTCAGCTAACAACAGCACTTTATGTTTAGATTCACTCGTAGGTGAGTGAAATCTACTTTTTTGTTGGGCCTCATTATTATTATCCCCATTTTTTCGCTTTTGATGCTGGTTTTCTCTATGTAAAGAAGAAGAAGATTCAAGCTCTTGAATTATGTGCTGTAGTTTATTTATAATGTCTTGCGCAGCTTTTAGTTTGGTTTGAAGTGAGGAGATTTCTTCAGTTATGAAATTAAGAGAGATAGGTTTGCTTTTAAGTGTATTAGATGGACTGTTGTGTGCTGATGTAAAGTTCTCTGTAATTATACTCTTCCGTTGGCTTCGGTCTACTGTCAAATGTAGAAGTGAATTTCTCCTGGTTTGGTTAGGTGATATGCAAACATTCTTCAAAAGCTTGTTTTCTCGAGTTAGTTTACATATATGTCGTTTAAGTTCATTATTTTCGATTGCCGTGTTTTCTAGTTCATGCTCCGTACTTAATAGTGCCGATTTTAGAGAGTTTATCTCATGCTTTAGTTCCTGAACTTCAGAGGCACACAAATCAGGACAGGATCGTAATAGACTTTGGTGGCATAAGGATTCGTCGTCTTCATCTGTAGGTAGAGTATTGAATGAATTGTAAGTTGGTACATTGTGTATCTGTCCTCTCTTGGTAACGTGGTCAGTTTGGATAGAGTTTTCACAAACAGTAGTAGGCGAACTTATTCTTGAATGCTCCCTGCTTGTTTCAAAGAGAGATTTTTCACATAGTGACTGGTTTTCGGTGGGTTCCGCGATATTTGTTTCCTCATAATTATGAAGATGATGTGGTGAGCTTAAGACCAGGACTCACCTTTTCCTACCAAGGTGTTGCCGTCGTCAGTAGACATAGTCTGGATGACCATAACATTGTCCAGTTTTGAGGTCGATAGTTGATTTTCTTCATTATGTATAGATCTGTTTGGCGTGGAAGAAGCTGTACTGGTAGTGGCTGGAAGCTTACGGATATTATTATTGGATTTTTGTGGTACACCTTTTTGTAATGGTTGTACACTTTCACGTTTCTTTTTGCACTCAGAACATTTCCAGGATACTTTGTTCTCGGCACTTTTTAGATTGTGTAGTTTTTCTGAGACTCCAACACAGTTATATTCGAAGTATTTCCTACATGTGCTGCATATTAATGTGTCTCGTTGATTTACTTTCTTCTAACATTTACTGCAAGTCACTTTTTTGTTGTTGTCCGTCATTGTGTTGTTAAGTATATTGCTCTACACTTTTTAACAGGCACTACTACGCGTTCTTTTTTACACTTCTTGGTCGAGCGTAAGATTGGTCCAAGTCCAATTGAGTAGTGTGTACTCATGAATACAAAATAAGATGATCTATCAAACAAAAAAAAATACTTCAGCTAATGGATTAGGCGCGAAGCGAGTGAGAGTGTTCAAGTAGGGGTTGCAAGTCATTCTGCAATACTTAGATCTAAACATCTACATGGTTTATTAAATCTCATAGGATGCAGCAACGAAGTAAAATTTATGGTTAATTGAACTTACCTAAGTGAACTTCAACCAAAATTATACGAGTTGCTGCATCCGTAGAGATTTAAGATCCCACCCTCCCAACTTCGTTAGCCCTGACTGTTATTGCAGAATTTGTTCTGATTCTCTCACTCTAAAAGTAATGACACAAGCGGGGAGCGCTCTGGCGGGCGGGAGACGAATTACGATGGAATTTAAAAATAGTTACTTTATTTCGATTATTTATTTTAGATATCTCTAAAAATTCGTGTGATGATGCGATACGACGTTAAACGTACTACATGGTTTATTAAATCTCTACGGATGCAGCAACTCGTATAATTTTGGTTGAAGTTTACTTAGGTAAGTTCAATTAACCATAAATTATAGACTATAAGTAGAAAAGTCCACCTTAAGGCGTAGCATTAAAACTTAACAGATTGAGTACCAAATTTTAAAACACTTCCCGTGTTAGTAATGCGAAAGTCGCAGGTTCAAATCCTGCCCGCACTCGAAAATTTTGCAAGTTTTCAAAAACTTCACAGATTACCACCCATAAACGACATCTATGTAATCTTTGAAATAATTACTCGGTGATAGTCTATTCGCCACCACATTACCACAAAGTAAACATTACACTGTTTGTCTAGAACATTATGTTATAGTTATCCTTATTCGTTCACTTGTAGTAAAGCAAGAGATTACATATATTTATTTCGGCCATTTGATCACAAGCGACCGTAGCTTAGCGGTGATAGTTCTTACCTTCTATTCAAAACGGAAACGGGCTCCCGTCTCTTTATAGGAATAATGTTTTTTTTATGTTTTTACCATATTTCTCCAGTAATAATTATTTTAAATAATGTTTTTCTATATTCATCTATGTATTATATCTATAAATGTTTATTCTAAATTATGTATCAAAATATTATATCTAAAAACATAAACCTATAATATTGTAATGAAACAAACAGTAAAGTAAGAAATTATTTTATTGGTAGGTATTACTTTATATTTAAATAACATAATGACATGAATGAGAACTTTTGGTACCCATAAGATAAGTAAAACTATATTAAATTATTGCTGTCGTAATACGTAGTTAATAGTTTTGTTTGAATGGTAAAACACAATATTATGTGAAATGAAATAAGTCTTCATTAGCTGAAACATCGATAATTATTTATAAGATCATAGGAATGATCCCAATCGTGGATTGAATCTTTCAATAAAGTTATTTAAGTACTTAATAACTTCGTTAGTAATTAATTTATTGTTCTATGTTTAACGATGCTGCATTTTCTTCGGAAGTAATTGTAATTGTAATAAGAATAAATCAGTTATTTGCCTACATCTCAAGGTTTAAGCTTAAGTATTCGTTTTCGTAATGAAAAGATATTGAAGCTAGGCCTTAAGATGACTGACTAATAATGATCAATCTTATATAAATATATATCGATGTTTTAGCATAATTTAATTGCTAATGTAATGCTCCACAAATGCCTTATGCAATAGTAGGCGGGTAAGCAGGTAAACAGAGGTTGAGTGACTACAGCAACGATTTATCGGGCCCGCTTCGGCATACATTGCTGATTATTTTGTGTATGGTGTTGGCTAAACCAATTATTCACCACGGCAGCTTGATGCACTGGACAATTATCCTGGACAAATGCAAAACGAGGAACTTCACTAGCAGGATAAACAGTTCGCACCGTGGGTAGCATGCTTGCCTGTAGCATATCAACATAATTAGCGGCAGTTGCACGCCCTGTTTCTTGTGCTACTAATTTGCCTGGACCAGCGGCAGACATCCAGCCCCATAGATTTCTGGCAAACGATAATCGGTTACGTTTATGCTCCGCTGTTAGACCAGGCTTTTTGGCTGGCTTTCTATAGTGTACTCCTGCACCATGCAGGGCTCGACGAACGGTTAGTGCCGATGTTTCAAACATGTTCGCATAATGAGACGTCCGTATGAAACCATTTTCTTCATTTTGTTGCACCATCATCCTCCGCTGTGAATCATTAATAAGACATGCGCTGTGCGCGCCACTGCGCGGTCGAGTTTTTACGCTACCTTCCTCTTCAAAACGTGTAACCCAACGTTCAACAGTCTGCCACTCAAACAAAATAGCATTATTAATATAAAAAGTTACTAATAATCGGTTTACAGCTACCAACATACTATGAATCAAAGTTTTCAATATTTAAAATACAAATTGTAGTGAAATAAAACTATACTTACGACCAGACCAGTCTGATTAGCAATTTGAGCTAAATTAAATCCAATATCATGCAGCGCAACCATACGCTGCCTATCCTGCAAACTGATATTAGGGTGTATAGCTAACTAGGGCTTTAAGAAATGTTAAACAGCACTTTACTTTTCACAAAAGTTTATTGTTCGAAACGGAAAGTTATACAGTTTGCAAAGCACAGATTTAGGCGAAGAGTAGGCGGAAAAATGAAGCAAGAATATAGGAGAAGTTACAGCGATAGTGAGATGAAGTTAATATAATTAATTAGCGTAATTAGGCGCGAGCGAATTTGAGCGAAAGCGACGTGAAGATGCGTCGATGGCTTTTGGGCGACTGGTGCGCTGGCGCTCTGCCGTCTGGGAGCCGGTTCGGGTTGTCCTCCCCGCGCGCGTCGCTGCGTCCCCTTGCTCGCCGTAGTGATGCGCCGTTTAGTGATGGGCACACCACACCACCCCCTTGGCAGTGTGAAAGTTCTGCGGAATAATAATTAGGAAATTTTACTCTTCGGCCGGATCGTGTAGTTATGACCGGCGATGAAGATCTTGAGTGCGGCATATTTTCAGTGTATACTTCATTATTTAACACGTATGCCGGCTTAATTCTATCTATGGAGACAGTGACTGCTCCTCTGGGTAAATCTAATGTCATGGTCTTGTCCGTGTGAGATATGACTCGATAAGGGCCTGTGTAAGGTGCTTCTAATGCTCCACGTAATGCGTCTTTTCTGAGAAAAATGTGAGTGCAGGTCTTTAGGTCTTCGTGTATAAAAGTTGATCTAGTATTTGTGTGTCTCGATCCAGGTACTGGGCGTAAACGTGCCATCTGCTCACGTAATTGTGAGACAAAATCCGTTGCAAGTGTAGGTGTAGGATTAATTGAATGGATGAACTCACCCGGGATCCTGAGTGGCTCACCATATACCATCTCGGCTGCGGAACATTTCAGGTCGCTCTTCCATGCTGTCCGTATACCCAGCAGAATGATGGGAAGTACGTCAGTCCATCGTGCGTCGTTGTGGGCCATGATGGCAGCCTTCAGCGTCCGATGTAGGCGCTCAACCATGCCATTAGCTGCGGGATGGTAGGCTGTTGTCTGGCGTAGTTGCACTCCGCAGAGGTTCATCAGTGCCTTGAACAGATTAGAATTAAATTGACGACCTTGATCAGAGGTAATATTTTCCGGACAACCAAAACGCGATATCCATGTCTCGTAGAAAGCTCTGGCGACAGTTTCTGCGGTCATGTCCCGTAATGGCGTTACTTCTGGCCAACGGGTGTACCTGTCAACGGCAGTTAAACAGTATCTGAATTCGGCGGACGGCGGCAGTGGACCAACTAAGTCGATGTGGACGTGGCTGAATCTTCCTGATGGTAGCTTGAAAGTGCCTAAAGGAGATACGGTGTGTCGATGTACCTTCGAGCGTTGGCAGTCTTCACAAGTCTTGACCCAAAGTCGGCAGTCTTTCCGAACTGAGGACCAAACGAATCTGTCTGTTACCATCTTAGTAGTGGCCTTGACCCCTGGGTGGCTCATGCCATGAGCAGCGTTGAATATCTCACGACGCAACTCCTTCGTTACATAAGGACGAGGCCTCGATTGAGAAACATCACAATATAATTTTATGTTGGTACCTGGTACGGGGACCTGCTGGAGCTTTAGGGATGAGGAGCCTGAAGATATGAGATCTTGAAGTTCTTTATCCTTGGACTGGTATTTTGCGATAGCCTCAAATGGCGGGCTTGAAATGGCTTCTATACGTGAGAGAGTATCAGCAGTCACATTCTCTTTCCCTGAGATGTGGCGAATATCACTCGTGAACTGCGAAATGTAATCTAAATGGTTAAATTGCCTTGGTGAGCACTTCCGTTCCTTCTGCTGGAACGCAAACGTGATTGGCTTATGGTCCGTATAGATTACGAAATGTCTCCCCTCGACCATGTAGCGGAAATGTTTCACGCTTTCGTATATAGCGAGCAACTCTCGATCATAGGCACTATACTGTTGCTGAGCCTTATTCATCTTCTTGGAGAAGAAAGCGAGAGGTTGCCATTCCTTGTCAACCAGCTGCTGCAATACCGCGCCCAAGGCTGAGTTTGAGGCATCAGTTACGAGGGCAAGCGGTGCGTTCATTTGAGGATGGGCTAGTAGAGTAGACTTTGCTAAACTAGCTTTGCATCTGTCGAAAGCCTGGGTGAGTTCTGGAGACCAAGTAAGAGGTTGCGATCCTTTTATTTTGGGTCCAGCTAACATGTCATGAAGAGTTGCCTGGTCTTCTGCTGCATGAGGTATAAAACGTCTATAAAAGTTGAGCATACCTAAGAACCTTCGCAGTCCGCTCACGGTTTTAGGTGGTGGAAACTCCTGAATGATCTCAACCTTGTCGTCCATAGGTCTTGTGCCTTTCTCAGAAATGACGAAGCCAAGAAAAGTTACCTCACTTTGTCCGAAGCTACACTTAGATTCGTTTATCAGCAGACCATAGTCCTGTAGTCGCTTGAAGACCTGACGTAAGTGTTCCAGGTGCTGAGATTCATCCTCCGAGAATATCAATACATCGTCAATGTAGCCGAATGTAAAGTCCAACTCTCTCAGTACCTCGTCGAGAAAACGTTGGAAGGTCTGGGCGGCGTTTCGTAGTCCAAACGACATATAAGGAAACTCGAACATACCGAATGGAGTGGTGATGGCCGTCTTTGGAATATCATCCTTAAATACTGGTATCTGATTATAGGCTTTTACTAGATCAATTTTTGAAAATACCTTGCAACCAGCCAACTGGTAGGAGTAGTCTGCAATATGCCGAATGGGATACCTGTCAGGTATGGTACACGCGTTAAGTGCGCGGTAATCGCCGCACGGTCTCCAAGTTCCTCCTTTTTTAGGTGCCAGGTGTAATGCAGAAGCCCAAGGTGAGTCTGAGCGTCGCGCTGTACCATCTCGCATCATCTCCTCGAACTGCTCCTTAGCTATTGCGAGCTTGTCTGGCGCTAGACGGCGAGGTCGGCAGAACGTTGGTGGGCCATCTGTGGTCCTGATGTAATGCATGGTCGAATGCTTGATCTGACGAAGTATGCCTGACGGCTTGGTCAGATTGGGGAACTCAGCTAATAGCTTGTGGTACTCACTGTTACCGGAAATGGACTTCACGCTGATGTGCTGGCAGAGCCTGACTTCTCCAGGTGAGGTAAGGGTAGTCAGGGTATCGATCAATCTCTTGTTCCTGCAATCGACCAATAATCCATAGTGAGATAAAAAATCAGCGCCTATGATAGGTCTGTTCACATTGGCAACGACAAAGTTCCATGCGAAATCACGCCTTAGTCCTAGGTTTAATATCATTTTCATTGTCCCGTAGGTAGAAATTGCTGACCCATTTGCTGCAGTGAGGGTATATTCGACAGATGGACCGGCGTACTGGCGTAAAAATCTTTTAGGTAGCACGCAGAGGTCGGAGCCCGTATCTACAAGGTATTGTATCTTACTTGTCTTATCGGTAATGAATAAGCGGCGACTTGAGGGAGCGTGACAGTCGTTAGTCGCCTCTACTGACTGTCGCGACTGTTTTTTAAATCAGAAGTGTAGGTACAAGGTTGCACGCAACGGCTCGCTTTTTTAGCAAAATTGTTATGGTACCAGCACCAAGATGAATTACGATTCTTACTCCTACCTCGTGATTTCGACCTGTTACCACCAGACCTCGTGTTCCTGAAGTTGCTGCGTGATCTGCGACTACCCTCAGGTTGAATGTTCAGTTGCGCGATCTGCCGCGACAGCTCTTGTTGAATGCGCGTGCCAATGGACTGCTCCATACGATGCATCATTGCTTCAAAGTTATCAGCACTCGCCACCTGCTTTTGATAATTAGGATTAGGTACAGCTTCGTAAACTTGATCAGCAAGGTTAGCCATCTCATCTAATGGCGTCGTCTGTGACGCAACAATAGCCTGAATATGCAGAGGAAGTTGGGTACTCCATATGCTGCGAAGTACCTCGTCGGTTAAAAGCCATCCACAGCTAGCGACCTCAGATGTCGTAAAAACTGCGAAGGTTTGCGATCGCCCATCTCCTCTGTGTTGAGTAACTGCCGTATTTTCTGCTCACGAGAAATAGAAAGTCGCTTTATTAACTCAGTTTTAAGTTTTTCATATTTCCCGGTTGCCGGGGGTTTAATAATTATGTCGCGTATTTCTTTGGCAGTTCTAGGGTCTAGCTCGCGGAGTACCTGGTAATATTTCGTGTCATCCTGCTTGATGTTGGTCATCTCGAATTGCGCCTCAACTTAAGCAAACCATATTTCTGGATCATCTTGATAAAAGGCGGGTAAGCGCACAGCAACGCGCTCCACCGCAAAATTCGGCTGGCCGCTGGGCTGACCGTTGGGTTGGTCGCCGGGCTGACCGTCGGGTCGCCGTCCAGGATCATCCTCGTTCCGTTGTCGTTCACTGTCGGACATCTTGACGCGGCGATAGCAACGTAAGCGCTAAGCAATGTTCGTAGACGCGGTCACCAAATATAGCTACTTAGGGCTATATGAAATGTTAAACAGCACTTTACTTTTCACAAAAGTTTATTGTTCGAAACGGAAAGTTATACAGTTTGCAAAGCACAGATTTAGGCGAAGAGTAGGCGGAAAAATGAAGCAAGAATATAGGAGAAGTTACAGCGATAGTGAGATGAAGTTAATATAATTAATTAGCGTAATTAGGCGCGAGCGAATTTGAGCGAAAGCGACGTGAAGATGCGTCGATGGCTTTTGGGCGACTGGTGCGCTGGCGCTCTGCCGTCTGAGAGCCGGTTCGGGTTGTCCTCCCCGCGCGCGTCGCTGCGTCCCCTCGCTCGCCGTAGTGATGCGCCGTTTAGTGATGGGCACACCACAGGTGCATTTCGAGAAATAAACACTGAAGTTTAATAAATAAGCTTAGGTTAAAAAAAACACTTAGCACACGCACTATCTCGCAAACGATCTAGCAACAACTAAAATCAAATTCAAAATATACAAAATTTTACTTCATTTGATAAAATAAAATCTGAAACGATGATATCGGGATTCGAACCATTGTCACCAAGAATTTGCTTGACCGCGCTACCGACCAAGCTACCGAAGCTTATAATTCACGTAGTGAAAAAGTCAATACTACTCAGCCTATTATACAATGGTAGTTCGTCAATAATTGTATGTTATACGTCATTTTTGTCATTGTGTGAGTGTCGCCGCGGGTGCGAGCGACTTGTTTTCTGAGGTTTGCGTTAACTATGACTCCACTTTTGAACGCGACCGTACCTGGCGTAGCATACCGGAGACAGACAGCTACCTTGGGGGACTCCAGCAGCGATCCTTCGGACTTGGGAGAGCGCGTCTTCCATTTCCACCCTTCCGCGACAGTGTGCGCCGGTTATGTGTGCGCGCGCGGCGGGCGGGCGCTGCGCGCTGGCGTCAAGCGCGCGCAGCTTCGTTCCACCCCGTTCTGTGTCACTGTATTGTGACTGTCGTCACAATTCATACTTTTCAGAGCTTGGATTTTCCTCTTCAATTTCTTTGTTCAACTGAGTCACAATACCTCCTTAAGTTGCTTCATCTAATTTCTAATAGGCAATTTCCTTTTTTCGTCTTTCTGGACTTATTTTACTTAAATATCTTTTTAAATATACCAACTTACTATGTAACTCTATAAGATTCTCTGACATATTACATATTAAAAATACATTATCTGCGCTAACTAGGACTTGCCTATTTTGTACTACATAAAAATAATTAAAATAATATTCCGACTTACTTCATAACTGAATTATGTTATACATCACGAGATTTTTTTTAGAGCTGTTTAATAAAAATTTGCAGCAAGTACACTTACTGCTGTTATATAAACTTGTCTTAAAAAAAAATTGAGCCATACTGCGGTTATGATTTTTAAATTTCACCTTTATTCTGTAGATATTAAAAAACGGATCTTTGATTAATATTGGCCACACTGCAAGCATTACGCGCCTATACTTAACTGTTTTGGCGCGAAAATACGACTTACTGCGTTTATGATTTGTGCGGCAGATTTATGAGTGTAGAATAATCGGCGCCAGGCATGCAATGATTATTACTGCCAGACCCATGCAATAGCTAAGTTGTAAACCCATATTTTTACCAAGTTCATCACTAAACATAACAATGTCACACGGTCGCTTATCCTGTGTGGGTGGTAAAGGAACATCGTCATCACCCATAAGCGCGGGCTGCGTCGGCGCCGCCGGCACCGGCCGTGACACCGACCCGGCGGCGGCGGCGGCGGTGGCGGCGAGCGGGAGCGACACCGACAGCGGTCATAACTGTTATGTATGATGTCGCTCCAGGTAACCGGTGTTACCAATAGGCGTGCCACAAGGTGGTGGTGTCGGCCTGAGATCCGTGGCGGGGATCTGTGACTGTGATTGACAGTGTTGAGTGACCCATGGTGGGGAAGCTCTGTGACCGTTGCGACGGTGGCCAGATGCAACAAAAGACTTTATTGCGGTACTCGTATCAATTATTGTATTGTATTCAAGTTAGAATATTGTTTTATGGGCACTTGTCTTTCAATAAGAAGTAAAGTGATTTAAGTTATCAGAATGCGACGAAAACGGCTGGTTCAAGTGGGTTGAAAATTTATGGTTCACACTCAACTTGTAGTCTGTCACATAATAAACCCGTAACCTTAATGTCAAAGTTGAAATAATAATGAGTTTCTGATAAATGTTATTTAAAGGTTATTTCCTTAACTGTTAAGTTCGACAGCACAGTAAAAGAGAGTATAGTTACTAATGTAAGGGTAAAAACGTATTGGATGACTTATGAGAAGTGTTTGAAGTGCAAACGAATATGGGCCTGTTTCTTTATTTAGCAAATAATAACACAAACGTGAAAAATACGTGAATGATTTGAAGACAATAGATTTGTTGTTATCAATACCAACTTAAATTTGTCAAATATTAGGAAGTAAGTAAGAAAGAACCTAACTGGATTGCTTACTTAGCAAGTACTTTGGATAAAAGATACTGAAAGCTGCAATGGATGCTGAACTGCTTTCGGTTCTAACAGTTCACTGATATAGTAAAGACCTGTTCACATGTTCAAATGAACGAAGCGAACTGTTGTGAACAACTAGATTATAGTTCAGTTCAGGAGTCTAGCTAGATTACTATGGTTTTATGGGCTAGGGTATGTCTGTCAGGATTACCGAACGATATTGTAAAATGAAAATTTATGACCACACGAGGACGTGTGTAAGTCAGGAAGGCCATGTCGGAGCGTGAGGTATTAAACCTGAGGAATGAAGTAAAGTGCACTTTTTTATGTATTTTATGTAAAGAGCATTAATTGAGTACCTATGCGATGGCGTCGGTTGAAGCATGTAGTAGACATAATTGTGTCAAGTGGTTTGGCTAAAGGCATTTTTGGGAACAGAGAGATTCCGAGTTAGTGCTGTTTGAGCGATCGGGCGTAGCGCAAGGCTAAAATGACCTTTCATCGTTCCTTGGTTTTGGTACTTCGCGTGCATCAAGTCCTGACCTTAATGTTAAAATTAATTATAGCTGCTAGCCTTCTATCTGATCAACAGAGAGATTCCGAGTTAGTGTTGTTTGAGCGATCGGGCGTAGCGCAAGGCTCAAATGACCTTTCATCGTTCCTTGGTTTTGGTACTTCGCGTGCAACAAGTCCTGACCTTAAGGCGAAATCTGGCCGAGGTTGCCGCGTTTTCAAGGGGGTGAAGCAGCCGCGCGGGCGGAGCAGGCGTGGGGTGTACCCCCCGCACGGGCAAGTAGCAAACGCAGCGTGTCAGGCTCACAGATCTCTTATATATATGTCCTTAAGGACAGATAAGCAACTAGCCTTAGTACATGAAGTCCTTACTGAATTGACCATAGACTTACGATATACCACTACGTGAATTGACCATGGATTGTGTAATTTTACTGTGATGTACCATGGACGTACTCGCTACGTTATATTGTTACCTCCTAGTATTTAATAGTGATGTGTAGTAGTCACAGTAATAGGTAGTATTTTTCACAGGTATTTTTATTATACAGGTAATTTAAATAAAATGAATGTTACATAATTTAAAATAATTTTATTACAGCAAACTAAAAACGAATAATTTTATTACAGCAAACTAAACACGAAGTAAACGACTGTCACCTCAAGCCGCCATACGTCGGTTTCTTATTCGTATCACTCTGGGAGCCTGAAAATAAAGCATATGAAAACTTTATTAAAAACGATACGATAGATAAATCTCAAAGTACGAACCTTCTGTCCGTCGCAATGAATGTATGCAATTTAACTACAACAGGATAAGATAAATAAAGATCCACACAATAATAATTGAGTGTGTCAAAGAAATTTGAGTTTCTATTTACTTTGCTGATCATGACCAACCGATTTTTTGATAAAATAGACGTGCAAACCTAGATTGTTTATATGAGGTTTATAATTATGTGTTTTCAGAGCTGAATAACGAAAACGCCACCCAGCCCACAAAGCTTATATGGTACACTTATTTTTTCTCCATGCTAATGTTTAAACTAAAATTAAGTTTAATTTGTCTTATATAAAAGATAACAAAACTAGGTTTTGGTCTAAAACCTGCGACATTACCTTCTACCTTATCAGGTAGGCAAAATAGGCGCGGATACGATTCTTATTTTTTTTTCTGTATCAGTCTAGCGCTGATACTGCCCATAGAATTGCACTATTCTGAAACATTAATATAGTGTTAGGCTGTAATTGTTCTATTGTATATAATAAGTGTAGGGAAGTCGTGAGTTCATTTATTATAGGCAAGGTGGTGAAGAATGTGGGACATCATGCTATATTGACGCACACCTTCTGTGATGCAGTAGTCTAGCGTCTATTGATACTTAGCCAACTTATCGCTCGGTGTAGCTGTTCTCAATTTCAATTGTACATTGCTTGCGAGAGCATATCAAGCCATCAGGCCGGGATGATGTTTAAGATGATTCTACTTAAATGCTGATCGCTACACTGCCTCGTCGGCCTAGTAGGCAGTTTAAATACGCTGATACTGCGGTTATTCGTGCGGAAAGAGAAAAAGTATAACTCACCATGCATTTAATTCACCAGTTTGGATGCCGACGAAGAATCGAATGTGTGGATCTTCATTTGTATGGAACTCAACAGATCACCAGTCTACTAAGATCACAACATCTAAGTTGCTCTAATCTTTGGTATATTCTGAAAGTAGAAAGCATTGGATTGTTTTAAACTGGTCACTACCGTAATGAACGCACCAAAGAAACTAGACACTTAGACACACATCAGCAAAAAAATATTGTGATATCAACATCAAGGGAAGCTGCTTACATTTGCTATAGCGAATAAGTATGAACGTTGAAGTCATATCATTACTTATATTACATACCACAAAAATTGCAGCGAAACTGCGTTCTAAACGATGTTTTAAACAGTTTCTATAAATTCTTGATCGTAAAAACAGCAATACAAATTTTTATCGAATGCCGTCACCTCGTATTCGCCAAGTTCACTTTTCTTCGTCTTTGCCCATAGCACAGGTCAAAATAAAATAAATGGTTATAAAATGGTCAATGTTTACAATAATATTAAGTATAAATGTAATTAAAGAAATAGAAATCGTTAGAAGTTGGCCGTGAAAAAAATGACAGTTTGAATTTGACAGGCATAGATAAAATTCTTTTGTATTCTATTTATCCATTGGACAGGCAAAGGTCTTAAAACCATACAGCCTCGTCTCGATGTAGCTAATCGTAACTCAGAAGATAATCGTGGGACTGGGACAGGTATACGGTCCGGAAGCTTTGTTCGGAGATTCCAATGGCTGGTCAGGCTCCCGCGCACGACAGTATAGGCGTAGGGTAAACGTGCTAATAATTGAACTATTTGTTTCATTGAAAAGTTGTCTTTTTTAATGTTATATGATATACCTATTCAATGTTTATGTTTTTTAGACATGTAAACCATGTAAAACTTTACGTAGTGCTACTACGTAAAGTTTTTAAATCAGTTATAGTTAGGTAGGTACAGAATTATTTATAAAGAAATAATGTCTAGGGATCCGTATGATTATTGATTATTCATGTTATATGGGGGAAAATTCAAATAATATACATCAAAATGCAATCGAAATTCATTTAGAAGACAAAAAAATTACATTTAAATTAAGATTTATCTGCTTCATTTACTGACGCCCATAAATAGGGTTCCTTCCGTAGTCTGTTGAAATGATCGAGGCGAGGCATACAAACGAACAGACAAAGAAATAAAATTGGCAAAATAATAAGGGATTAAACTAAGGAAATCTATAACAGCCCCAATAAACAGGATCTGACAATCCAGCGCCCACTTTCCTGGTTATATAGCCGGTTTTTCAGAACCTCTCAAAGGCATCCCACGGGCTCGACGAGAATCTACCATTCGCATTTAGGGAGAATATGATTCTATTTTAGTTTACCAAAAGTTGTCATATCTTTGTATATACTGTCTCCATTTCATCAGATTGTTTTCTCCATATAAAACACATCTTATCTTTCCCGTCACACGAAATTGTCCCTGAACTTGGAAAAACCACTTACTATTTTGAATTCACAGTAACTCGATCTTGCTTTTTATAATATTTCAATATTTGCACCTTATTTCGTTTTATAGCATTTTGAATGCCATTTTTGACACGCAACTGGGCATTTCACTTCCACTGTAGTATATTCACCCACGATTCCGAAAGGCGTAGCACCTATGAAGAGAAATGTTTCATCAACAGTCCACATTCCTTGATTCTCAAATTATCTTAGCTGCTCAAACAAACTGTTGAGAAATCGGTATAGTCGTCTGTGTCTGCGAAAAGACGCCACATTGATGACTCTATCGATAATTATAAGCCAGCACAAGTCTGGAAATATTTACGCGCGCTTGGTGTTGGGAAGTCGCCAGCTACCCCTAGTGGTGCTGTAGATTTGTCAGCACTCAACCGGCATTTTTCGTCTCCTCCTATCACACTGACTGATGTCGTCAAAGCAACGACTATCGCTAACATAAACCGTCACCACTTCCACAGTGTTCTTTCTTCTCTTTTAAAGTTGTTGCCGAGGACGATGTTAAGAAACATATATCATCCATTAAATCTACTGCCGTGGGCAATGATGGTCTTTCCTCCCGTATGATCTCCCCTTATCCTTACCGAACTCTTGCCAATCCTCACACACATCTTTGATTTCACTCTGGTAACGAGTTCTTTCCCCTCAGCATAAAAACGTGCAATGGATAACCATGGTGCATTTTACTTTTTATGTCTAATAAATCTACAAAAAATTACGAGAAAAACTGTGTTTTTACTTTTTTCATATCTCAAAAAATGGCCGAGATATTTAAGTTCAAAGTGTGTAGTTTCGGGCGAAGGTTTTTAAAAACGCGGGCGAGCGCAGACTAGCCGATGACGTCACGGCTCGAGTCATTCGGCAGTCGCGCTTACGCTAGCACGCCGTCGCGCAGTGAAATTAACTATTATAAAATAAAATGCCAGGGAAATACTGTATTGTGCCGCAATGTTTAAACTCCACGGTTAAAACACCAAATAAACTCTTCTTTTATGTGCCTTAGGACCCAAACATAAACGGTAAACGGTGCCGAGACCAAAGATTACCAAGCAGAACTTCGACGGCCGCCGGTGGCACAAACTAATGTTAAAGTATACCTACCTACATATGGACGTACTCACGTACTTAGATTACGAGTACTTGGCCATCCTGATTGCTGAAGTACCTACCTATGTAGGTACCACCTTGTCGTACCTACCTACTCTACTTGCAACGGTACAGGCGAGTGTGTGTAGGTGAATAAAGGGGTACCTATAGGTAAATGCGTTGAGTAGACATGCGCCTCCTTAACCCACACTGTAGGTATAACAGTTGGCTGAAGTAGGTATGCGTATGCGCCTCCTTGACAAGGAGGCCGCCGCCGTGGTACTGGCAAGTAGGTAGGTACGCGTGGAAACCCATAGGTAGGTAGGTACGTACTTCAGGATGGACGCTCATGCACTCGCCAGTTCCACGGCGAGTAGGTAGGTACGTGTGGAAACCCATAGGTAGGTAGGTAGATAGGTACGTACTTCAGGATGGACGCTCATGCACTCGCCAGTTCCACGGCGACTAGTAGGTACGCGTGGAAACACATAGGTAGGTAGGTACCTACTTCAGGATGGACGCACATGCACTCGCCAGTTTCACGGCGAGTAGGTAGAAACGTGTGGAAACCCATAGGTAGGTTTTAACGAGCGCGAACTGTATTTTTACCTTACCTAGTATTTTTTATGACACACATTTTGATTGAGTTGAGGGAGTAGGTACAACTAGGAACCTTATGGGTAGGTACTTCAGGTAGGATGGTCATGAGCGAAAGTATATTTTTCACCGCCCATAGTAGGTATGTAGGTACTAAATAAAAAAAACACTATGATTCAGTTGAGGTAATGCTTACATACCTACACATTTTCATTTTTATTTCACGAATTTCGGTAGCGGTAAAATCTTTATTCATCATGAAATATTGGGCCACCATCAAACTATCAATTTTTGACAGATTGTCCGACTGACCTTTCACAAATCCTGCTTCCATTTTACTCACTACACTTATTTAACATACACATAAACACCATATAAAGTATTTCTTTGAAAGAACGAAGAAAATCCAAACAAAATCACCGAAACGTGCAGCACGCTGTGTTGCGGTCGCAAGTAGTCCCGAGCCGTGACGTCACAGTCTTAGCGCGCGTAATCTCGGAAATTCAAAATTGGGGTAAAACTTCTCTTCGTCATAACTTGCGAAATACTGCATGTATTGAAGTGAAATAAAAAGTAGTGTAATGTACATGATCTACGCTCCAATTTAAAGTGTATATTAAAGTCATATTTTGACCCATCAGGCTTATCCATTGTTATACCTCTCCTTAAAGTTTCCAATCCTTCATCGTTCTCCCAATTTCATCCCACTTCCATCCTTCCATTCCTATCTAAGATCCTTGAACACATTGTCCACAAGCAGGCATCTGACTTCAACACATCTAATAGTCTTCGTTCTACGTATCAGTCTGGCTTTCGTGCTGGTCACAGCACTGTGACAGCACTTATCAAAGTCACCGACAATATTCACCACACCATGAAGAATAAGTCTTTGACTATTCTTATTTTACTTCATTTCAGTAATGCCTTGAACTCAGTTGATCTTGATGTACTTTTCGCTATCCTTCGCTCTCTTAACATCTCTTTTCCGGCAATAACTTGGTTTGATTCATAATTTCGGGGTCGCTTGCAACGGGTCCGTTCTGATGAGGCTTTCTCGGAATGGAGTAATCTCTCTTCAGGCGTACCTACAGGTGGCGTCCTTTTACTTCTTCTTTTTTCTGTTGTGATTAACACAGTTACTCCTCTCTTCTAGCTTCCATCTTTACGCAGACAATTTGCAGATTTACTGTCATTTCACCTGTGATGATATAAATAGTGCAACTGTGGCTATCAACAATGACCTCAGCAAAATTGCTATATGGGCTGAATTCTTCGGTCTCGTGGTCAACCCAATAAAATCTCAGGCCATGCTAATAGGTAGTTCTTATATGTGTGTGTAGGCAAGTGGACCATCCAATTATCCCAAACGTTATTTATAACGGCACGTCCATAGCTTTCACAAAAACTGCCAAAAACCTAGGTATTTTCCTGGATTCCACTCTCAGTTGGACTGCGCAGGTCAACGCTGTCAGCAGTAAAGTATTTTTCTCTTTTCTTTCGCTTTAATGCCTTCAAAATTTCTTGTCTCTTAAAACTAAGATTACTCTTGCTCAGACACTTCTCCTCCCCCGTTTAGACCACGCCGACACCTGCTACGTAGATGCCACTGAGGAGTTGTTTAGCAAACTTTAGCGTCTCCAAAACCTCTGCATCAGATTCATTTTCGGTTTACGCAATTACGACCACAGTTTGGCTCACAACTCACATTGAATCGTTAAAATAGATTGTACGGAACCCTCCTCACTTATCGAGTCCAACTCGCACTTTACCGGTTTTTATATATCCACACTAATATTACAAATGGGAAAGCCTGCTTGTTTGATTTTCCTTTCTTCTCGTCGCAACGGAGCGGTTTTATGTAAAATTGAACCTCCCATACAAGGTGTACTAGCCGGCCTAGTCAATTTGTATGGGATCCATATGTTCCTTGAGCAAATTTGTTCCTCATTCTCAGACTGATGTCTGGTAGGCATTCCATGGTTTTCGCTATCGGTCACTAGTTCAATTTCACCCTATACAATAGTAAAGTAAGGTTGTACGGAACCGTCCTCAGCTATCAAGTCTAACTCGCACTTGACAGGTTTTCATCCATCGAAACGTGTTTGTTTGATTGTCCTTCCTTGATGTTGTAATTGTAACGTCAAGTTGCGTTGGGTGGATTGTTAGGCTGGAGAGTGACATCTATAGGCAACTTTTTTTTCTTTGGAGAATTATCTTTTCCTACGGGAAAAACATCACGCCGTGGCGTGGGTGAGGCTAGGTATAAATAAATTGTTATGTTAACCATACATAAGGTAGTCCTTGCAAGATACTTCTACCCTAATTCGAAAAAATATATGTTAATTTTTTTTGTAAATATTATGCCGTGTGATGCCTACTTAGAATTGCATCACCCCATTTCTTTCCCATGGGAGTCGGTAAAGGCGACTAAGGTACTCGAGGGTCTGTACTGCAATCTTAGGCGATGGGCTGACAACCTGTCACTATGGCGATACACAATTTTTGCGCATAACCCTCAAATATTTGTCAGACATGGCGTAAATGTCCGTTTTTTTTGCGGCCGTTTACGCTCTGCCTACCCCGCAAGGGATTATAGGCGTGATATGTGTATGTGTGTGTATGTAAATATTACGCCGCAAACTACCTTATCCTCTGTTTTTTATAGCAAGGCTTGGAAAGCTTCGTTTTTTTTCTTTAACTTGGCATTTGGTTTCCCTGCTCAATAAATGTCGTAATTATCTCCGCGGCTGGAAAAAAGTTGTACGTGTCTGCTTCCGACGAGGCTCAGTGGCCGACTGAGGGGTGCGGGCGCGGTAGAAACCGACGTGCCCGTGCGCAAACCGAACATACTTTTGTGTTTAAGTGTTCTTTTTTAATGATAATAAGTAGATAATTGAAAAACTAGCTCCATGCGTTGATTACACATATAATAAGGAAGAAAATGACAAAAAATAAATTTTGAAATATTGGATACCGGTCAAATGGTACAGGTTTTAAATCTAAGAAACAGGCCAAAAACAGCAAAATTAGAGCTTACTTTGCGATTTTTTTCTATCGAGAAAGTTTTTACAAATCGTGTTTTGGGCTCCATAGTTTTGTAGCATATATCTTGAAGTAGTCCTGAAAATAATTACGTTTCGTGTTTTTGAGATTTGAAGAAATGGCATAGAAAACTCCGAACACTACTCCGCCTTTGCTCGGAGGATTTCTAAGGCCACCTCACCTTAAGAGAATCGACTACTGAGCTCTCGTCCATACAAAAAGAGAAAACGTTTTCCTGCCCCTAAATGAAATCCGATCTCGATGATTTTTGAGAATGTTATTGACACAGTAAAAAACTAGGTTTATAGTTTTTCCTTTTTTCGAATTTTGCAATTGATTGAAAGTTATAGGCGTCTTAAAGTCACTTTTTTAATGACGAAATCTTCCTTGAAGTAAAACGTTTGTATTTTCAAAACAAAGTAGTTTTAAGAAAAAATAAAAAGCTATAAACCTAGAATATAATATGCTTAAACGATGGACACTAAAATCAAAAATATTAGTTGTGATTTAGTATGTGGGAAACGTTTTCTCCCGAGACGCAAATTTCACCTTAAAAATACCTACAGGCAGTCGCGAGCGGCAACGCTCTCTATCGCACTATCGGGGGTCGGGGGGTGAAGTAATGTTTCACGTATTAAAGAGATGTTAACGAAAGAGTCGATAGTAGAGATGAGAAAGGAATCGATATCCCTTAATACCAATTTCTGTTTCAAAAGGTAAGGAGTAGATAAATTTCGCTCCTAATATTACATTAGGTTATCGGACTGCTCCAGAAGGATGGTATAGTACTTTACGATGCAAGTTTGGTAAATTGAAAATTACGATCGAGGCAAAAGTAATTAACAACAACCAATTTTAATGTACTGATTATTAACTTATTTTTCAACCGAGCTTGTAAAACCCAGTAATAGTAAACGAGTGTTTAACGTGATGACCCCTTTCTGCTGGCAGAATTCGTGGTTTGAAGTTACATAATTCTTAAAACGGAAAAGTTGAAAATCTTATAAAAAGTTAAAAAAACTCAGTACAGTACTCTTGGATAATGCTGTTAAATCTATTGCTCTATCACAGCTATTGACCCATAACACACTTGATTATTCCCCGTTAAATTTTTCGCCAGTTTCCGAGGAGGACGTTAAAAAGAGCATCCTATCAATTTCCACGAAGGCTGTAGGTGATGATAACATTAGCCTGAATATGATAGTTCCAATTTTGGATGACATTGTACACATCATTACACATATCATCAATTTCTCTCTGATGTCCAATGTCTTCCCCACCGCGTGGAAGAAGGCTTATGTTATCCCATGGCCGAAAACTTCAAATCCCACTTTTTTTTCCCAATTCCGTCCTATTTCTATCCTTCCCGTACTTTCCAAAGTCCTGGAGAGTATTGCTCATAAGCAGCTGTACTCTTTTCTAATTTCCAATAACCATTTATGCCCTTTTCAATCTGGATTCCGCCCCGGTCATAGTACGGTTAGTGCACTGCTGAATGTCACCGAGGATATTCGCTCTGCTATGGACAACACCAAGCTTACTGTTGTCACACTCTTAGACTTCAGCAGTGCATTCAACTCTGTCGACTTTGACATCCTTCTTGCCTCTCTTCGTTCTATTAACGTCTCTCCTGCGGTAATCAATTGGTTTCATTCATATCTTCATGGTCGCCAGCAGTGTTTGAAAGCCAACGATGTGTCATCGGACTGGTCTTACTTAACTGCTGGTGTACCACAAGGTGGCGTACTCTCTCCTTTACTTTTTTCTATCTTCATTAATAATATTTCTCTTGTAATTTCTTCTCCCTTCCACCTATATGCAGATGACCTTCAAATTTATAGACACTTTAGCCTGGATGAAGTGTCCGAAGCTGTTGCGGCTATTAACGCAGATCTGAATGCTGTTCAGACTTGGGCCAGTACCTTTGGACTGCTAGTGAATCCGAGCAAATCTCAGGCGTTGATAATTGGTAGCAGTAGGTTACGATGTAAGCTGAACTTATTAAATATTCCGCTAGTATACTACGATGGAACATGCATTCCTTACGCTGACAAAGCTAAAAACTTAGGTGTCATATTCGACTGCCACTTGTCTTGGTTGGCACACATTAATGATGTGAGCAGGTGCATGCACTATTCTTTCCACTCCCTTAAGCGACTCCAGAACTTTCTTCCTTTTAAAACTAAAATCTTACTTGCACAATCTCTTCTTCTTCCTATTCTCGACTACGCTGATGTTTGTTACCTGAATGCAACGGAAGAATTACTTAATAAGCTTGAGCGCCTTCAAAATCTGGCCATACGATTTATTTTTGGCCTTAGAAAGTTTGACCATGTGTCCGAATTTCGAGCTCAGCTTAAGTGACTTCCTGTCCGACTTCGTCGTGATGTGCACATCCTCTCTACTCTCTACAACATCCTTCACAATCCTTCCTCTCCCGACTATCTCCGCTCCCGTTTCCATCAACTTCCTCCAGATCCCCGCCCTAGGCGCGACTGCATCACTAAGGTGCTGGAGTGCCCTAGGGCAAATACCAAATTCCTATTCAACTCCTTCTCTGTCAAAGCTGCGCAGCTTTGGAATAGTCTTCCAAAGACTATTCAAGAAAGCCCCTCAATCTATGTTTTTAAAAAAAAGAGTTAAAGAGCACTTCATATCTGAACTACTTTGATATATTTGTAGGTATTTATGTAAACGTGTATGTATATGTATCTATCATATATATATATATATATATATATATATATATATATTTAAATAATGTATATATTTATGTAAAGTACTGTAGTATAGTTAAAATTCATTTTAATTGTTGCATTGTTTTGTCCCCACAAAAATATTGATTCTCGCACTACCGACGGGTTGGCTGGAAGAGATCTTTTCTTAGAGATAAGCTCGCCTTTGCTCACACTGTTTGTACATTTTTCGTTTGTTTTTATGCAATAAAGGATATATATAAAAAACTGATTCCCGACTACGGAAAAATTCGAAACAATGAAAACGTTTATGTGTTTCTATTATTTATTTATTTATTATTATTATTTCTTAAACTTCTTAACAGATTTCGATGAAACTTGAATTGTTCCCTAACTGTTGTTGTAGTATACAAAAATTATCTAACATGTTAATGTTTGTCCACAAACTGGAAAACTAAAAGTCATACCTATCGAGATAGACTTGGTTTTCGAGTTTGTAGACTAACATACACTAATGAAATGAAATGAGCACACGGCCGTGCTTGGAGGCCTAAATGAATCAAAAATATTAACACTCGAATATTATCAAATTCGAACAATATTAGGTACCTACACACATACATACATAGCCAACTGATAACCTTCTTTTTTTTAAGTCAGTTAAAAACAGCAATGTGTCTAGTATTAGTTGTGATTCGATTAATTCAGGGACAAAGCAAATTATTTACACCTAGGCATTTTACAACATTTTTTCCTGCGGACACATAATCGTATTCGTTTCTTTTTGCCTCTTCTAAAAGTATTTTCTTTATTTTTCTAATATTTTTTTTATTTAGGATGGTTTTGCTCTTGACTCTAGTCTAGGTCATAGGACAGAGACAGAGTCTAAGATGGAGCGAGCTCACCCAGAAGAAGCCTGTTCACTCTTACTTTGAAGAGATTAGGGTTGTACGCATTTGGAAACACAGACGCAGGTAGTGAGTTCCACTCTTTAGCAGTGCGCATTATAAATGATGACTGGAAACGCTTAGTCCGAATTGGTGGAATGGCAACCAGAAATAGATGGTATCCGGCGGTGCGTCTGGATGTCCGATGGTAGAAGGGAGCTGGTGGAACAAGGTCGTGAAGCTCTTGAGTACACTCTCCGAAGTACAATCTGTAAAAAACCGACAAGCAGGCAACCTTGCAGCGATGTGCCAGGCTATGTAGCTTGGTGTCCACCAGTTTTTTGTCGCCTATGAGCGTCTTGGCCCTGCGTTCCACCGAGTCAAGAGCGGAAGGTTGGTATTTGGCTGAGCCTTCCCAAAGGTGACTGCAGTACTCCATGCAGGATCGGACTTGTGCTTTGTAAAGAGTTAAAAGTTGTCCAGGCGTAAAGTATCGCTTCACTCTATTCAGGATGCCCAGCTTCTTATCCGCCGTTTCAGCCTTGTACTCGATGGTCGCACCGAAGTTTAGATTTGATGTCAACTCCATGCCTAGAAGCTCAAGCCTGTCAGTGACAGGGGCAGATGTACCCCGAACAGTAGGTGTCCAGTCGAAAGGACTCCTTTTTGCAGTGAAAAGACACGCCTGTGTTTTGGTGGCGTTGCATGAGACCAGATTGTCGTCGCCCCATTGGGAGACAAGACTTAAGGTCAGATCTGTTCGCTCTACCACGGCCTTTGTTAACAAACGTATTTCATCCCTACTGGGTTTTGCACCTGTCAAGTATCTCTCTGAAACGGTACTATCATCTGCATATCAAACAATTCCATGCTGAAGGAGGTCATTGATGTGCAGCAGGAAAAGAGTTGCAGAGAGAACAGACCCCTGAGGAACTCCGACATCAATGGCCATAAGGTCAGAGGAGCAGCCGCCAACAACTACTCTAATGGACCGTTTACGAAGGAAGTCTGAAATCCAAGTACAAAAATCAGCTGGGATGCCATAAGCAGTAAGCTTGCTGAGCAGACTTGCATGCCAGACCCTGTCAAAGGCCTTCGAGATATCGAGCAAACGGCAAGTGCTTCGCCGTGTTTCTCGATGGCTTCGCCCCAGCAGTGCGTGACATACATAAGAAGATCAGCAGTAGACCACCCCCGGTGAAAGCCATATTGACTCAGTGACCGTCAATATGGCTTTCACGCTTTCGAAGATCATTGTCTTCAAGGTGGGTCAGCTTTCTGTTAAGTACCCTTTCCATGACCTTGCATAGGATAGAGGTAATGGTAATTGGACGGTCATGGGCAGGGTCAGCATGGTTGCCCTTTTTGGGAACTGGTTGCACATTAGCAAGCTTCCAGGCCCCTGGCACCGTTCTTTCTTAAGAGAGGGCGGAACAAGCGTGTCAACACAGGGGACAGTGAAGGCGCACATAGTCATAGCCATTATCGTGCGACTATTAATTAATCGGAATCTGCAATAATTATAAAATAATTATATACCTTACATTAGGTACATATCTATTCAGGTTTAGATATGAGAAAACGAATTCGTATAAAAATTAGGTACTTGAAAACATTATAGTTAGTTGTAATGTGATAGATAATTATACCAGCAAATGCAGTAGTTTCGTAGTCTAATCAAAGTCAAAAATCATAATATTTCGCAACCTACCTACTACCTAGGTACAGTCTTATTATGAATAAGCTACACAGGGGTACTTCAAACAAATCAAAATATTTTTATATCCAGTATAAATATTAAAAATCTTAAAAGTAATTCCAGTACAAAATGACTTCCTCTAGGTACTTACATACAATAATGTTTCATTGGGAATCATGATATTTCAATTCGTTTTGAGAACCCCTATGTAGCTTATTCCTTTTGTGTGTATAGGTACTTACTTTCTTATTTATTTATTTAACAATTTATTGTACACAAGAAAATACAAAAACACAGAATATACAGAAAAATGGTGCAACAGGTACAGCTTATTTCTAAAGAAATTTCTTTCAGCAGACCTAAAGAAGCGTGAGTAGGTAGATTGAGGATAAACGGATAAAACGTGCACATATAACAGTTTACTTATAATTTTATCATGATCAAAACACAAACCAAATAAATGTATGACTAAAAATAAAAATACACATATATAACTATATTTATACGACATATACGTATACAAGCTAAATCATCAAAAAATATTTAGTTTATTTTATACACATTACATAACATAAGTAGTATAATACTTACTTGGATTTATCAACATAATCTACAATATATAAGTTACTCTGTGAATATAATCCTCAATTTAGTTTCGGGTACGCCACAATGATCTAAGAAAACAAAATATCACCCCACGTTTCGCAGTCATCGCTGCGCTCGCGTGGACTGGCGGCAGCGTTTGTCTGTGTGCGTGAGGTTGTGTGTATGTGTTGTGCGCACTACACGGGGGCTTGAGTGCGCGAGCGACAGCATGAGTTTTCTTAAATACCAAATTTTTTGAAATGGCTAAGGTATTCTTCCCTCTTAATGTTAAAATTAATTATAGCTGCTAGCCTACTATTTGATTTTCGGCCGTTACGACATATACATTTATTGCAACTACATATAAGAGAATCCATCTAGTAACGTATGAGTAAGTATAAATTTTATTTTTTCAACATTTAATGTATTAGAAAAAAACTTAACAGGTAAGTCTTGTGGAAGACTATTACATAAACGATACATATTATCGATCTCAACAAAAATCTTTCTATTACTGAGACGTTTTTGAGGTTGTTCAGAAATTTGCTAAATTGTAGGTATGCGTGCGAGATCGTAGGTACGCGCGGAGAAAGCGCGGGTTGCGGGGGACAAGTCCGCTGCAGCGCGCACGACTGCGAGACGCGGCGTCACCATTTGCTTGCTAATTTGTGTCCGCGCAGCTTTGAAAATTGGTGACAGCAGAAATATACGTATATTATCAACTAGCTATGCCCGCGATGTCGTCCGCGTGTCGTAAATATTTATCTAACGCCCATGAAATTAAAGAAAATAGTTTATGCAACGCAATGTTCGAAAATTAAAATGAAGTTAATTGAAGTTGAGTAATAAACAAGTTTTAAAAAATCATAAAAATACAGTTGTAGTTATAATATATTTATTAGACAACTAGCGGCCCGTTCCGGCTTTGAACGGTTGTACAATTCTTGACTAAAATTTGAAACAAATGTCGTTTACAAATGGTGGTGGCGTAAAGTTACGTGCTGTGTGATTAACCTGGCCAGCCCCGAGGCAGTGCCTTTATTTTTATTTTTTTATCCCGCTCGAGCCGGTTTTCTATTAGGACAATACAAAATTGTTATAAAAAGAAGGAGATTGCGTTATGCAAATTATTTTTTTTTACAATGACCGATCATGACGTCAATAAGTGATAATGCTATCCTACATTGAATAAAGTTATTTCATTTTCATTTTCAATTATTTTTTACATAAATACACCTTTTTTTCACATTGTAGGTTTTTTAATCCTTACCTACAGCTACTATTATATACACTTTTTTTTTGACTTAATGTTTTTTTGTTATACATTATTTTCGTCTTTTTTTATACGGGGTGTATGGGACAGCCCTTCGAAGTCTGGTAGAGTGTATGCAACATGAAACTGAACAACTATCCCCTAGAAACGTATGTTCAGAAACGCCAAAAAAAACGACCTTTCATTCAAAATCACAATCAACTGACTGTATTCATCATTCACTATTGGAAGTCAGTTTTTTTTACGTTTCCTGAAATATGTTCCTATTTTGATTTAATGGTCTGCATTAATTCTATCAGTATTCGAGAGGGAAGAATACCTTCGCCATTTCAAAAAATTAGGTATTTAAGAAAACTCATTCTGTCGCTCGCGCGCTGAAGTCCCCGCGTAGTGCGCACAACACATACACAGAACCTCACGCACACAGACAAACGCTGCCACCAGCCCTGCGAGCGCAGCGACGACGACAGCGCAACGCGGGGTGCTCTTTTGTTTTCTTAGATCATTATGGCGTGACCGAAACTAAATAAAGGATTATTTTGATAAATCCAAGTAAGAATTTTACTACCTATGTTATGTAATGTGTAAAAACCAAATATTTTTTGATGATTTAGATGTAAAAAGTAAGTACCTACACACAGAAAAGGAATAAGCTACATGGGGATTCTTAAAACCAATTGAAATATAATAATATCCAATGAGATGAAGAAGAGATATTCTTCTTGTAGAGGAAATTATTTTGTACCAGTCTTTTTTTTAGATTTTTAATATTTTTACTGGATATAAAAATATTTCGATTTGTTTGGAGTACCCCTGTGTAGTTTAATCATGATATTTACGAAATATTATGATTTTTGACTTTGATTAGACTACAAAACTACTGCATTTGCTGCTATAATTATCTATCACATTACAACTAACTATAATGTTTTCAAGTACCAAATTTTTTTTCGGATTCGTGGTCTCATATCTAAAACTGAATAGGTACATACCTAATGTAGGTATAACATTATTTATTACTCTTGCTACCCGGACGTCACTGAGGAGCTATTAAATAAGCTTGAGCGCCTTCAAAATCTGTGCATTCGATTCATTTTCGGACTGCGCAAATATGATCATGTTTCTCAATTTCGATCACAGCTCAAGTGGCTCCCAATTCGTTTTCGCAGGAATACTCATATCCTAACTACTCTTTTTAATGTGCTTAATAATCCATCTTCTCCCTCTTACTTGCGTGAGCGTTTTGCGTTCTCGCGCTCACAAGATAAGCCCTGTCGCCCTAATGTCAGGACACAACTTGCAATGCCACGCAGTAAAACCGACTTTTACTCTTTTTCCTTCACTGCCCACGCCGTCAGATTATGGAACTCGCTCCCACACACTGTACGCGATAGCCCATCTATCGCTATCTTTAAAAAACGAGTTAAAGAACATTATCTTTCACTCTCAAATTAATCCGTAGTATATATATATTTATTCGTATATATATATATATATATATATATATATCCACATCCACACTTTATAATATTATAATTATAATATTATATTATTATATTATATATTTATATATATATATATATATATAAATATATATATATATATATATGTATATAATAATATATAATATATATATATATAAAATATATAAATTATATATAAATATATATATATAAATGCGAAAGTAACTCTGTCTGTCTGTCTGTCTGTCTGTCTGTCTGCTACGCTTTCACGGCCAAACCGCTGAACCGATCTACATGAAACTTGGCACAGAGATTGCTAGCATATCGAGAACGGACATAGGCTACTTTTTATCACCATTCGAGGGTCTGGAGTACAGATGTAGACCATCAGGTGTACCACCAGAAGCCCAGCTAAACTATTAGAGATACAGGCATGGTTCCGAAACAAAAGTTGTTCAGTATGATGGGCCGCTTCTTTTCACAAGGACATTGAGGATCTGGAGTACCTTATGTAGACCACCAGGTGTACCATCAGGAGCCCAGCTAAACTATTAGAGATACAGGCATGGTTCCGAAACAAAAGATGTTCAGTATGATGGGCCACTTCTTTTCACAAGGACATTGAGGATCTGGAATACCTTATGTAGACCACCAGGTGTACCATCAGGAGCCCACCTAAACTATTAGAGATACAGAAATGGTTCCAAAACAAAAGTTGTTCAGTATGATGGGCCGCTTATTTTCACAAGGACATTGAGGATCTGGAGTACCTTATGTAGACCACCAGGTGTACCATCAGGAGCCCAGCTAAACTATTAGAGATACGGGCATGGTTCAAAAACAAAAGTTGATCAGTATGATGAGCTGCTTCTTTTCACAAGGACATTGAGGATCTGGAGTACCTTATGTAGACCACCAGGTGTACCATCAGGAGCCCAGCTAAACTATTAGAGATACAGGCATGGTTCCGAAACAAAAGTTGTTCAGTATGTTGGGCTGCTTCTCTTCACAAAGACATAGAGGATCTGGAGTACATTATGTAGACCACCAGTTGTACCATCAGGAGTACAGCTAAACTATTAGAGATACAGGCATGGTTCTAAAACAAAAGTTGTTCAGTATGATGGGCCGCGTCTTTTCACAAGGACAATGAGAATCTGGAGTACCTTATGTAGACCACCAGGTGTACTATCAGGAGCCCACCTTAACTATTAGAGATACAGAAAAGGTTCCAAAACAAAAGTTGTTCAGTATAATGCTGCTTCTTTTCACAAGGACATAGAGGATCTGGAGTACCTTATGTAGACCACCAGGTGTACCATCAGGAGCCCAGCTAAACTATTAGAGATACAGGCATGGTTCTAAAACAAAAGTTGTTAAGTATGATGGGCCGCTTTTTTTCACAAGGACAAAGGACAAGGAATAAGTTGAGAAAGGACATTGGCAACTTTTTACCGAGGATTTTTTTTGTTATCTACTGACTTTTGTATTCAATGCTTATAAATATTGATCTCTCAGGCCGGATAGCAAATTTTGAATTGTCCCTTTTGACAACAGAAGCAAGCAAGTCATCTTTAAACAGTAGAGATAAGAACTGTTCTCATATCACTGTCATACTTACTATGAATATACATGTACAAATCTACTTTAGAACCCGTGCCTAAAAAAACTATCTAACGCGGACGAAGTCGCGGGTAAAAGCTAGTATATATATATGTTTATATCTATATATTTATTATACCTTCCTTTGTTAATATATTTTAGATTAAAATTTATATATATTCTGTGCACGTCTTATCCGCATATCGTATAATACCATTACTCTTCCCTAGGTCTGCTGTAAGAAATTTCTTATTAGAGATAAGCAGTGCCTGTTGTGTCTGTATTCTTTATGTGTTTTTCTCTTTAATGTTCTTGTATACAATAAATCGTAAATAAATAAATAAATTAATCCACACTAATCCACACTATCCACACTAATATTATAAATGCGAAAGTAACTCTGTCTGTCTGTCTGTCTGTCTGTCTGTCTGCTACGCTTTCACGGCCAAACCGCTGAACCGATCTTCATGAAACTTGGCACAGAGATTGCTAGCATACCGAGAACGGACATAGACTACTTTTAATCACCATTCGAGGGTCTGGAGTATAGATGTAGACCAACAGGTGTACCACCAGGAGCCCAGCTAAACTATTAGAGATACAGGCATGGTTCCAAAACAAAAGTTGTTCAGTATGATGGGCCGCTTCTTTTCACAAGGACATTGAGGATCTGGAGTACCTTATGTAGACCACCAGGTGTACCACCAGGAGCCCAGCTAAACTATTAGAGATACAGGCATGGTTCCGAAACAAAAGTTGTTCAGTATGATGGGCCGCTTCTTTTCACAAGGACATTGAGGATCTGGAGTACCTTATGTAGACCACCAGGTGTACCATCAGGAGCCCAGCTAAACTATTAGAGATGCAGGTATGGTTCCAAAACAAAAGTTGTTTAGTATAATAGGTCGCTTCTTTTCACAAGGACATTGAGGATCTGGAATACCTTATGTAGACCACCAGGTGTACCATCAGGAGCCCAGCTAAACTATTAGAGATACAGGCATGGTTCTAAAACAAAAGTTGTTCGGTATGATGGGCCGCTTTTTTTTACAAGGACATTGAGGACCTGGAGTACCTTATGTCACCAGGTGTACCATCAGGGACCACGTAAACTATTAGAGCTACAGGTATGGTTCCAAAACAGAAGTTTTTCAGTATGATGGGCCGCTTCTTTTCACACGGACGTTGAGGATCTGGAGTACCTTATGTTGACCACCAGGTGTACCATCAGGAGGCCAGCTAAACTATTAGAGATACAGGCATGGTTCCAAAACAAAAGTTGTTCGGTATGATGGGCCGCTTCTTTTCACAAGGACATTGAGGATCTGGAGTACCTTATGTAGACCACCAGGTGTACCATCAGGAGCCCAGATAAACTATTAGAGATACAGGTATGGTTCCAAAACAGAAGTTGTTCAGTATGATGGGCCGCTTCTTTTCACAAGGACATTGAGGATCTGAAGTACCTTATGTAGACCACCAGGTGTACCATCAGGAGCCCAGCTAAACTATTAGAGATACAGGCATGGTTCCAAAACAAAAGTTGTTCAGTATGATGGGCCGCCTCTTTTCACCAGGACATTAAGGATCTGCAGTACATAATGTAGACCACCAGGTGTACCATCAGGAACCCACGTGATCTATTAGAGATACAGAAATGGTTCCAAAACAAAAGTGGTTCAGTATGATGGGCCGCTTCGTTTCACAAGGACATTGAGGATCTGGAGTACCTTATGTAGACCACCAGGTGTACCACCAGGAACCCACGTAAACTATTAGAGATACAGAAATGGTTCCAAAAAAAAAGTTGTTCAGTATGATGGGCCGCTTCTTTTCACAAGGATATTGAGGATCTGGAGTACCTTATGTCACCAGGTGTACCATCAGGAGACCACGTAAACTATTAGAGATACAGAAATGGTTCCGAAACAAAAGTTGTTCATGATGATGGGCCGCTTCTTTTCACAAGGACATTGAGGATCTGGAGTACCGTATGTAGACCATCAGGTCTACCATCAGGAGCCCACCTTATTGGAGATACAGAAATGGTTTCAGAACAAAAGTTGTTCAGTATGATGGGAATAAGTTGAGAAAGGACATTGCCTTCTTTACCGAGGACAGAAAAACAAAAAATGTGGTATATAGAGGTATAAAAATGTATAACAGTAACTTATATTACCTTTTGATCTGTCTAATCTACTTATGCTAACCATTTTAGTGTGCTCAAATCGGCACCTCTGGAGTAAGTACTCTGTTATCTACTGACTTTTGTATTCATTGGTTATAAATATTGATCTCTCAGGCCGGATAGCAAATTTTGAATTGTCCCTTTAACAACAGAAGCAAGCAAGTCATCTTTAAACAGTAGAGATAAGAACTGTTCTAATATCACTGTCACACTTACTATGTATACACATACCTACTTTAGAACTTCTGCCTAAAAAAAAACTATCTAACGCGGACGAAGTCGCGGGTAAAAGCTAGTTAATTTATAATTATTGCAGGTTCCGATTTATTAATAGTCACACGATAATGGCTATGACTATGTGCGCCTAAACTGTCTCCTGTGCTGACACGCTTGTTCCGCCTCTCTCTTAAAGAAAAAACGGTGCTAGGGGCATGGAAGCTTGCTAATGTGCAACCAATTCCTAAAAAGGGCGACCGTGCTGACCCTGCCCATTACCGCCCAATTTCCATCACCTCCATCCTATGCAAGGTAATGGAGAGGGTACTCAACAGTAAGTTGCTGACATACCTTGAAGACAATGATCTCAGTGACCGTCAATATAGCTTTCGCCGGAGGCGGTCTACTGGTGATCTTCTTGTGTATGTCACACACTGCTGGGGTAAAGCTATCGAGTAACACGGCGTAGCACTTGCCGTTTCACTCGATATCTCGAAGGCCTTTAACAGAGTCTGGCATGCAAGTCTGCTCAGCAAGCTTCCTGCTTATGACATCCCAGCAGATTTTTGTACTTGGATTTCGGACTTCCTTAGTGAACGGTCCATCAGACTAGTCGTTGACGGCTGCTCATCTGACCTTATGGCCATTGATGCCGGAGTTCCTCAGGGGTCTGTTGTCTCTGCAACTCTCTTCCTGCTGCACATCAATGACCTTCTTCAGCATGGTATTGTTGGATACGCAGATGATAGAACCGTTTCAGAGAGATACTTGCAAGATAAAAAAACCAGTGGGGATGAAATACGTTCGTTAAGAAAGGCCATGGTAGAGCGAACAGATCTGACCTTAAGCCTTGTCTCCCAATGGGGCGACGACAATCTGGTCTCATTCAACGCCACCAAAACACAGGCGTGTCTTTTAACTGCGAAAAGGAATCCTTTCGACTGGACACTTTTTTTTCGGGGTACATCTGTCCCTGTCACTGACAGGCTTGAGCTTCTAGGCATGGAGTTGACATCAAATCTAAACTTCGGCGCGACCATCGAGTACAAAGCTCAAACGGCGGCTAAGAAGCTGGGCATCCTAAATAGAGTGAAGCGATACTTTACGCCTGGACAGATTTTAACTCTTTACAAAGCACAAGTCTGTTTGTCGGTTTTTTACAGATTGTACTTTG
Source organism: Tuta absoluta (assembly GCA_027580185.1). Lineage (NCBI taxonomy): Eukaryota > Metazoa > Arthropoda > Insecta > Lepidoptera > Gelechiidae > Tuta > Tuta absoluta. The sequence continues at coordinate 27,162 of JAQAHW010000070.1, read as the reverse complement.
GAGAGCGTGCTCAAGAGCTTCACAACCTTGTTCCACCAGCTTCCTTCTGCCATCGGACATCCAGATGCACCGCCGGATACCATCCATACCTGTTTGCTATTCCATCAATTCGGACTAAGCGTTTCCAGTCATCATTTATAATGCGCACTGCTAAAGAGTGGAACTCACTACCTGCGTCTGTGTTTCCAAATGCGTACAACCCTAATCTCTTCAAAGTAAGAGTGAACAGGCTTCTTCTGGGTGAGCTCGCTCCATCTTAGACTCTGTCTCTGTCCTATGACCTAGACTAGAGTCAAGAGCTAACCCATCCTTTAATATAAAAAAATGGAGGAAAATAAGGAAAATACTTTAAGAAGGGGCAAAAAGAAACAAATACGTTTATTTGTCCGCAGGAAGAAATTTCACTTCAAGAGAAAGAATAATATTTGGTTTGTATTTTGTTTACCTACCTACACCTCACTAAGTAGGTAGGTACCTCTCGCAAGTTAATCTAATGCCTAGGTGTAAATAATTTGCTTTGTCCCTGAACTCATCGAATTACAACTAATATTAGACACATTGCTGTTTTTAACCGACCTCAAAAAAATAAGGTTATCAGTTGGATATGTATGTACCTAATATTGTTCGAATTTGATAATATTCGGGTATTAATATTTTTAATCTATTTATTCTTCCAAGCACGCACGTGTGCTTAATTTTATAAGTGTATGTTTGTATGTTTGTCCACAATCTCGAACACTAAAAGTCATATCGAGATAGACTTTTTTTATTTATGTTAGATAATCTATGTATGTATACTATAACAACAATTAGGGAGCAATTCAAGTTTCATCGAAATCTGTTAAGAAGTTTAAGACATCATAATAATAAATAAATAAATAATCAAAATTCATAAAACGTTTTAATTGTTTCGAATTTTTCCGTAGTCGGGAATCAGTTTTTTAAAAATATTTATAAAATTTTCAACTTTTCCGTTTTAAGAATTACGTAACTTTAGAACCACACATTCTGCCAGCAGAAAGGGGTCATCACGTTAAACACTCGTTTACTATTACTAACTTTTACAAGCTCGATTGAAAAATAAGTTAATAATTAGTACACTAAAATTGGTTGTTGTTGATTACATTTGCCTCGATCGTAATTTTTAATTTACCAAACTTGCATCGTAAAGTACTATACTATCCTTCTGGAGCAGTCCGATAACCTATTGTAATATTAGGAGCGGAATTTATCTTCTCCTTACATTTAGAAACAGAAATTGGTATTAAGGGATATCGATTCCTTTCTCATCTCTACTATCGACTTTTTCGTTAACATCTTTATAAAACGTGAAACATTATTTCTCCCCCCGACCCCCGACAGTGCGATAAAGAGCGTTGCCGCTCGCGACTGACTGTAGGTATTTTTAAGGTGAAATTTGCGTCTCGGGAGAAAACGTTTCCCACATACTAAATCACAACCAATAGTTTTGATTCAGGTGTCCATCGTTTCAGCATATTATATTTTAGGTTCATAGTTTTTTTTTTTTCTTAAAACTACTTTGTTTTTAAAATACAAACGTTTTACTTCAAGGAAGATTTTGTCATAAAAAAGTGACTTTTAGACGCCTATAATTTTCAATCAATTGCAAAATTCGAAAAAAAGAAAAACTATAAACCTAGTTTTTTACTGTGTCAACAACATTCAAAAAAATAATTGAGATCGGATTACATTTAGGGGTAGCAAAACGTTTTCTCTTTTTGTATGGACGAGAGCTCAGTAGTCGATTCTCTTAATACACTCATTATTAAACATGATTATTACTCTGGTACTCATAATGTGGCGTAGTTTGTACCGGTGCGACGTTACTATTGCACATTTTTTTAATGAAAAAGTAGTTATTGTGGCATAACTGTAATAGTTAGACAAATGGTATCGCGGACATTGTTATAGATATTGATGTTCTCTATAAAACTGTATTACATCACTTAGCTCTATTGTCAATAATTTCTACAGCGTACGCGATGTAAGATTTTTTTAGGTAGGGTGACCTGTCCATGGTTGAGCCACCCAAATTTCTAAGTCTCGTAACTTTTTTATTCTTCATTCCACAGCTATGAGATTTTGCTGTCACAAAGGAAATTTAATGAAGTATCATTTGGCATCAAACATTTTTTCAAAAATTTTTGGATTTGGAAGGGATAACGTTTTTTTAAAAAAATGGGATTTGGCTCATTGTGTACCAGGTATGGTTATCAATGAGTCAGTCGAAATTACACGATGAGCCATGGTTGTCATCAGACAATATTAATGGGTTTACCTTTAAAATATGGGTTGTATTTGTTAATAAAACAGAAAACTTTTTCAAGGTATATTTTTAAGCAATGACATAAGTAAATATATATATTTATCAAACATATCCATATTTTTCTATTAAACAAAGTAGGTAATATTAAGTTTAGCTTTTTTATAATTATAATCTTCTTAATGTTTTAGCTGTCATCCATTTTTTAATCATATGGCACTTTTCAACTGTAACATTTAATATAATTGTATATTAAATTAACATTTTTTCTTTACACATTCTTAAAACAAACAAAACATTTTTTTCTTTCATTATCCAAGTAATCTAATCTTACATTATTAAGCTTTATCTTTATATGATAATAATTGTTCTTTAGTAAGCATTTATTCAGTTACATCTAATTATATGGCATTTTTGAACAGGAACGTCTTTTATAAATCTGCAGACATATCACATGTTTTTTGTAGGTTAACATAATAATCATTATAACTAATCAGACTTATTATCATGTCTTTGTTGTTATTTTTTTTTATCTATCACATAATAATCATATTAACTAATCAGACTTATTATTTATCATAATATCTTTGTTGTTATGCTTATTATTTAACACAAAATCACAAGTATTAAATCAAATTTCTATTTGAAATATAATCTTATGTCAGAATAACTCAAGCCTTTTTATAGGCAGACATTAGTAGAAACTATAATACTTAAAAATTCAAGTAACAAATAAACAAAAATATGAAAGAAAAAACAAAATTAATATCATTAAAACCTTAACGCACGTTTATAGTGGGGCATAGACGCACTGGGAAAATATATGTTGAACTTCGGCTTTTTGTACCGTTGATTTGAGGCTTAGGAAGAATCATTTTAATTTCGTTATGTCTCACCTCAGCAAGATCTGGCTCAAGAGGCATAAAAAACTGCATTTTTTCTTTAGATTTCACTCTCATGTACGAAACGCCACAATTGGCGTTGAGCTTTTCTATTACTAGAGCAGCATAATACACATTCATCTTTTTTGTAACGAATTGAATCAAGACGTAGTCGCCTTCTTTGGGTTGCCTTGTAAGCTTTCCAAAAGGTTCTTTCAAGATTGGTAGATCATCAAAGTCATCTACCTCTTCAAGCCACTCAAGTCAGATTCGCTTAAACTTATGACGTCTTCCTCCTCATCTCCACTAGTTTCAGGTTCCGTTTTGATTTTCAGTTTCTTATGTAATTTATTTTTTGCCTTCGGACCTTCTATTTCATCAGATATTACTGGTCGTTTAATTTTGGCGGCAGATTTTCTCACTGGTGCCTTCTTCTTTTCTTGGCTTTTTTCTTGAGTTTCACTGGCGACCATGCTTTTTCCAGATTTATTAGGTTTACGGGCCCCAACACTAAGCTCTGCTTTTAAAGGCGGCACAAATGAACATGATGCCTCTTTTTCCGTAACAGGTGTCGTCGCTTTGGTCAAACATTCAACCACTTCCTCCTCTTCACTAGTTTCAGGTTCCTGCTCAATTTTTCGTTTCTTTTGTGGTTTAGTTTTTGCTTTCGGACCATTATCAGATAACACTGGTCGTTTAATTTTGGTGGCAGATTTCCTTAATTGTGCCTTCTTCCTTTCTTCTTCTATAAGATTCTTTTCTGGAGTGTCTGTGGCGACCATGCTTCTTCCCAATTTTCTGGGTTTACGTGTCCCGGTTCTAGGGCCCGCTTTTAGAGGCGGCATAAATTCTTTTGGTGATTTGAAAGGTTTTGAAGTAGAGGCTTGTAAAGTGTAATCTTTCACATGAGGTTCTCTCTCCATAGTTGGTGTTGTCGCTCTAGCCAAAGACATTTCAGCTCGGGTATTAGAAGGTCCTGCTTGCATATTTTTGGATGCAGATTGAGTTTCTTCCAGAGGTAAAACGTGTTCATTATCAAGTAAAGAAGGACTTTCCATGTTTCGTGATTCCAGTGCATTAAGGTTTTCTTCAGGCATCGGGTTTTCTGCGTCGGTCACGTCAGAAGATGGACTCACTTCTCTGGGTCTATCTGTGACAGAAGACGGCAAAAAGTCTATTTCTGTGAACACATCAGGATCATAGGGAAATATGCCGCATTTACGAAATGCTGAAGTTATATTGATAGGAGTCATTGCTTTTGGATAAGCCTGCCCAACGCATTCTGCTATATTGTATATAGTCATCTGTTTTCCCGGGTTTCTCAGTAACCAAGAATCTACGGCAGTGTTATAGAATACTTTGAAGGGGCCGTTTAGCCCGACGTCCAGCGGCTGCATTTTTGCAGTTGTATGAGGGTGCAGAGTCAGAATAGTTACACCAGATCGTTTGGCTAAATTTATAGCCTCGATACTTAAATGGGATTCGTGGTTGTCCATTAAAAGTAAAGCCGGATTTTCAGGACTTGCGCTGGTGTGACTAATAAAATGCTCCATGACTTTTACGAACAACTCTGCATTCATCCAGCCAGATGCGGAGGCTAATCCAAGGGAACCAACAGGGGCCCCATACAACATTAAATCCTTGTAGACTTTTCTAGGAAATACAAGGGCAGGTGGCAAAGCTTGTCCAGACGCACAAACAATAGCGCACGTTGTCACTAAAGTGCCTTTCTCTCCGCTAGTGATTTTACTTATGTTTTGTTTCCCTTTCGGTGCTAATACCCTTTGTGGCTTCTGTACTGTTGTTGTAGCCGTCTCGTCTAAATTATAAACCCTACAGCCATTTCCAAAAGAAGGGTTGCGATCATAAACCTTTCTCAAATTTTCAAAGAAGCTTTTGACAGTCTCAGGGTTAAAAGCCGTAGCTCGAGCCAAACTGCAAGCTTCAGGTTTTTTGAGCGATAATTCGGGGTGTCTAGCTCGGTAACATCTTAGCCATTCAACTCCAGCCATATTATCCCGCTTCCATGTGTCAGGTATTTTTATATCATTCACAACTGCCATTTGAAATGCAATGACGCACATCCTTAGCTGTCAAACCGTAAAATTTCAGAGCACATTCTTTTATATAATCTGCAAAATCATGCTCTTGTTGCGCTGAAAAAATTTTTTGGACTGCGTAGTTCGGTGTAAGCTTTTGATTTTGTAAATTTGATGAAGAGACATTCAAATTCTTTTTTACGTAGCGTTGCAAAGTCGGGTAATAAATGTTGCATTCTTTGGCCGCTTTCCGAATACTATACCCCTGTCTATGTAACAATATAGCCCGACGCATGTCTTCAGCTGAATGACCGCCTTTCTTTCTTTTGATGACTTTATTGCGCGGCGCCATCTTCTTTTTCTTCTTCTCTTTCTAAAATAAATTAAAAATGTTTAATTTACTACGAAAAATATTGGTTGACAAGTAGTTGACTCATTGAGTAACATAATTGGTACACAATGAGCCATGGCTCATAGTGTAACACACCGCTTAGGCTCATCGAGGAACAAGGGCGCCATTTTGAGAAACATTTCAAATATTGATGACAAAACTAACACCTAGCAATGGGCTTTATACGTAATTAGACAGCCAAATATACGACTAAAGTCTCGCAATATTAACAACGGGCATAAGTTATACACGAAAATAGTAAAATCATGCTGAAAATAAATCATTTTACTTACTTTTTTGGGAAAAAATCCGACAAAGCTCTGCCACAGGTGTGTCTCACGCGCTGCGTGCCGGGGAACTGGGGTGGCGAGGGGTGATGTATAGACGCGTTCGTGACTGACTTTGCACAATCTGGCAACGTCGCGTTTCGAAGATATTGGCGTGGCTCAATGTGTAACACTGGCTCAACCATGGACAGGTGACCCTACATTTTTCACACATTAGTTTACATTATCGAATTTTTCACGCGGACTTCTATTTTTTTCTTGTATTAAATACAGCCTATTTTCATCAGGAATAATGTAGAATTCTAATGGTAAAAGAATTTTTAAAATCGGTCCAGTAGTTTCGGAGCCTATTCAATTCAAACAAACACTCCAATCTTATAGGGTGCATGTAGACCATGAAACGAACAACTTTCCCCTAGAAACATACGTCCAGAAACGCCAGAAGATTGACCTTCCATACTAAATCTCAAACAGCTGACTGTATTCACTATGGGAAGTCAATTTTCTTTTTACGTTTCCTGAAATATGTTCCTAGAGGAAGTTGTTCAGTTTCATGGTATACATGCACCCTATCAGTATTCGTAGAGCTGTCCTTTACACCCTTTAATACACTCATGATTTAATATGATTATTACTCTGGTACTCATAATGTGGCGTAGTTTGTACCGGTGCGACGTTACTATTGCACATTTTTTTAATGAAAAAGTAGTTATTGTGGCATAACTGTAATAGTTAGACATATGGTATCGCGGACATTGTTATAGATTTTGATGTTTTCTATAAAAATGAAGCACATCACTTTGCTCTATCGTCAATAATTTCCACAGCGTACGCGATGTAAGATTTTTTTAGGTACTTTTTTCACACATTGGGTTACATTATCGAAATTTTCATAAAAATAGGGGTCCACACCCCTATTTTTTTCTCGTACTACATATAACCTTTGTTCTTTAGGAATAATGTAGGATTCTTATGGTAAAAGAATTTTTAAAATCGGTCCAGTACTTTCGGAGCCTATTCAATGCAAACAAACAAACAATCAAATCTTTCCTCTTTATAATATTAGTGAATCACCGTGTTATTGCCGGCTTAGAATTCACCGTGTGATTGCCGGCTTAGAATTCACCGTGTGATTGCCGGCTTAGAATAGCATCACCCCATTTCTTACCCATGGGTGTCGTAAGAGCCGACTAAGGGAATCGAGGGATGTGTATTGCAATTTTAGGCGATGGGCTGACAACCTGTCACTATAGTGATACACAGTTATCTGATTGACCCTCAAACTTTTGTCAGACGTGGTGTTAATATCCGTTTTACGGCCGTTAACGCTCTGCCTACCCCGTAAGGGATATAGGCGTGATTTTATGTATGTATGTATGTATGTTATAATATTAGTGTAGATGTAGATGTGTAAGTTAGGCCCGCACGGCGAATTTTATTCGAGCGCAACGGTTTATTTTGTATGAAATAACACGCGATATTTTTTTCCGTCAGTGCGGAAACTTACATAAGATTCAGTGTTACAAAAAAGCGAGAAAAAATTCACGCGAAAAAAGAACTGTCCGGACAGGGCCTTAATCTAGGATGTACCACAGAATATATAATAGTACTAGGGTACAGAAAAAGCACTCCGCGATATCAATTAAACAAATATAAACCTTACCGCATGTCTAATTCCAAGCTAAACTCGCGCAGTGGAAGCGATTTACACAGGTAAATTTCGAGCAAAATACCAGGAGTTCAACTGGAGTGGAGGCAGACAATGGCTGCGTTACGCAGCGCTAAATAACATACGCTGCACAATATATCAGCGCATACTATGAATCAAACGTGAACCTAAATCTATTTAACCTAATTAACTAAGTTGAGTGAAATTGGCAAATGATGTGTTCCAACCTATACATAACTCGAGTCGGTAGTAAATACCGTCTGCCGATCTGGCGTTACGTCACACGTATTAGCACTAGATTATAAGTAAGTACCTCCAAATTATATCACCCCACGAATTCCGCAATTCGTACTAAGGAGTCACAATGATATGGTACAACAAATATGACTACAGGGAACACACCATTAACACGAATAAACAGTTTTATACTAAACAACCAGGTTTAACTTACAGTCAACGTGCCGGTCCAAATGCATAAAATACCCAACGGAGAAAGGAAGTACAGGGAATGGATCAAAGAGGAATTCCGTGGGTACTTACAGGGCTGGGTGGAAAAGATATCGACACCCAGCATTCCACTACAGCCTTGGCGCGTTATTCACTTCAAACCACTCACAGCTTCTGTTCGTATTTCACTTTGATATTAGTCATTACGCGTGACCCAACCCGAATTTGGGTCGTACAAACGCGAGCCGATATGGCCACTTGATGCCTATTCAACGCGACGCTCACGTGGAAGACGTCGAGACATCCAACAATCACTAAGCCTGGTATTCTAGTATAACCCAGGAGAACCGCAATAATACGATGCATCAACACGCGCGATCTCAAATTGAATCGTCCATTACACGCGGCATCACAAAACGCGTGGCGGGAAATCCGTACAAAACACAATACATTCTCGTCCGAACGGTTTTGAGTGACTGACCGCGGTGCAGAAATCACCGCTTGGCGCCGTCAGGCGGTCTGCGCGCACGTCGCCAGTCTCGCCCTGCGAGTGAGAAAGGGACAACACACGCCCAGAGCGACGCGTGCGAAATCGCGGCGCATTCATAGACCGTCACTAATACCTAACCTACCCCAGCATAGCAACGCTAAATTAAACATTCACCCGCCCTAGGCCGAATCCCTTAGGCCTATTCACTACTGGGGAGACGAGATAGCGTTGCTATTGCTCGCTTAAGAACTGAATCCCCTACCTGAACTGTCGCGACTCGAGGAGTGCCATCACTACCTGGGAACAAGTTGAGAATGCGCCCTCTGCGCCATCGCAGTGGCGGCAGGTTGGCATCCTTAACCAGAACGAGATCTCCGATGCGAGGGGGTTCAGTTCTGTCCGTCCACTTAAGGCGTTGCTGCAGAATGTGCAAATACTCAAGCGACCATCGCTTCCAAAAATTCTGAGACATTTGCTGCAGCAACTCATAACGCGTCAAACGATTGCTACTGACCTCTGTGTAGGGGTACTCTGGCAAGGCGTTAAGTGGTCGGCCAATTAAGAAATGCCCTGGTGTCAGGGCCTCCAGATCATTCGGATCTGAGCTAAGCGGACACAAAGGACGTGAATTGAGAACGGCCTCAATTTTACAAAACACGGTCGCTAGCTCCTCAAAGGTTAATATCGTTAAACCTATAACGCGCATCAAATGTGTCTTAGCGGACTTTACAACCGCTTCAAATATACCACCCCAGTGGGGGCATCCTGGTGGATCGAACACCCAGTTAATGCCCTGACGGGAGAGGCTCGTGCCGATAGCTTCCTCGTTTTCCGATAAAAACGTTATAATTTCTTTCATACATCGATCAGCGCCCTTAAAGTTGGTACCACAGTCCGACCTGATCAGCGCTGGTCGCCCTCTTCGCGACACAAATCTACCTAAAGCTGCTAAGAAAGCCTCCGTAGTGAGGTCGGCCACGAGTTCCAAGTGGACGGCCTTGGTTGCTAGGCACACAAACACGCACAAATACGCCTTGATTGACTTCGCGTTGCGAAGGCGTGATGCCTTTACCATAAAAGGCCCCGCAAAGTCCGTTCCCACACCCGCAAACGTCCAGGCTTCCGTCACCCGGTCCGGTGGGAGGTCTCCCATCTGAGGTTGCATTGTGGCTGCCTTCAACCGATAGCAAGGCAAGCACCGAAACACAATGCTCCGTACCGTACGTCGTCCAGACAAGATCCAAAACTCGCGCTGCAGAATAGCCAAAAGTGCATTGCAGCCCGCATGCGAGTTTTTCTGGTGACGATCCCTAACTATAAGTTCTACCAAAGGTCCCTTCTTTGGGAGTAACAGCGGATGCCGTGCTGAAAAGGGCAGGTTAGCGTTCCGAAGTCTACCTCCAACCCGGAGCATTCCATGCTCGTCCACGAACGGGTTGAGGCGCACAAGACCTCCCTTCAGCTTTCCACGGCCATCCCTGAGCAGCCTGACCTCTTCCTCAAAATGTTCCGCCTGGACGACCCTAACCAATAAACTTAGAGCCGCATTCCGCTCCGCAGGCGAGAGGACAGGTGCCAAGTTCCGTTCTGCTTGAGGTTTTCTACAGTTGTTCACGAACCGTTTGATCCAACCTGTCACCCCTAGAAGTTTGTCGAGGGAGCTGTATCGTTCCAGCAAGAAAGCCGCACTAGGCTTAGGTACGATCTGCCCTACGTTCACTCGCAAACCTCAGGGGCCCTACATCCCCGTGAGGCGCAGTCCGCTGGGTTCTGTTCTCCCGGTACGTGTCTCCATACCAACGGAGTTTCCGATCCTTTAATCTGTGACACCCGATTTGCCACGAAAACCTCAAGAGTATGTACCGACGTCTGTAACCAGCACAGAACTATCCTACTGTCGGTCCATGCGCACACCGCTTCATCCAAAGCGACGGTACCGCGTAGATTACTAGCGACATGATGTAGCAAGCGCGTGAGAAGCGCTGCTCCCGCCAATTCCAACTTTGGAATGGTCCATCTTGTCCTAACCGGAGCCACCTTACTCTTGGCCATAACTAGACGCACGTCTACAGTTCCCGTTGAACTGACTGTCCGCAAATAGACAGCTGCCGCGTACCCTCGCTCCGAGGCATCACAAAACCCATGTAGGGTAGCCTTACATCCCACCGATGGGAGCAATTTGCGAGGTATGGCGATGCGTACGATCCCTGGTAAGGTGGTCACAAACTTGGTCCAATCATTCAACAGCTCTCCGGAGAGCTGGTCGTCCCAACCCAAGTTTGCTATCCACAACCTTTGCAAGAAGCACTTCGCCATGAACGTCACCGGTGCGATCCACCCGTTAGGATCGAAAGTTCTGGCGATCGTCGATAATACCGAACGCTTCGTCCAAGTCTTCTGCAAAGGGTCTGGCTCGATCTGATACGTAAAGACATCATGCGTTGGCCTATATTGCACCCCTAGGATGCTCAACGTATTTGGATTGTCCGGGTTCTCGAAAAGGTGCGGGTCCTGCTGGAACTCACCTGGCAACCCGGCCAGGAGCTCTGGACAGCTGGACAGCCATTTCCGCAACTCATAACCTCCTGATTCCATGATCGCGATCAGCTCGTCTCGTAGTAGCAGTGCTTGTTGCACGCTATCTGCACCCGTGCAGATGTCATCCACGTAGACGTCGCGATCCAGTACTGCTGCGGCCCGAGGGAATCTTACCCTTTCCTGTGCGGCCAACTCTCGCAGCGTGCGTACTGCCAAAAACGGACTTGGCTTCAGACCATACGTTACCGTGTTAAGCTCATGAGTGACCATCGGCTCGTCAGGGCTCTCACGCCACAAAATCAGCTGGTACCGACGGTCATCCGGGTGTATAATTGTTTGGCGAAACATCATTTTGACGTCTGCGACGAACGCTACTTGGTGCAACCGAAAATCTGTGAGGATGTCCACAATGTCCCGGTTCAACTTGGGACCCGCGTGCAGACACTGGTTCACAGACACACCATTCGATGTAGGAGCAGAACCGTCAAACACTACCCGTATCTTCGCCTCCGGTGACTTCAAAACAGCCAGGTGTGGTATATAGTAATGCTCGACACACCTCCAATCTATGCTGGACACCGACATGTGGCCTAACTCTAGGTACTCCCTCATGAATTCGATATACTTCTGCCGAAGTGCTGCATCTCGCTTCATCTTTCTCTCCATAGCCAGTAGTCTCCGTTCCGCGATCTGTCGCGAACTACCTAAGGAGGGGCGGTTTGGGAGAAATGGCAGCCTGGTAACAAACCTACCTGACGAACTTCGTGCAGTGTTGTACTGATAGAACAGCTCGCACTCGTCATCCTCTGGCTTCCGTCTATCCGCTGTGGGTGGCTCCTCAGACTCCCAAAACCTCTGCAGCACCTCCGACAACACACTACCATAGAGAACCGTATCGCCCTCTGGTAGGTCCTGAGGTCTCCAAACTGGGCCAAAAATAACATACCCCCCTGTGGTATCAACGGCCACTAAACCAGTTTGCTGAAGTACCCGTTTTCTGCCACACCAGAATCTCCCGAGGACGTCTGACCCGAGGAGAACGTCCACCGTACCAGGAGTATCAAATTCAGGATCAGCTAACTCTAAGCCTGTGGTTAACCCTCGTACCGTTGACGGTAACCGAACCTGAGGAAGTTTCCCTACCACTTCATCCAGCACCACTGCTGAGGCATGATAGCTGACCCCTGTACCTGTATTACCTAATGTGAACTCGAAGTTCACCTGACCCCGAACGTCAGGCACATCTACACCTCCAATACCTACAGCCCCATCCGTTGTGGGCCTTATATTTAAGCGTAGCCTACTCACCAGCTTACTAGACACAATACAACCCTGAGCCCCTGTATCTAACAAGGCTCTTACCTGTATGCTGCGGCCACCGTATCCCCATACCCAAATCATTGCCGTAGGCAACAATACCGTAATTGGCCGGGGGGCCGAAGCTGGCGTGTAGGCGGCGATTACCTAGCAGGAACCTAAGCGCGGAGTGTCCGCGTCCTGCGGGGGGGTCCCCTCTCTCCGTACACCTTCGAGTGGGTCCCACTCCTGCTGATAGGGACCTCTGGTCCTGTACGCCATGGCTGGCAGCCTATAGTAACCCTGCGGCAGGCGCGCGTACCGTGGATGCGCCTGTAGCCGCGGGTGCTCAGCCAAGGGGAGAGGCATGCGTGGGTCATGGGAACTCACCATGTTGTTCAGACCCGCCGAGTACTGCATGTACTGGCCCTGGTGTTGGCACCCGCCCGTAGCATCACGTACTTGTGATGGGTGCCCCTGACCTTGGACCTGTGACCACCTACCCTGTCCCGGCACCTGCTGCCGAGGTGGTGACTGTCTCGCGCGTGGTGAAGGGGGCATCACCTGCTGATGTCCCTGGCCTCGTCCCTGAAACCCTGGTGGAAGAGGACTCCTCCTTGGAGGGGGTGGGGAGCGTTGCTCCCGTCTAGGTAGGGCAGACTCCGTCCGCTGACCCGCGTCAGCTCTGCCTCCGTAATCTCCGCTGCGGTTCATGCATAGGAGCTGATGGTGGGCACCCTGGCAGTACCTGCAGTTGGTGCTTGATGGGCACTCTCGCACCTGATGCGGCCCCATACACCTAAAGCACCAACGCCGTTGCTGCACCACACCACGACGTTTCTGCACCCGCTGTGCAGCGAACTCCTCACACGCAGTCACCTGATGCCCCGCCTCTCTGCAGTAGGCACACCTCGATTCCAAATTAGCGACATTGTATCGCCTGGGTGGCCTACTCTTACCGTCTCGCGCCTGTGCACCCGGCCGTTCCGGGCGGCGAGCGGCCGCAGACTCCGCGTGAGGCGACTCTCCAAATTGGGCATCTACCCGCCTGCACTCGGCCTCGAGGAAGGACTTGAGCTCCTCGAAGGTCGGGAGGTAATCAGATGTCTTACCTCCGTGTGACTGTTCAAAACGAGCGGCCATGTCGCTCGGCAGGCGGCGCAACAACGTGTGGACCAGGATATAATCATAGCCTGACACCGGCATCCCCTGTCTCTCAAGAGCGTTCACTGCAACGCAGACAGGGTTGAGGACCTTGGCCCTGAGGTCCGTCCCTCGTGTGATGGTCGGCACGGTGAGCCACTGTTCCAGGAGTTGGTCAATCATGAGACGTTTGTTGCTGTATCTCTCGATCAGCAAACCGCGAGCCGTCTCGTAACTTGCATCATCGACTGGTAGATGCTTTACCAGCTCATGGGGCTCACCTTGCAGCTTGGCCATCAATTGTGCCATTTTATATGCCGGCTGCAAGTCAGTGCGGTTATGAATCACACTGTCAAACAGATCCTGGAATCGGGTCCAATCCGTGTAGTCCCCGTGGAAGACCGGAATCGCCACAGCCGGCAGGGGCACTTGCACCCCCGGTCCCCGCGGACCATGGGGTGGGTCCGGCTCCCCAGCCCTACGCCTGGTGATCACAGCAGCCGCCTGCTGGATCTCCTGCCCTATCTCCAGGCACTGGGTCACATTCGCCCGGACCGTAAGTTTGACCTCCTCATCAGGCGTCCCATCAAATAACTCCTCGCATCCAGTGAGGCAATCCAACACCTCCGCGACCCGTTCGTCAATCCGTTGCGCACAAGCGATGAGTGCGTCCTCTCGGTCCCCGCGACCGACCATCGCCTGCTTAGTCGCGAACCACATTAGGTGCGATCTAATTTTCGCCTGAAGCTGTCTAATTGTGGGAGCCATGGTACCAACCCAAAGTAACACCGAACCTTACAATAAAAAACAATAATAGACAATCGGCCCTGATCCTACCGTTAGGATATCCGCACAGGGTAAACACAACGATAATAACAAGCAATTCACTAATTGATTGGCCCTGATCCTACCGATAGGATATTCTACACAGGGCACACACTACAATCACAATAAATATATATTTTTTTTATGTAGGTAGATTAAAAATCTTATACTAAAATAACCTTAAATCTAGTGGTTTTCTGAACCACGCTCTGCTACCAAAAATTGTCTAATTCCAAGCTAAACTCGCGCAGTGGAAGCGATTTACACAGGTAAATTTCGAGCAAAATACCAGGAGTTCAATTGGAGGCAGACAATGGCTGCGTTACGCAGCGCTAAATAACATACGCTGCACAATATATCAGCGCATACTATGAATCAAACGTGAACCTAAATCTATTTAACCTAATTAACTAAGTTGAGTGAAATTGGCAAATGATGTGTTCCAACCTTTACATAACTCGAGTCGGTAGTAAATACCGTCTGCCGATCTGGCGTTACGTCACACGTATTAGCACTAGATTCTAAGTAAGTACCTCCAAATTATATCACCCCACGAATTCCGCAATTCGTACTAAGGAGTCACAATGATATGGTACAACAAATATGACTAAAGGGAACACACCATTAACACGAATAAACAGTTTTATACTAAACAACCAGGTTTAACTTACAGTCAACGTGCCGGTCCAAATGCATAAAATACCCAACGGAGAAAGGAAGTACAGGGAATGGATCAAAGAGGAATTCCGTGGGTACTTACAGGGCTGGGTGGAAAAGATATCGACACCCAGCATTCCACTACAGCCTTGGCGCGTTATTCACTTCAAACCACTCACAGCTTCTGTTCGTATTTCACTTTGATATTAGTCATTACGCGTGACCCAACCCGAATTTGGGTCGTACAAACGCGAGCCAATATGGCCACTTGATGCCTATTCAACGCGACGCTCACGTGGAAGACGTCGAGACATCCAACAATCACTAAGCCTGGTATTCTAGTATAACCCAGGAGAACCGCAATAATACGATGCATCAACACGCGCGATCTCAAATTGAATCGTCCATTACACGCGGCATCACAAAACGCGTGGCGGGAAATCCGTACAAAACACAATACATTCTCGTCCGAACGGTTTTGAGTGACTGACCGCGGTGCAGAAATCACCGCTTGGCGCCGTCAGGCGGTCTGCGCGCACGTCGCCAGTCTCGCCCTGCGAGTGAGAAAGGGACAACACACGCCCAGAGCGACGCGTGCGATCGAGCACCGCGCCGCATTCATAGACCGTCACTAATACCTAACCTACCCCAGCATAGCAACGCTAAATTAAACACCGCACAATAATAATGTACAATTTTACCGCGCGTCCCCATTGCATTCGACTTTTATATTTGACTACTCATCGCGCGCGAGTTAAGTTCGATGAACCCACCAATATCTCATTCGTAAGCAACCAGTCATCAGCTAACTAGACATTGCATCTGTTAACACCTCAGCATTAATTGTAGGTTTTTATCTACATCTACACTAATATAATAAAGAGGAAAGATTTGTTTTTTTGTTTTTTTGTTTGTTTGTATGTAATCGATAAACTCCGAAACTACTAAACCGATTTAAAAAATTCTTTCACCATTAGAAAGCCACAACATTTCTGAGTAATATAGGATACTTTTTAGTACGGGAAAATTCCTAATTCCCACGGGAAAACGGTTAGAAGCAGGAAAAGCGGGAAATATAGCGGATATTACCCAAATTAACCAAACCGATATAGCGATTTTCGTGAAATTTGGCACAAATATTGGTGGTAAATTGAAAACGAACTTGGACTTCTTTTTGTCAGCACTTGAGGATCTGGAGTACCTGATGGAGGGCACCAGGAGCACAGCTAAACTATAAGAGATATGAAAATGGCTTCATAGCAAAAGTTGTTCAGCATGACGGGGCGCTTCTGCTGACACATGGTTATCGAGGATCTGGAGTACCTGATGCAGACCACCAGCATCCGATCTAAACTATAGGAGATACGGTAATGGTTTCAAAGTAAAAGTTGTTTATCATGACGGGCCGCTTTTGTTGGCACTTGGTCATTGAGGGTCTGGAGTACCTGATGGTGGGCACCAGGAGCATTGCTAAACTATATGAGATACGATAATGGCTTGATAGCAATAGTTGTTCAGCATGACGGGGCGCTTCTACTGGAACATGGTCATCAAGGATCTGGAGTATCTGATGCAGACCACCAGCATCCCATCTAAACTAGAAGAGCTACGGTAATGGCTTCAAAGTAAAAGTCATTTAGCATGACGGGCTGCTTTCGCTGGTACATGGTCATCGAGGGTCTGGAGTACCTAAAGCAGACCACCAGCATCCCATCTAAACTACAGGAGATAAGGTATCGGCATCAAATTAAAAGTTGTTTAACATGACAGGCCGCTTTTGCTGGCATATGGTCCTGTTGAGTCACTTCTGCTGGAACGGAGTAAAGAAATAAACTTCTTTTTACTGCGGGCAAAGATCCAATTTCTACGGGAAAACTGGTAAGTAGCAGCGGATGAAACCGCTGGGCGGGCCGCTAGTTAGTATATAAACTAGTGATTAAGATTATTTGTTGAATATTATAAGCCGTAACTCTGTCGGTTTCACTTAATAAATTATATTTTTAAAGTACTTCCGGGCCTTTCCCTTGATTGGCGCAGCCTGTTGGTTCTCAATCGGGCCGTCGTCGTAGTATATTGGGAAACAATCAAACTTTTGTTCCTGTTCTGCGAGACGCTTCAACGTACGTTTCAACGTTTAAATAGAGAAGAAGAACCTACGCAAAACAAACAAATTTATCAAGAAAAGGAGACCCGAAGGAAGTAACTGACAGAGGCCAATATTCCGCTTTGAGAGGACATGAGAGTTTGGAGTAGCTGCGGGACTGTGAGTAAATCATTTCACCATCCTTTCAGTTTTCCTTTATAATCCTCTTGTCGGATAAACGTATTTTATATACATATTTGTGTTATTTCATATCAATTTCTATGAAATAATTATCGTATGAAATATTACACATAAACTTTTGTGTTTATTACCTTCCCATAAAATACGAATTTATTTCATTTATATGTATTATTTTTATTTCGTATCAATCTCTACGTTAAAATATTTTATTTTGTATTATTACGCATCAATTTCTGTGTTTAATACTTTGTGTGTTGAAAATAGGTAGATTTTTTTTATTATTTTTTCTTTCGAGTACAGTGACAGTTTAGAATTCATCGCTCGTTTAATAGAAAATTAATACAATGGAAGGTATTAACAGAGTACCTAACGAACTAGTGAAGATTATTCCAGTTTTCGAAGGGGATTCTAGACAATAAGAAATTTTCTAGATATTCTGGAGTGTCATGTAGAGGGCGCTTAGCTTAATTGAAATAACGTTCCTTTACATGAAAATCTGTACCACTTTACAAAATATTCTTTATTTTGTATTAATGTAATCGTTCTAAATTTCTTATAAGTTTTTTGTTTGCTTACATGTATGACACTCAATATAATAACAAGATGACAAGTATATTTTGTAGCAAATTCAAACTAAAAGAAATAAATAAGTAACGAACACAACGTGAAACGGAACCTGAGACAAAACTATGGCTGCCACCAGCCATATTGAAACGTCAAATTTTCAGTTTAGCACAGTGCCCTCTGGTTTGACATTCAGAACTATCAAGAGAACTGTCAACAGAAAAACTCCCATTGCCATTATTTACAAAAAAATGTGAATATATTTTGGGTTGTTCTCACCGCGTTTTTTGTACGTTCCGCTTAAAAAGTGCTGCTTCCTCTGGGACGAGCGTTATAAAATTTTCTTCAAAATACTTCAGCACTTCTCACATATGGTCAAATATTAAATTCATCAAATATGTGGTCAGTTTTTTGTAAATTTCCTGTCAAACATGCATTCTCTCACATCCATGGCATGGTTCTTTGCTACCTTGCGCTAAATAGACTGTTATAGATCCTAAAATTATAAGTCTATGCCGTGTTAAGCTTTCTTATCTTTTTAACAATTATATTTTCTATCTTTTAGCATGTTTTTAGTTTCCACAACGGCAGAAACTTTTTTATAAACACGGATTTTTGCGTTGAAGCCCTGAATCAGCCCACAATTACCTCGCGCTACTCTCTCACTCATATATTCATGACTGTAAAAGCTATCTGTCGATTTTACTCACGAATTCGTAGCGGCTAGTACCGCCGACAACGTCGTGGGGGACGCAGGCTCCACTCGCCGCTATATCTTCGATGGCGAGGGTAAGTTTCTCACATTTACGACTTTGTCCAGTACCGACCTCATTTCCATGCTAGTCGATTACCAATTATTCAGTTATTAGGTATTATCGATATTTTTTCTGAGGAATACCTTTGATATGCATAAAATAAGAGGCGGTACTGTATTAAATTTTAACGAATAGGTTTTTATTAAACTGCAAAATAAGCTTTCGTTCTCATTTCCATGTTCACATTTCCATGTCTTTCCATGGTTTGAGATGGCATGGAAATAAGAAAGTGACATGGAAATGAGAGAATGATTAAAATTTTGCAGTCCACAGTTGGACAAAGTTTGAAAATTATGAATATTTCTTCTTAAATTAATCCAATGCCTGTTTTAATCGTAAATATGTGGAAGTACGGGTATTTTTCATTATTACCTATTTTTATGAAATGACAGCTTTTGTAGTTAATTTTATATGTCTTTTTACCGAATGTCTCAGAAGGAGGGTTAGAGTTTTTCGGGAGTCTGTCTGTATGTATTATGTATGTGTTTATGTATTATGTATGTGGAAATGCAATTTCTTTTTCGTCGGTTACAGCCCAAACGGCTAGATGGATATTGACATTTGGGGTATCATGTGATTCGCAGCGCATCAGCGCGAGTGACATTTGCTACATTTTAAACAAGATATCGCTAAGACGCGGCACTCCCACCCGCTCTCTGATATTTCACCGCCCCGCGCTCGCCCGACTTATAGTTTAGAGGACGTTGCGGTTTCGGTAGCCCTAGTTTCGGCACGCACATATATACATGTAGGAGTTTTGTTTCTAAGCGGTAGCCATTATTATGTATTATTTTCTATAAGAGACATTCTACAGAAAAAAAGTGGTTCTATACCAGGTAGATATGAGCGCCGATGGGTAAAAGGGCGGCGGCGGCGGCGCGCCGACTGTTAGGGGTCGGCGGCGGCGGCGTCGTCGGCGGCGCGAGAAATTTTGCGTATTTTTGCAATTTTTTTCTTTCCGTATTATGATTTTGTAATAACTGATAAAAATAAGAAATAACACGAATTTCATAAATAAAAATGTATCTTTCAATAAAATATTTGAGATTAAGAACTTGTATTAAACATTAGTACAAGTAATTTTAAGTGCAGAAAATCAACGATATTAATATTTTGCACTATATGTCGCTTGTACGTTGTACGTCGCTTCGGGACGAGTATCAAGAGGTTGAAAATTTGGAAGGGTTGGACGGGGCGTCGGTAGCTCAGTGGTAGAGCGGTGGGACGGTACTCCACAGGTCCCGGGTTAAAACCCTGGCCAACGCTATATTTTTTTCCAATTTTTATTTTCATATTCTTAACACAACGTGAGTCCCTTATTTATTGTAATTATCATGTATTATTATTATAACGTATAAGGTTTTTTAACAAGATTCACAGAACAACTAGTCACAAAACACTGTTCTTTTCTTTCCCGTTTATTTCGACATTCAAATTTCCAAAAAAGATCCAACAGTTTTGTTTAAGATTTTGACAACACAGAGACAGTAAATTTTCTAATTTTCACTTTAAAAATATCTGAATTATGTTCTGATGAGGATGTTGATGCTGCAGTTTGAGTATACAAGCTCATAACGCGTCTTAATATGGCAAATAACACGCGACAAGTATTAACTCAATAACACTCACGCGAAATGACAACGTCGCGCCAACCGAGATGGGTCACTTCTGTTTCGGTCGGCGCGCCGTTGCCAATCCGTGGCGGCGGCGGCGCGGGAAAATCAGCGGCGGCGGCGGCGCGCCGGCGTGGCGCTCATATCTAATACCAGGTACTGCAAACCCGCGATATCTGTACGCCAATGAAAGTAGTCCACCATGCTACCCACTTTTTTCTATAGAATGTCTCTTATAGAAAAGAATACTTAATAATGGCTACCGCTTAGAAGCAAAACTCCTACATGTATATATGTGCGTGCCAAGACTAGGACTACCGAAACCGCAACGCACTTTAAACTAGTATAAAGCGCGCGTAACTAGTTGATGACCACTTTAAACTGCTTTCCAGTCGGGCGAGCCTATTTAAATATTATGTTGGTACTCTTTTCAATCTTAGCCACAAGTTACTTTAATACAAAGTGTTATAAAACTGTTTGTTGCATTCTGCAGTTGGTCACTATGTAAAAGTTATCAGTATCCACACCCTCATGTTTGTGGGATGCTAAATAAATATTTAACTAAGTAAATAAAGCTTATTTTCTTTATATTTCCTACAAATCAAGTAGTGGACATCTCATTTCCATGACAAAAAATAGTGGCCCTCCTTTTTTTATATTTATAATTGTAATATATTAATTATTTTTATTAATATATTAAAATACGTTCTTTAAGCTCTAGCAAACATAACTGACTACTTATTTATTAAAAAACATTTTTAATTATTTTAATATCAAATAAAAGAAAAATTGCCACGGAATTCTCTCATTTCCATGTCCGCAAATAGTGGACATCAAATAACTCTGAAACTAGTGGTCCAAGAACCGGGCAATTTCAATCTAGTGTTTGTAATGAGAAAAACTTTGATAACGTATATTCAATTATCCAAAAAAACTAAATTTGAAAAATGACATGGAAGTGAGAAAATTCCGTGTCATTATGAGAATGACCCATTTTGCAAAGTTTTAGAGGGGATGAAAATCAGAATCACTATTTGTTTCATGTGATAACTAGTAGATTAGCAGGGGAAGCTGCAAAATTAGTCGGGGAGATAGAGCAAATTGATACTTGGGAGGACTTGAAAGCATTATTGTCTCAACATTTCGGTGACCCAAGAAGTGAAGAAAAGGCTTTGGAGTTAGAATGAATCAAAATTAACAGGGGAGAAAGTTATTCAGAGTTTTGTCATAGTATTTAACATTTAAGAAGCGTATTATTTTCGAAGTTGAGTAAGACTATTACGATGCTAATTTACGTCAAGCAAAGCGAACATTTATGACAATTCTTCGTTTAATGTGCTTTTATACAATTTGCCAGCTTACTTAGTTAGATTGATGCGTTTGCGAAATGTGGGAACCCTGGAAGATGCATTGAAAATAGTTTTGGAGGAGCAAAATTTTCAAACGGTGTACGATTTCAAAACTAGTTTTAAAAACGGTAGTAATGCAAGAAATTAAAGACCGAATAGTTCAAATAACTCTGCAAATCTTCCAAGGCAAAACAATTCGCAAAGGTATCCATTACCTGTTACATCTAACAATTCTTTTTCAGAAAATAATAATTTCAGTCCACGTAATTTTGACTTTAATAATGATAACCGTAACCTAGGCTCTCGTAATAATTCTTTCCAGTTGAGGAATCTCCCTAGACAAAATAATTCATTTTACTTGCGAAACAATAATCAGTGGCAACAAACAAGTAGGGTGAACATTTCGCATGGTCAGCAAAGAACGGACAGTGAACCGCGTCATATGTCCGGTACTAGCACTGACGTAACAATGCGTACTGCTAGTTTGAGGCGAGTCAATTACACCGATGATAATAACTTTGATAACGAAGTAACGCCAGGACCGTACTCAGGTGGTTCCTCATCAGAGTCGTACTCAGACGGAGTCGGTCACAATAGCCAATGTTCAGGTGATGAACAGGTGGCAAATTTTTCAATAACAGCCTCGAATCCCAGAGGGTGAAGAAAATATTTTTGAACTGCACATGTTGTCGTTTAAATTTGCCTCATATAAAAATACCAGAGTTGCAATCAATATTCATGTTAGATACGGGAAGTTCGAGAAGTTTTGTAAGCCCTAGAGTTGCTGATTATTTTTCAAACAGTTTAAACATTATGAACCCTTTGAAGTCGTTAGTACTCACGCTTCTAGTAGGCATAATGAAGTCATCACTATCACATTACAGGCTTTATTCAAGTCAAAAACAAAATATAAATTTTATGTGTACAATGTAGATAATAGGTACGACAGATTGATAGGTTGCGATTTAATGAAACTATTGAGAGGTAAAGTTTGTTTTGATACCAATACTTACCACAAAAAACCACACAGATACATACATACATACATACATAAATCACGCCTATATCCCTTACGGGGTAGGCAGAGCGTTAACGGCCGTAAAACGGATATTAACACCACGTCTGACAAAAGCTTGAGGGTAAATTAGATAACTGTGTATCACTATAGTGACAGTTTGTCAGCCCATCGCCTAAAATTGCAATACACATCCCTCGAGTCCCTTAGTCGGCTCTTACGACACCCATGGGTAAGAAATGGGCTGATGCTATTCTACGCCGGCATCACACGGCAAACAGATACCGATGATTTATAATCCTCCTAAGGTATCTAATCCAGTTACTATAAGAGAGACGTATGATTTGCCTCCTCGTAGTGAGTTGCGGGTCAAGCTCCCCGTCAACTTTTTGTGTGGAGAGGGAATTTTGAATTTTGTAGAGTTCACAAAAGGGGTTAGAATGCCTTCAGCATTGGTTACTTGTAACAACGGTTATGCTAGTACCGTTATACAAAATTTAACGGAGAAGAGGCAGACATTGACAATTACTGCACCTTTTAGAGTAGAACCTTACGTACAGGATGTAGAAAGCCGAGTAAATTTTACGGAAAGTCAAAATGTGGATAAATTACTTACAGATAATTTAAACAAATTGAGATTTGACCACATGCACTTAGAAAAAAGGAAGGCTATAGAAAGCATTTGTAGGGAATATAAGGACGTATTTTATTGCGAGGATATCCCATTATCCTTTACAAACCAGGTAAAACATCAAATTTGCACATGCACGAAGACTTAGTACATGTTAGAGCCTATAGGTTGCCTCCTTCTCAAACTGAGGAAATTAAGAAGCAGGTAGACAAAATGTTAAAAGATGACGTCATTAGAAAGTTCCACTCTCCCTGGAGTGCTCCGGTTCATTTGGTGCCAAAGAAGATGGATGCTTCTGGCAAACAAAAGTGGCGAATGGTAGTGGATTATAGGCGTCTAAATGATATTTCTACTGATGACAAGTATCCCTTGCCAAATATAAATGATCTTTTTGATATGCTAGGGAATAGCATATATTTTACAACCTTAGATCTGGCAAGCGGATACCATCAAATCGAAGTAGATAAAGTTGATAGAGCTAAAACTGCATTTAGTACACCTTTTGGCCACTATGAATTTAACAGATGCCTTTTGGTTTAAAAACAGCTCCTTCCACATTCCAAAGGACAATGGATAATGTACTAAGAGGACTCCAAGGACTACATTGTCTTGTCTACCTAGATGATGTCATAATATTTTCAAAAAGTCTTCAGGAGCATGTTCAGAAATAGAGAGCAGTCTTTGACAGATTTCGTGAGACCAATCTTAAGGTACAACTTGACAAATCCCATTTCTTACGTAAAGAAGTATTGTACCTTGGCCACACTATAACTAGTGAAGGTTTGAAGCCTAACACTGATAAAATTGATGCCATATTAAAATATCCAGTTCCCAAAACCTTAACAGAAATCTAAAGTTTTCTAGGATTGGCTGGGTATTACAGGAAATTTATCAATACATACATACATACATATAATCACGCCTCTTTCCCGTAGGGGTAGGCAGAGACTACATCTTTCCACTTGCTACGATCCTGACACACCTCTTTCGCTTCTTCAACATGCATCAATCTTTTCATACATGCTCGTCGGTTTAGGGTACTCTTGACCTGACCTTTCTCTAGAACGTCCCCGATCTGATCCAAGTACGTGCGTCTTGGTCTTCCCCTTCCAACGTTCCCATCCACACTCGCCATATACACCTGTTTCGTTAATCTTCTTTCATTCATTCTCTCAATGTGACCAAACCATCTCAGCATTCCTTTTTCTATACCAGTCACTATGTCATCTTTTATACCGCAACGTTCTCTAATCACGCTATTCCTTATCCTGTCACTCAATTGCACTCCTATCATACTTCTTAGCGCTCTCATTTCTACCGCATTTATTCTACTTTCATGCTTTTTCTGCCATACCCAACTTTCACTCCCATACATAAGTGTTGGAACTAACACTCCTCTATGCACAGCCAGACGTGCCTTATTAGACACTGTCTGGCTGTTCATAAAAGTATGCAACGCTCCATTCACCATGTTGCCGGCATTTACCCTCCTTTCAATGTCACTTTCACACTTACCATCTGATGTAAACTTCGATCCCAAATATACAAACTCTTTCACTTGCTCCACCCTCTCTTCTTCTATCATAATATTACACTCCGTCATACCTTCTTCTTTTTCAAAAACCATTGACTTCGTCTTACTTACATTCACTTTCATTCCTTTCTTTTTCAAAGCCTCATTCATAATGTTTACCATCTTCTGCAACTCTTCAGCCGACGACGCAAGGATAACTTGGTCATCAGCATAGAGAAGACATTTGACGAGTAACCCATTCATTCTCAGTCCATTTTCACACTCTTTCAAATCTGTCAAACAACTATCCATGAATAGGTTGAACAGCCATGGTGACGCAACACATCCCTGTCTAACACCTTTCTCGATGTTAAACAGTTCAGTGAAGGCCCCGTTAATCCTGACACAAGCACTGGAATCCTTATATAAGGATTTCAGTGCTCGTACCAAGATGCTGCTCACCCCATGCACGGATAGTGCCGACCATAATTCATTCCTCAGAACTCTATCATAGGCCTTTTCCAGATCCACGAATGTGCAAAAGACTTTTTGGTTCTTAGCCAAATACTTTTCCGCTATGCACCGCAAGGAAAAGACCTGATCCGTACATCCCATCCCCTTTCGAAATCCCGCTTGAGCATCCCAGACTTTCTCATCAGTTTCTTTCACAACTCTTTCAATCAGTACCCTTGCATACAGTTTACCGACGACACTGAGAAGGCTTAAAATTTATCAATGAATGAATGAATGAATGAATGAATGAATGAAACATTTATTTGCTTGCAAACATGGTAAAATACAAGATGTTACAATTTATAAGGCCAAGCATGTTGCACCAAGTTATGGTATGCAAATATATAAATTATAAAATGAATCAATAAATAACAATGTCACAAAAAATAAATTCAAAAAATGACATACAATTAATTACTAAAAGTCACATAAAATCAAGATACAAAATTAACAGATAATCAAACAAAACATAAAATAATCAAATCAAATAATTTGGCACAAACAATAATAAAATATCAATTCAAAATTAATGTCAAGATCAATAATAAAACATAAAATATCAATTAAAAATGTCAACACTAAAATTTCAATTCCATAAACTCCTTATAATCATAAAAACATTTGTCAAGGCATATCTTGTACAGGCTGGCTTTGAACTTCGATACCGGCAAGTTTTTAATATTATCTGGTAGGATGTTATAAAGTTTAATAGCCATACTGTAGCTGTTTCTCGCGAAGCATGTTGTAGTATGCGGTGCAGTTTTAAGGCGGTTTGGGTATCTTGACGAAAAAGTGCATATCTTTTTTTCAAAAATAAATTGGTTTTTCTTTACAAACGTGCATAAGTCTAATATATACATGGAAGGCAATGTCAGTAGTTTAAATTTTTTAAATAGAGGTCTACACGATTCCAAAGGTCCAGCTCCACAAATTGCTCTTATACATTTTTTCTGAATTATAAAATGCTTTGTTTGAGTCCACTGAGTTTCCCCACAAAATAAGGCAGTACCTTAGAGCAGAACAGACATAACCATGATATGCAGCTATTGCAGTTTTTTGATCGCATATGGTTTTAATGCGATATAGTGCATAAACGAACCTATTGATTCTACTGCAAATTATGTCAATATGCTGCTTCCATGTCAATTCTACATCCAGAGTTATGCCAAGGAACTTAGTAACTTGAGATTCCGGAATTAGTTTATTTTGATAATTTATGGGTATCTTTAACCGTTTACCATTTTTATTGTGAAACTGTAGGTAAGTTGTTTTGTTTAAATTTACGCACAGATTATTTCTCTCTAGCCACTTTACTACCGATTCAATGGTATTGTTTAATTCATCTGCATAATCTTGACCAGTTGTCATTGGCACTACAATAGACAGATCGTCGGCAAATAAAGTTCAGGGGTATTTAACTATTTCTGGCAGATCATTTATGTATAAAATGAAAAGTAATGGTCCTAGAATACTGCCTTGAGGAACACCTACATTATTTGTTTTTAACTCTGACTTGTACTCAACAAACTCGCCTAAGTCATTGAAGTTATTAACGACAACGCGTTGTGATCTGTCTCTGAGATAGCTCTTGATCCAGTCGTTAGCTAACCCGCGAATTCCATAGAGTTCCAGCTTCGCAAGTAGAATTCTGTGACAAACTAAATCGAAGGCCCTTGTCATGTCGAAAAATATAGAGGTTACCGGCACTTTTTTGTCCATGTAGGCCGACACCTCCCTGACAAGTGTAAAGCAAGCATCTGCTGTGGACTTTCCCTTCTGAAAACCGTATTGCTCTTTACGGATGATTTTATATTTAAGTAGAAAAGAGGTAAGCCGTATGTGCATAACTTTTTCCAAAACCTTTGATAATACTGGAATCAACGCTATCGGTCGATAATTGTCTAAACTGTCTTTATTG